>JAUIMM010000759.1:1195000-2395000 GCA_031769625.1 Taudactylus pleione | reverse complement strand
AGTCATGCCCCGTCCAAATGTGAGAGTTCTACCAGCTACTCATAAACAGGTTGGCATAACTGGGCGCCAACTTGGTCCCCATTGTGGTGCCAGTCCTCTGCAGGAAGAAGTCCCCATTGAACCAGAAATAGTTGTGTGTGAGGATGTATTCGATACCTTGTAGGAGGAAAGTCAATTGGTCTTTGTCCAGTGTGTCATCTTGATTGAGGTGTTCTTTGATGCTATTGAGTCCTTGTTTGTGGTCGGTGATGGTGTATAGTGAAGTGATGTCGCTAGTTACCAGCCAGTGGTCATCACCCCATGTGATGTTGTTGAGGATTTTGAGGGTGTGTGTGTCTTGGAGATGTGAGCGTTGGCATCTAACATATGGTTGGAGGTAGTGGTTGATGTATTGTGACAGATTGTTTGATATGGAGTTGATGCCGGAGATGATTGGTCTGCCTGGTGGGTTGGTAAAGTCTTTGTGTATTTTCGGGAGGTAGTAGAAGACTGGGATGATGGGGTTTGTGTTGTATATGAAACTGTATTCACGTTTGTTCAGGATAACTATGTCTAGTCCGTTCAGTAGTATGCGTTTGAGTTCCTTATTGAATTTCTGTGTGGGGTCTGTGTTGAGAATTGCAAATGTGTTTTTGTCTTGTAGTATACGTGCGGATTCCGCAATGTAGTCTGTCTTGTCAAGGAGTACTATCACTCTTCCCTTATCTGTCGGTTTGATAATTAAGTTATTGTCGTTTCTGAGTTCTTGGAGTGCGTTGCGTTCACCATTTGTTAAATTGGGGTGCTGTTTGGTCCGGGTGTCGAGTTTGTTCATGTCCTCTGTTACTAAGTGTTCAAAGGTGTGTATGAGATGTCCTTTTAGATGGCTGGGGAAGAAGGTGGAAGGTGGTTTGAGTGATGTGTGTTTGTACTTGTCAGGAGGTGGCTCTGTGGTGGATTTGTTGGACAGAAAGTATTTTTTAAGGGTGAGTTTCCGGATGAATCTGTTGATATCAAGGTAGGTTTCACATTTGTTTAGTTTGTTGTTGGGTGCGAACTCGAGGCCTTTGTTGAGGAGGGAGGTGTCGTTGGGTGTGAGGGTGTGGGAGTTGAGGTTGAAGATGGCCTCAGCCATCCCATTTGCATCGCCCCCGCACTTGCTGCTGCAAGCGCCTCCACCCTAACCATAGAGATCACAGATCGTCACACATCAAGCCAGTCCCGACAGTCCATCTACCTGCCAGAAGGGTGACCCACGCCGCACCCCCGGCCCTCACAGGGGGACCCACCCCAGTGACCCGGCACCAGTGGCAGTTCCCACAAGCAACTTAGCCCCACTGCTGCATTCACAATCACCAGCACCACCCGGTCACTGACCGCTGCAAAATAGAAGATCCTCTTGAACAACAGCTACTCATCTTTACCACTGCAGCAGCTTCAATCAGTCAACAAGGAATCAGTCAACAAGGAACTGCAGCAACACAACACCCCTATGGCCTGCCTACCGACCTCAGGCCTTACCTACTGGTAGGTATAAGATTTCAAGACTTTTCATTCATACGTGGGACGCCGCCAGGTGTACTACACACACCCACCCACCATACCCCTCTCGCTCTCACTCGAGACTCCCAAGACTGTCGACCATAGTGTCCAGCAGGGGTAACGTGCTGGTCTATTGAATTGCACGGAAAGGAGCCCCCTGAAAGGGTCGACCCACCTCCCCAGTCTCTCCCCCCCACCACCACACCCACCTTGTTGCCTGGGACTATATAGGAGAAGCACTGTGACTACTCCAATAAAACCACCTTGTGTCTGCCTCTGTCATTCCATTGGCCCACCCCTCCCCACTTATTTACACCACACACACTAGCAACCACATACACAGTCCAACACCCCCCATCATCATCATTGCACCCACAGGACGAGCGCACCTTCCGTACTCCACCGTCTCTATCCAATTTTACGCAGGTACGCCTGCGATCAGGAAGTGCAGCACCCCACTCACTTATAAAGCACACCTTTCAGCCCACTAACATATCACATCTGCCCACACAGCAGAGCGCAGTCCTACCCAACCATCACCAGACCCCCGTACCACTTTAGGGACAATCATTCTTTTTTTCTCTGCTTTGTACCTTTTTTTTTTTTTTAAACAAAATATTTTATTGGAAAACATTATAAGTTTGCATAAAGAAAAACAGATAAACAAAACATTGTCTTGAATATGTGATAAATTAGAACACATTCAAACTATATACTTACACAGAAATAAGTAAATAATACCAATAAACACATCTCGGTATTTAATAAATTAGCCAAAGTCAACACAAATAATACCGATCGTTTACTATGCATTATTAACCATAACATCTCAATAATTTTGTATTTTATAACACAAAAGAGAAATAGAAAGGAAAAGGAAAAAAGAAAAGAGGAGAAGGAACAAAAAAAAAAAAAAAAAGGGGGTTTCAGAGGGGAAAGAAGGGAGGGAGTTTTAGGGTAAAGTATTCAACGGACTCCAGGAGCTTGACGAGTCTGAGAGTGAAACCATGGTAACCAAATCAGATGATATTTTGTTACCGAATTATTTTGTAAACTGGAAATATATTCCATTGATGCAATGTAGTTAATTTTAGCTATAAGAGCCTCTTTTGAGGGTGGGCGGTGGTCTTTCCAGTGTTTGGCTATAAGGGTTTTAGCTGCATTACATATATGTGTAATCAGTTTATCCTGGTTTTTAGATACACCAACAAGTGGTGCATTCAATAAAGCTGATAATGGATCTAAAGTAAATCCCGTACCAAGAGTCTGATTAATCAATTGGCGAACATGGGACCAAAAAAGGCGGATAGAGGGACAAGACCACCAAATGTGGAAAAATGACCCCTCTTGACCACAAAGTCTCCAACACATTTTGGATGTAGCAGGAAATATGGAATGGAGTTTAGTAGGTACTAAGAACCAACGGGTATATACTTTATAGCAAGTTTCGCGTATGGATACACTAATAGAAGCTTTGGCGGTACGTAATCTAATTTCTTCCCATTGATCCTCATCTATATTTGTAGCTAAGTCAGATTCCCACAGCAATTCGTGCGGTTCGCGTGGAGGATAATCGGGGGCCAAAATTGAATTGTAAATTATTGAGACATTCCCTCTTCTCCCAATTGAATATAAACACAAACGTTCAAATGAGGTAGGGTTGCGTAGCGAAGAAGATTTAGATTGGGAGCAGATAAAACTAATAATTTGAAAATATTGGAAGAAGCAAGAGGAAGGGAGGTTAAAGCGATCTTGGAAGTTCTGGAATGAGGAGGGAGCAAAATCGCCTTTGATATGAATAAATCTTTCTATACCTCGAGCCTGCCATGGAGCTGCCATTTTTCTATCACATCCTGAGGGGAATTGAGGATGATCCCATATTGGGGTGAGTGGGGACAGATAGGGAGAAAGATCATAGGTGGCGCGTACTTTGTCCCATAGTTGGAGAGAAAATTTGATAGTAGGGATTGAGTACACTGACGCCGGCCTACAATTTTTAGGAAGCCAAACCAACGTATTAAGCGTACCACATTGTGTTAAGGAGTTCTCAATATCAACCCACTTTTTAACTCCTGGGTCAGAATGCCATGACAGGATGTGATTAAGATGACATGCCTCATAGTAAGACTGTAGAATAGGGAGTCCCAAGCCCCCCGTGATTGTACTTTTGCTAAGAATTGATCTCTTGATACGTGGTCTACTACCCGCCCATACAAATCTATTACAGTGTTTTTGTAAAGAAATGAGGGTTGCGCGGGGTACCGAAATTGGAAGAGTCTGGAAAAGGTATAATAAACGGGGGAGAAGGTTCATTTTGAGAGCGTTTATTCTACCAAACCACGAAATATACATCCGGTCCCAGATCTGAAGTTCCTGAATCAAATTATTAATCAGAGGGACAAAATTAGCCTGATACAGAGAAGAATAGTTTTTAGTGATGAATATCCCAAGATATTTTATAGCGGATGGCCTCCAAAGAAAAGGAAACAAAGAGGTTAACGTGGCCTGCATTTGCGGAGAGACATATAATGCCAAAGCTTCCGATTTAGAATGATTCATTTTGTATCCCGAAAAAGAACCGTAAATGGAGAGCTCCTTTTGAAGGTTAGAACGGCATATTAATGGATTTGAAAGAGTCAGGAGAACATCGTCTGCGAAAAGGGATATTTTATAATGGTTTTGACCCACTGTGATGCCCTGTATATCAGTATTAGCTCGAATACGGGCTGCTAGTGGTTCG
This sequence comes from Taudactylus pleione, assembly GCA_031769625.1. Lineage (NCBI taxonomy): Eukaryota > Metazoa > Chordata > Amphibia > Anura > Myobatrachidae > Taudactylus > Taudactylus pleione. Next base: position 2,390,739 of record JAUIMM010000759.1, on the reverse strand, counting down.
ATGCATAGGGCAAATATAAGGGGTGATAATGGGCAGCCTTGTCGTGTGCCGTTATTGAGGGTGAATCGGGGGGAACAGATCCCATTTGTCAAAACCATAGAAGAGGGACAGGAATAGAGGGCTTTAATAGCCGTGATAAAATGGCCTCTGAATCCAAATGAGGAGAGGGTAGAGAATAAGAAGGGCCATGAAATGCGATCAAACGCCTTCTCAGCGTCGAGTGCTAGGACTATAGAAGGTGTTTTGGAGGCATTAATATGGTGGATCAAATTGATAGTGCGTCTTGTATTATCTGAAGCCTGACGCCCCGGCATAAAGCCTACTTGATCAGTGTCGATTAATGATGTTAACACAGAATTTAATCTACTAGCAAGTACCTTGGCAAATAATTTAAGATCAGTGTTTATTAAAGAGATGGGCCTATAATTGGTACAAAGGGAAGGGTCTTTACCGGGCTTGGAGATAACTATAATACGAGAAGCCAAAGAATCAGTGTGGAACGGGGTTCCATTCATGACCCCATTAAATAGTTTAACCATATATGGTAACAGCTGAGGGGCAAATGTTTTGTAGTAGGCCATTGAATATCCGTCTGGGGCCTTAGATGGTTTCTGGGTTTTTAATGCCGCTTCAAGTTCCTCAATTGAGATATCATTATTTAACAGCTGACGAGCAGATGTATCAATTTGGGGGAGGGCACAGGAATCTAGATACAAATGGGACTCAGTGGCATATGAGGATGGGTCAACCGGTGGTTTTAAATTATATAGAGCTCGATAGTAATCCAAGAAAACATTGTTGATACATTTAGGGTCATAGGTCAAACGGCCAGTGGGGTCTTTAATTGAGTAGATGGCCTGGGCAGCTTTTTTATTTCGGAGTTTATTTGCCAATAAGGTATGAGCCTTGTTGCTTTTGTCATAGAAATTTTGATTAGCCCAGCGCAGAGATCGTTCGACCTCTTCAGCTTGGAGCGATTGCAATTCAGCTCTTGCTTTAGAAAGTTGGGTAAGAGTGGTCTTGGAGTGAGTGCGTTTGTGTTCTCTGTCAAGATCTGCAATGGAGTTGGTCAGGTGATCTATCTGTTGTCTCTGTTCTCGTTTTCTACGAGATGCATATTGGATAATCGATCCCCGTATGACTGCTTTATGGGCCTCCCAAACCGTCGACATAGTACACTCTCCCTGCATATTAAGAACGAAGTAATCCTGAATTTTAGATTTGATCAGTTCTTGAAATTGGGGGATTTTTAGTAAAGTCTCGTTGAGTCTCCATGGTGACCTACCATTCTTAGATTCTAAAAGGTCAAATGTTACTGACAAAACTGAATGGTCTGACCAAGTGTTAGGAATTATCTTGGAATGAATTGCAGACTGTGAGAGTGAGGCACAACAAATAAATAAATCAATACGGGAATAGACATCATGAGGTATAGAGTAAAAGGTGTAATCTCGGATGGTGGGGTTAAGAGAACGCCATACATCAAAAAGCCCATTCTCAGCTATATTTTTTTGTAATGCCAAGGATGGGGTTGATATGTCTCTACGAGGGGGAAAGCCTGATTTGTCCATATGAGGAGCGAGAGTCATGTTAAAATCTCCCCCTACCAGTGTTTTACCCTTACGATAAATACTGAGATCATGAAAAAATTTATGAAAGAATCTGGTTTGGCCAGTATTAGGGGCATATATGTTAGCTAATGTAATCTCCTCATGTCCGAGTTTACCTCGTATCATAATATATCTGCCCTCAGAGTCACTTCTGGAATCTAGAAATTGAAAAGGGAGGGACTTTCTGAGCAAGATTGCCACGCCATTACGCTTGGAGGCATGGTTGGAATACCACACCATTGGGAAAGTTTTGGAGGATAGTGACGGGTGTGAGTTATTTTTCAAGTGGGTTTCTTGTAAGAAAATAATATCTCCTTTCAATTTACGGAGGGTCTTGTGAAGATGTGAGCGCTTTTGGGGTGTATTAAGACCCTTTGTGTTAATGGATAAACTTATTAAAGGCATCGCGATAAGGTTTCAAATAACTTAAATTGCCAAATAAAAAACAAAACTCCGGGGTCCGCTAGAAAGGGGAAAAAGAGAAAAAAAAAAAAGGAAGGGGGGTAACAAGAAAATAAAATAAGAGATGAAAACAAAAATAGAGACTAAATAAACGGCCGAGAATATCCTACAGATCTGGATAGTCGGCCACAAAAGTAGAGCTCCACAGGAATGGGAGCTCACAGGTGGGATTGAATAGTATAATTAATAATAGGCCTACTAAGAAGCCCAATTTGTATATATAATTATAATCCCAAGATTGGGGGGTGGAGTGACAGGTGAAATTACCACCACTCCCCCCTAGGAGCTACATATAATAATTATTGATTAATACTGAACAGCATATAACATTATGAACAAGATAACGAGAAGAGAAAAGACGAAAAAGAGCATTGGTCTCATGATAGGGCCACAATACACATTATAATCACAAGACATTGTATTAACGGGCAAAGAGGCAACACTAGTAACCTTAGTATCATTATCAATAGTGTACATGTATAGATGCTAGCGCGGCAAACACAGATAATATTATGACTATGTTCCAGCACACATTAAATCAAGATAATAAAATAAAAAATAAAAGCCCTCACTACTATTAGAACTAGATTGAGCTCTTGAAAAGAAAATCTTTGCCTGTATGTTAGGCGGGGCCACAGCAATAAAAGATAACGATATATCAAACATTTTGGAAATTTCTAGTTCACAGTAAATACATTGAGTCAATTAAAGAATAACTTGTAGGAAACAGAATATTAATTTTAGAGTCATAAAGGGCTACAAAAGACATTCAAACCCAAATCGGAAGTAGGTCAAGTCGGCGACGATGCTCCAGAATGACCAAGAACTGGATCAGGAATAGATGTCAGGTTCAGCTTTCTAAGCAGTTGATTCCCCTCTTCCACCGAGCGAACAGAATGAAGGCGGCCCTCAATGTTCACTGAGAGACGAAAGGGGAATCCCCATCTGTATTTATAGCCGTGATCCCTGAGTGTAGCTGTGACTGCTCGGAGGTCGCGGCGTTTAGCTAAGGTGGCCGGAGCCAAATCTTGAAATATTTGAATATGGGATCCTTCGAACAAAAATGAGGTAGTGTTTCTGCTGGCCATGGTGATGTTGTTCTTGATCTGGAATGACAGCAATTTAAGAATAACATCCCTAGGAGGGTCAGAATCTTTGGGTTTGGGTCGCAATGCTCGATGAGCTCGCTCTATCTGTATGGACTCAGCGGTCAGTGAAGGAGCTATTGAAATAAACAGTCTCTTGAGATAGGATTCCAAGTCGGAAGCTGTAATGGCCTCCGGGATATTACGGATTCGGAGGTTGTTCCGTCTCTCGCGATTTTCGAGATCCTCCGTCTTCTCTCGGAGAAACTCCAGTTCGCTATGTAGGCAGTCCATGTTGTTGCCTGTTTTTTCTTGGAAATTCCTATGGGTGTCTGCTTGTGATTCCAACAATGAGGTACGAGAATCCAGAACGGCGATGTCAGATTTCAATTCACCAATAGCCGTTTGAAGAGCACTTGTGAATGAGGTTTTAAGGTCCAATATCATGGATTGAAGGGATTGTATGTCCTCTTTTGTCGAGGGGGCTGACATGGGATCCATCATTGGTTGAGATATAGAGGTAGCAGGTGAAGTAACTGAGGTCTGTGACCCACGGCGGGAGAAATGTTGTGAGATATCTTGTGAGGCAGTTTTTCTTGTTCTATTCCCTGATCTGCTCATAGTATCGTGTTAAACAAGAATAATATAGCAATGTGTGGATACATAGAGAAAAGTAATAAGTATGCTTGTAGCTCTGAAGCGGGGGGAGCAGAGGATCACATATTACACCAGGAACAGCATGAGTCTATATCTAGAACGTCCACCGTTTCCACGGCACTTATGACATCCAGGATCAGATATAGGTCAAGAACACCAGTGTAGCTGCACGGGGCGGATTTGACCCAGTATATGTTGATTTAGCAAAAACCACTCCAGTAATCAATAATGGTGCAGCAATAGAGCAGAGGAAAAGGTTAAAAACGAAGTTTGTCATAGTGTTTCAAAGTAGTAGCACATGTATAGGGAGCATGGGCAAAACAGAGATCCCGGTCCAGCCGACAGAACTCGCCCCTCAGCCCCTATCAGGAGTGAATTATGGGAAAATTTAATGATTAACCATGAGGTGGCAGAGTGCCCGTTAGTGGACTGGGCTGCCCACAGTATCTCCGCTATCAAGGGTCACCAGGTGTGAGAATCAGACAAGAGCTGAATGTCACTTGGGCAGCCTAGTCACAGCAGCCCCCGGTGAGCTGCACAGCAAGTCCGCAGGGCAGGTCGTCAGGAAGGACACAGGGCACAGGAGGACTCACCCGTCCACAACAGGAGCCGGTGGATCCAGACAGTGGGAGCCGCTGAGAACGTCCAGAGCGGCAGACCCTTCAGACCTCACACGCGACCGGAGGATCGCAGCAGAGCCGGCCCCACAGCTGAGCCCGCGGCTCCACTCTGCGCGAGCGGGTCAGAGGGGCCACTGAAGAGAGACAGTGTGAAGAGGACAGGGGAGGTATAGGCACCGCACCAGGCAAGGAAGCGCTGCAGTTCGGGAGTCAATCCGCCGGGCACCAGGTTTAAAATTGAGGCCCCGGCTTCACTCGCGTGACCAGGCCACAACCCGCGGGAGCAGATTAATCACTCCCTGGCTCCGTAACCTCGGCCAGCGCTGGTGCAGGGGGTATATCAGAGGCTGGGACTGGTGTCAGTTGTCCCCAGCAGCTTTGGTCTCATATCTGGGCTATCAGGCGGGAGCTGCAGGGAGACACTACCGATCCTGATGGACGCCAAGCCACACCCCTGCTTTGTACCTTTTTATTTTGTGGTTCTGGGGTGTCGTCACTTTTAAATGGAACATGCAGGTTCCACTGTCTCAAGACTCAAATGTAAGTATTGTTATTTGTATTACACTACCTCACCCACCATAGAGCATTGCAGTGACTTATGTATAAAACAGGGAACATCACAGTGAATGAAATTCAATAAAAAAGAGCATCTCAGTGACTATAATATAGAAAGCATCATTAACTGATAAATAATGTAGAGTAGTTTCGACTGCCGCATTACACAGAGAGCATAAGTAACTACCTTATGATACAGAGCGCATCAGAGTAACAGAAAAATATAAAAAAATAAAGCAGACAGAAGTTGTGACTGCCATATAATACAAGTTTTTAATACATATAATCTAGAGATTGTCAGGTTTGTTAAAAAAAGTTTCCATGTAAAATTGCTATATCTTTTATACCACTCCTTTAATCAAGAATATATTGCTCAGGCAATATATAGAGGGTATTTGCCAGATATTTATATATTTAATATTTTATATTTACCTGGTAGTTTAGGATAGCAATCAAAATAAACTAACTTATTTTAACTTAATATGAGATGTGGCTGCTGCTGCTGTGCACAGGTGGGTCACTCACACATCGTTGGCATCTAGTGAGAGAGGCAATAAAGTGCTGGCAAAGACTATTCTATCTCCTCAATAGTCTTTGTAGTTCATTGTTATTTTATTATAAAATTGTGCCCCCGTTCTTACCTATCTACCTTATTTAGCACTTGTCATGTGTAATAACATGAGAGAGAGCCAGAACAGGTATCTAACTACAATATAATGTATTAATTGTTGCATCTTAAAGATCTTTGGCCCTACCCCTGTATTATGTGCTATATGTGATAGCTAAGTATAGTACTATAGTGTGTAATAAATGTAACACCTAATTACGAGGCAAGGACCACAAGACAGCACCTGGAGGGCCTGATTAAGAGTTTCATGCCTTGCATGCTCAGAAATACTTGCAGATCTTTGTTTGCATTCTAAGTTGCATGCATCTATGCAGACGCACTGGCCATATCGATATGCTTGTGAAAGTAGCCGTCATCGGAGCACATGTGCGCCAGACCTCACAGATCTCTGCTTGTGCTCACATCTGAACAGGTGGCAATTCTGCCTACATGCCCACGACACACCGTCGGGACACTAGGTGCAAACACACAGTTGCAGCCCAGTTACACCCAATTAGCCACAAGTGGAGATGTGACTGAAATGGGTACACTAAATTGCAGGGGCTGGCTGGCAACTTTTAGCCTGGGGGGGCAAATGCATGCATGCATGCGGCCCTGGCAGAGGAGTAGCGTGTAGCCAGGGTGCCCGAAAGAACGTGCGTGCTACGGCGCCCCCCCCCCCCCCCTCAAGTGTTCTAGGGAGGAGGCGGGTCCATATGGGATTAATGTAAGGTAAAAATAAAGATTAGGGGCAGCCCCCTGTCATAGTGCCCATATGCAGTGCCACCCTGTGCCACAGGAGGACACCCTTTTGCAGGCCTCGAGTAGTGCCCCCAGTAGTGATCCCCCCTATGCAGTGCCCCCAGTAGTAAGCCCCTTATATAGTGCCCCCAGTAGTGGTAACAGCCCCTTAAATAGTGGCCCCAGTTGTAGTCTTCCCCTTATGCAATACCCCCACTATTGCCCTTTATATAGAGCCCCCAGCAGTGGTCCCTCGATGCAGTGCCCCCAGTGGTAGTCCCCTCCCTCCTATGTAGTGCCCCTAGTAGTAGTCCCCTCCCCCCTATGCAATACCCTTAGTAGTAGTCCCCTCCCCTTGTAGTGCCCCTAGTAGTAGTCCCCCCCAGTAGTAATCCCCCCCTTGTAGTGCCCCCAGTAGTAGTCCCCCCCTTGTAGTGCCCCCAGTAGTAGTAGTCCTGCCCTTGTAGTGCCCCAGTAGTATCCCCCCCTTGTAGTGCCCCCAGTAGTATTCCCCCCTGTAGTGCTCCCAGTAGTAGTGCCCCCAGTAGTAGTAGTCCTGCCCTTGTAGTGCCCCCAGTAGTATTCCCCCCCTGTAGTGCTCCCAGGAGTCCCTCCCTTGTAGTGTCCCCAGTAGTATTCCCCCCCTGTAGTGCTCCCAGTAGTCCCCCCCCTTGTAGTGCTCCCAGTAGTCCCCCCCTTGTAGTGCCCCCAGTAGTATTCCCCCCCTGTACTGCTCCCAGTAGTCCCCCCTTGTAGTGCTCCCAGTAGTCCCCCCCCTTGTAGTGCTCCCAGGAGTCCCCCCCTTGTAGTGCCCCCAGTAGTATTCCCCCCCTGTAGTGCTCCCAGTAGTCCCCCCCTTGTAGTGCTCCCAGTAGTCCCCCCCCCCCCCCCCGCAGTAGAGACATAATAATAATAAAAAAAAACACTTACCTGACACCCGCTCCTGGTCCCGCCACCGAGATCAGCTCCTCCGTCCGCCGCTTTGCATTATGGGAGTGACGCGTCACTCCCATTTTACCCACTGCGGGAGCCGGAAGATGTCCGGCTCTGGCAGTGGGAGCAGCAGCTGATGAGAGTCTGTCTGACTCTCATCAGCTGCTAAAGCAAACACACAGCTGCCGGCGCCGGCGGCTGTGTGTTTGTGCTGTGTAGCGCTGACCGAACTCCGTCCGGTCAGCGCTACACACGCAGTGCAGTCTGTGTCACAGTGACACAGTCTGCACCGCGGCCCGCATGACGCTGCGGCCCGGGGGGCACATGGCACCCTGCCCCCGGCCCAGCCCTTTACTGCTAAATTGCATATGTAAAACTCAGATGTATGCACAAAAAATTGCAAGATCTCCACCTGTGTTTTCCAGAAAGCAGGCCGACATGACCTCCTGGAATCATCTAATTATTTCATGGCTGTGTAGGATCATAGCTGTCAAAATAAATATTATTCCAAAATGGCTCTATCTTTTCCAAACCCTCCCTGCAGTTGTTCCCGCTGTCTTCTTAAGTAATGTCCAAAAAGCACTTATTCATTTTATTTGGCATCACAGACCCCAAGAATTACAGTTAAAGTCTTGGAAAGGTCGGTTTCCGGAGGTGGGAGAGGTCTTCCTAACATCAAACTCGACTACCTGGCCTCCCATTTCTCCCATAATGCTACTTCCTACTGTCCCCTGGGCTCCACTTCATGGCTAGACATTGAATCGGCCTATATTACTCTCCCAGATTTAACTTCCTATCAGCCACACACCAACCCCCTGCTTCTACGCTGCTCCCCACTATCAAATGTAATTCTAAACCTCTCCACCACTTCTCTCTGTACTTAAAAGTCAGATCTGGCATGTTGCAGCCATATAACTTATTTTAAATAACTTATTACGTTCATGACAGAGGACATGCTTCTACCCAAGTTTGGGCTCCCTGGTTGATTGCTGAGCGTAGTCCCCCTCCCCATTCCACTAACCTCATGCGTGGGCCCATAGGCAACAACTGATTTTTATTCTCTTCAATTTTCTTGTTTTACCCCCTATGCTGAGTTTTTTAAAAATTTTATGATGCTTATTGTGTATCAACCCTTATGATGATGTGTCATGTTCTCCTTCCCCTCATCTTACCCTTTGCACACCCCTTCTCCTTTTTCTATCAAATACTTGGTTTGTTTTTCTTTGTTTATTATAGTTCTTAAAATTTGGTCTGTATTGGGCTCATGTCGCCCCCTTTTTTCTGTATTACCCTCTATTTTGGCTGACCAGTTAAAAATAAGAATTATAAAAAGAAATAAAAAATTGCAAGATCATCTGCAAAACATACTTGCATGCAGCTCTGAATCAGGCCCAGAATCTGTCAAATGGGAGATAAAGAGGTTCCAGATGTCCTGCACCCTACTCTTCCACTTGTCAACCTGATCAGGACTGAATAAGATAGCCAAGAATAGGAGCATAGTTATTTCTATAATAATAAAGATTATGGACCTGATTCGGCAAGGAACAGTTGCTAATACGCACACAATCGGTCGATTAATTTGCACAGCGCATGCGTATGCATCGCAGCGCGTGTGTGCAAACCAGACACTCCAGTCAGAACTGCGGCTACACAGACGCATGACAGAGTGATTGATAGGAAGTGCAGTTTGTGGGTGGTGACGGGGGGGGTGGTTGGGCGAGCGCAGGCGTGTCAACGCAGTTGCATGGGCGTGCATAAATAAGCCACTGCGATACCAAACGCCTCCTGAGGTCTCATAGTGTGCGCAGAAGTTAGCAAATCCTGAGTGAGGTCTGGGCTTCCTTAACTGTGCGCCTGGGTCCATTGTTACTTGATGTTACTGACTGTTTTGCTATGTTGCCCTAGTATACGGATGTGAGTAAGGGGAAGTGAGTGTCCTTATGTCAGGCTGCGTACACGATGTGAATGTACACATTTAGATATCACCGCTGATATTAGCAACTGCGGTGCGTGCATATAAGCAGAATAGCGATCCATGTACAGTATGAGGGAAGGATTTTCTTTGTTAATGTGAGTCACCCTTTAGCTGTTTTGCAGAGAGTTTCTAATTAGTGCTGCTGAGAAAGCTAAATGTTGATTTCAAACCACAAGTCAGCAAAAGTAGATAAAGGTTTTGTTGCTTATTCAATTAGGGAATTTATATAATCCATTTGTAGGGATTCCCTTAAAGTTGCACTACCACCTAGCTAATTATTTTTCTAACGTACTCCCTACCCCAACTAGAGCCTTGGTGGCTGCTCCATACACCTGTTTTTCATGGGACTCCTCCATTTCTCATACTGTCCTAGTAAGGGCCAGTGTAATAGCCTATGCTTTGCGGGAGCAGTCGTGATTCCAGCAAGACAGCCATTAGTTTTAAAGCAGCAAGTAGTTCAAAGGGGGAAATTTATCAAAGCTTGAAGAGAGATAAAGTGGAGAGATGTAAAGTACTAACCAATCAGTTCCTAACTGTCATTTTTTAAACAGAAGCTGATTGGTAGGTGCCTTATCTCTCTCCACTTTATCTCTCTCTAAGCTTTGATAAATCTGCCCATAAGGCTCTTTTAAATATAGTGATTTTGGGGTCTATTTACTAAGCCTTGGATGAAGATAAAGTAAACAGAGATAAAGTACCAGCCAATCAGCTCCTAAATGCCATGTCACAGGCTGTGTTTGAAAAACTATAATTAGGAGCTGGTTGGTTGGTACTTTATCTCCGTCCACTTTATTTCCATCCAAGGCTTAGTAAATAGACCCCTATCTCTTCTCACGCAAATCACAGGCTATTACAGTTTGCCCCACGGATCAAAGGATTGTGGCTTTTGATTGATCCTCTGCTCACAATCTCTGTGTCCCCATTTGAAATTTGTGAGCTGTATTGATTTGCCCGTCCTGTTTTACAAAACTAGTTAAGCACTGGGAAAAGTGTCGCTATCCCCCAATGGCATTCTGCAGCAAATGGCGCCTCACACTAGCACCCTGGTCCATAATACAGAAGCAAAAGGGGAGGTAGTTAAATAATTGGACATTACGGCAGCGTCATTATTGTCTCACCTTCCTTTCAGGCTCTTTAGATACAGTAATCCAATGTGTGCAGTGGCAAACGCAGGATTTCTAGAGGGGGGGTTTCCAAATGCTTGATTTTAGAGTGTGGCCAGTCCATGAAGAGGGCAGAATTAGTATTCAACCAGTTTTAATATGCGTCATACAAAGTGTATTGTGTATTATAATTCCAGCATATACAGGACCAGCGATCACAATAAGCCAAGCCATTAGATGTGGCAGTAGGGCCATCCTGCCTGAGCTGAATGTTTTTATATTAGATGTGGGCACCATTCCAGACCATTGGAGCAAGTCCGGGAGCCTGGAGGAGCAGCAGAAGAACCTAGCACTGTCCTGGACATATATGTACATATTGGTCTCTATATCAGTGCATCCCTAATAGTGCATGTTTTCCAGATCTCCTAGTTGGTGCACAGGTTATTTATTACTGTCTGATACATGTTAAAAGATCCACAGGTGGTGCTAATTATTTCATTTGTGATACTGAGAAGAACATGCAGCACTAGCAAAATTCGATTCTATTACTATTTCTACTGTGGTCGTGTGTGTGCTGGGGAGGGGGGTTTCCAGGCAGATGGAAACCCCCCCTGCGTTTGCCTATGGTGTGGGCGTGATGCCTTCCTCATCCATGGTCCTCTTGAGACACCAGCTGAACTTTGAACTTTTGGGTCATTTGTGTATCAGTTTACACTGGTACACAGCTTTTCACATGAGCATTACTTATCCATGATACTCACTAGCTACATACCCTAGTCATATTTAGTGTTAGATTTGTTGGTTTCTAGTATCTGGAGTGCTCTGATTTTTATTGTTTGCTATCACAATACCCGGAAGTCCACGATGCAGCGGAGATCACAAAGGACAGCAATTATCGGAAGAGCTGTCCTTTGCTGTACTGAGCGCACATGTTAGTGCATATGCGATCAGTACAAATGCGGTAACTGGCAGTAAGTTTTGCACTGTTAGTGGATTTCGCCCACAGTGAGACATCACAATAAGACAGAAAAAGATGCAGAGGGATGCAGTCAATGGTCACTTTGTCAGCAGTGATAACATCAACAGCAGAATGCCAACTGCAGTATCCTGACATGTAACAATGCTACTTACAGCATATTTACTGTACTGCCATTAAAACTTTAAACATGCTGTTTTCGATGCATGTTTAAAGTTATAATGCACACGCTGTAAAAATCTTGTCAATGTTGACAAAGTGACCATCGATCTCACTTATGTATTCTGAGGCACAATAGTACACTGTTAGGGAGATGTATCAAATCTTGGAGAGAGATAACTATCAACCAATCAGTTTCTACTGTAATTGTCATTTTCCAAACACAGCCTGTAAAATGGCAGTTAGCTGATTTGTAGGCATCTCTCTCCAAGGTTTGATACATCTCCCCCTGTGTCCTTCAAGTTTTTACAAATGTCATGACTTACTTGCACATTTCGATTGAGACTTATTGCTGGCATAAACACACCATCAATGTTTTCAAAGGCTACAGGTCCCTGCTGTTTCCCATTGATATGAAAAATGAGTATGCGTTTGTTAAGATCCAGGAGTATGCCCACTGTGGTTCCCTTATTCACACCTCCTTCTGTTCTATAAGATGAAAAATATGTTAATTAGGAGAAAATAGGTAGAAAACCAGTGACCAAGTTCCAAAATCAAGGCATTATAATATGAGATATGGTAAGAACTTGCCCTTGTTATCTCTATTTCTACGAAGTCCATAGGGTTCCACAGGATACCTTGGGGTATAGGTGTGACGTCAGTCGCAGGGCACCAAAGAGTTAAGCTTTCAGCCTCCCAGGATGCACTAGGTCCCCCTCCTATACCCCGCCCCCGGGCCAAGGCACCTCAGTTAGTTACCAAGCCATAGGCCGGAGGAGGAGAAGGAAGAGAGAGAACAAAGATCTGGACACATACAAGAATCACATTCTCACCAGAGGGAGACGGAAAACCGGTGACCAGAGCAAAGCCCATCTGCAGCACAGGTGCGACAGGGCGGGAGTCCTGTGGAACCCTATGGACTTCGTAGAAATAGAGATAACAAGGGTAAGTTCTTACCATATCTCATATTTTCTACTTCAGGGTCCATAGGGTATCCACAGGATACCTTGGGGATGTCCCAAAGCAGTATCCTTTAAGGGTGGGGACGCTCCTGTGCAGAAAGGAGAATCCGCCGCCCGAAGGAAGCATCCTGAGAGGCGAAGGTGTCAAACCTGTAATACCTCACGAAGGTATGGACAGAAGACCACGTAGCAGCCTTGCAGATCTGAACTGCCGAGGCACCACGTCGAGCTGCCCACGAAGGACCCACAGACCTAGTGGAATGAGCCTTCAGAGAAGGAGGGACCGGTAGGCCTTCATGAAGATAAGCTTCAGAAATAGCCATACGGATCCAGGCTGCCAAAGTTTGCTTTGAAGCAGGCCAACCCTTTTTACAGAAGCCATAGAGGACAACAAAGCGTCCGACTTCCTAAACAAAGAAGTGCGGTCCACATAAGTCCTTAAGGCCCGCACAACATCCAAAGAGGCCTCACCCACGGAAAGACCCGGTGAGTTAAAGGCCGGAACAACTATTTCCTTGTTAACCTGAAACTGGGAAACAACTTTGGGAAGAAACTCGGGCCGAGTGCGGAGCACTGCCCTGTTCCCATGAAAAACCAAGAAAGGGGGTCTACAAGAAAGAGCCCCTAACTCAGAAACACGTCTGGCTGAAGCAACGGCCAGAAGGAAAACAGTCTTAGCTGTTAGCCATTTAAGATCCACTGAGCCCAGTGGTTCAAACGGCGGTCCTTGGAGAGCCCTCAGGACCACAGCCAAATCCCAAGGCGCCACAGGTGGAACAAAGGGCGGCTGAATACGGAGAACACCTTGCATAAAGGTGCGCACATCCGGGATTGTAGCAATCCTACGGTGAAACCAGACAGATAGGGCCGAAACCTGTACCTTCAAAGAAGCAAGGCGAAGCCCATGATCTAGTCCCGCTTGCAGGAAGGCGAGAATCCGAGACAGACGAAACTCCCGCGGTGCATAACCTCTCGGTCGACACCACTGGAAGAACGTATGCCACACGCGATGGTATATCCTCGCGGAAGACGGTTTCCGAGCTCGTAACATGGTACGCACCACAGAGCTGGCAAACCCCCAGGACCTCAGCATGGCCGTCTCAACAGCCACGCCGCCAAAGACAGCCGAGTCAGGTCCGGGTGAAGACAAGGACCCTGAGACAGAAGGTCCGGTCGTAGCGGCAACCGCAGAGGACTGTCCACGGACAGACCCTGAAGGTCTGAGAACCAGTGCCGTCTGGGCCACGCGGGAGCTATCAACAGGAGCGTCCCTCCTTCCTGTTTGAATTTCCGGATTACCCGTGGAAGAAGGGAGACCGGAAGGAACAGGTATGCGAACCTGAACGTCCACCGGACGGACAGAGCATCCACCAGAGACGCCCCTTCGTCTCTTGTGCGAGACCCGTACACCGGCAACTTGTTGTTGTGCCGGGACGCTATGAGGTCGATTTCTGGAAGACCCCACCTGTCCACCAGTAGTTGAAAAACGTCCGGGTGCAGGGACCATTCCCCTGGATGAACGTCCTGGCGACTTAGAAAGTCCGCCTCCCAATTTAGCACTCCCGGGATGAAGACCGCTGATATGGCCGGAAGATTGCGCTCCGCCCAAACCAGGATCCGAGAGACCTCTACGAGAGCCGCCCGACTGCGAGTTCCTCCTTGCCTGTTTATGTAGGCCACGGTGGTAGCATTGTCCGACTGGACCTGCACCGGGTGACCCTAGAGAAACCGCTGTGCCTGCAGGAGAGCATTGAAGACCGCACGGAGTTCCAAGATATTTATTGGGAGCTCCGCTTCTGTCGGTGTCCACCTGCCCTGGAACAAGTGTGGACCCGAAACTGCTCCCCAGCCCCGAAGACTGGCGTCCGTTGTCAACAGGACCCAATTTGGAACCCAGAACGGACGTCCCTTGTTGAGGTGGGTCATTTTTAACCACCACGCAAGGGACAGGCGAACCTCCGGGGTGAGCACAATCGTCTGGAACTTTAGAGACTGAGGCAGCCCGTTCCACTTGGACAGGATCAGGTGCTGCAGAGGTCTAGAGTGAAACTGGGCGTATTCCACCATGTCGAACACCGACACCATGGAGCCCAGTAACCTCATCGCCGAGTGTAAGGACACCCGGCGGCTGTGCAGACAACTGCGCACCCTTGACTGTAAAGCAGAGATCTTGTCCTCCGTCACGAAGATCCTTTGCTGTCCCGAGTCCAATAAGGCTCCAAGATGCAGAATCCTCCGAGACGGGATTAGAGTGGACTTCTGCCAGTTAATTAGCCAGCCGTGCCGTTGCAGCAGTGCAATGGTCAGGTCCAAGTGGTGTAACAGGAGCTCTGGAGATCCTGCCACCAATAACAGGTCGTCCAAGTACGGCAACATGCGGACTCCTTGCAGCCGCAGAGAAGCCGCCATGACCGCCATAGCGTCCTGTATGTCCAATGACACCATGTAGTCCCCAGGTTCCAGCGCCAGAATGATGGACCGTAGGGTCTCCATCCGAAACTTCGGGACCCGCAAAGACTTGTTGAGTGCTTTGAGGTTGAGAATCGGACGATATGACCCATTGGGTTTCTGTACCAAAAATAGATTTGAATAGAAACCCTGGCCCCTCTGGGAGAATGGAACAGGCACTATAACTCCAGCCTGGAGCATAGTGTACAATACCTTCCGCAGCTCCGTAGCCTTGTTCCGGTCTGATGGTAGACCCGTGGTGAAGAATCGAGCCGGGGGTCTGTGCCGGAAGGAGTGGGCGTACCCGTGAGAGACCACCTCCAGAACCCAAGTGTCTGTCGTAGTGAACGACCAACACCGGGAGAACTGCAGCAGGCGGCCTCCCACCCTGGGATCCCCCAAGGGGAGACCCGGACCGTCAGGCCGCAGGCTTGTCATCTGGCTTGGGGGCCGGACGTCTGGTACTCCATGCCTGTTTCCGGGGCTTGACCGATTTCTTAGGGCCAGCCTGTCGAGGAAACGACTGTGGTTTGGGCCTGCCCTGGGCCCTAGATGACCGAAAGGACGATGGTCCAGAACCAGAAGGAGCAGCGGCCGACGGGAGACAAGCAGATTTGGCTGCCGCCAGCGTGGCCACAATCTTATCCAGATCCGGACCGAAGAGAACTTCTCCGGTAAACGGCAACGCTTCCAGACCTTTCTTGGATCTGCGTCCGCCTTCCAGGATCGCAGCCACAAGGTGCGACGAGCAGCTACCGCTGCTGAAGAAATTCTAGACACCAGAGTACTAATGTCTAGAGCCGCCTCGTTGATGTAGGTGGCCGAATCACGGAGATTGCCAATCAACTCCGCTTGTTCGGCCGGACAGTCGGATTCAAAAGAAGCCTCTAATGAATCCACCCAGCGCTCCATCGCTCTGGCAACCCAGCAAATGGCCATAGCCGGCCGTGCTGCCCCCCCTGCAAGGGAATAAGCGGACTTCAGGCAGATTTCTACCTTGCGGTCCGTAGCATCCTTAAGGGAGGACATGGATGGCATCGGCAATGTGGCACTACGGACAATACGGGTCACGTGAGAATCCACCTGTGGAGGGGATTCACACTTAGCAAAATAATTATCCGCGAACGGATAAGCCACCGCCAGGCGTCTCTGCGGCTGGTATCCTTTGCCAGGTTGTTTCCACGCCTCCTCTAAATGGTCCACCAACTGACCCGAAAGAGGAAAGACTGTGGCATCGCCCTTCACATCTTTGAAAAAGGCATACTTAGATTTAGCCGCTGGGGGAACTTCGTCCTCAATCACCAAGGCTGTGCGGACCGCCCGAATAAGTCCAGGAATATATACTTTGGACTTAGCATCAGCGTCCTTAGTATGGAAAGGTTCCTGATCGTAAGGATCCAGAATCTCCCCATCATCAGACGTCCCTTCGTCATCCTCATAAGGAGCGGACAGAGACGCCACCGGCCTTTTATGAGGCCGCATCACAGACTCCCCTTGCAACACATCCGACAAGTGCTGTAAAGAACTCGTCAGGGAGTTAACCCACGCTGGCTCCTGAGAACCCGGGAGCGGGGAAATAGGGAGACTGTGGGGTACCACCAATTGTCGTGGGAACCCCTGCATGGGTGACGACACCACAGACTGCTGGGACAAACCCATCGGAGTAAACGCGGGCTGCGGAGCTAACTGGCCCACTAAAGCTGTTAACGCCTGAGCGAAACAAGCCCAGAGCGGCTCCTGTACCGGTGCTGTAACCGTAATAGGCCGCGCCATGGACAACACTGCCGGCAAAGGCCCTCCGCGCTACCCTCCCCCTCCGCTAACGGTACTTTGCACGTGGTACACTGTAGCCGGAGGGGAAAATCACTTTCAGACATGATGGCACCACGTATGTGACCTCTCTCACCAATTAAGTATTAAATAGGCGAGAGACCACCCTGCAGCACCGCACCGCAAGGGCTTTAGCAGAAAGAACAGGGACAGTAATAAAGCTGACAGTTTAGAGAAGAATAGTTACAGGCAGCGCTAGCACAGTCACATACAATGCAGAGAAATAACAATTCCTGCACTAACCGCGCTGATCACTCAACTACACAGACACAGGGCCTGGTAGGACACAGCGCTGCATACACAGACCTGAGCCACAGCGGAGGAGAGGTATGCGGGGGGACCCAGACCACGATGCTTCCTTCCAGACTTCCAGCAGCGTTCACCATGCGTTGCAGAGAAGATGGCCGCCGAGGAGCAGAGAGAAGCTGGCCTGGGGGAGGAGCGCTGACACAGGACCAGTCAGCACAGTGCAGAGAGGGCTGTGTGCAGCGGGGGAGGCGCCGGCTGTGAGACAGGGAAGGCGCGCTCCCCTGGCATGCATTTAACCCCTGGGACGCCGCAGCGCTACCGCTCTGCTGCGGTCCGCTGTCCCAGGGGGTAGTGGAAGCGCAGGTTGGTCGCCTGGCTCCACGCTGCAGCCAGTCCCCAGGGAGCCCCCTGCCTGGGGACTTAGGACCATGTGATCAGCGGGGACCCACCGCGGGACCCCGCTGCTTACCTCTGTCCCCCTTGAATCCGGCCATGGTCCGGAGCATCTGGGGTCACCGCTAGCTGTGACCCCAGACGCCCACCAGCATCCCCGGATCAGTACCGGCGTTCTGGTACCGGCGGGGTGTAGGGAAGACAGCATGGACGTCAGGACTGACTGTCCATGCTGTTCATCCAGATGTGCAGCCACAGCTGCATGAAGAAAAAGCTTCAGGGGCTCTTCTAGCCCCCACTCCAACAGGTGCACCCGACTCCGGCCGGGCACCAAACTAAACTGAGGTGCCTTGGCCCGGGGGCGGGGTATAGGAGGGGGACCTAGTGCATCCTGGGAGGCTGAAAGCTTAACTCTTTGGTGCCCTGCGACTGACGTCACACCTATACCCCAAGGTATCCTGTGGATACCCTATGGACCCTGAAGTAGAAATATTAAACAGAAAATAAGCTTATGGTCATGTATGGTAAATACAGCAGAAACTTTTGTTATTAACATAACTTGAAAACAAAAGTTAATTACAGACAACCCCAAGGATTATATAATGACATAATTCATAAAATAACTTGACAAATTTACATCACATACTGTAGCACCAAAGCAGGATTAGGGCGGATGTATGTGGGGGCGGGGCGGTGGAGAGCTCTGATGGGGCCAAGGTACTTGGAGGGGGCGTGGTCAAATCTGTGATAAAAAAAACAAGAAACTACTATGCTTGGCGGCGTAAAGGACACTGGGGCAACTCTAGGGGAGGGGGAACAGTGCAATCGCCCCCACCTTTAACACTTCTCTCTGCTCACTTCATGCCCTGTACAGCAGCGCAGCTGCAGGTGCACATTGGGCAGTGATAGGAGACTGCTGCAGCACCAGTCACTGCTCTCTCAGTGCCCAATGTGCCACTGTACTGCTATACATGCACGGCCACTGGTAGTGGGCAGAGCAGTGGGGGCAGTCACTGACCCAAGCCCCTCCAACCGGCCTGGGCATGGGTAAGTAGTACCAGCTCCTCCCCTCTCAGTGCCCCTGTGTTTAGGGTAAGGTATATTTTCCCTTCAGATTTTGTACCTGGAAGTGACGTAAGTGAGGGTGGAAGTGCAGCTTTCTGCCCATACTGTCCACCAACAGAAGAAAGTTGTCCCCTCGCAGGCTCGCTTCACTCGCCACAAGATTATATTCTCCCTCTATGCCCACGTGGATGGTAGGGAATGATGTTGGACAGTAACTGATGACGTCAGGGTACATCTACGGAAGGGGTTCTAGCTGTAACCCTGTGTTTAGGTGATGACAGTGTACACATGCTCGGGTCCTCAGGTTACCCACTGTCCAGGTTTACCCTTACTGGGAAGTACTGGGAAGGCGAGGTCTGACCAGGTCAGGTGCACGCCCAGCGAGGAAGCCACTGTGACTGTCCGTGTTAAGGCCCCCATACATTAGAGATTGATTGCAGCAATCGTGCAATTTGCAATCGATTGTGTATAATAATATTTCCCTTTTTCAATCAATTGTGGCAATTCTGCAATCTGCAATCGATTGAAAAAGGGAAAGATTTTTATACACAATCGATTGCAAATTGCACGATTGCTGTAATCAATCTCTGATGTATGGGGGCTTTTACTTATTTCAGAGACAGGCAGGGAGGGAGAGCACATGCATTGGGTTGGCCGCAGGTGCCGTGTGGGAGTCTGTGCTTCTCCCGTCAGTGTAAGAAACAAGAAACACAATGTGAGAACAGATGGTCCTGGCTGGACTCCTGGGCAGCTTCTCTTGCCATGGTCTGTGAGAGACATGCTGCCTGGTACCATCAGGGTGGGGAAGAAGGGGGACATAGCTGGACCTGTTGGGCCGTGGGGACCACTCATGCTACCAATGCTGACTGCTCCTCCTGGTTTTCTCGACCCACCGTCAAAGCAAGTGAGTGAGATGGAGGTGCAGGATGGGACTTGTGGGTGAGGAGGTGAGTGAGACTGGGGCTGAGGAAATAAAGAGTAATCCCTTTGAAAACGATAATAATGCCTATAATAACAACCTATTTATATTTTAATTGTTCCTGAATGCGTTTCTTTCGATTTAAGTTCAGAATATGGGGTATACTACCATCTGTGCCACCAGCTTTTGGGTCCTCTGTATACTACTATTGACTTACTACCATCGGCACCATTGGCTGTTTGCGTTACCATCAGAGCATGTCTGCGCCATTGGCTGTTTGCGTTAGCATGTCTGCAGTCTGGGTCCTTTGCATGTCTCCTCACCTGGGGACTTGCAGGAGGTTCCGGTGGCAGGGACTGTGCGGGATGCGATGGACGTAGGAAAAACTAAGGGTTGGTTCGGGGGTGCAAATTTAAATGTGCTCCCGGTCAGTAAGGCGTTAACTCCGGTCAGTCCGCTCTACATAGCTCGCACCTGACCGGGAGGACCTTCAAATTCTGTAGCTCTGCTTCCCCTGTGTTGGCACCAATCGGATTTATCCTTCTGGTGCATGAGAGCGGGGTGACGTCATGATATCAGGCCGTGCGTGCTTGCATGCTATGGTGCCGGGCATGCACCCAAGAGTGATGAAAAGGGGCGCGTCTCATGGTCACATCCTCTTTTTGGTCGTATGCCTTCTGCGCGCACAGAAGTGCCCCTTACTAGGCCGTGGCATGAACACTATTACTGTAACTAATGAGAAATCAAGAAAACTATATTGCATGACTGTTGTTCATAAGAGTGGCAAACTGTCAAGAAACGGTCATAAATTCTGACAGTGGTAAAACTGGGACCACCCAGTACCTGATCTCTAGTTTCATCTATGGCGGTGGCAGGGTCTATTCGGGAGGCTCCATTCGGCTCTATTCACACATGCTGCTGCTGGACAGAATGAAGCCTCCTGGATAGTCTTGCTGCCACCTCCTGCACTGTCCATGCTGCCGCTAGAGAGGACCTGGACCCCAAACATACTTCGATGGCATTAGAAACAGCAGCACCACCGATGGTAGTATGCAAAGGACCCAGACTGCAGACATTCTGCTATAATGGCAGCCCTATCTGGATTGTAGGATCTGCATGTGCACATAAGCGCATTTCAGACTGGCAGACCCCCCTGAAATAGAAGTAAGGGCCACCACTGGTTATGCAGATGGTCAGTCAGTTATAACAAACAAAACTCATCACTACATATGTTGCATAACTATTCAGGCATACAATAAATTTTTACCCGTTAATATGCTATAATTCTTTTTTTTATTTTTTTTTACACTTTTACTACTTTCAACATTCTGTACTTATACTTCTGATAATTTGTGAAAAGATGCCTATGGGGGCTGGACTGAAAGTAGCCACACGCTTTGCATTTCCACTGCATGAGAAACAAGCTCAAAGCCTTGTGCAGTGATTATCTCAGGAGATAGCTGATTTAAAAATAGTACAGTTTCTAGTAATTGAATCAGCTACAGCCTGTGCAGAGAAATGGGAAATTAAATGTGCAGTGTTATCTGTGAGAATAATGAATACCTCCCAATTATAGCCGTTAGAGATTGAGAACAGGAGCATGGCCGTAGCACACCAGTGTGCGTGTCGCATATCACAATGGGCATGGCCATACCTCCGATGGTTGTGTTTAGCCTATGAACACATTTTTAGCCATATGCCATGGAGGCACCTACCTCAACAAAAGCAGGACGTTTGGGAGCTATGTGAATGCAAAGAGCAGGGACATGTCTAACAAGCAGGTCCAACACGTTAATAAATTAACATGTTCCGCATATTCCAATATTATGCTTAGCTTAGTGGGGGAATCAATCAATCAATCAATACATAAGGAACAAGCTTGATCAGAGAGACCCAACTATGCACTGGTCACAGTTGATCACCAGATAATACCTGCTATGGGGCCACATCATTTGAAAGAGGCGACTCTCATATGTGGGTGCCCCCACGTGTACAGGTGAAATTCTGGTTGTGATAAGGCACCTAGTGCCCTTCTGTCTGTATACAGATAACGTGTGTTTTCCTTAGTGCAGGGTAATATTGCATGGTGATCAGACAATACTTATTAGGGGACCCTCACAGTTGCAGAGTATATTCAGGGGACAAGCCCCACTTATTCCCTGCAGCAAAGGGGTTGATGAAAACATTTTATATTATTTGTAGTACATATTATGACTGAATATCTCACATTTAAATAATTGTAACCAACATGCTTACCATAGCATATTAATAATATGTAAACATTTTTTTTATCATAAATTACTTTGAAACAAGGAACTGTAGAGCAGTCTGAGTGGCTAGTTTGCAATCTCCTAAGTAATACATGTTCTGTACAGGCTGGTGGTTTCATGCATATGGGCATGACGTGATTACTTAATGAACTGAACTTATGTTTGGTCTAAATGCTGATATTTGGCCATTAGCTTACCTATGGGATGACATTTCTTCAATGAGACTGTAGTGCGTTTTCAGTTTGAAACAGACCAGTGCATCCTACTTTAATGCACT
The DNA here is from genome assembly GCA_031769625.1 of Taudactylus pleione. Taxonomy (NCBI): domain Eukaryota; kingdom Metazoa; phylum Chordata; class Amphibia; order Anura; family Myobatrachidae; genus Taudactylus; species Taudactylus pleione. Next base: position 2,368,843 of record JAUIMM010000759.1, on the reverse strand, counting down.
GGATATTAATGTCTGGATTTAGACATGCTTTAAGACATTTTAGTTAGAACTTACCGGTTTGTATGAGAGTTGCAATGCATGAACCAGCTACGGTTATTGTCCACATACATTGCCCATGCCTTGTCATCCTTCCCAAGCATCATATCCTTCACCACATTAATTCTGGCAACACCAAAAGCTGGATCAGGATGGTTATCATATCTGTCGACCTGTACCTCCCAATAGTGGACTCCTTTGGAGAATGCAGCAGTGCCCAAAACCACTCTGTCATCATAACTGCTGCAAGAAGCTGTCATGTTTTCATTGGACAAAACAATATCCCGATGTGCAGAGTTTGAGTCGAATGTGAAAAAAGCCACTGGTAGGAAGAAAATGAAAGATTACAGCAGAAAGATGGTACTCTGATCCTCACAAAGTAAAACTACAGTGACACCGAGGAAGTGACACCAATATGCCAGCTCCTCCTCAGTGACTGGGAGCCCCGTCACTGCACTGTGATGTTATTGTGCAGCACAGGCTCCCAGTCACTGAGGAGGAGCCGGCAGTACCGGTAGAGTCTCTGGGTACAGACCTGCATCTCCGAGAGGGCCGAGCACCCCCCCAGAGTGATGAAAACAGGAGCATGTCACTTAGCCATGCCCCCTTTTTGGACAGGCACTCGTTTGCTTGTTTGTTTGTTTTGCAATTTGTGCCTTTTCTTGAACTTTTTTTTAAATCTCATTTGGAAAGATAGACAGACATACAGACAGTTAATTATTCATGGTGGTATTGCATGTTTCACCAAGTTCCAAGTGAAAAGAAGTTAACACAACCTACTGTTTGCAGGGTGCATATAATACATGACATACTTATGCACATTTACACCATTACTATTTATGTCCTGAATTTAACAAATAAAAAATAAAGCTTTGAATGTGGCAGGTACAAAAGGTACACATTCTTTTACAGTAATCAACATTTCTAAACGTTTACGGCAACCACCTTAGAGTCTATCAATTATTGCTTTAGGTTTTTTTCCCATTGTTTTTTGCATGGCTCATCTAGCTCAGAAATGTATTCTTGCATGTTCTCCTTACATATTTACAGCTGTATGTACAGTAAGTGTGGGGACTGGTATACAACTTTGTTTTTCTTTTTCATTTAAGCTTTGTCCATTAAGTAGCAAAACTAGCAAAAGTACACACTGGGCCTGATTCAGAGGTGGACTGAGGCATGGACGCGGCTGCATCTATTGGCGATGGTATACATTGTGCTTCCGAGTGTGCAAGGACTGAGATGCCCGCTGTCAGTGTCTGTCGGTGCTGAATTCCGATTTGGTGTGTGTTTGGGTGCATCTTTAGTACCATCAAAACTTCCACCAACCCCATGGCAGGTGCAATCTCTCCATCCGAGTATGGCGTCCTATGTGAGCGCTTGAGCCTGTGTGTATGCAACCACTTTCACTGTCACACCCGTGACATTCCCATAACATGCCCATAAGATGGACCATCTTCATACGTATGTTAAGCCATTGTCCAGTAATACCCAGTATTTTTCCAAGACATTTCTGATACTGTGCATCTTAATGACAACAGTGCTTTGTGTGTAACTGCTGTGCGGTGCATGTGCCGGAGGTGTTTTTAGGGATATTTGAGCATGTGCGGTAGCAAAAAATCACTCAGCTACGTGAACATCGGCACTAAGGCCCTCATTCAGAGGCGGTCGGAGGATGCAAGCGGTCGCTCAGAAACTGGGCGGCCGCTTGCCTCCTGACCGCCCGCCTCTGTTTCGGTTGTTAGGCTGTGGGTTTACACCCTCAGCTCTAACGACCGCTAGGGTGATGGTCGCGATGGTTATAGACCATCGCGACCATCGGGGCTTACGACGAGACCCTAGGGTAGGGTCTCACTTGTCGTAAGCCCCGGTGAGCTTCTGGCTCTGTCAGAGCCGGAAGCTCTCCACTGACATCACTAGTGATGTCAGTGGGGCCTCCCCCAAACGGCAGGCGTTCCCATACTAAAGCTAGTAGTTTAGTGAAGTCTATCCAGCTCAATGGCTGGTAGTACAAATGTCAGCTATCAATAATAGTGTTGTTTTTCCCACTTGCACTCCTGTGCTACTAATGTACAGTAGCTATGTATGTGCAGAGCTTGGAGTCTACTCACTGATCAGCATTAGTATTCATACCACAGCCTTTATGGAACTGAGGATTTCTCTGCCGGGGCTCTGCTGTTACCACTACCTCAGCTGCCGATTAAAAAGCATATGATGAGGCTTAAATACACTAACACAGTGGTTCCCAAACTGTGCGCCGTGGCACCCTGGGGTGCCTTGGGACACTTACAGGGGTGCCTCAGGTTAGTGGTGTCAAAGCCGGATAATTGGCTGAGACAAGATCGGTTTAAAATTAGATTGGGACAACGCCATTTTGCGAATGGTAATGAGACGCCATTTTGAGACTGGCTGCCCAGCGCCATTTTAGTGAAACACGCCATTATAAGTACATACGGCGATGCTATTATTTAGCGTTGTGCGATTCCCACGCAATAGAAAGAAGTTAAAAGTCCTCACCCTGTAAATACAGTCACTAAAACATATTAAATGATTATCCCTGCAAAACATGTACCCTAGAACACATAGTCGCACAACGCTAACTAGCGTCTTCCCAATTCCCCAATACTTACACTCTACACACTTACACAAAAGGTTCCCTAGTATTAAAGTGTAATATTCAAGGTATATCCAGTAATTATTAATGTTGTGTAATAAAGGTTATTTGATATCTAAGGTTCAGTACAGGGTAAGCAGACCGTGTTTGGTGTTGTACTGATCCACTGTGTCGCAACAGATTTCCGGTATCATCGGTGAGAAGATCGGAACATGCATCTGCAAACTATGGACTATAGAGAGTTAAAACATTAAAATGTACTCTGTAATGCTAGCAGCTTAGATTAGCATGCAGTGGGAAAAAGGATACAAAGGGCGGTTGGAGGCTGTTTGTGTCCATTTGAAATTGTCCAATGAACTATCCTGTAACAAAAGCATCACGACGGAGAGCCAATGGAATCATGCCAATCTGTCCTATTGTATTGCCTATCCCTGCAAGAGTATATATGTGTGCTCTCTGACCCCAGTCTGGAGTCTTCTTGCTGTGCTGTTGACGGAGGTTTCTAATGCTGATGCCGGTATCTGGAACTATAGCGCGTGCGTATGTAACAACTGTATCTTGGGTCTGTATGATTTATTTGCGCTAATTGTATTTAGATCACAGCGTGTAACCATCTGTTTTTATATTGAATAATATCTTTTTGTGCTTTGGAACCACATTCAAAGTCTGAAAGCATTTATTTCTTGTGCGACTCATTACGCTGAATGGCGACAATTTTAGAAGGTATAGGAAGGAATCTGGTTTAGAAGGTATAGGCAGGAATCGATTGTTAGAAGGTATAGATAGGTAGGAATCGATAGTTGGGGGCTCGCAGTGTTTATCACGCTACCGGTCACTAGGTGACACTTGGTAGCGATCTCAGCAAAAGGGAGGAGGCGCCTGGCAGGAGAACGCATTGTGCCTTCGAAATCTGCTATCACTTTGTTGCTGAGAGTCCGCTACCTGTTATTGTGACTTTAGGAGCGCTGATTGAGAATCCAGGGACGAGGGAGGAAAAAGTTTGTTTTCCTTCAGCGATATTTTTTTTTGTGTTAAAAAGGGGAAATCGCATTATTGTGTATGCGACCAAGTCGCAATATAGCGTAAAGTCATAATACGTGTTGTGTAGTAGTCGCATTATTGTGTATGCGACTAGTCGCACAATAGCGTATACGTATTTCCAGTATTGCTGCCACGTGTTTTAAACAAAGCCGTTGAGAGTGCACAGTGATTTTGATAGATAAGCATTGTTGTTAATCTTGATCAGTGTTGCCATAGTCTGGGAAAACGTGTATTTTTCTGTGCAGGAAAAGAGCGTATAACAGTATTTGTTGGTAGGGGTAACTTGTTCCCTAGTTAAGGGTATCGTAGTACCCTTAAGTGCTAGGCACCTGATGTTGACCTAGTAGCTCGGTAGTAGATACCGTTCTATACACATAAGCAGGTGTATCTGTTGTCTTTGTTGTAGGTTCGTCTCCCAGTGTGATTACAGTATTCAGTGATCAGTTAGGGTTATTTGAGCATTGTAATTGAACCGCACAGTTTTGGCTAAATTGTGATTGTGAACTGGGTAGAGGGTGGACGAAATCACTGAAAAGGGTAAGTATTATTGGAATACCTACATGCTAGCAGTTGAAACGTAGTCAAAAAGGGATTAGGTGCGTGGAAGCAGCCTTGTTATTCTTCCATAGGTGTGTGGGCGCATCCTGTTAATATCGTCCGCAGGTAAGTGAAAGTATCTTGACTGTCTTTCACCAGTTTAAATCTCTATTGAAAAGCTTAGGGTTCTCCCAGATGGGGGCCAAGCAAACGGTAGAGATGTTAAATGATGGTTTGCTGTTGGAAGCGCCACTTGGCTCAGAACGCCATATTATACATACTAAGGGCCTGATTCAGACCCACTCGCGAGCGGCTGTCCGCTCGCAAGTGGGTCGATGTTCTGCACTGAGCATGCGCACGACGGAGGGAGCTCCATCGTGCGCATGCACCAGACGCGACGAGCGAAGGACTTTCCTTCGCTCGTTGTGTCTGATCAAAGGGGGCGTGCTGTCGATGTTGATTGACAGCACGCCCCCTTTGGTGGGCGTGCTGGGGGCGTGCCTCCCTGATGGGGGTGTTCCCAAGGGAACGCCTACCGTCAGAAGCCGGCCCACTGACATCACTAGTGATGTCAGTGGGAGTGATTTTGGCTGATAGAGCCAAAATCACTCCGGGCCTTGCGGTTGAAAACCTCAACCGCAGGCTCCGGCTCGCAGTTTCGATGGTCGCGATGGTCAAGACCATCGCGGCCATCAAACTGCACGCTCGTATAGGCTGTGGGTGGTGACCCACAGCTATACGAGCGTCCAGGAGGACGCTCCATAGTTATGGAGGACGGCCCTCATTCAGAGCGTGTGCTCTGCTCAGAGCGTACGGCTCTGAATGAGGGCCTAAGTACGGTGCTTATGCAATTAGGTACTGTGATGTATGGTTTAAAATGACGATGAGAAGTGTTAGACCTTTTCCCAGAATTGGCAGCTTTGATAAGGAAGTATTGAACAATGTCCGAGATAGCATCTGTATGGTGCGCTCTCGAATGAAAAGGGTAAAATATAATGAGTGTTTAAAATTATGGCAGCGTGAGGGGATGCGTGGCTTAAAGGTGTGGCACGCGACGCAAACTGCAGTCGCGAGCACGTTACCGGAGAGTGCACCCGCAGTGCTGAACTGCGGTGCGTGCGCGCCGCGAGATAGCGCGCACACGCAGCAAGGTAGCGTTGCAAAAGGTATTGCCAGTGGTTCACATGCACCACCGCCGCCATATGCGGATGGGGGTGCAGCACCGCCGCCATATGCAGTTGTTGAAAAAAAACATAAAAATGTAACAAGTAACTTGTACCCTCTCATAAGTAATCATAAGGAAAATGTTTATGATGCGGATGATGAGCCTATTGTTATGTCTGCCATTTCCCATGCTGTACACATGTTAAATGCTCCACCACAACAAGCACAAGTGGTACCGCCATCTTCATCAGTGATAGTACAGGAAGTGTTAACATCCACTGCACCCATAGAGGAAGTTGTTAACCCTATACGTAGCAGTAATAGACTAAATCCCCAGCCAGGTAACAAGGTCAAAAGTATCAATGCAGCCGGTCTGTATCCCATCCGAACAATAACTGTTCCGAATGGGAATGCGGATGCAAACGGAGTAGTGCCCACAAGGGAGGTAGCAATGCACTGTCCTTGGACAAGAGCGGAGTTAAACTCCATAATGAATGATTTCCCCGATCCCAAAAAGGAATTAGCCAAATGCCAAAGATTTTTTAAAAATTTGGGTAGTGCTCATGAGCCAACCAACAAAGATTGGCGAGTGGTGTTAAGGGCTTGTCTTCCACGCAATACTGACGTGACAAAGTTTATCACGTATTGTGTATTGAATGGAGATGTTCCCTTAACAGACGAAATTAACAAAGGTAACATTTCCCGCATTATAACTCAATTGGGTGTATATTTTCCAGTAGTAGTTAACTGGAGCAAAATTTTCACCATAAAACAAAAAGAGAGTGAATCTGCAGAGGATTGTTGTAACCGAGCTCTGTAGGCTATCATCCAGTACACTGGGTTAGAGGATATTAAAGATAGCACTCATCACAGGGGAATGATCATCACTGTACTTATGGATGGTCTAAAAGAAAGCCTAAAGACCAGAGTTCAGACCTCACAACCTGGCTGAAGGGGAGTCACTGTAGACACCCTCATAGAATCCGCTGTTGAACATGATAAGAACATCTGTAAAAAGAGAGAGACCCAGAGCGAGAAACTAATGGCTGTTAGTATTCAAGCTCTAGACGGAATGACTGTAACATCACAGCTGGCAGACAAACATGCACCTGCACAGCTACACGTATTCACCAATCCTGCACCAACACAAACACAGCCCTACCCCACTTATCACGCTCAACCAGAAAACCCATACCATCCACAACCACCATATTTCCCTCAATATCCTTACCGAAACCCACCATCTTTCCCAACCGCTCAACCCACACAACAACCCTTTCAACCACCCCACTCACGAAGGTGCTTCAACTGCAACCAAGTGGGACACATAAGTAGGAACTGTAAGGTGAAGAAGGTAGGACCCCCTAACCAGGGGGTACCTGGATATCCACATAAGGGATATACACAGAGTACAGGAAACCCACAACAGTCACCAGCTCCAATTGTGGCCGTAAATGCTGTATTGGAGAGTATGAGTCAACGCTAGGGGTCAGGTAATACCTGTAGTCTACAGATAGTCAGGTTAACGGGAGGTATTGGGATGAACCGGTAATGATGGTTGATGTAGCTGGTACTAAATATCCTTTTCTTGTAGACACAGGGGCGACCAGGTCAGTGATAAAATCTCCCACTAATTTACAGGTGACCAGTGAGACAGTACCAACAATGGGCGTAACGGGTAAAGTGCAACATTATCCTTTAACAAAATCCACAGAGGTTACTATCGGGCCATTGCATACCAGGCATTCATTCTTCCTGGCAGCAGTGGCTCCTACTAACCTACTGGGAAGGGATTTGTTATGTAAGATGGGATGTGTCATATATTGTACCCCTTAGGGTGTATTTCTAGATATCCCTGAGAGAGTTGTGCACAAGGTGAGGGATATTTTGGACACTCCCCAAAGGATAATGTATCACTCTACTGGTTCAGGTACAATCCATCTCAGGTAGATCAGATGTTATCCCAAATTCCAGATTCGCTTTGGACCAAGGATGGACAGGACACTGGATTAATAGCAAACGTAAGTCCCATAATGGTAAATCTAAAAAGTGGTAGGCAAGCTCCTAAAATTTCCCAGTACCCATTAAAACATGAGGTAGAATTAGGGGTTTATCCCATAATTGAGCGATTGTTACAGCAGGGAATTTTAGGGCTCGTTTCTATTCAGCGCGATGTAAATAGCTCCGGGAGTTAGCTCCCGGAGCTATTCAATACACCGCGCTGACAAGTCTGACTAATGATTTATTTTCTCATCCCTCCAGGGATGAGAGAAGAAATCCGACAAAAGTCGCGGCGCGAGGCTGTTTTCTGCCCTTAGCGCCGGGAAAACAGCCTCGCTCCGGGAAGTTAGGTCGGGGAATGCCTGTTATTGCGCCTAAACACCCTGTTTATGGCGCAATAACGAGCCTTCCCCGACCTAACAGCGCGATGACTTGAATAGCTCCGGGAGCTATATCCCCGTGCTATTTACATCACGCTGAATTGAATCGTGCCCTTAGTTTGTACAGCAAGCGTAGCCAACAGTCCCATCTTTCCTGTAAAGAAGAGTGGTGGGAGGGGTTATAGGCTGGTACAAGACCTTAGAGGGGTTAATAAGGTGGTAGAGAGCCAATTTCCCGTAGTGCCAAATCCAGCTGTCATTCTTATGCCGATCCCACCCAATGCAACCCATTTCACTGTCATTGACCTCTGTTCTGCTTTCTATTCTGTCAGTACCTCTTCGCCTTTACATACAGGGGTGTACAATACACATGGACACGATTTCCCCAGGGCTTCATAGACAGCCCCAGTATCTTCTCCCAGGCCTTACACGACTGTTTACAATCTTTTCAACCTGCCAATGGATCTGTTCTAATACAATATGTGGACAATTTATTGTTATGTTCTGATTCGTTTATGTCATGTTTAAATGATACTAAACTGTTGTTGCTTCATCTCTCGCAAACAGGACACAAGGTTGCTAAGGACAAACTACAGCCATGCCAGTCCAGGGTTAAATATTTGGGACACTGCCTAACTCAGGAGTTATGACATCTCACGAATGACAGAATCCAGGCCATACAGAACATGACACTGCCGCAGAATCAACAGCAAATTCGTACCGTCTTTGGAATGTGTGGATACTGCAGAATGTCGATCCCAGGTTTTTCTCTTTTGGCCTTGCCACTACAGGACTTAGGCTCTTCCTCAAAGCCCGATCGTTTCATATACACAGAGGAAACAGAGCAGGCGTTCCTTAATCTTAAGGATAGTCTGACAAGAGCACCTGCATTGGGAATACCTGATTATGAAAAACCTTTTGATTTGTATTGTACGGAAGCCGATGGTTGTGCAGCAGGTGTCCTCACACAAAAACATGCTGATGCCAGTTGGCCCGTAGCATACTACAGTGCACAATTGGACACTGTGGCAAGATCCCTCCTAATGTGTTTAAGAAGTGGAGCAGCAACTGCTCTATTGGTCAGTAAGAGTGAAGATGTGGTATTAGGCCATGATATGATTGATAAATATTCTCCCCATGCTGTATCTGCTTTGCTAAACTCTGCCCAAACCAGACATGTCTCCTCAGCTAGGTTCACAAATGGGAACAAGCCTTAATAGCACCTGCAAAAATCACCATCAAAAGGTGCAGTACGTTAAATCCAGCTACATATTTACCATATGTGCAACATGATGCACAAAGGGTGGAGAGAGGTGAGCCGCAGCCAACAGGTGAGTTCTGCAGGTATATTGATGCACATGATTGTATGGAATGTCTGAATCAAACCTTTACTGCAAAACCTGACATACGGGATACACCTTTAGAAAATGTAGATGTGGCATTTTAAACGGATGGGAGTTGTCATAGACAAACTGACACTGGAGAGTTATGTACAGGTTATGCTGTGGTAAATGACGAAGACATAATAGAAGCCGAACCTTTAGGACCATCACACTCGGCCCAAGTGGCGGAACTGATGGCGCTAAAGAGAGCGTGTGAATTAGCGGAAGGTAAATCTGCTAATATCTACACTGACTCTAGGTACACCTTCGGGGTAGTACACGATTTCGGTGCCCTATGGCATCTGAGAAAATTTATGACAGCAGCAGGCACACCAATAGCACATTCCAGACATATAAAAGGACTACTAACAGCAATCCAATTGCCAAAGGCAGTGGCAGTAATTAAGTGTAAAGCCCATACATGTGAGGATGATCCGGTGTCACTGGGCAACAACAGGGCAGATGAAGCTGCAAAATGGGCAGCAGGATTAAAAATGAATGTACCAATTGAACAGATCATGACTTTTCAAACAATTGATATGCTGAAATTAATTGAGATGCAAAATTTGTGTTTTATCCAGAAAAAGTCAGTCTGGAGGTCCAAAGGATGTGGGCAAGAGTCCACTGGACTCTGGAGGGATGGACAAGGTAAGCCAGTGGCTCCCAAGGCATACTACCCCAGCCTGGCTGAGGCAGCGCACAATCCGACTCATTTGGGAAAGCAAGGTATGTGCAAATTGGTGAGAGCATACTGGTGCGCATCGGGTTTTCTCAAACGGAAGAGAGCAATGTCCTGTCTGACCTGCTTGAGGAAAAACATTGGGAAAACTATCCCTACCGAACCATCTCACATTCCTCCGACTGACGGACCTTTCCAGGTAATACAAATTGATTTCATCCAATTACCACCCTGCAGGAATCTCAAGTATGTATTAGTGTGCACTGATGTGTTTTCCAATTGGGTTGAGGCATACCCAGCTGCCACTAATACTGCTGCGTTCACTGTTTCATTTTCAAAATTGTTCAGGAATTTGTGTGCAGATACGGTGTCCCTAAACTTATCGAGAGTGACAGGGGTACTCATTTCACAGGTGATGTTTTTCAAAATATGTGTAAACTGATGGGTATTAATAGTCGACTTCATACCCCCTACCAACCACAAGCCAGTGCCAAGGTGGAGAGGATGAACGGTACTATTAAAAATAAATTAAGTAAGATCATGGCATAGACTGGACTAGGATGGCCAGAAGCATTACCGTTGGTCCTACATAGCATAAGGACCACTCCTAGACCCCCTCTCAATCTGTCCCCCTTTGAAACACTGTTTGGTAGACAACCTCATTTGATTATAAGTCCGCAGGAACATCTGAAAGGTAACAACGAGGTAAGTGTAAGGTATCTTATAACAATGAGTAACTGAAACTGAAATTGTTGTACCATGATATGCCTGAAACAAACTGTCATGATGTTGAACCTGGAGAATATGTTATGATCAGAAATTTCTTGCGTTCAGGTTGTTTGACTGATTGTTGGGAAGGTCCGTATCAGGTGTTGCTGACGAGTACCACATCTTTGAAGGTGGCCGAGAGAGATACCTGGGTCCATTCCACTCACTGCAAGATGGTCAACCAAGCGGTGGAGAAACAAGGCGGAGAAGAGGCTGATACCGTGAACCTGTCAATCGCGAGCTTGTTCCGGGATGGTTAAAAGGTTGCAGTGAGATATCTGAGCTAAAGAAATTTGCAGGACCTTGCTGCGGCAATGAACTGGTCTGCTGTGTTCATTTTTATATTCTCTTCCAGAGTTTCCATCATCCTAGTTTGTTCAGGGATTTCTGAGACGGAGGACCGATAGAGGAGATGGGAGCTGATGGCAGTATTGATGTAGTGGAGTCGAAATGAGGAGTGTTATGCCAATCAGGGGAGTATTTGACCAATCTTAGTACTGTAATCGTTAAGAGATCTGCTATTTTGGATCCTCAGAGACAGTGTGAAGGTCTATCGTCCTAGGATTATTGTATGTGTGAGTTCTGTGGGTCCGTAATTGATGAGAATTGCATCCAACGGTGTCAACCTAAGTATAATCAGTATTGGGGTGGGTATCCTTTAGAGGACTATCACACCATGGTGGGCAAAATTTGAAACCAAACTGACTGTTGGGTGTGTTCTCACGTGCCCCAAGGACAGCATAATGTAGGATTAGTGCCATTCCCATTAAATGTCTCTGAAATTATAGAATCACAAAGAGGGCATGCACTAGATGGAAAATGTCTTCATAGCAAACCACCCCATTTTAAACTCCACCAGTACCAAGTAGACAAATCACTTTTATGTTTAAACATCACCAACTCCAATGAACCAGGAAGTTGGGAGGTGACTGGGAATAATCAGACGAAGACCTTCTCACTAAGAGCTGATCGTGAGCCCATGAATTATGAACTGTTACGCACAATTAGATCGAGAGACTTCTGGTATGAATATACACTGAGTTCCACCAAAAAAATGATTGGTAGAGTACCAGAAGAGTATTGTGCCAAGATATTACAACCCAAAACATGTATGAGTCAAATGGGACAACCTAAGTAGGATCACTTGCCAGGGAAATGTGCACGACGATAATGATGTTTACTAATCCTTATGTTCTCCCCGATGATGTATATTTTATATGTGGAAGGAAAGCGTATAAGTGTCTCTCTCCGAGTTCCGAAGGTTTGTGTTATTTTTGAAGAGTAATTCCATAAGTTATGACCCTTACAAATGGTGAAATGCTTAGTATTCATAAAGACACACCATCACCATATCTTCACACACAGTATGAACACAGAGACAAAAGAAATATGATACTTAGTGACGTGCATAAAGCCACACAGTTAATTAGTGAAACAACTGCCTTTCAAGTTTTAGTAGCATTGGATTCCACCAGGATCGCTCAGGGTACACTAAATTTTAGATATATTCAAGATCTTGCTAATTAATAGATAATATCACCGAGATGTATGATGACACATTCAGGTATACAGGTAGGGAATTGCAAGCGTACAAGAAAGAACTGGTGCAACATAAACTAGTGTTAAATTATTTAACAGCTGTCACTGGAGGGTATTGCATAACTTTGGCCACCCAATTTGGATTAAATGGTTCTCAGGTCTAGGAGAGTGGGTCCAGGAAATGATTGCAAGCATAGGTAAACTCATGATCCTTATACTGTGTGTCATCATAGTAATTGGCATATGTGTCAGGTGTGTTCCTATTGTGTTGAAGTGTGGTAAATGTAAAGATAAGGTGAAGCAAAGGAATGAAATTATGATGGTGGTCAGTGGTAACAATGTGAATACTGAGGTAAATATAGAACTGCATTACAACCCTGAACTTGAAGGTACCATCGTATAATGTATAAGATTTAGACATGCATAAAATGTATTATTAAAATGTTATTTTAAACATCTCAAATAATGCAAGTCCCTATCCCCCCTCAAGACTTCCTTTATAGGATTGGTGCATCCCCACATCTTTCACATGATCTCCCAAGATCCGCGGTGTGTGTATAGGGGTAGTTTTATGTACCCTCCTAGAGACACATTATTGATGGATTAAGAACCACCTTGTGCCATCCCATAATATAACATTAAATGATATGTCATAATGTAAGCCTAAACTAATTTTAAAAATCAGAGTATGATAGCATGTTGTTTGCTATCAAAGGGTGGACTGTCGAAGCCGGATAATTGGCTGAGACAAGATCGGTTTAAAATTAGATTGGGGCGACGCCATTTTGCAAATGGCAATGAGACGCCATTTTGCGACTGTCCGCCCAGCGCCATTTTAGTGAAACATGCCATTATAAGTACATACGGCGATGCTATTATTTAGCGTTGTGCGATTCCCACGCAACAGAAAGAAGTTAAAAGTCCTCGCCATGTAAATATAGACAGTCACTAAAATATATTAAATGATTATCCCTGCAAAACACGTACCATAGAACACATAGTCGCACAACGCTAACTAGCTTCTTTTCCCAATTCCCCAATACTTACACACTACACACTTACACAAAAGGTTCCCTAGTATTAAAGTGTAATATTCAAGGTATATCCAGTAATTATTAATGTTGTGAAATAAAGATTATTTGATATCTAAGGTTTAGTACAGGGTAAGCAGACTGTGGGCCTGATTCAGAGCCGGACGCTCTGACCAGAGCGCTCGCTCTGAATCAGGGCCCTCCTACCTGAAAATGGAGCGGCCTCTTGGATGCTCGCATAGCTGTGGGTGACCACCCACAGCTTATGCGAGCGCCCATGATGGTGGTCGCGATGGTCAAGACCATCGCGACCATCGGGCTTGCGACGAGACCCTGCGGTAGGGTCTCGTTGCCGCAAGCCCTGGAGTGATTTTGGCTCTATCAGAGCCAAAATCACTCCCACTGACATCACTTGTGATGTCAGTGGGGCCGGACCCAGACGGTAGGCGTTCCCATGGGCTCCCATGAGCTCCCTCCGTCGTGCGCATGCGCATTTGGGTACCATCGACCCGCTTGCGAGCGTCCTGCGCTTGCGAGCGGGTCTGAATGAGACCCTGTGTTTGGTGTTGTACCGATCCACTGTGCCTCCACAGATTTCCGGTATCATCGGTGAGAAGATCGGAACATGCATCTGCAAACTATGGACTATAGAGAGTTAAAACATTAAAATGTACTCTGTAATGTTAACAGCTTAGATTAGCATGCAGCTGGAAAAAAGATACAAAGGGCGTTTGGAGGCTGATTGTGTCCATTTGAAATTGTCCAATGAACTATCCTGTAACAAAAGCATCACGACGGAGAACCAATGGAATCAGGCCAATCTGTCCTATTGTATTGCCTATCCCTGTAAGAGTATATACTGTATGTGCGCTCTCTGACCTCAGTCGAGAGTCTTCTTGCTGTACTGTTGACGGAGGTTTCTAATGCTGATGCCGGAATCTGGGACCAGAGCGCATGCGTATGTAACAACTGTACCTAGGGTCTGTATGATTTGCGCTAATTGTATTTAGATCACAGCGTGTAACCATCTGTTTTTATATTGAATAATATCTTTTTGTGCTTTGGATCCACATTCAAAGTCTGAAAGCATTTATTTCTTGTGCGACTCATTACGCTGAATAGCGACAATTTTAGAAGGTATAGGAAGGAATCTGGTTTAGAAGGTATAGGCAGGAATCGATTGTTAGAAGGTATAGATAGGTAGGGATCGATAGTTGGGGGCTCGCAGTGTTTATCACGCTACCGGTCACTAGGTGACACTTGGTAGCGATCTCTCAGCAAAAGGGTGGAGGCGCCTGGCAGGAGAACGCATTGTGCCTTCGAAATCTGCTATCACTTTGTTGCTGAGAGTCCGCTACCTGTTATTGTTGCATTAGAAGCGCTGATTGAGAATCCAGGGACGAGGGAGGAAAAAGTTTGTTTTCCTTCAGCGATATTTTTTTTTTGTGTTAAAAAGGGGAAGTCGCATTATTGTGTATGCGACCAAGTCACAATATAGCGTAAAATCATAATACGTGTTGTGTAGTAGTCGCATTATTGTGTATGCGACTAGTCACACAATAGCATATACATATTTCCGGTATTGCTGCCACGTGTTTTAAACAAAGCCGTTGAGAGTGCACAGTGATATTGATAGATAAGCATTGTTGTTAATCTTGATCAGTGTTGCCATAGTCTGGGAAAACATGTATTTTTCTGTGCAGGAAAAGTGTATAACAGTGAGTATTTGTTGGTAGGGGTAACTTGTTCCCTAGTTAAGGGTATCGTAGGACCCTTAAGTACTAGGCACCTGATGTTGGCCTAGTGGCTCGGTAGTAGATACCGTTCTATACACATAAGCAGGTGTATCTGTTGTCTTTGTTGTAGGTTCGGCTCCCAGTGTGATTACAGTATTCAGTGATCAGTTAGGGTTATTTGAGCATTGTAATTGAACCGCACAATTTTGGCTAAATTGTGATTGTGAACTGGGTAGAGGGTGGACAAAATCACTGAAAAGGGTAAGTATTATTGGAATACCTACATGCTAGCAGTTGAAACGTAGTCAAAAAGGGATTAGGTGTGTGCAAGCAGCCTGGTTATTCTTCCATAGGTGTGTGGGCGCATTCTGTTAATATAATCTGCAGGTAAGTGAAAGTATCTTGACTGTCTTTCACCAGTTTAAATCTCTATTGAAAAGCTTAGGGTTCTCCCAGATGGGGGCCAAGCAAACGGTAGAGATGTTAGATGATGTGCTGCTGTTGGAAGCGACGCTTGGGTCGGCACGGCATATTATGCCTACTAGGTACGGTGCTTATGCAATTAGGTACTGTAATGTATGGTTTAAAATGACGATGGGGAGTGTTAATGCTGATGCCGGTATCTGGGACCAGAGCGCGTGCGAATGTAACAACTGTACCTTGGGTCTGTATGATTTATTTGCGCTAATTATATTTAGATCACAGCGTGTAATCATCTGTTTTTATATTAAATAATATCTTTTTGTGCTTTGGAACCACATTCAAAGTCTGAAAACATTTATTTCTTGTGTGACTCATTACGCTGAATAGCGACAATTTTAGAAGGTATAGGAAGGAATCTGGTTTAGAAGGTATAGGGAGGAATTGATTGTTAGAAGGTATAGATAGGTAGGAATCGATAGTGGTCCAGCACCAAATCAAATTATTTATAGTCAATGTGATGTAAATATGTGGACAAACAGAAGTGCAAAACCTGTCCACCATCACATAAAACTGGATGACAGGTAAGCACAATTTACTTCACTTTAATTTCTCAATAACAAACTATTGGCCTAGGGGTGCCATGAAAACAATGCTGATACTCTTGGGTGCTTTGATTCAAAAAAGTTTGGGAACGTCTGCACTAACAGATTAACCCCAGCCTTGTCCGACAGTAGCCCGCCTCCTTTCTACCGCTGACACCTCTCATGTCTGGTTCCACATCTCCGTTGGCCGCTACTGCTGCTATTCTGCCGCTGCCTCACCTCAACTTTATGAGCAAACGTGCCCACCTTCTGGAATGCAGCCACTCAGCTGCAGTTATCGGCCATGATTCAGGCCCCTCACAGCCTCTGCTCACCACTGATCCCACCGTTCAGCTCTCCCATTGGGTCCACTGCTGCTGCTCCATCCCCATGACCTCAGCCTCTGACCCCGCTCCTGGAACCAACACTATCGGTCACTCCACCAAAGTGCCACACGGTGAGCTGCTTACTGGAACGCCACTGTCAACCTGCTTCCCCAGCTCTGGCTGAGCTCCCTCTCCAAATCCATCCCCTTGGGAGCCCAGGAGCCTACCTACCACTCAGCTGCCACCTGGGACACAGGGGGGGTGAGCACTCCAGCCCTCACTCAAAACTAGTGATAAATGTCACTGTGTATGATAAATGGTGCTCCCAACTGTTTTTCTAACAGTTGACAGTTGGGGGCTGATTGGCACCATTTATCATACCTAGTGACATTTATCACTAGTTTTGAGTGATAAACTCGTTGATAAATGAGGCCCTCAGTCTGCTGGCAGCTCCTCCTATCTGTCTCTGTCCCTGCCCTTCTTTTTCTGACAGGAACCAAACCACACCCAGCTAAATCAATCCGCCCTTCTTCTAGTGTGTGTGTATCCCATACAATGAGACACATCACCACCAAAGAAAGAAGTACCATATAAACTTCCATGTAAATACATGAAATAGATATACCTGTATACATAAATTATGGAAGGGCCATGTACATGAATACAATAAATACATATATATACATATACTTTACCTCACAAATTGTACATTTCTAAATATTACAATCATTTATGAGTACAGTACTTATTTTAACCCTTAACCAGGGTTACAAGTACATCAGGGTTTACTTGCTTATTGAGGTAAGTTTTGGTTCATTGTCTTGATACACATTTTCCTTTCAGCTTCAGCATCTTCTATGTCAATATTTTTTTTCTTCAACCCAGACAATATTTCAAATCTCAAAGCATAACAGACCACAAAATCCCAAAGCAGAACAGACCATGCAATCCCAAAGCATAACTGACCACGCAATCCCTGAGCATAACAGACCACGCTATCCCTGAGCATAACAGACCACGCAATCTCTGAGCATTAACAGACCACGCAATCCCAAAGCATAACAGACCACGCAGCATAACAGACCACACAATCCCAAAGCATAACTGACCACACAATCCCAAAGCATAACAGACCATACAATCCCTGAGCATAACAGACGACGCAATCCCTGAGCATTAACAGACCACGCAGTCCCAAAGCATAACAGACCACGCAATCCCAATGCATAATAGACCACGCAATCCCAAATGCATAACAGACCACGCAATCCCAAATGCATAACAGACCACGCAATCCCAAATGCATAACAGACCACGCAATCCCAAATGCATAACAGACCACGCAATCCCAAATGCATAACAGACCACGCAATCCCAATGCATAATAGACCACGCAATCCCAAAGCAAAATAGACCACGCAATCCCAAAACATAATAGACCACGCAATCCCAAAGTATAATAGACCACGCAATCCCAAAGTATAATAGACCACGCAATCCCAAAGTATAATAGACCACGCAATCCCAAAGTATAATAGACCACGCAATCCCAAAGTATAATAGACCACGCAATCCCAAAGTATAATAGACCACGCAATCCCAATGCATAATAGACCACACAATCCCAAAGCATAATAGACCACGCAATCCCAAAGTATAATAGACCACGCTTAACAGTTGCCAATTTATTCAATTCTTCACCTCCATTTTTATGGCTGTATTTTGATTTCAATAAGACTCTGGTTTATCCAAGAACTGTTCTGTATACTTTAACTGTTTACAAATGGGATGAGGTTGCTGGAAAGCTTTGCTTACTGTATCCGACTAGTTTATGAGTGGTTCTATCAGAGATTCCTCTGAGATCTCCAGACCTTGCCTGCAGTGGCGTCGCTGGGGTCGGTGTCACCCAGTGCAACCAAAAAAAGGGGTGTGACCTCATGGGAAGGGGCGTTGTCTCATGGCACACCCTTATTTTCTTCACCCAGCAGGCTGCTGCACCTGGTACCTTTCATGGGTGAGTTATGTAACCTGTGCAATTTATTACCCAATATGGTTGCACCAACCCTCCATTAAGTACATTGTCCCTGTTCACTATGGCCCTCATTCAGACCCACTCGCAAGCGGGCGCACGTACGTTAGGCGTACGTACAAAAATATTTAAATTCAATGGCTCGCTCGTATTTTCGTTCGCATCTAAAATTCCTCCCTAAACTCTGACGACCCCTCCTCTAACTAACGAGCGTACGAAATAGCGAGCGTACATCCCCGAAATGGCTTGAAAGGAACGCACGCACAAGTATAAACAGGAAGTGGCCTTGTCAGATGTCGATTACCTGCTCCTTTATTCTGCCTACCTCCATCAATCGTATCATGCCAATCAATGTATCAATTACCTTAATTGTTTGTTTTTTTCAACACAATGCAAGAAACTTTACTCTTGTCCGTGTTTGTGTTTACCCGCAGAATACGTACGGATGAAACATTCGCTTTTATTGTTCAAAAAACATGTGAACCACAATTAAACAATTGTACTATTGCTGTGGATCCCCGCATATTTCCCTGGGTTCATTTCTTTATTTAAATTTGCTTACGCATGTCACTGCATCAAGCCTATCATAACTCTCCAGAGATTTCTGGCCCTGTCGAACACATGACTCATACACTAACCAATAAAATTGCTCCTGTTAATTTCCAAAATACATTAGCCAATCAGAAAATTTTTACACACTTTATCAAAAATGATTTTTAAGAAAAACCCCATTGCCATCATGAGAGCCTCCGCATTCACCAGGCGCGAGCTGCTGGTGCTTACGGAGGTCATGGATCGCCGGATCACCAGCCAACCTCAACCCATGACCAACCGGCAGAAGCGCTCCGCGTATGCGGAGGCACGGTCCCGCCTGCGGTCCTTCGGCTCACGCCGCAACATCGGGCAGCTGGAGCGCAGGTGGTCCGACCTGCAACGGCGAACGCCCCGCTTGCTGGCATGCTTTCGCATGCAGATCGTGGCAAGTAAGTGTTATGTATTGTGGTTTTAATGTTTGTGTGGCAAACTGCGTGTGCATGTTTTCCTGTCTGTCCTATTTATTCTTTGTACTCATATCTGCGTGTGCATGTTTTCCTGTCTGTCCTATTTATTCTTTGTACTCATATCTGCGTGTGCATATTTTCCTGTCTGTCCTATTTATTCTTTGTACTCATATCTGCGTGTGCATGTTTTCCTGTCTGTTCTATTTATTATTTGTACTCATATCTGCGTGTGCATGTTTTCCTGTCTGTCCTATTTATTCTTTGTACTCATATCTGCGTGTGCATGTTTTCCCTCTATTTCTGATTTATTCATTCTACTGCTATTTGGCTTATTTGTTTGTTTTTTTTTTTTTTTTTAGTTTTGTTGCCCGGATTTGTCCATAAACTAACCGCAATTTCTTTGTCATATTTTAGGGGGACAGCCAAGACTCCGCCGTCACCGTCCGTCCAGACGGCGTTCCCGGCCACTATCCCCAACCCCCAGCCAACACTCCACCCCAAATCTTTCCCCTATTCCCCACTCCTCCCCATCCTTCCCAGACCCTCTCCCGGAAATGTCGGGCCTCCTTCCCCTCCGTCCCAATTCCCCCTCTCCTCCACCCACCCCTCTTCCAATTACCCCCTCCCCGGAGTCCATCATAACTCCTCCCCATTCTTTGGGTAATGACGGATCCTCCGAGGAGGATCATGGAGGTATTTCCGGAGCTCCCGTTTTGGCTCCCGGTATGTTTTTTTTTTGTTTTTTTTTAAAGCACAAACTGTTTGTATGTAATCATGTGTCGTGCCTTTCTTCGTGTTTTTGTGGCTTGACTTTTGGTGATTTTGAAGGTTTGCCTTTACCTCTTCCTGGTGATTTCAACATACACATATCATACCTGTGGGAATTTGTACCTAGGCCTTGTATTTTTGCCAGCCCCCCCTTTTTTTTTTTTTGTTTGGGTTTAGGAGTGATTTGGTTGTGTTTTTTTTATTTAATGTGGATTCCCTATTGTTGTATTAACCCACACACTTTTCTCACCCACAGAGGAACAGAGGCGTCGGCAAGAGGTGGCGGATTGTGTGGGGCAGATGCGCCAACATGTCATCGGCATTCTGGTGGCCCTCGACCGACTGTCTGGCCTCCTTCGCCAGTAGTTTTTTTCTTTTTGTTATATTTTCAAAATAAATTTATTAAGACAAATATACGTTGTGGCTCATTTTTACAATCCAAAACCAAGATAGTTTAGCATGACATAAGTAGACTGTTCCTGCAAGGATTTCCCTTTTTTAAAAGTTAGATTGTGTTTTGTCTTTGTATGTCAAACAGACACAAGAAACACATAACAGTAACAATGTCATTTCCCTTTTTGGGTGTAGTGTCAATTACATATTTCTACATTTTCCAGGTTCCTAGTTGGTGCGCAAGCTGCTTAGGCCAATCTTACAAATCCCAAGGTTGGGCCAGGCTTCCTTTTGGTGTGGGTTGGGAAGCTGAAAACATATTTCAGTTTAGCTCAACTGGCGTCAGTACTGGTTTACCCCTTAGTCAAATGTAACTTGTGTTAACCTGGTTACACTTGCTGTTAACGTCCCTAAAAAGGAAGACCATTTCACTCTCCAAACATTTATTCACAACATAACAGAGAAAACAAAGTGGTCACTCCCAAAAAAAGAACACAGTGATAAATTCAAATACAACACATACCAAGAAATAATTAAATAAAAACAAAAAATCAAGAACTGGTTGACGAAGGACCATGCCAACATGATTCCACAAACATGGCGTTGCGATATGGGTTCCAGAATATATGCCCAAAAGGACCAGATCCAGGTTTGGTAAGGGTAGCAGGAAGTAGTGAGCGTTGGAGTGCAAAAGATTATGTGAACAAACAGAAGATGTTGAGAAAAAAAAAACAAAATTAGATGTTCGCAAACAAACACAAACACATTAGGTATAAACACTGTAGTTTTGTTCAAACTTACCTAAAAAATCTGGCCACCACATCATCGCGTATGGCCCCCCCACATACTGACCTTCGACCAACCTCGGGGGGGCCATCCTCAGGTAAGGCATCCTCTGGCTGCATTGGGACACCACTCCTTATGGCAATGTTGTGAAATATCCCACACAGGACCACAATTTTAGACACCATATCCGGCACATACATGAGCTCGCCACCAGAGCGGTGGAGGCATCTGAATCGGCCTTTTAAAAGGCCGATACAGCGCTCCACCACTTGCCTGGTGGCTGTAAGTGCGGAATTATACGCACTTTGTGGCCCTGGTGTGGGAGCCAAATAAGGAGTGAGCAGCCAGGACATGCAAGGGTATCCACTGTCTCCTGTGAACAAAAATAGACCACATCAGGAACACTGTGTATCAAGCTTAACATTGTTATGTACTAAAGGTCTCCACTTACCCAGAAGCCACGCATCACCAGCTTGTAGGTTCGTTAATTTCTGCCATATCCCTGATTGCCGGATGACGAAGGAGTCATGAGCACTTCCGGGTAATTTAGCATTCAGGGACAGGATCTGGAGGGAGGCATCACATACCACCATTACATTCAGGGAGTGATAGTGTTTACGGTTTCTAAATATTGCCTCCAGCCGTGCTGGAGGCTGAAGTGGTATGTGAGTACCATCCACAACCCCTATGATGTGTGGGAAGCCAGCTATTTGGTAAAAATTGGCCTTGGCCACACTAAGGGCACCCATATCCAAAGGCATTTTAATAAAATGATGGAGGTGCTTGAAAAGTGCCTCCATCACTGCCCTCAGGATCCGGGAAAAGGAGGATTGGGAGATGCCCGCCACTATTCCCACCGTTGTTTGAAACGATCCTGAGGCACAGAAATGTAACACCGCCATAAATTGCGTCAGTGGTGGTATTGCTGTTGGACTGTCAATTTGCCGCTCAAGATCACTTTCTATTAATGAGAGAGTGTCTATGATGATTTTGGGAGGTAGACGGTAGCGTCTTAAAACCTCATCATCGGGCATTCCAAAAAGGGTGACACGTGTTCGAAATATCTGGGGCCTTGCATGCCTACGATGCCTACGCCTGGGACGAGTTTGAGGTTGGTCATCTTCCGGGAGCAGGGCCAGAACAATTCGCCCCAGATCTACCTGAAATTCAAAGTTTACAATGTAAGGCTTTTGAGCCACCCCAAAAGTAACATAAAACAACTTAGCTTTCTGAGACCATCCATAGCTGCTTACATGCCGGGGTATTGTCATGATACGTATAAACTGTAAAAAAGCCAAAAATGAGACATCAAAAATTTCGAGGGTGATTTTTTGTTTGTCAAATTGTTGCAAGCCAACACATAAAATAGGCGAAACACACATTTGGCCATCGATGAAAACGACATTGCACACCGTACGTCAAATAGGGTTCAAATGGACCCCAAAAATGGAAAAGGGAAAAGCAAAACTGGTTTACATGATGAATAAGCCGCGAAAAATGCGTTAATTAGTTCGCAAATGCAAGTCACTACACCAACAGTCAAAAATGCGTTAATTAGTTCGCAAATGCAAGTCACTACACCAACAGTCAAAAATGCGTTAATTAGTTCGCAAATGCAAGTCACTACACCAACAGTCAAAAATGCGTTAATTAGTTCGCAAATGCAAGTCACTACACCAACAGTCAAAAATGCGTTAATTAGTTCGCAAATGCAAGTCACTACACCAACAGTCAAAAATGCGTTAATTAGTTCGCAAATGCAAGTCACTACACCAACAGTCAAAAATGCGTTAATTATTTCGCAAATGCAAGAAAAAAAATGGACTTACCCAACTCGAATATATAAAATTTCCAAAAAAAAGGTCTTTGGGTCCGAAAGCCAAAACAAACTAAAAAAGATGAAATTAGTGTTAAAAAAAAAATAGCTAAGCAAAAAACAGAAGTAGACACCAATTGGCCACAAATTAGACTGCACAAAACTTACCAAATCAGGAAAGGATGGGGAAAAAAGCAAAAAAATGCGAACGGAAAACCAAAACAACTGTAGCCAAACCAAACAAAAAACCAACTCTGCCAAATCCTCCAACCGCAAACAACCAAATCCAACCAACTTAACCGCCAACAATCCAACAACCCAACCTCGACTCCACACACACCAAGCCATAAATAGTGTTTATTTTCCCGCACAAATTAAGGATGAATCATAGGGACGCACAATCAATGATGCGGCCGCAAACAAAGGACGCATGTATAAATAAGTCACGAAATCACATTGAATTTCTGGTTGATTTCATTCTGGAAGCAGAGACATGGCTTCAGACCAGGGAAACAATGGCCAAAAATCCGGCGGTAAGGCCTTCATGCATTTTGGCTCAATGATTATTTTAAAACAAATATATTGGGCAAGTTGAGAAGTGGCTAAATCTGCATATTTACCCAAATAGGTGAGGAGGATGACATGGAAGAGACTGCTGGCCCCAGTCAACCCGCCAAAGCTGCCAAAAAAAAAAGGCAGCCACATTTCACAAGCAAGGAGATGGAGGTTTTGATCCAGAAGTGCGTTGACATCCTGCCCCAGGCAGCCAGGAATATGAGCCAAAGCCAGAAGTGGAGAATGTGGGAGGAGGTCGCCGTTGCTGTCAATAGGGTGGGTGATTATGTCCGTCTAGCCCGGGATGTCAAACGGCGGTAAGTAAACACTTTCCCATCCTATAAACAAACCCCATTGTAAAAAAAAGGATAATGGTTCCAATTTCATTCCACAGATGGGCAGACTTCAAATATCGTCTCAAGCAAAAACTTGCCGACAGGGCTAGGCATGCAAGGGGGACAGGTGGGGGTCCCACCCCTGTGTCATTGAAGTTGACAGACTTAGAAGAGCTGGCACAGGGGTGTGTGCAGGCTGTGGAGGTGTTTGGCGTGTCCAACATGGATACGGACATGCCAGACTTTGCGGCTCCTCATGTTGGCCAAGGTAAGTCTTGTGATGTCACCAACTCTGAAATGCTATTGTGCCAATATGTAGATTCTAATGTGAGTCTTTTCGCAATTTTCCTAACAGAGACAGAGGCGGATGAGTCTGCTCCAGAGGGGAGCCTTGGCCGCAGAATTTCTGCTGGCTCTGCAGGGGAGGAACCAGTACATCCGGCTGAGGACCCTGCAGAAGCCAGTCCAGGGCGTGCCCCCTCGCAGGCAGTGGGCCTCCTCACAGAACTCAATTTTAAATCGGATTTCCATACGGAGATTCTGCAGAGGATGGACGCCAGTCTGATACGGGTGGCTGAGGCCCTGGAGCAAAATGCTGCGGCCAACGTGACCATTGCTCAGGCCCTGGCGGAAAATACCAGGGCCAACATCCGCATCGCCGATGCCCTGGAGCAGCTCGTTCGCCAGCACATGGTGGAGCCGACCTCCCTTCCTGCCGGAACATCCGGATCCTCCACCTCTGGCACAACATCAGCCAATCCTCCAAATGTGCCTAGCCCTGTGCCTAGTCCAGAGGCCACAACATCTGCCTCTGGACAGGCCAGCCCGATGGCATCCCGGACCCGGTCTGGCGCCCACCCTCACCCAGCCAAACGGGCGAGAAAACGGTGACAGCAATGGCGACTTTTCCCACACTCCTTCTGTGCTTGGCTCATATTCCTTTCTGGTCAAAACTTCCCTCTCCTTTCTTGTGAAATGTTTTTACATTTGGTATTTACGTTGATGTTAGCAGTTATGGCTTTTTTTTTTTTTTTTACCAAATATCTTTGCCACAAAAAAAAGGCAACAAAATATTAGGCCAATTTGTTTGTGTTTAAACAATAAATTTAAAACAAAAAACTGACATTGTATTGTGACATTATTGTACAAATGGGTTCCATTTAATCCTGGCCCTAAAGGCAAAAACTGACCCTCTTAAAAAAAAAAAAAGGCCTCTTTAAGGAACGTTTAAAAAATCACATAGCGATGCAAATTCCACAGTAAACCAAAAAAAAGGGGAGCTAATTAAAACATGATGACATTATTGTTACAATAGGCCATAACCAACAAATTGTGGCCAAAATAAAACACCAAAAATGTACGCTAATTGATTGTGTAATCATGACATTAGCAGCTCTGATTTCCACCTGCGTACGCTTTTGTGCTATCCCAATAAACTGCTTTCCAAACACATACCAAGCCGGTTTTCAATCCAACACTAATTACTTTACTGACCCGCCGCGATTAATCGCAGCACCATCGTTGAGTCCCGGGACGGAGGAGAAGGCCATCGCCAATGTGGTCGAGTAATCCTGACCCTAAGCTGTGCGAGCATTTTGAAGGGAAAGCGGATGTTCCAGTGACGTATGAGACGGTCCGAACACATTTGACGTTCGCATCTGCTAATGTATGTACGCCCCGAAAACGCCTCGCCACGCCTGCGTTTTTTCATCTCCACCCCCGTCAACACCCAAAAACGCCCTGTTCTGTCAATCACATTTGACATGTCACTTCCTGTACGCTATTTTAGGAACGAGAGAAAAAAAACTCGCAATCTGCCGTACGCACATGCGCAGTGTAACACCGACGCATGCGCGGTTAGTCAACATCGGAACGCAACGAGCGTACTGTTGGTAACGTGCGGCTCTGAATGAGGGCCAATGTTCATTGTTTTTCGGTTTAATTTTCTTCTTGCTGTAATACTAAACCACTGTTCTATGCTTTTGAGGCATGTAAAGTGACTTTGAGTCGTGCTGGAGAAGAGAGCTATATACAGATGTGTAGTGCTACATCTTTGCTGATCGCGCTACAAACGTGCGCATACATCGCGCCATGCAATTACCCACAGCAGCATACACTACGCTATGCTATGGTGCACACTGCGATCGCACAATGCATTCCTATGGTGGTGCGGTGGCGAACGCAGTGCATGTATCCGCTCATGGGCACTCGCCTCGCTCCATGCAAAGATGTAGCAGGACATAGCTGTAAATAAAAGTATTATTATTACTCTTAGGTATTCAACTTGCAGCCCTCCAGCTGCTGTAGAACTACACATCCCAGCATGCCCTGCCACAGTTTTACTATTAGCAAATTAATTCAACAAATAAAGAGTAATTATGTATTAAAATGTGCAGAAATATGTCATGTTTGTAACAAATTTGTTTCCTGCAGAGGTTTTGTTAAGATCTTTTCACCTAGAGATGCAGTAAAACATGCAATTAGACCGGGGAATGTCTGTTACATAGAATTGTACAATGCTAACACTTTCAGAACTGTAAGCTCTAATTTGAGTGCTTTAGAAAGGATATGCTAAGCGATAAGATGTCAGGCATGTTGGAGTGAATAGGAATAGGTAGAAATGTGAAATCTCTGTTTGCATAATTTTTGCGTGCATGTAGCCAGTGTTACATATACTCAAATTTCTCATTAAAGCACAGGTGGAGTTTACAATCTAATGATTATCACTTTGAATAAGGCAAGCATAGGATAGATACGCCATTGAAAGCATTATAGGATCATCATCTTCCTCAGGAAGCTTTGGAACTGGAAAACAGGTTAGTAAAACACCAGATTTAATGCTAACACAATAAATACTACATAATACTAGATCCAGAGAACACACATTATAATTAACATTAATTAAGAGAATGTACAGTATGTAGTCAGTATAGTTTTACAGTATAGAGTAAACTTGGATTGCTGTCAGTATTTCTGGCCACGGGATCTACACAATCCGTGGTCAGCGGCAGTGCACCAGTGATCCTATTAGCGTCTTGCCAGCAGCACGCTCTTCAGATCACTTATTCTGTGATTTCATCTACCACTGTACCACTTATTGGGTGGGCATTTTTTATGTATATCCCACTGTGTCTGAATAAGTGTATTTAAATTTATTCTTTGAGTGCACCATATTTATTAAGAGGACCATCATTCCGGAGAGTCATTGGCTTATACCCCAAAGAAACCGTTACGGTTTAAAGCTTGAACCACTGTGAGTATGGTATGCTAATCTGTACTTGAATTTATCACATGTGGGGTGGAAATCTAATGCTGAGCCCACTCGGTGGAGGAGAGAGTACATAAACAAAGAAACCTTTATATGCTTCTATATTCCTGCCATATACATATACATAAAGTAATGGGAAGATTGTGTCTTTTTACTACACATCACGTGTTCATGTTAGGATTGGCACCAAGGGTGCTTTCCATGGAATCAGTATGTAATACCGTCGGCCGCATGGTTCTAATCCCGACAGCGGAAGCCCAGCAGGGGTGAAGATCCCGATCGCTAATTTAGGTAAGTACCCCTAACCCTACCCTAACACTCCTTTAGGGGTGCCTAACTCTAACCTCCCCGCCTAGTGATTAACCCCAATACAAGTGCCTAAACCCACCCCCCCTTCCCCGCAGCCTAAACCTAAGTCTCCTGGGGAAGGGGGGGGTGGCTAACCCTAAGTCCCCCTGGGAGCCCTAAAACCTAACCCCCCCCCGCAGCTGTCCACGCCTGGCTTACCTTCGTTCGGTATGCCGGGCGTCAGGCTCCCAGCGTAGGTCTAATGATAGGTGCCGGGATTTGACAGTCAGGAAGCCAGCGGTCGGCATTTCGACCGTCGGCTTCCTGACTACATCCCCTTTCCATTCATTATCCGAATGTACTACACAATATATCTATTTTCCTCCTTTTTCCGAGCACCTGATATAGTTAAAAAGATTATGTTTGACCTATTATTCATCATGAGGATTCATCTTTGAATATATGAAGCACACGTCAAAGATGGACTAAGCAACATCTATGAACTTTTTTTTAGTTATATCTGGGAAACTTGACATAGTGTCTGTACCCGTTGTTTCTTACATATATGGACTTTTTAATTGCAATCAGAACGTACCATCAGATGTCTGCAGAACTACTGTTTTGCTGTAAGGTCCAAGGCCCGTTGAATTAAATGCTTTGACTCTCGCATTGTAGGTGCTGTTGAAGTGAAGACCATCGATTGTGCATAAAGTCTCTTTTCCCACATAAACTTCCTAAAATTTATAGAACAAAAACACACAAAGAGATAATTTTCCTGCTGTTCATGACAACTTCTGTTATAAATGTATGTTAGACACTAATTTACATATATTTTTAGGGTGGATCATGTGTGTAATATGTACTTTGTAATGTAATATTTGCACTATGTGCCCAAGGAAAGTCTTGAAGGTATACTGTAATATTTGAAATAAAACAATAGAGGTGCGACTGAGGTGCACACTTTCAGCTTTAATTCAAGGAGTTGAACAAAAAATTTTTAGGAAATGTTTAGGAATTGCAACCATTTTTATACACAGACCCCTATTTTCAGGGGCTCAAATGTAATTGGACAAATTAACATAATCATAAATAAAATGTTCAGTTTTAATACTTTGTCGCAAATCCTTTGCAGGCAATCACAGCTTGAAGTCTGGAACTCATGGACATCACCAAATGCTGGGTTTCCTCCTTTGTTATACTTTGACAGGCCTTTACTGCAGCTGTGTTCAGTTGCTGGTTGTTTGTGGATCCTTTTGCTTTTATTTTTGTCTTCAGCAAGTGAAATGCATGCTCATTAGGGTTGAGAACTTGAGATCAGGTGAATGACTCGACCACTGCAGAATATTCTACTTATTTCCCTTAAAAAACTCCTAGGTTGCTTTCACAGTACAATCTGGAATGTGAAGCGCTGTCCAATCAATTTTGCTAAATTTTACTGAATCTGAGCAGACAGTATATCGCTATACACTTCTGAATTCATCTGGCTGCTTCTGTCTTCTGTCACATCATCTTACAAACAGTAATGACCTAGTGTAATTGCAAGCCGTGCATAACCATGCCATCACACTGCCTCCACCATGTTTTACAGATGACGAATAATGAGCCAATCCAAGCCTTCTCCAGAATTTTTTCTTCCCATCATTCTGGTACAGGTTGATATTAGTTTCATCTGTCCAAAGAGTGCTGTTCCAGAATTGGCTTTTTTATATGTATTTTTGTCAAAGTTGTATCTGCCCTTTACTTTCTTAAGGCGTATGAATGGTTAGCACTTTGTGGTGAACCCTCTGTATCTGACTTCTCTTGAAGTCTTCTCTTTATGGCAGTCTTGGAAAATGATATGATTACCTCCTCACTTGGCTGGATGTTGTGAAAGGGTTTCTCTTTACCACGGAAAGGATCCTGCGATCATCCACACTGCTGTCTTCCGTGGACGTCATGGCCTTTTTGTGTTGCCGAGCTTACCAGTACTGTCTTTTTTTCCCAGAATGTACAGTACCAAACTGTTGATTTGGCCACTTTTAAGGTTCACTTTATCTCTCTGATGGATTTTATTTGCAGCCAAAGGATGGCCTGTTTCACTTGCATCAAGAGCCCTTTGACCACATGTTGTGGATTCACAGCAACAGCTTCCGAGTGCAAATGCCACACATGGGGGGAGATGTATGTACGTGTGTCTAACGATCGTTAAATGTCTTTGCCCATACAGTGTTTAGTCCAATATCGCGTAAGCAGGCCCAGATACTGCCCGGATGTATTATAAGTTAATTTGCTGACGAGAGATTTTTAACTCACCAGTCTGGCAAATCGCACTCTCTCTTGCAGTTGCTCTGACAGGCGCTTGCAGTGATTCCGGTCAAGACTTCCCAGCAGCATCAGAGGTTATTTGAAAAACAAAACCTTTTAATATTTGTTTGTATGCACAATCCCTGGCTGTCAGAACTGAGAGCCAGGGACAGTAGTGTGTGAGCGTGGCAATGACAGCTGTCGAAATCCGTAACAGCACTTTTCAGAATGGTCAGTGCCGCAGACTGTTCATAACTTCCCAAACTGTCTAGTTAATAGCATCGCCAATAATTACAGGAGTATATAGCGCCCCCGTCATTCTGATCACTTCCCTGCATGATTACATGCAGGGAAGCAGTAACTGCAGTACATATGGTACACAGTTACCAAAATTATAGGTAACACCACTTCTTACATTTCCCCTTTGGAATCAAATCCAGACCTTCTCTCTGCTTAATTTATAAAGAAATAGCTAAATAAAAGCCCAGACCTGTTCATGAAATAGCTTTTTAGTCAAATGTCCAATTACTATTGGTCCCTTGAAAAAGAAGGGGCTACATATTAAACAGCTATAAGTCTTCAAATGTTCCTCCAATTTGGATGTGAATACCCTCAAACTAAAGCCAGTAGTCTGCACTGTAAAACCATATTCATTATAACTGCAACTTGCATTTGTTTTGGAGAGATGAAAACTAAAATGAAGGCTGCTATCTCTCTGTGTCCCATATGGTAAAGTTGTGTTAATATCGGGGGGCGTGGCCATGACGTCTATGGAGTAGCACACATGAGGGTGAGCTCTTCAGTGCTGTTATCCTGACCTACCTAGTGACACGCGCGCCCCGGACCAGTGTATACTTACCAGATAATATAAAAGGAAACAGTGCAGCGCTAAGTGTAGGATAGAAAACACATTTAATAATAGATAAAAATAAAGAATAATACAATTCTGTTAAATGGTGCATTAAACCATAAATGATTGATTGAGCATAGGCACAGAAATCAGTAATAAATCGACATGCATGTCTCACAGGAGCTTGTAAAATAGAAACACCCTAATTAGGCACAAGCTGGGATGCACCAGATTGAGTGTAGAGAGTAAGTTCAGTTCAGGGATTAGTGCTTTTCCCAGTCATGAGAATACTCTGCTATAAACGGATCATAGAGTATATGTAGGATACAGTCAATCCAATCATCCAAACGGAACAGTATTATATAGTTACCATACCACAGTTAAGTCATTCCAAAATGCACCGGATTCCACAGTGAGCAAACACCTATGAATGATTCATTGTGTGCTGGTCCCAGTGCACACAGCCAGATGGTGAGGGATGCACAGAATCCAGACTGAAGAAGGTGATCTTTGTGGGTAGAGGTTGCCGGTGATCACATCTAATGGCGTGCTTGGTATCACACGAAATTTGTAATCCTGTGGTAGGTAAGATACTGCTATGTAGAGATTCCAATGGACTTCAGAGAAGCAGTGAAAAAGTCCTGCTGCCTAGATGGGTGTCACACCAACGCGTTTCCCTGCCGGATTGGCAGCTTTTTCAAGGTGATAGAATGGATCTCTGTAAGCTCATAAATAGTGCCATTCATTAAGACTAAAGATAATACTTTAGTCTTTAGTCTGCCTCCCATTATGTTATATATGTATGAGCATAGGACATGTGTATAATTTGCTGAAGGAACGCACGAGTGTGTGTTCTGATTTTTAATTGATTGATTGAGCACAGCAGTATTATCTTTAGTCTTTTCCTTTTATATTCACTTAATAGGAGACTAACTACCTCCTTTTGCAGCTTCTTGGATTAAACTGCTCCTGACAGCGCCTTTTATTTCTACTTATCCTTTATACTTACCAGATACCAGAGTGTTCGGAGCCTCTGCTAAGCCACTTTTCATGGAGTTCTGCGGCCTCCTGAGCTTCTTCCAGGGCGTCTTCTCCGGCGGGGCCTGAAGCCGTAACGCACCACGTGGGCCGCCGGCCGCCTCCCTGACTCAGCGTGGTGCGGCTGCATCGTATCTGCTCTCTTTCCTGTCTGGGGTGGCTGCTCCAAAATCTGCCCAGTGTCCGGGGTCACTGCCTGCTAGTTCAGCTGCCTGTCAGGGTACCTGTTTCTCCTGGAGGTACAGTGTACAGGTGGCTGCCATTTTCTGCTTGCTGAGTCACTACAGAGGTCTGTGATATCCTGGACACTTATACTGCAGATTACAGTGGTACTATTATACATTTCCCCCCTCTTTTTTTTAATATAATATATATTTATTTATATATCACACTGCCTGTTTAATGTGGTGAAAACTCATCATGCTGCAGCTGCAGCGAAACTAGAGCGTTACTCCCACTCATCCACTCTGTAACCTCCACCTGTGGATATACAGGGAAGCGGATCTATCCTGCGTCATCTCATACAATATTTTAGACAAAAGGAAGGGAAAAAGAAGGCTCTTTTTGTGGGGCACTCTTTTATCTCATAATCTGTATTAAAATATAACTTTTATTATATACTTTAAAATAGTGGTACCTTGAAGTAAATGGGAGAGTATGCCCAATAAGTGGGACTTTTACTTAATATACAGACATGTGACACGAACATACATTAAACACATAAGTAGATCCCCAGAAAATGGCGAAATATTTTTCAATATAATTTGAGAATAGAAATTCTCAAAATAATTATCAAGATTTGGGGTATTCTCTAAATTATGCATAGTATTGTGTGCCATCCATATCCTCCAGTTTATCACCTATATATCTTAGAATGCCTTTTTTGGCACCTCAAAACAATCTTATCAAAGATATATAGCAACAACAGAGATGTCAGGTCCTCTGTGCACAATTCCAAAATATACAGACATGTAATACAAACATACATGAAATATATAAATACATACATGAAACATATAAGTGATTTTGTCATCAAAAAGTGGCGAAATATTTATCAATATAATTAGAGAATAGAAATTCTCATGCAGGGTACATTCCTTTTTTATATTGGTAAGTTATGTATAAATGGTAAATGATATCCATGTGTTAAAGTATATTTGAAGGTTAATCCTGAATACAACAATAGAATTATTATATCAACCATGCAGGACTCCCACAATTTGTGTAGCAAGAAGGAGGGAGTTACCAAGAACTGAAATATTCTCTAGATCTTGCATAGTATAGTATGCCATCCATATCCTCAGGTTAATCACCTAAACATTTTTTAATAATAGTAAGTGCCTTTTTTGGTACCTCAAAACAATTTTTATCAGAGATATATAGTAGCAATAGAGATGTTATGTCCTCTATATGCAATTCCAAAGTAAATGAATGAATGAGAACAGAATCCATATAACAGAGGATCTTCAATCATAAGCCACATATGTGTGCAGAAGTAAGCATGAAAATAACACAAAAAATCATGTGTGTATAGATTAAAGTTGCTATCCACACTCAGGTAACGCTACACAGAGAAAAAAACACACGTGGGCTATAAGTGTCTAGGGAGTCCCACGTGGGGAAGATACATTATTACCACATTGGAAGATCAGTGAAAAAAGGAAGTGGAAGTCGGCATGTGCACCTGCCGAAATGATCCATCCATCACCGCTGCATCACCTAAAGAGATCGGGACGCGCGTTTCGCCTGTTAGGCTTGGTCACCCGCACATAGCCAGAGAGTCTCAGCTCTCTGTTTAAGTACTCGTCGTCGGGAATAACTCCCGGCTAATGAAAGTGAAAGAGGATATTCCATTGGTTGTCCGGGACGCATGATGTGTCACTACTGTTATCTAACTGCCTATTGGATAATCAGGTCACATGATGTAAACATTGCTGGAAAGGGGGGAGTGTGAAAAAAGTGGCCAGTCTATTGGGTATATGTCAGCGCTATTGTCAATGCGATCTATACAATTACCAAAAGCTGATCACAATAAAGAATATTAAGAAAACAGAAAGGGGGTAAATGAAATGAAAATGAAAACAGACACTGGGGAGTCATGGATAAGGTCAATAAGAGAAGTAGGACCCCGTAACGCTTTGCATAGTTAGGGCAAATGTGCCTATAAAAGGTCTAGTTATATATGCTGGTGAATATACATAATTGAAGCTATTGTTATAAAGTTTTATTCAGAGCCTAAATGGTGGAGAGAGAAAAAAGCAGATGGGTGAAGGAGATTATTTGAGGGATCATAAATAACATCAATTAGTATACATACCAATAGTGTTCAAACATAGGACATAAACACATAAACATGGAGATTATTAATTCCTGATTCAGCTGATATAAATGTTGTACTGTAATCAACACATAAGTGGTGAAGAAGGAGAATAGAAGGATATAAAATAAAGTATCTCTACACATTGTCTAAGACTGCAGCTGCTGCATGCCATCATGTATGTCATAGGATGACTTGTGAGCGTACAGACCCAGCATAGTAGGGAAAGAATAAGTAAGATGAGCATCTACTGTTACATTGTATCAGCAGGACAGATCCTGATAAATAAATTGCAGGAAATTTCCCTGAAAATCTGTAATGAGAGTGCTCAAGATTAAGAAAGAACAGTGATTAGATGAGTCATCACAGGGACGGAAACCCATGCTACTACTAATCATGTGTCATCCGATATTGATGAAGAGTGAGCATTCGGGCCATGCATGAGATGATTCAGAAATCAGATAAGGAAGCCGTAATGATGGCAGTACTGACGAATGTACTTGCTCTGTTGCAGCCGAATTGCAGAGCAATGTAACCATCCACTTCCTGCGTAATCGCATGCTTGAGATCAATAAGATAAGGAACATACACAGATAATGCTGCTCAATACAAGTATGTAGTACTCTTTCATAACATACATATATGTATGCTGTAAGGGTCAGGAATGTTCCATGACACATGTCTATGATAATTCTTAAAGAAGATCTAGATGTCTATAGTCAGAGATGATTTCTCAGTGGTAACTATGAATATACCCTCCTATTGAAACTATCTATTCTGTGTCACCACACATGTGCGTGAGCAATATGTCCTTTGGTATTAATGAAGATTAAGCATGTGGGCCATACATAAGATGATACAAAAATCAAATGAAAAGTTTACAATTATACTCATACTAACAGATAGGTTTGTTGCGACAGCATTGTAAAACAATGTATACCCCTCCTATATAATGGCAAGTTTGAAATCAGAATACTCAGCAGAAATAGTACAGCTGAATACAGGTATTGGGTATTCTCACATGACCTATATGTATGTGAGCGGTAAGGATCCAAAATTATCCATGATGTATGTCTCTGTCATATCTCCACTAATAGGAGGAGATAAGGAAGACCGCAAGAATTGAAAATGAAAAGTCGAATGTAGCTATAAGTGCAAATACATGTGTATAGAATTTATCTATATGTGAGTTGTATATGGTCATACATATCTATGCATGACCGTACCTGTATGTAGAGTAATAAACTGTGAAAATTGCGGTTAGAGCATATTATTAGTGTGTGTCTCATTCAGTATGAACCATTTTTTTTATATATCTGGCTGATTCATAAAAGTGTTATCGAGTGGGGGAAGAAAAGTTAAATGCAGTCTTATCCAGGTGAAATATAACTTTTAGATCAAAGTCTATTGGGGATGTATCCAACTGATATATCCTTACAGAAATACATTATAATTGATGTATTCGTTGAGTCCATCTGGTGTCAGAGATCCAAGCTTGAAAGTCCATGCACTTTCTCTTTTCAGTAATTCTTGAGTTAGATCACCCCCACGTATCCCTAGATTGACTTTCTCCAAACCAAAAATCCTAAATTCTTTGTTTGACCCTTGATGATATTTAAGGAAATGTCTGGCTACTGAAGTCAGTTTTTTATGTTTGCTTAGATCCGTGGAGGCATTTCTAATGGAACCAATATGCTCAAGTATCCGATGTTTAAAGGCACGAGATGTCATTCCCACATATTTCATGTTGCAACTACACGTGATGCAGTAAATTAATCCTACTGCATTGCAATTCATGAAGTTCTTAATTGGTATTATCTGACCATATTTGTCTTCTACTTTGTTTGTTTTCAAAATAAATTGGCATGCCTTTCATGTGCCACATGGAAAAGTGCCTGTGAGTTTAATCTCTCTTGGTGGATTCTTAACAAAGTGACTCTTTACCAATTCATTTCTTAAATTCCTTGACCGTCTCCAACTCATGGAGACTTTATTCTCTAAGATTTTAGATAAATCTTTGTTCAAGTGAAGTGTGTGCCAATGTTTTGCACAATAACCTGTATCTCCCTCCATTCATAACAGAAGTCACCTACAAAACGTAGTTTATCCATTTTTTCTGTATTGTCTTTCTTGGGAATATGAGTGATTCTCTCGGGATATCCGCCGTAAGTTTCTTTGCTCTTCTGATTGAGCATTTACTATAGCCTCTTTCAAGGAGTCTTTCAGCTAGTTCGCAACTTTTCTTTTCAAATGTTGTTTTGTCAGAGCAATTACGTCTCAATCTGAGAAATTCTCCTTTAGGCAGGTTTTCTATAGTAGGTGGAAAGTGTGAGCTTCTCTGATGTAGGAGATTGCTAGTAGCTGTTTCTTTGCGGAATAATTCCGTTTGAATCAAGCCTGTGGGATCTTTATAAATTGTGAGATCAAGGAATGGTACTGATTGATGACTAGCATAATGTGTCAGTTTCAAATTTATCGAGTTGTTATTGAGTTTATTGATGAATGTCATCATAGATTCCTCATTGCCTTCCCAGATCATCATAATGTCATCAATATATCTCCACCATGCGGAGATACCACATCATGCCACTTTTTCATTGATCTCAGGGTTGTTATTTCCCTCTGGGTCAAGTTACCATATCGAATTATATTTTTCCTTTTGTTCTTTTCTTGTAACTTGTCCAGGTCACGTGATACAAGTTCTTGAAATATCATGACCTCAGGGCATATATGTTCATGTGGAAAGAAATCCGATTTTTTTCTTACACAGAGGTCTTCCTGATGATATATTTGGAAGAGTACTCTCTTCTTCAAGGTCTTCCCGAATTTTTAATGCTGCAAGATCTTCTTCTTCAAGAGATGGTAATGGTAAATGTAATATCTTCCATCTCCTCTAAATTTCTATCTTTATTGCAAAAAAACTTTTTCAGGAGTAATTTACGCCCAAAGAGTTTAAGATCTTTTTCCCATAAAAATCTATTGAAATTTTTAGTAGGTGAGAAAGTTAATCCTTTCTCAAGGATTTTAATTTCAGTCTCGGTCAGTGACCTTTGTGACAGATTGATGATCTTGAGGCTTT
This sequence comes from Taudactylus pleione, assembly GCA_031769625.1. NCBI lineage: Eukaryota > Metazoa > Chordata > Amphibia > Anura > Myobatrachidae > Taudactylus > Taudactylus pleione. The sequence continues at coordinate 2,331,802 of JAUIMM010000759.1, read as the reverse complement.
GATTGTTGGTATTTAATTGCCTTTCTGTGTTCTTGTGATATACCTCGGTGTTAGTTGAGGGTCCCAACCTACCTCTGTGGGGTTTCTTCCTCCCCCTCCTCGTCTTCCTCTTGGACGTTGTCTGCTTCTGATGCCTCTCCCTACCCCTAAAAAAGGGACAGATGAATGGTCATTATAGTTATCCCCTCTGTATATCGAAGTATTAGGTCTGATATCCTCTGTGTAGTCTTCTCCTCCAGAGAATTCTGCATCAGATGATGTGTATTGATCTTGTTGTCTGAAAATGTGTGTTTTATTGTCAAACTTATTCCATCTGAAGATATTCCCAGACTAGAAATCTCTCTTATCCCTATTGAATTTATTTTTATTACAATCGATTATGTTGAGTTCATATGTTTCCAAGTCATTCTTATTTTTCTCAAAATTTCTTTGAAAATTGGTGTCCTTTTCCCATACTTCAAGTTTTTAGCCTAATTCCTCAATTTCTTTTTCACATGTGTCCAATATAAGATGATTATGTTTAATGAGAATGGACATCAAATCATTGGAACATTTTAGTAGAGTTGACTCCCAGTCTTTAATTAGGCTCTCAGTGGCGAGTTTGAAAGTCGGAAAAACCTTTGGTCTCAGACCTCTAGGTGTTATTTTATGTTTTAGGTAGTTTTAGAGAGTTGTAACGTCCCAAGAGACTCTAATCCTCCGTTGTAAAAGGGATTTTAAAATTTGTAGATCATGACCCCAATTTTTAAGAATTGTTTCCTCCACTAAAACATCCGGAAAAATTTCATCTAAATTCTTAGGGATTTTTCTACAAGTTGTCAATTCATTCTTCAGGGAGAAGGAGGTCATGATACATTATAGGTAACACCACTTCTTACATTTCCCCTTTGGAATCAAATCAAGACCTTCTCTCTGCTTAATTTATAAAGAAATAGCTAAATAAAAGCCCTGACCTGTTCATGAAATAGCTTTTTAGTCAAATGTCCAATTACTATTGGTCACTTGAAAAAGAAGGGGCTACATATTAAACAGCTATAATTCTTCAAATGTTCCTCCAATTTGGATGTGAATACCCTCAAACTAAAGCCAGTAGTTGCACTGTAAACCATATTCATTATAACTGTAACTTGCATTTGTTTTGGAGAGATGAAAACTAAAATGAAGGTTGCTATCTCTCTGTGTCCCATATGGTAAAGTTGTGTTAATATCGGAGGCGTGGCCATGACGTCTATGGAGTAGCACACATGAGTGTGAGCTCTCCAGTGCTGTTATCCTGACCTACCTACTGACACGCACGTCCCGGGCCAGTGGATACTTACCAGATACCGGAGTGTTCGGAGCCTCTGCTGAGCCACTTTTCATGGAGTTCTGCGGCCTCCTGAGCTTCTTCCAGGACGTCTTCTCCGGCGGGGCCTGAAGCCGCGACGCACCACGTGGGCCGCTGGCCGGCTTCCTGACTCAGCGTGGTGCGGCTGCATTGTATGTGCTGCTCTGCTCTCTTTCCTGTCTGGGGTGGCTGCTCCAAAATCTGCCCAGTGTCCGGAGTCACTGCCTGCTGGTTCAGCTGCCTGTCAGGGTACCTGTTTCTCCTGGAGGTACAGTGTACAGGTGGCTGCCATTTTCTGCTTGCTGAGTCACTACAGAGGTCTGTGATATCCTGGACACTTATACTGCAGATTACAGTGGTACTATTATACATTTCCCCTCTTTTTTTAATATAATATATATTTATTTATATATCACACTGCCTGTTTAATGTGGTGAAAACTCATCATGCTGCAGCTGCAGTGAAACTAGAGCGTTACTCCCGCTCATCCACTCCGTAACCTCCACCTGTGGATATACAGGGAAGCGGATCTAATCTGCGTCATCTCATACAATGTCAATAGACACCCCTGCAGCTACTCTACAAAGTGTGTTAGAAGCGGTCACTGTTAGTGAGAAAAGGCTGGCCGATAAAATTGGTAAAGTGTGATCTGACTTATCTATTATCCATCATGATTTACAACGTGTCCATGAGCAAGTGGGAGAGGTAGAAACACGTACTTCCACATTGGAGGACACAGTATCCCCATTGAAGGTGAAGGTCGGTACACTGGAATCTCAGATGGTTGCGGTGAATAAAAAGCTGTCAGATATGGAAGGATGCCTTCAGCGTAATAACGTCAGATTTGTGAGGCTACCAGAGGAGGAGGGGTCATGTCCTGAGGAGTTTCTTGAGAAACGGCTGTTAGAAATATATGGTAAAGGTGCCTTTACTTGCCCCCTGGTGCACCTCCCCGTACCTTTATTGCCAAGTTCCTCCACTATCAGGATCGGACCTTTATTGGCTCGCACTAAAGGTCCTATGGAATGTAACAGCTCTCGGATTTTGGTTTTCCCTGATTTTTCTGTGGGGGTCCAGAAAGAAAGAGCACAGTTTCTGCCAGTTAAACGTCGCTTATGGGACCTTAATCTTCCTTATGCCATGCTCTTTCCTTCAAACTTACATGTCGTTGTAGATGGTGAAACTAAATTCTTCTTCACCCCACGGGAGGCTGCTCTTTGGTTTCGACTTGCACCGGCCAGGAGGCCGCTAGTAAATGACTGACCATGAACCCTACTTTCGGTTTAGACCGCACGTAACTATAATATTTACACCTTTCACGGTGTTCACAAGTCTATCTCTCAGTTTTCATTACTGTTGTTTGGTAATGTTAATTCTTGCATTATCTATACTTGCTTATTTTATTAATGAATATGATGCTATTATTTTTTCTGGAGTAATCTTTTGATGTGGACAGTATATGTAATATATAGTATATTAGTTCTAGAATCCGTTAGTATAGTATATGTAAGTAAATTATTTTGCTGAGCTGCATTGTTCATACCTTGTAATATATGATGGGTTTTATGTAGACACAACTGAGGATATGTATATTCGGTTTTCTAGATTAATATATTTTGTTTTGCAGGGAGTGTTGTTAAGCTATGCTATAGTATATAGGCTCCCTAATTAATTATGTTTTACATAGATTGGGATGTATTCAGATTATAATGCCTGGGGTGTGTAGCACTGGAGAGTTCTCTCTGTGTTTAGGGATCATTATCTATTTTGCTCACCTGCGTATGGGTTCGATTAGTATATGCTTGCCAAGTGAGCTTAGCTTCTCTTTGTTTATCTTTCCTGTTTTTGGGTTGGGTTTGGTTATAGGTATGCCGCAGTTGGGGATGGCTATACAGGGTGGGGTGAAGAGAAGGGTGAGGGTTGTAGTTTTTTTAGTATTTTATTTTCTGTTGTTTTTATGTTATGTGGTCTCTGAATTTTTTTTAAGTATTATTGTGAAGCTACCACCATCTATTATGTCTTTCTTTCTCTTTCTGGGTATTGAGAGGTATGCATGTACCATGGAACTCTATGCTGTTATTCTGGCTGTATATAATGGGGGGAGATACATTACCTTGGGTTGGTAAGTCATGACACAGGCTAACATTAATATTCTTACTTGGAATGTGAGAGGTCCGGCATAGTATGGTTTTTCCCGGTTTGTTAGTTTAACTCTTTGGATGCCTACAGGGAATGAAGCGGACGTGAACTACACATAGGAGAGGTGAGTATGGATTTTTATTTCAGGTACCCCTATGGATTACTTCGGATACTATGTGAGTATGTGTGAGTGCGAGTGTGCAGGTATGTTTTATTCAAATGTTACTTTCACGGTGTGTTTGTTTTTTAACGTATTTCTTTAATTGTGGAACTACAAGTGCCAGCGGGCCCATAATGCCCCGATTGCTGGTATTTGTGGTTCTCCAAATACCAGCATGCGGTGGAGGCTTGCTGGTACTTGTGGTTCTACAACTAAAGACAATATTTAACCCTTTATTTTACACAAAACACTAACACTATCAACCCGGCACACACCGCCCTAGGGTGCCGGGGATAGCCCTGGGCTATCAGTCTATGCCTGGGGTGCCCTGGAGAGGGGGACCCTTTTATTGGGGGGTCCCCAACTCCCCAGGGATCCGCGGCATGGGCTGACTAGTGGACAGGGGTAATGCTTTGGCCAGGGAAACCGGTGAAAGGTTTTCCCTGGCTGTGGCATTATCCCCCACTTGAAAGAGTTCGTTGCTGGTTTTGGAATTTTCAGGGGACCTCTACTTGTTTTGTCCCCTGACTTTCCAGAACCAGGACCAGCTCAACAAAGCCCTGTGCTGGTTCTTAATATACAGGAGCTCCCTACGCATTTTGACCCCTGTATTTTTAGAACCAGGACAAGCTTTATAATGCCCAGGGATGGTTATGCTTTTGGGGAGGGGGTGCATGTGATTTTTTTTTTAAATTTAAAACCTTTTACATAAGTACACACAGAAACATGCACGTATCTCATGGATAAGTTTGAGAATGGGAAGTTTTAGTAACTCTGAAAAATGCGAGTTTTAGTGAACTGACACCTTATTACATTGGAGAGTTGTGAAAAATTGCGAGTTTAGCACAAAACTCACAATTTACCAAAACTGACACCCTATTACATTTGGCCCATAGTGTTGAGGAACTGCGCCAATACCTTATGACTGCAGCTCTTCCCAAATTGTCTTCTGAGACAAAAGATTTCCTAGACTCCCCGTTGACTGTGGAGGAAATTAATATAGCTACAGTATAAGATCTTTCCCAAATGGAAAGGCCCCGGGGTTAGATGGGATCCCTCTGGAGCTGTAAAAAAAAGCATTACCAGTTCTACATCCCCTGCCTACTTGGGCTATTCAATCAATTATATGAGTGCAAAAGTGGGAAAGTGACCTGGGAATATTGTCTGATGATGTATGGAAGGCAGCCCTGGGTAGCCCAAGAATGTCTACTCCAACAATAATGTTTCAAAAAATGAAATTGTTATGTTACAAAATGGCCTCAGTGTAATTTGATCAATGGAAATTTTTGGCATTTATTATGGACATGTTCTGTTATCAGTTTCTTCTGGGAAAAGGTCATTTGCATACAGGTGTCAACCGGTGTTCCCAGGGATGTGCTAAATCCCATAGTGTGACTCTAGCTGTAATTGAGGAAGACATTTTAGATAAATATGCTACACAATATGTTATTAATATGTATATGCTTGCAAAAGTCTGTATAGCCAGAGCATGGATGGCCCCCTGAGGGTTCAACAATAGGAGCTTGGATAGCTTTGGTAAATGAGGCTATGGCGCATGAAAAATTAGTTTCAACCACTGAAGGACTGAAGGCTGAGAATTTTTTTTATTTAATTTGGGGTAGATGGCTAGACTAGTCATATGTGTGGAGAGGAGGAAGATTGGGAAATGGTGGGGTGCGTAGAGATGTGGAGAGCAGTTAATACTCCTGTATGTTGAGAGATCAATATATACATCGAAATTTGTGTGCTATTATTCTCATATCGCTGTGCGGATATTGGGTTGAGAGTATGTTATTTAATAGGTATCCTGTTGGAGTGGTTGTGTCACAGTCAAAGGGGGTTTGAGGCTGTGTTCCCGGGCTGGGTCCTGGATCAGTTTGGTTGGACACAGGTGCTCTCAGAAGAAGGCTAGGTCTGATGTAGTTCCTGCGCATGAAGGAACAACTAGTCAAGAGAATCCTACAGGAGGAACTGGAGGAATGACTGGTACGCCGGCTATGGCTGGTGGGTACTGAACTCCGGGTATAATGGAGGACGGTGGTAGCACAGAGCTACTTGGTGTGGCTGGGTAGCCGTAAGGTGATGGTGGTAGCATGGGCTGCTTGATGCGGCTGGGTAGCCGTAAGGTGATGGTGGTAGCTCGGACGGTACTTGATGCGGCTGGATAGCCGTAAGGTGATGGTGGTAGCTCAGACGCTACTTGATGCAGCTGGATAGCCATAAGGTGATGCTGGTAGCACGGAGCTACTGGATGTGGCTGGGTAGCCGTAAGTTGATGGTGGTAGTTTGGACGCTACTTGATGCGGCTGGATAGCCGTAAGGTGATGGTGGTAGCTTGGACGCTACTTGATGCGGCTGGATAGCCGTAAGGTGATGCTGGTAGCACGGAGCTACTGGATGCGGCTGGGTAGCCATATGAGAATGGCAGTAGCTCGGATGCTACATGGTGCGGCTAGGGAGCCGTATGAGAATGGCGGTAGCAATACTTTAGGAAGCTTAGTGGGGAGGCTCACTTAGGAAACTAAGGGGACTTATTGCACTGGCAACTTGATACTGATCCAGGAAGTCCTTTTATCAGAACTGCAGGGTGCTGAGGAGGAACAGTACCATTGGTGGACATGGGGACATGTGACTCTGTCCAAGATGGCAGCGACCATTCATCCCGGACAGCAGCAGCAACAGCATGTGTGACGCCGGGCTGAACACAGCAGAGCGAATACCGGCACCCACAGGAAGAGAGGACAGCAGTGGGACCACCTGGAGAGCACTGAGCCACTGCAGCAGTGTGAGGAAGCCACAAGACGCCGCGGGACATAGCCCGCAAAGGTAAGTGCTGGGGTCTGGTTCTGAGGTCTCTTAGGCTGGCTGTGACAGTACCCCCTTTTCCATGAGTGGCCACTGGACACTTTCTTGGTTTATGGGGAAACTTCATATGAAACGTCTTGACTAGACGAGGAGCATGAACCTCAGAAGAGTTTATCCAAATTCTTTCTTCCGGTTGGAGACTGTTTACTATAAACACTTCTTCCTATATGTATATAAAATAAATATATCTATACATTGAGTTAAATGTTGCATATTTGTGTTTGGATGTTAAGTAACCTAAACAAGATATGTTACCATTGTTTGATATGTATTGTGTACTTCAAACTTATACTATACATTTATATTTGTACTGCAAATTGATATATTCTTATTGATGATTGGATGTAATTTATGAAGAGACCACAAATAGTGTTCATGTAATGTATTTTTATTGTTTTTTTGTTTTCTTTTCTGAAAAATAAATAAAAACTATTGGATTAAAAAAAAACAATATCACAATCCCAATATTATAATAAATAAGACATGAGCGGGTCCGGTTCTCTGAGAACAGGACCCACCCGAACCTCCAGATCCGAGGCAAGAACTGAGCTAGCCTCGGGTTTTCCTGCCTGACTCGGATCTCAAAACGAGGCAAAACGCCATCCTCCCGCTGTTGGATTCTCGCTGGTTTTGTATTATATAAAGGTCCCCACGATCGGCGCCATTTTCACTCCAGCTGTAGAGAGAGAAGCTAGCAGACGTAGTCAGTCACTCAGTGTGTGTGTCCAGTTGGGGTCTTGGCCTGAAGGCTGCTGCTGTGTTGTCCATAAAGGGGTTTAGGCTGCAGTGTATAAAGGAGGGCTTCCTTCAGTGGGTGCTGCAGCTGCTGTGTTACTTGTCCTGTCAATTAACTGTGGCTGCTGCTGTGCTTTTGTCCTGTCCATCAGGCTAGGGCTGCAGTCCATAAAGGGGTGCTGTGTTGGCCAGGGAGGGTGCTCTGTCAATTAGGGGTGCTCTTCCCCAGTTTTTTTTTTAAAAAAGTGCTTTTTTTGTGTGTGTGCATTAGCAACTTAGCTGTGCTATTATTATACGGTGACACTACCGCAGTTTATCATCCACATATTTGTGACTCTGCAGGTGTTATTTTTTATTTTTATTTTTTCTACTTGAATACCCCCTTTTTTATCACAGCACAAGAACACTATTCAGGATAGCACTGGTTCACAGTGTTTCCTTGTCTGTCTGGAATTGCAATCATTTTTGGACATTTATGACCCAATTAAGTTATTTCTAACAGCAACATTATTTTCGAAACTACGGACATAACTCATAAATTAACATTGCCACTGTGCAACTATTCATTTGCATGAGAATCAGTCTTCATTTTGACAAATGTACAATTATCTTATGTTTTTTACTATTTGTATTGAATCGTAATTTTATTTTTCTTATCTATGCATTTCAATTAAATGGTGTATGATCTTTATCAGCGCTCCCTTCTTTTCCATAATTTCTTTCTTAGGGGCTAGCCACCCCTCAGGTGTAGCTGCTTTTAGATTTCATCTTTTCCAGACCACAGCGCCCGGTCTCTTGTATTCTATCTGCAGGTGGTCTGTCCACATTCGGCAGGGGAGCTTTGTTGTCCAACAAAAAAAGGGGTGCTGTCTGTGTTGTTCATCAAGGGGCTGCTGCCACATTCAGGGGTGCTCTTCCCCAGTGTGAAAAAAATAAAAGTTAAATTAAATTAATAATATCAATATATCCACAAAAATAAAAAAAAAAGATATATTTTTTTGTGTGTGTATTCGCAAATTAGCTGCGCTTTTATTGTACGGTGACACTGCTGCAGTTTATAATCCACGTATTTGTGACTCTGCAGGTGATCTGTCCGCACTCCGCAGGGGTGCTTTGTTGTCCATCAAACAGTGGTGTTGTCTGTGTTGTTCATCAAGGGGCTGCTGCCTCCTTCAGGGGTGCTCTTCCCCAGTATGAAAAAAATAAAAGTGAAATTAAATTCATAATATCCAATATATCAATCCACAAAAAATATATATCTACTTTTGCAACTAACTTAGCTGCGCTATTATTGTACGGTGACACTGCCGCAGTTTATCGTCCACATATTAGTGACACTGCCGGTGATCTGTCCACACTTGCTTTGTTGTCCATCAAAAAGGGGTGCTGTCTGTGTTGCGGCTGCCTCATTCAGGGGTGCTCTTCCCCAGTGTAAAAAAAAGATATTGTTTGGTGACACTGCCGGTCAGACTGCAGTGTAAGTTTGTTGATAAGGAGGACGATCAAATGAGAGGAGAGCAGGAACCACATACCAGTCTTACAGCTGCTACCAGCAGTCATGATGGCGATGCAAGGCCGTCAACGTCATCTACAAAGTCAAAATCAAACAAGCAATGTTTTACAGTGTTGAAGAAAACAAAATTAAAAGCTAAGCTAGCTGCAGAGAAACAAAAAATTGGCAATATGCCATTTACTACACAAAATGGCTGTCACGTCCAGGGTTTCTCGGCATAGTGGTCGATGGGTAATACCTGGTCACTGTGGCGGGGGCGTCTGGCGGTGGCACTGGTGTTTGGCGAGGGGCATTCGCTGTGCGTGGTTCTGTGCAGGTATGTTGTCACTCTGGGCTGGTGAGGCCTGGTGGTGCTTCCGTTCCATTCGGCATGGGCGCCACCATCTTGCCTCCGGCCATGTGATTCAGCCATCCTATCCTGGTGTGTCACATGCTCTCTGACCAGTCACGGTACGGCACTTGGTATTTAGGGAGGTCCAGAGCCTCTCTTCATTGCCAGTGCAACGTGTGTCTCAGCATAGCTGAGAGAGAGTTCCCTGTGCTCACCATCTGTTCCTGTGAAACGCTACCTGCCTGCCTGCTTGCCTGATTTTCCCTCAGCCTGTATTCCTCATTTCAACCACTACACCTGATTTCCCCTGCCTGTCATTAACTGGACATTTCCCTATTAACCAGAACCTCAAACTGCTGGACAAGTCTTTTCTTCACCACCCTCACAAGACCCGGATACTGGACTGCTCCTATCTGCCACTACCTGGACTTCTACTCATTGCATTCACTTCAGTTCACATTTGCACTTTAGTGCCATCCCTGGACTTATTTTCTCCCATTGTTCATGTCTGCCAAACCACTTGTTAATAGTTCCACGTTTTTGTTTTAAATCTGCTTCTGTGTCTGCTCCTATCACCACCCCGTGTCCACAACAAAACCAGAACCTCACAGTGGCAAGGAAAGGATAAGGCCGTGGCCTTTATTTATGACTGGTGGTTCTGCATCTTATGATGATGTACGACCTTCTCCCTGTAGAAGTGTCAAACAAATTTAAATCACTAAGGCACATGAACCAACTGTGTGCTCAGAAAAGTCACAGATCCCCGAAGAGAGTCCAAGTGTGTCCGGTTGGGCTGCCATGTGTGAGCCTGACCTTTTAAATACTGCACTTGAGGAGGATCCTCCTTCCGCCATTTGTGTGCCCTCTGCAAATGTGGGGATGAGCAGCACAAGTCACCATGCTGACGTAGAAATCGAGGATGCTTCTGTGGAATTAGACCAGGAGGATGAGGAGCATAGAGCATATTTCTTTAGTTGGTGCTAACAAGGATGATGAGGATGTTGATGATGAATCAGGGAACAGTTGTTGCTCATGGTAGGAAAAAGGCAAAGCCCATTGCTGTCATGCCGGCAAAAAGACAAAAAAATCCACTTTCATCTGTGGAATTATTTCCTCCCAAATTCGGACAACAGTTGTCAAGCCATCTGGAACCTTTAGCCAAGCAAGAGTGAGTAGAGGAAAGGACCTTAACCATCTAGGAACCTCTTCCCTGTTACGTCACTTGCAGCGCATTAATCAAATTCAAAAGTGTTTTTCAAATTCAGAATCTTTGGATAAAAAAACTTAACAATCAGTCCAGTGTCATCTAGCTGCTCCCTTCTCTTTGTTGGATCCAAGCACCTGCAATCTCCACCACCAACACCTGCATCATCATCAACATCCTCAATCGTGATCCGAAGTAGTCCTGCATCAAATTTCATAAGAATGACTGACTCCTGTCCTATCCGTAAATCCTCAGAAGGATCCTAGAGTGCTACGCAGGCTACTGCTGATGTGAGTGGACTCTTCATCCCAGAAGGGAACCAGGAAGACTACTTTTAGTAGTTTAATAAAACAACTGACTGTCAAACAATCCTTTGCAAAGGGAACAGATATGACAGCAGACACCCAGTTGCACAGCGGATTACTGACACCATAACAGCTATTCTGGTATTAGATGTGCGTCCAGTATCCACTATTAATGCAGTGGGTTTTAGACAGTTAATTGAGGTCCTGTGTCCCTGCTACCATGTCCCATCTAGATTCCACTTCACTAGAATAGCAATTCCCAGTCTGTACAAGGACATTAAAAAATATCTTATTATTGGCCTCCGAAATGCCGTTGTGCCCACTGTCCACTTAACCACAGATATGTGGACAAGTGGGACAGGGCAAATTAAAGATTACATGACTGTGACAGCCCACTGGGTAGCTGTATTGCCTCCAACAGTGCAAACAGCAAAAGCAGCATCTAGCAAATGCCAGGATCTACCAAATGCTAGGCAGTCTACTCTGTGTATCACTGGTTTCACTAAGAGGCATACCACTGAGAACCTCTTAGAAAAACTCAAGAGAAATCATTGCAAAATGGCTTACCCCACTGGGATTTGTGATTTTTGACAATGCCACCAATATTGTGCGAGCATTATATCTGGGCGAATTCGAACATGTACCATGTTTTGCTCACAATTAATCTGGTGGTGCAACATTTAAAAAAAAAATGATTGGGGCATGCAGGAAATGCTCTCGGTGGCCCAAAAGATTTCGGGATATTTTCGACATTCAGCAACTGCGTGTCGAAGATTACAGCACAAGTTAGTTGAATTTGCCCTTCCATCAGCTGAAGCAAGGGGTGGTAACTAGGTAGAATTCTACCCTCTATATTCTTTAGTGGATGGAGGAGCAGCAAAAGCTACACAATTGCCTATGACATAGGAAAAGGAGTGGGAATGCACCTTAGTCAAGTGCAGGGGAGAATAATTCTGTGTTGTGCAAGGTTCTCAAACCCTTTTAACTTGCCACATGTGAAGTTAGTTCAGACACTGCCAGCTTGAACCAGGTCATTCCCCTTAATCAGGCTTTTGCAAAAGCAGCTGGAGAAACTGAAGGAGGAGCTGAAACTGAGTGACTCCGCTAAGTATGTCGGACTTGTAGATCAAGCCCTTTATTCACTTTGCCAGGATCCAAGGGTTGTCAATCTCTTGAAATCGGATCACTATATTTTGGTGACCATACTTGATCCTAGGTTTAAGTCACACCTTGTGTCTTTCTTTTTCCGATGGACATAAATCTGAAAAGATGCAAAGAGCCGTCGGTGAAAAAATTGTCAGCTCAAGCGGCACATGACACAGCAGCATTTCCTCCTTCAGGTTCTGCGGCTGCCAGGAAAAAAAAAGTTTTACTAAGAGACCCACTGCTGGTGGTGATGCAAATCAGTCGGCAAAACCTAATGACATCTGGTTGGGTCTGAAAGAACTGCCTATAATTAGTGACATGTCTACCGTGACTTTGTCTGATACGGTCACCATTAAGAGAATGCTGGATTATTTTAGGGATAGCATCCATATAGGCATGTCACACAGTCCGTTTCGCTACTGGCAGCAAAAAGAGGCAATTTGGAGTCCCTTACACAAACTGGCTTTGCTTTACTTAAGTTGCCCACCCTCCAGTGTGTACTCTGAAAGAGTTTTCAGCGCAGCCGGGAACATTGTCAGTGATTGGCGTAGGAGGTTACTTCCCCAAAATGTGGAAAAGATGATGTTCATCAAAATGAATTACAAATTCCATGAGGAAGTCAATTAAGTCAAAGAATACAGAGGCATCTGTAATGGTGGATTCCAGTGGGGACTAATTAATATTGTGTGAAGAAGAGGATGTACACACTGATGGGGATGATGATGACAACATCTGATTTTACCTATGTTGTAAATGTAAAGCCAGTTTGTGTATGGGATCATTGCCACCAATGTCCACTGTGCATTTTCAGCTTGTTTTGTGGGGATCCAACAATCATTTCAGCCACAAGTGGCAGTCCCTGTTGCTGAAGTGATTGGTTTGTTACACTGTGAATGTCCTGTTTCATACAGTATATACAACATCTTGCACCTCTTTTCTTTGCATTATGTGCTGTTTGGGGTATTGGTGCCTGACATTTTCAATTTTATGGTTTATGAATGTCCAGAAATTGTAATGACCACAGACTGCATCTCCTGCATGCCCCTTTCATTTTTTTTAAAGAAAATTCTGAACCACCAAGTTGATGGGGTGGGCAAATATGAGCAGCAGCACAGAGCATCTTCCTGCCAGGATGTGTGCAATAAAGTGCAAATATGTTAATACAAAAATGAGTTGTGTATATTGGTCACATACAAATATATTTACATGGTACATACAGTGTGTAAAGCAGGCTGAGGTAACCTGAAGCACACCACCTGTTGTTGACAAATAACTTCCAGTAGGCCCAGCAAACATCACAGATGCTGGTAGTTCTAGTTCAGCTGGAGAACTACAGGCTGCTTTCCTCTGATGTAAACAGCAAGTCTTGGTTCCATTATACCTAACAACCTCCCTGAGTACAACTACAAACTAGTAAATATCTGTTTACAGTATGTTCTAGCAGCACCTCCACAAGCAAGGCCACCTCATTTTTATTAGATATATAAAAAAAATTTAAAAACCTCCTCCAGATCAAAGATGTCATGTAGGAACTGAAGAACTTGATCCTAGATTGATCTTCCCTCATAAATTTTTTTAAAGAATCAAGACATTAAAATAAATAAATTAAAAACTAATCAGGTTGTACTGCATAGACAAGTGCAACCTTTTCTATTTGAATCAAAATTGTTGGATTTTGATGATCCTCGACCCAGGCACAGGCAGAGCGGGCAATTGCCCTCAATTAATAGCTGATGTACTGTATGTCGAGCAAAACATTTGCTACCTAGACAAATAGAATGTAGTTACCATCCCAGCGGTCGGGATGCCGGCGCTCAGAATCCGGGCACCGGAATCCCGACAGCGGTACAAATCCTGGCACTAGAATCCAGACCGATGGTAAGTATTAGGGTTAGGGGGACAGTTGGGTTCAGGGATAGGGCTTAGGGTCAGGCACAAGGATAAGGGTTAGGATTAGGCTGCAGGGGGGGGGGTGTTAGTGTTAGACTGCAGGAAAGGTGGGTTAGGGTAAGGGGATTTACCTGCAGGCATCAGGATTCTGACATCGGGATCCCGCTATCGGTATTCTCAGAATACTCTTCTGACTGCTGGCATCCCGACCGCCGGGATCCTTTACCCAACCCAAACAAACTTAGCTGCACTAATGGGACCCTGTATTTTTTCATGAGAACCCGTCCCCACTTTGTTTCTATTGAAATGCTAAATATTGTTCTTAAAGCTTCTGTAATTCTATTTAAAAAGTAAAAATTATACTAAAATATAATAAAATATACAGAGGAGTAGCAAAACAAATAATTATTTTTTATTAATTTATTGATATCAATTATTTTCTAATGAATAAAATGCAAAGTTGAGTTAAATTTAATACTACATATAAAAAAAGTAATTTTTCTTTTAACTCTGATTTTAAAGCAAACCAATTTCATATAACAAAAATTATTAACAATGATGTATAAACTAAAGTAATACCATCCATTTATTATTATGCAACTCCTTCAAATATTATGTGAGCTATAATATCAAATAGCACAAAACTTATAATTCATAAAAAAACTCTTGGTGGAATGTATGCAAATGTTTACAATTACTGTATTATGTAAAGCATTATACACATCTGCCCAATCTTTTGTCTAAAATATATTTCATTAGGACAAATGTTTTGTTTCAATTATAGATATTTTTAGCAAAATGTTTGGTAATAAGGCTAGGTACACACCTGAACAATTTCACTCACACTCTGACCAACTTAATGATTTTTCAGTGATGAAACGATCTTGAGAACATCTAATTTCCTGTGGTAGATTTACTATCTGTCAGGTTTGCAAAGCCGGAGACGATGAAAGGGCAGTAGTAATTAATGCTAAACCATGCCACTTTGATAACTATTGTTCTTTGAAATCCATTGGGTAAAGCCGATCATCGATGGCTTTGTAAACCCGATGGACAGTAAAGCTACCCCCTAGTGTACACAATAGTGATTAATTGTTCCGATATGAATGATTCTCTTTATTGTGGCTCATAATAAAAATTTAATTTTTAATGAACCATGTGCAGATATGATGATGATCGGAAATGCACATTTCAAAATGTGCACAATATCAATATCGACTCACTGTTTTTGGCAAATGTCGTGCAACAGGTCAGATATAATTATCCGATCTGACTGCTTTGGAGCGATAAATGGTCCTGGGTGCTGCGTACACACTTGGAAATCTACTGATCGGCCTGATTATTGTGTAGTATGTCCCTAGCTTAACTCAAGTTGTGACTGCTAAATCTTTTTGACACACTGTAATAATGTAATATAGGAAAGTGTAAACAATGAAACTATCCATACATTTCAAACAAAAACAAGGCAAACCTTTGCTGCATTTTAATTCTAAATTACAATACAGTTTTAGCAATTTCCTTACTATTCTCAAAATCTTGCATCGAGATTCCTGACACACTGGTTGGGAGGTGAGACTAATTTTATGAAAATATATATTATGTGAGTAATTAAATATTAAGTTTTCTACTAAATTAATCAGCAAAGTTCAGTTGTTTATTTTTTTAATCAAAAATGTCTCAGTCAATCTCAAAATGTTGCTTTTGAATGTTGCTGTAAAACAATATGAACATTTATTACAAATAACTGATAAACACATCACCTGAAAGTGGAGTTTCTGCTTTTAGAGCAAAGGTATGATTCAGAAATAAATGCAGTGTCGATATTTATACAGTTGAGTGTTTTGCAATTGCGCATATGTGAAAAGTCTTAAAAACACTTACTGCTTACACGCGAACCAATGTCTACGATGGTTGTGTACGGAATTGCGATCCCTGGGCAAATCAAAGTGGAGACGGTAGGTGACTTAAAGTGAGCGCAAAAAAGGGCTGTTTCAAGGGTGTGTTATAGGAGTGTCACATTGCTGCATTCTCAATCGCAAATCCAATGCTTCAAAGGCCATGTTTAATTGGATTAGAGTACATAGTGTAGACCTTAGGTTATTGCAAATGTCGATAGTTAACTGATGTTGTGTCGATGTTGATGTCTTTACAATCTCCATTGTACAGACCACGCAGTGGCCGTCTCATCGCTCGTAAACTCCATTTCACCATCCGGCACAAAGGGAAGGCTGAGATTAGCATTTGCATATTCCTAAACCGTGGTTGCATTACCGACCATCTCTGAATCAGGCCCACAGTCACCATTGACAATTGTTGAATGTTACCAATAGACTCCTCTACTCTAACCTCTAGAGTCAGTACTCAGGAGTGAAATGTGTGTTAAGGGAATAGACCTCAGTGGCATTTACCTGGAGGATTTGTCCCAATGGGATATACTCCACCTTGTGAAGAGTTCTTCCTTAAATGATAGTATGATTTACAGTTCATTCTATGGTTAGCTCTTGATGGTTATATGCTCTTGTAGTTAAAAAGTACATGTATATGTACTGTACATGTAAAACCTGAACTTGATACTTTATTTAGATATCTGTCACTGGAGCACACTAGTTGAAAGAAAAAAATAACAGACAACAAGGAACATCTAGTTTACAGTAGTACCCCATATTCTGCCATTAACAGCCCTCTCTACTGCATTACTCCCACTTTGCAACCCCAGATTAAAACATCTGGAGAGAGTATAATGCTAAAAAGAGTTGCACATAATGGATTTAATACATGTGAATTTGCTTTTGTCCAGACAATATATCTAGTGATAAGTAAGTGTGGTATTAGAGTGCTGAAACTAATGCTGGGTACACACTGGCAGATATATTGGGCAATCAATTGGCGTGATATGTCTGTGATCGACGTCGTTCACATACATATCGCGTCAACTCTGCTGCACAGGCGATGGCAGAAATATCTGTCCATCGTGTTGTGTGAACGGGTGATCAGCCGACCGCCCATACACTTGCAGCGACAGCCGCGGGGAGACCCCCGGCCAGCGGGACCCACGGACAGATAGAAGATGATGGTTGTTCAATGTATATGAACAATAATCATCTGCAGATATATCTGCTAGGTGTGTACCCATCTTAAGGAGCACTGTACTTCTTTGTCATACATTACATTACAATTATATGGTATATATAATTTCCTTACTTACCCTAAATGGACCACCATCTCCATCATCTAGTTCCAGAATATATCCTTCCACAGGATTGTGGGCAAAGGGTGGCATTCTCCAAGCCAGAGTTACACTATTATTTCTAGTGCAGCATTTCTCCAGTTGCAGTAATGGTACTGGGGGCACTGTAACGGGAACTGAATACAGATTAGTGTAACTGTGCCCTTCCCCCTCCAGCAGTTGTACATATATGAATTATCGTGGTGTTTCTTGAAGCCACACACACACACAAGTGAACCAATAATATGCTCTATTGATAGTCTATTGACAGCCTGTCTAAATATATTTATATTGAAGATTTAAAAACAGGTAAAACTGCAATGGTGGATTTCTTTCCATTCCTCAGTAATAATCTGAAATGTTTCATTCTATGAAATTGACCACACATGTAGCATTTCCCTCATCAACCACGAGCCATGTCTCTGGAGGTGTAAGTCATTATTCTTAAACTAAAAAAATTATAATTTAGAAATTCTATGTGGCATGCATCTAATTGTATAAAAGTATTGTGTATAATATACTGAGGACAAAAGGAAACACTTTACACTTACTGCCAAATGCTTGGTATATACACATAAATTAAGTGAATAAAATCCATGCTGCTATTTATTTATTTATTCAAATCAGTAGCCTGCTATGTAAGAATGGAATTAAGACATTATTGGGTCCAGGGCTATGCAAAGCGTACATGTCCATTCTCTCAGAACTACCAGGAGACTCCTGATTTTAGGGGGAGGCTCTCGGCATGGTGGGACACCAGTGACGTGCGGTGAGGTCAACAGCTGGGGAGGCACACATGGAGATGGGTCTGAGTGCTGGGAGCCTGTCTCACCCTCACACACTGTAACTCTTCCCTCACTACACTAAGCTTCAGTGTCCTTTGATTCTCCTACCTGCATCACTGTGTCTTCTTTTGCTGCTGCTGACTGTGCTCAGATCGCTACACACTGCAGTGCACTTCCTGTTCACATGACACATCCAAGGTGTCCATCAGTGCTCAAAGCACAGTATAACTGCATATCCCGATGGGACACTCTACCGCACCCTGCAATTATCCTCTGGTTGCCTCAAGAAGTGGGTGAGACAAGGGGTAGTGATGACATGATTCTCTACGTATCGTATCATTGCGGCCATGCCGCCAGTGATACATGGAATAAATCATGGAGCCCCACCCACCTGGGCCTTCCTCTCCAGGGATCTCACTAAGAAGATCTTCCTGAAGTTAGCACGTATGATACAGAGTTGTAAGTACACAGAGATTGGTCTAAAGTTGGGGCACTGATAATGATGACAGCTATTAAACTAAAAGTACAGATAGGGGCAGCACGCAAACATAGATGCGTACTACTCAGCATATGGCCAAATATCTGCATTTCTTTCAACTCTGCATTTCTTTTAAACTCTGAAGTTTCAAGATAGAGGAGCTCAATTTAGGTTTGCAGTTTGGAGGCCTGCATTAGACTTGGGCTATTGTTAAAACAAAGGTTAAGGCTCAAAGGTAAATTCAAATAACAAGCAGGGTTGCTAGCGCTGCGAGATAAAGCTGTGCTCTGATAAACGACTAGGTGTTTATGCTATTAGCTGATTGTTGGTTGTCTTACACTAGGACGTGTGAAAATTAAACTGCATGGTGAATGTAAGTCATGGTGTAAACCACCTATTGTACTAAAGGGTGGGCGTTTTTATATTAAAGAATAAATAATAGAGTCAACTGTCCAGGTGTGATCCACCTGATGCACTGTAGGGCGGGCGTTCTTATAATACGGTATAATGTCCTTAAATTGTATAAGGGGCCTGGGTTGGCAATAACTTTAGGCAGGATGTTCTTATACAGCCAGTTGTCAGTACTTATAATGAAAGTCACTGATGGGGTACTCCAAACAAAACGATTCCCTTTATCCACTGGTATATTTCAGTCTAATGACTCACCTCCTCGGACGTCACCCAGATCCTGTAGTGGGTTCACAGGTGCACCTGCAATCCTTGCTCCACGGTCCAATGTGTGCGGGTATGAGGGTGGGTGGTGGTCTGGCTAGACCATATATACTATGCACGTGGATGGGAATAAAACTGTATTTATTGCCTCTCCACACACCTAGGTGCTACAAGTGGTACTATACCTGTACCACTTGTAGCACCTAGGTGTTTGGAGAGGCAATAAATACACGTGCATAGTGTATATATGGTCTAGCCAGACCACCACCCACCTGTGAACCCACTACAGGATCTGGGTGACATCCGAGGAGGTGAGTCATTAGACTGAAATATACCAGTGGATAAAGGGAATCATTTTGTTTGGAGTACCCCATCAGTGACTTTCATTATAAGTACTGACAACTGGCTGTATAAGAACATCCTGCCTAAAGTTATTGCCAACCCAGGCCCCTTATACAATTTAAGGACATTATACCGTATTATAAGAACGCCCGCCCTACAGTGCATCAGGTGGATCACACCAGGACAGTTGTATTCTTTATTCTTTAATATAAGAACGCCCACCCTTTAGTACAATAGGTGGTTTACACCATGACTTACATTCACCATGCAGTTTAATTTTCACACGTCCTAGTGTAAGACAACCAACAATCAACTAATAGCATTAACACCTAGTCGTTTATCAGAGTACAGCTTTATCTCGCAGCGCTAGCACCCCTGCTTGTTATTTTTATTTATCTGTATGAGGTTGGGATACCTCTTTTGTGTATAGCAGCTAGAGGTAAAACCACAATCCTATAGCGCGGACCATTATAGAGCTCAAAGGTAAATTCAACTTTAAAACTTCAGATAGTTTTAGAGTAAGTGTGATAGTTAAGATTATTACTATTAAATTATGGTTGAGGTTAGCAATGCGTTTAAATTAACTCAATTGACCCGTTGGATCTTACCTCACTGAAAGGACAAAAAAACGCAGTCTTCATTTCTACGTTTAGTCACATTATTCATCATGGCTCAGAAATTAAATTGATCAAGTTCAAACTTTCCACTGCACAACAGTTGTAGGCTGTGTCATATCTGCTGAGCCATATAATCTGCAATAGCCTCCTACACTTGTCAAAGTAATTTTTTGTTTCTTCTTCTATGGTAGAGGCCCTATTTATTTAAACACGGTAGCGTGAATTATTAAATATTTAATTTTTTTTTTTCAAGCAAATGTTTCAGGGATCTATCTGGTCTATCTGATATTTTTTGTTGAACTTTGTTCCACATTAAAACTGTATGGCATATTGTGGCCAAGACCACTTTTTTATAATAAACTAAGCATATTAAATGGAATTCTCCTCTGCCTGACTGAGGCCAGATACATTCAATTAGTCATATTTTGCAATATTTGCATTTTGGCAGCGTTTTAGGGCTATCTGCCTGTGATAAATAGACCTCTTATTAGCATTCTGTCTGGAGCTGTCATTGGCCTACACATAAAACATGAAATCATTGCATGATACCACAGTTGTGAGCGAGAAGGCGACATAGGTGGTTATTGGGACAATTTTGAAATTTAATTAAAAATTAAATAAAAAAAACAGCAGTATTAGCAGTTTATAAATTAAGTGGAACATGAAACAAGTTTAGTAGAGTAACAAAAAGATTTGCAAATAAAAGCATAGCAAACAGGTTTGCCATAAAGCAACCCATATTTTGTATAATCACACTACATTTGTAGTAATCAGTCGGTAGTGTAGTTATATTTATATGTAAGAAAAATCTAGTATGCGTGTTTAGACATGCCAGCATGACCCATTCATTTGGGAGACATTTTCCTAGTTCAGAATTTCCCACTTACTGTATATTTTCTGCCTGGACCCAGGTCCATTCAAGCAAAAACTAAATGGAAAATCCTGAGCTAGGTAAATGTTTTCATCAGGAAATCAGTCTGCTTGCTTCCACACATGAAGAGTGTCCAGGCTTTTGCATTAAGTATTAATTAGGCTCATGGGTCTTTCTGGTCCAGAGGCTGAGACTTGTCTCCCTTGTTGGAAGAAGAGTGCTCCTGCCTCCATCCTCAGTGCAACAGGTAAGTGTGACGGCAGTCTCTAGGACCTGCCGGAGCTCAGCAGCAAGCCTGACCTGACATAAGCTACTGTGCATGCGCGCCTTGTTCACGCATCTTTCCTCCTTGGCGTTCCTGGTGAATGGACGCATCACTGAGATTCCTGAAGATATATGAACCCTGCAGAGCCCACAGAGTAAGCAAGTATTCTATATCAGCGCTGCTACATTAGAGGGGCATAATGCTACTACAGTATACACCGGTGTTTTTACCACTCTGATGCCCAGAGCACTGCGATGCCCAGCGATACCCTAATGCTCCAGGCTGCATCAATACTACTATTTGTACACTTATTATATTCATGTGTAATATGCTACTTGATGTTCTACCTGGTTCAATAAACCTGAGATCTGGGTAAGCTGTACTAAGTGTGGATTAACTGCCATCAGCACCAAACAACTGCGCTACACATTTAACACCTTATAACACTCTATGTATTGACTGATATCTAGTGGACTATTTACCACTACTCAGTTCATAGGTTATAAGACCAGCAGCCTAGTCCCCATACACTGACACTACAACACCCCTAACATTCGACTGTCTTTAAAAAGAAGTCCCTTCTCTTGGCAGCATAAATTACCCAAGGCTGGCTTATGCCATCTAATGTAATTATATTAACTTCTGATGACTCTGGTCATCCTAATTAGGCTTCATGACTTAACATTAATTTATTATTATCATTATTATTGAAAAAGGAAAAAAAAAGTAAATTAGCTAACACATTATGCATTACTCTACTTATGTGTAATGGTTTTTTAATGATCCATTACGGTATATGGGACAGCATTATGAAATAGATTTGGAAGATGACAACTAATAATACACTATACATTGTAAAGTGTACCTGTTGCCTATACTGTACACAACTATTAACTGTTTTTCTTGTGTGCTCATTTATGTACTGTGCAAGGCGTTGCGGAACCTTTGTGGCGCTATATAAATAAAGGATAATAATAAAAATAATATACACAGTTGTAGGTTGTAATTTTTTTGGCTGGGCAATATTCACTCTATCAATTCATTAGTAACTATTGATATCACTGAGCTGAGTAGTTCCTAATATATTGAGTCTGCATCCACATATATGTGTTTAGCCTCCACTACGCGTAGAATCCGACATCTATGCGCTTCCTGAAAATGGCATTGATTGAGCCTCTAAATGTCTGCTTGCCAGTTATACTGTATATTTTAGAATAAAGATTTTTCTGCTAAGGAACAGTCAACTTTCCTATCTCCCAGCCGTCTGAAGACTGTGATATTGAAGTTGCCAAGTTAACAAGAATAAAATGACTTCACACAATATCTATATATAGAAAAATGTCAGTCAAGTCTTCAAAGCCTTCATTTAACACGTCAATCATTTGATATCTTCAATCCAACCTAACATCTCTTTAGCCATGCACCTGTGTCCATTAAATTCTCACAGTCTCTCACCACAGGTGCCCACGTTTTCATGTTGTTCATATACAGTATAAAGCACAAAGCAAATGAGGACTATGAGCTCACCCTTACATTTCATCTGAATAAAATCCAGCTGGTGAATGGCTTGCAGTAAAGGATCACTGTCCAAAGTGAGGTCAAACTCAGGAGACACTTTTGGTTCCAGGGCACCTTTAACCCACTGATCCTGGGAGCCTTGAACTCGCTTTATCAAAGCATCTGAAATCTTTAGTACAGTACAAAAGTCAACATAAAATGTGTTATCATTTTCTCTAAATACTAAAAGTCAATCACATTTAAATATATGATTAAAATAAATACACATTGTATGATAGAAAGCTAGTGAAGAAGGTGCTTAATGGAAGATTAATCAGGGATCGAATAGAGTACAGTGTAAGTTAAACGTAACCCATGTTATTAATTTCATGAGGTTATTCCCATACTGTCACAATTTTCGCATTTTTATGGTGAGATACGAAGGAACGTTATGTAAATTAAAACAGACTCTAATGACGTAACATCATATACAGTAGCTCTTGACATCTCCATCATTCTGGACCCGTACCTGGGGACTTTGTGGTTGTGACGTGATGCCATGAGGTTTACGTCTGGTATCCCCCACCTGTCCACCAGGATTTGAAATACCTCCGGATGAAGAGCCCATTTCTGTCGTGTATGTCCTGGCAACTTAGGAAGTCCAATTCCCAGTTGAGAACCCCTGGGATGAAAATTGCCAATATCGCTGGAAGATGGCATTCTGCCCATAGCAGAATCCTTGCCACTTCTTCCATGTCTGCTGGACTTTGTGTGCCTCCCTGATGGTTTATGTAGGCCACTGCTGTCACATTGTCGGACTGAACCTGGACAGGCCTGCCTTGTAGAAGGTCCTGTGCCAACATTGTTTAAATGAACCATCACTAGCCACCAGGCTAGGGAGAGGTGAACCTCCGGCAAGATATGTACCATATGGGTTTTTATCTGATGACACTGACCATCCCACTGGGCTAGGATCCACCGCTGCAGGGACCTGGAGTGGAACTGGGCATAAGCCACCATGTCGAATGTCATAAAGCCCAGCACCTGCATCGCCAAGTGCACTGACACTGTTTGTTTGCAAAACAGTTTGTGCACACGAGTCTGTAATGTTACAATCTTGTCCTCTGAAAGAAGAATCCTCTGTCCCAGAGAGTCCAGCCATGCCCCTAAGTGCACCATATTCTGAGTTGGAGAGAGTGCCGACTCTTCCAATTGATTACCCAGCCGTGCTCTTGTAAACAGACAATGGTCATCTGTAGATGGCCTTGTAACATCTCCTGAGATTGCACCAGTATCAGGATGTCATCTAGATATGGCAGCATCCGGACTCCTTGTCGTCTGACCGCCATTATCTTGGTGAATACCCGAGGGGCTGTGGAAGCCCGAAGGGTAGAGCCTGAAACTGATAGTGTTGCCAATCTACTGCCAACCTGAGAAAAGCCTGGTGAGATTTTGTAATCGGGACATGCCGATATGCATTTTGTATGTCCAAGGAGACCATGACCACTTTGATAAATCTGTTGAGAGATTTTAGATTCAATATAGGGCGGTGTGACCCATTGGGTTTTTGAATTAAAAACACCTCCGTTAATCCCCGCCTCCACCATATACATAGTTGCTTCTTGCAACTGACCAAGAAGAGACAGCTGTTCTCTAGACGGGTCAACCATAGACGCCTCTAGCGCCTTAATCCACTCCTCCATAGCCTTAGCTACTCAAGCTATAGCCGTAGCTGGCCTGGTAACAGCTCCCGATAACGAAAACATTCAATCTTTCTATTGGTAACCTCTGTTAACGAGGATGCTACCGGGATGGGCAACGTAGCGCTTTTGACCAGCCTTGTCACATGCGCATCTATTGTTGGTGGAATCTCCCATTTATTACATGCCCCCAGCAAATGGATATCGACAGGTCAAATTCTTAGTGTCCTGAAAATGCTTATTAGGAGTCTCCCAAGCTTCAGCCATAAGATTCGGCAGTTGCCCAGACTGAGGAAAATAATCTTTAGACACAGACTGACACCTAAAGACCAGCTCATCATCCGTCAGAGCAACTTCCTCTACCTCCATTATGTTGAGGTCAGTTCTAACCCCTCTAACCAGAGACGGAACATCCACAACTTGATGATCTTCTATTTCATAGACAGATTCAGCGCTCTGAGGACCTCATTCAGAACCGCTCGCAAGCGCCTATGCGCTCTCAAGCAGTGTGCGTACGCTAGCTCCAGAGCGAGTAACAAATTCACTCGCTCTGGGGCTCGCTACAAAAGGGGCGGCTGTCGATGTTGATCGACAGCTCGCCCCGTTTTGTAGGCGGGGAGGGGGGTGGCTGGACAAACGGAGGCGTTCCTGAAGGAACGCCTGCCATTTGTAGACGGCCCTACTGACATCAGCAGTGATGTCATAGGTAGCTTCCTGCTCTGTTAGATGACCTCTGGGGCTTGCGGGAGACGAGACCCGACCCCAAGGGTCTCGTCGCAAGCCCCCGATGGTTGCGATGGTCTCGACCATCGTGACCATCACCTGGTCACTCGCTAAAGCTGTGGATGGTCACCCACAGCATAGCGAGCGGCCAGGAGGACGGATTTTAAAAGAGGAAGCGGCCGCCCTCATTCAGAGTGAGCGGCTCTGAATGAGGTCCTGAGTCTCAGAGTCGGATGAGGGAGTTGAGTCAATATGTGACACCTGATGAGACCTTTCTTCAGCTTCTTTATCCCCACTAGCTTCTCCACCTGCAGAGAGACTGAGGATGGCAATACACTCTGACTAGAGTGAGCCGCCGAGTAATCTTAACAGGGATTCATAGGAGGCATATATAAAGAATGGTGCATAGGCTGTGTGTACCCTACAGCCTGGGGTACTGCCTGTGGTACCATGGCCGGAGCTCGCACCTCCGTAGCTTTGCCTATCAATTAGGACAAAACTTGAGGTGTAATAGCCATCATTTGTGGCTCTATTGTTGATACAGATGTATTAGATATATCGTGTAATAATCTACATCTACTACATATTACATCCACATCTTTATTAGACAGGCTTGTAGAACAGAATTTAAACCAACTGATAAGCTCGCCTCCTGCTCATTACCTTCAGCCATGATATTATATCAATGGTATAAGGTACACAGTATACATGCAAAAAAATGGCTTTCTATCAAGGACCCCACCCCACACACCATCAGATGAATGATGAGACACAGTGATAGCTTGAAAATGACAGGTAGTGTACAAGCAGCAGTAACTAGCATACAGTCACATACAATGCATGAATACGCATGATTACAACAGCAATCTGAACTCTGATCAACTAGCCAGCCCCAGCGTGGTGATGGTAGGATATAGAGCACACTATATGCCAAACCTGACAGAGAGGGATATAGGAGACAGACCAGCCTCTGAGAACACAGCTGCAGCGCTGCAAAACACTCAACTGCACGTGTCTCACCCTGAGGCGGTCACTTTATACCAGACACCCTAGTTCCAAACCGGAAGTCTGCCGGGATGCATCTGGGGGAGGAGCGCCAATCTCCTCTAGGCTGTGATTTTAACGGCTGGACTCGCTGCACTATAAGGTGGCAGGACGTAACCTAGTGTGCTCTAGTGCGTCCTACCATCCGTCCCCGGCAACAGACATTATGGTCCCGATCGCCTAGTGATCGTCCTGCACACACAGCCCCCCCCAACACCAGAGGTAAGGGACCGCATAGCGCACTTACCTGCATCTCTGTTCCCCAACTGCAGTCCCAGGCCTCAGCCGCAGGCCACTACCCAGCCCCGCTGAGGCCTGCTGAAAACCCAGTGGTACAAGGAGGATGTTGGTGCTGTCAGTGTCGGCGGAGGTAGTAGGAGTCACAGTGCAGGCGTCTTTTACGGCGCCTAGTACCGCTGAACTCTGTAACATTAAAATAAAAAAGCTTGAGACTGCCTAAGCAGTCCCACTGTAAAAACAGGTGCACTTGCCGCGCACCAAACAAAACAACTGAATGCCTGTGACTGGGGGCGGAGTATATAGGGAGGGGAGCTCCCTCCCTATATACTCCGCCTATGCTCCCTGTGCATGCTGGGAGCTCCAAAACTTTGCTGTTTGGTGCATTGGATGCTATCCAACTATATATCCCAAGGTAATTCCTGTGGACCCTAAGGAACCCGAAGGAGAAAGAGAGCTGCTATTTAACACTAAGAAGTATTTTTAAGTTAAACTTACCCAGAGTGCTGTCTCTGTGGGGCCCATTTATCAAAGTGCATTTGAGGTAAATTCCCCGAAAACACCTGTTTTCGGGGGTTTACCTCAAATACTTAGTATCCCCCGAATGTATGAAGGAGGGACCGCAGCAGGTATCGGAGATACCTGCTGCGATCCCTCCATTGCCGCCGGCAGCCGCCTCCTCCATAGGTTTCTATGGGGGATGCGATGCTGCCAAATGTATCAATATCAGGAATGCGAAGCATTCCCGATATTGGCCCCAGCAGCTAACGCTATCTAAAGATAGCGTTAGCCGCTGTTTCCTATGGGCACTTACCGCATATCAGCCGGCGGAGGGATCTGCCAGATCCCTCCACCGGCAATGGGCGCCGCTCATGTGCAGTCCGCGGGACTGCGCATGCGCAGAAGCCCCGACTGCCCTCCGGAGACATCGCAGGGACGGGCTCTTTTCGGAGCCCGTCTCCTTGCATGTCCCGGATAATACATCCGGCAGATAGGATCGCATTTTGCAATGCGATCAGGGCTGGTACTGCATGCCCTGATCGCATTGCAAGATGCAATCATTAATAAATGGGCCCCTATGTCTGTGTATGCAGGGTCATGATGCATAGACAGAAAACCAGTGTCCAGTGGGAGGCAGGGCAGAGATGGCTTTCTACACTGCGTTGTATGGATATGGCTTGCTACACTGAAAGTGGGTTGGGGGGGGCGTAGATGGCTGACTGCACTGCGGAGGGGGGGGATGGCTGGCTACACTGCGGGGGGGAGGGGGCGGAGATGGCTGGTCACACTGTGGGGCGGGTGGGAGGCTACAATGGATGAAGAGGCTGTATTCTGTGTGACTGCAGCATGCTGCGGGGAAGGGTGCTGGCTACACTGTGGGGGGGGGGCGAGCACGGAGGAGACTGGCTGCAGCAGCTCACACTGCACACACCACGGGGGTGGAAATAATTGGAGGTGAGGATCAGGAAATGGAGCCACTGGTCCCCTCCAGGCAAGAAATGTGTGTGAGCCCGGACTCCCAGCTGAAGGACTGCAACTCCGCCTCCTCCTCCCCAGGCATAGTAGAGGTAGGGCCCCGGACAGTGCTGTACTGCTGCTGCTAAACTGGCTGTGTGTGTGTCCTCAGCAGGCCACACACAGCATAGCCAGTTCTCACCAGGGCTGGATTTCAGGGGGGGGGGGGGGGGGCAGATGGGCCATAGTGGGCACCTAGGTTGACTAATGATAAATCTGGCCCCGCTGCTAGGTGGTTGGAGTATGTTTGTGTGAATGTGCAGAGCTCTGTAAGGTTAAATGTTTTGTACATATGTGTCCTCATATAATATTACTGCAGTCGTGCCAAACAGCACTTCTTGGCGTGCCAGGTTCTATGAGTCTTTTTCAGCCGGAATTGCGTCTTAGTCCCAATTAGTGTTCCCGCTAAGCTGTTGTAGAGGGACGCCACACCCTTCCCAATTTTAAAAAAAGGGCAAAATGCGCCCTGTCCTTTTAGCTGCGCCCCCCTAAAACAGCCTGCCTTGTACCTTCCCAACCCGCGGGCCGCACGGCATATATTCACTGTTAGGGGAGAGCTAGGAGAACCACAGCACTTCTGTAAGTGCTGGGCAAGCCCCAAAATGTGACAAATTGGAGGCATGTCACAAGGACACGCCCCTCCCGTCAGCCCCGTCCCCTTTTCGAAGCGCACATAGGACGCCCTACCTGCGAGTCTGCATCCTGCCCGGCCCTGCTTGCATTCTAGTGGGAACACTACGCAATTGTATGCAACAAACCGCGTCACCATACTGCACTGATTTGTGTGCGACTGGCAGCTCACTCTCACGCCAGGAGGCTTGTGCTGCATGGCGTATTGGGGTTAGCTGTATGAGGACACATCTGTAAATATAAAATTAAACATACGGTTAGTTTCTTTTGTTAGGTTTTGCCCTATGGGGATAATCAGCACTTTGACTACCGTACTTAATTTACACTAAAACAATTTCACTGCACCACTAAAACAATTTCACTACACAATATTGCTTGCTGCTGCCCTATTGCAGCAAGATTTATTTGGAGAGATTTTCGAAGTGAGTGCATGTAGGGATATATGCACCAATGGGAACAGAAAATTGAGGCACATAACGCTAGCAGTTAATGGGAAATATTTGACATGAGACGGTGATAGTAAAGATCTTTTATCACTACTTTTGCACATGGGCCCACCTCTCTCTAGTTCTGCCACTGGAGGGCAGGCACAAGGAGCAGGCACTAAGTGGTTAGCTGTAACTAGAACTAAGCTCCATCCCCCTAACTACTCCCAACTCTGGTGCAGGTGGAAGGTAGGACGCTTGGCTGCGGTATTAACCCTACACAGTGCTCTGCCAATTATGTGTGTAAGGGAGGGGAGGGGGGGTATGTGCTCCCGCCCAGGAGTTTAAAATGTGTGATGTATATTTATGGAACAATCAAATATATATTTAGAAACTAGGGGTGAGCAGGTTCGGATTTCTGAAATCCGAACCCCCCCCGAGCCCCCCCGATCCGAGGCCGATCCGAGTCAGGCTCGACTTTTCCCGCCTGACTCGGATCGGAAATCGAGGCAAAACGTCATCATCCCGCCTTCCGGGTCTCGCGGGTTTTGGATCCTATATAAGGTACCCGCGTCGGCGCCATTTTCTCACTCGGCTGTGGACAGTGAAGAGGGAGGGTGGGAGTTAGGGCTGGCTGGGCTGGGTAGTGTAGTGTTGTAGTGTAGTGTAGTGCAGTGTAGTGTTGTGCTGTGCTGTGCTGCTGTTGTCCATAGGGGCTGTGTCCACTACTTCAAAGTCCATAAGGGCTGGCTGGACTGTGTTGTGCAGTCAGTTGTCCATAGGGGCTGTGTCCACTCCAAAGTCCTGTGCAGTGTCCCAGGGTGCTGTAGTATTGTCCAGGGGGTGCTCTGTCCGTCAGGGTTGCTCCCCCCAAGTGCTAAAAAAAAAAATATTTTTTCTGTGTTTGTGAATTGTGTGCACTGTGGCTGCACGTGCATCAACAAAGGAGCAGCACCAAGCGTGCGCCTGTGTCCCATAAGTAAAAGGCCGGCTGGCTTGTCCGTTAAAGGGTGCTGTAACCCCCAAAGTACACTCCAAACAAAATAAAAAAATAATTTCTGTGTTTGTGAATTGTGTGCGCAGTAGCCGCACGTGCATCAACAAAGTAGTGCCAAGCGTGCACCTGTGTCATAAGTAAAGGGCCGGCTGGCTTGTCCGTTAAAGGGTGCTGTAACCCCCAAAGTACACTCCAAACAATATAAAAAAATATTTACTGTGTTTGTGAATTGTGTGCGCAGTAGCCGCACGTGCATCAACAAAGTAGTGCCAAGCGTGCGCCTGTGTCCCATAAATAAAGGGCCGGCTGGATTGACCGCTAAAGGGTGCTGTAACCCCCAAAGGGCACTCCAAACAAAATAAAAAAATTTTTTTTTTGTGTTTGTGAATTGTGTGCGCAGTAGCCGCACGTGCATCAACAAAGTAGTGCCAAGCGTGCGCCTGTGTCATAAGTAAATGGCCGGCTGGCTCATTTCTTAAAGGGTGGTGTAACCCACAAACTGCACTAGTCTCCAACAAAAATAAAAAATTATTTTCTGTGTTTGTGTGCGCCTTAGCCGCACGTATATATCAATATAACATAAATGGAGGACCAAACTTTCTCCGATAAAAATAAAATAGGGAAAGATCAAGAACCACTTCCTCCTAGTGCTGAAGCTGCTGCCACTAGTCATGACATAGACGATAACATGCCATCAACGTCGTCTGCGAAGGCCGATGCCCAATGTCATAGTAGAGGGCACATACAATCCCAAATGACAAAGTTCAGGAAAATGACCTTGAAAAAAACATTTAAATCATCTGAAGAGAAACGTAAACTTGCCAATATGCCATTTACGACACGGAGTGGCAAGGAATGGCTAAGGTCTTTCCCTATGTTCATGACTAGTGGTTCAGCTTCACATGACGATGGAAGCCCTCCTCCTACTAAAAAAATCAAAAGAGTTAAGCTGGCAAAAGCACAGCGAAGAACTGTGCGTTCTAAGAAGATATCACAAATCCCCAAGGAGAGTCCAAGTGTGGTGGTGGTTGCGATGCCTGACCTTCCCAGCACTGGACGGGAAGAGGTGGCTCTTTCCACCATTTGCACGCCCCCTGCAAGTGCTGAAAGGAGCACCCACAGTCCACTTGCTGATATGCAAATTGAAGATGTCACTGTTGAAGTACAACAGGATGAGGATACTGGTGTAGCTGGCGCTGAGGAGGAAGTTGGCGAGGAGGATTCTGATGGTGATGTGGTTTGTTTAAATCAGGCTCCGGGGGAGACAGTTGTTGTCCGTGGGATGAAAAAGCCCATCACGGTCATGCCTGGGCAGAAGACCAAACATTCCACCTCTTTGGTCTGGCAATATTTCTATCCAAATCCGGACAACAACTGTCTTGCCATATGTACCATATGTAAAGGTGAAATAAGTAGGGGTAGGGACGTTAACCACCTAGGAACATCCTTATACGGCGCCTGGAGCGCGTTCATAAAAAGTTACTGTCAAGTTCAGAAACTTTGGCTAAGACCGTAAGCAGTCCAGGGACACCTAAATCCCGTTGTCCTGTTGTATCCAAGCGCCTGCAAACCACACCGTCAACTCCCTCCTCGTCAATTTCCTCCTTAGTCAGGATCGGAAGTAGTCCTGCAGGCCATGTCACTGGCATGACTGACTCTCCTATCCGGGATTCCTCCGGAGGATCCTGCATTGCTACGCCTCCTGCTTCCGCTGCTGCTGTTGCTGCTGCTGGGAGTCGTTCATCATCCCAGAGAGGAAGTAGGAACACCACTACTTTTACTAAACAATTGACCCTCCAACAGTCCTTAGCGAGGAGGATGAAGTAGGCCAGCAGTCATCCTGAAGCAAAACGTATAACTCAGGCCTTGACTGCTATGTTGGTGTTAGACGTGTGTCCGGTATCCGCCATTAGTGCAGTGGGATTTAGACAATTGATGGAGGTAGTGTGTCCCCGGTTCCAAATCCCATCTAGATTCCACTGCACTAGGCAGGCGATACAGAGACTGTACAGAAACGTCAGAAAAAGTGTCCTCAGTGTCCTGAAAAATGCCGTTGTACCCAATGTCCACTTAACCACGGACATGTGGACAAGTGGAACAGGGCAGACTAAGGACTATATGACTGTGACAGCCCACTGGGTAGATGTATCACCTTACGCAGCAACAGCAGCAGCATCACCAGTAGCAGCATCTCAGAAACGCCAGCTCGTTCCATGGCAGGCTACGCTGTGTATCACCGGTTTCAGTAAGAGGCACACCGCCGACAACCTCTTAGAGAAACTGAGGGAAATCATCGCCCAGTGGCTTACCCCACTTAGACTCTCCTGGGGATTTGTGATATCTGACAACGCCACCAATATTGTGCGGGCATTACATCTGGGCAAATTCCAGCACGTCCCATGTTTTGCTCACACAATAAACTTGGTGGTGCAGAATTTTCTGAAAAGCGACAGGGGCGTGCAGGAGACGCTTTGGGTGGCCCGAAAAATTTCTGGCCACTTTCGCCATGCAGCGACTGCGTGCCGAAGACTGGATCGCCAGCAAACACTCTTGAACCTGCCCCGCCATCACCTGAAGCAAGAGGTTGTGACGCGGTGGAACTCAACCCTCTATATGCTTCAGAGGATGGAGGAGCAGCAAAAGGCCATTCAAGCCTATACATCCACCTATGACATAGGCAAAGGAGGGGGTATGCACCTGACTCAAGCGCAGTGGAGAATGATTTCCGTGTTGTGCAAGGTTCTCCAGCCCTTCGAACTTTCCAAACGTGAAGTCAGTTCAGACACTGCCAGCTTGAGTCAGGTCATTCCCCTCATCAGGCTTTTGCAGAAGCAGCTGGAGAAAGTGAAGGAGGAGCTAAGACGGAGCGATTCCGCTCGGCATGTGGGACTTGTGGATGAAGCCCTTCATTCGCTTTGCCAGGATTCCAGGGTGGTCAATCTGTTGAAATCAGACCATTACATTTTGGCCACCGTGCTCGATCCTAGGTTTAAAGCCTATGTGGTGTCTCTCTTTCCGGCCAACACAAGCCTGCAGAGGTGCAAAGACCTGCTGGTGAAAACACTGTCAGCTGAAGCAGAAAGTGACACGTCAACAGCCATCCTGTCTGCCACTGCAGTATCACTCCTAGATGGGTCACGTGTTTGTGCTGCCCACTCGTGTCGCTTAGCATAGTCATCCAGCTACCTCGATGTAACCTTTTGGACATAAAAACACTATTGTGAGGTGTGAGGTGTTCAGAATAGACTGGAAATGAGTGGAAATTAAGGTTATTGAGGTTAATAATAGCATAGGAGCAGAAAAACCAACACATTCTGTGATTTTAGCTGTTTTTATGCTTTTTAAAAAAAAAATACAGATCCAAAACACAAAACCCAGAACCCAAAACACGGATGGGTGGTTTTGGCAAAACCAATCCAGATCCAAAACACGAAGAAAGATCCAGATCCAAAACCAAAACACAAAACACGAAAAGTGGCCGGTGCACACCCCTATTAGAAACTGATCCCTGGTTAATTATTCAATAATTGAAATAATGTATATATATATATATATATATATATATATATACACACAGTATATATATAGTGTCGGGCTGGGGCATGAAGGGTCCACCAGAAGAATGCAATCATAGGGGCCCACTAAGGAGTTTGGCCGCTCTCCATAAGGGGTGTAGCTAACCACCAGAGTGGAGTGGCAAGGGCCAGATTAAGGCTTGTGTGAGCCCCAGGGCAACTAAACTGTGTGGGCCTCTATCAATAAAATTGCCATGACCCCCGGAGACAGGGAGGAAGAGTGAGGATAAAGTGTGAGAGAGAGGGAAAGACATAGAGAGGGGGGAGGAGAGGGAGAGAGAGGGAGGGGGAGAGAGACAGAGGGAGAGAGCACGAGCACACACATAGCAACACACACTGACACTAGGGGGTAAATTTACTAAGAATCGAGAATGGTCGAGTTTAATTTTTATTATCTTGATTTGCATCGCCAAATCTCAGGTGATTTTCCCGTTTTTCATCTTGCAAATTTACTAAGAAGTGAGTTTAGCTGAAAGTGAGTTGGCCGATGGTGAAGCAGATCGAGATATTTCCCCCGAGTTGCAAGTGAAGATGAGATTACTCACCCGAGACAGACACCACCGGGGGGAGGGGGTGCGGCAATGGACGAACACCAGCGGGAAAGAGGTGGGGCCGGGATTGGCCTGGGACAGACACCGGTGGGGAAGGAGATGCAGGGAGCAGGGGCTGCAGACAGGGAGCGTGGAGACAGGCAGAGGCGGTGGGCTGGGAGCATAGAGGGCTTAGATAACTGAGAAAAGTATCACAATCCCGAAAAGCTGACTCCCCAAAAAGAACAGCTTTCGAAAGTAATACTATAGTTTATTAGGCATAATGAATGCCTCCGAACAATTCTTTGAACTCGCAGCGAGTTCAAAACATAATTATCAATTATTATTAATGATAATTATGTAATGATGAATAGGCCCCCAAATTACATAATTTTAGCTGTTTATATCAATTTTAAAGAACTCCAAAACCGAAACCAAACCAAAACAATTGAGGGTGTTTGCTAAAATCAAAACACAATGATGATCTAGAACCAAAACAAAAACACAGGGGTCTGTGCACATCTCCAGGGCCGGATTAACGGGGGGGCGACAGGGGCGATCGTCCCTGGGCCCCCACACGTTAAGGACCCCACACCCATCGGGGTTAAAGTGGACCGGAGGAGGCGGAACCAGTTCCGCCTCCTCCGGCCAACCTTACCCCGGCGCTGTAGGGAGGCTCCTTTTTCCAGGCGCGCGGTTCCCTCCCCACAGCGGCATCCGGAGTCGTATGCTTGAGCTCACATGAGCTCCAGCTTCCGGCTCACGCAGAGCACTATGGCAGAGACGTCATGACGTCTCTGCCATAGTGTGGAGGAGCAGCCGAGCGGACTGCAGCGGACGCGGGGCTAAGGTTCAGGTAAGTATGAGCTTTATTATTTTTATTTTTTTTAGTGCAAGCGGCCTACTGGGGGCATTACTAAAGGGGGGCATTACTAAAGGGGACATTACTCGGGGGGGAGCATTATACCTGGGGCATTACTTGGGGAGGGGGGAGGCATTACTACTGGGGCATTAGTGGCGGGGGGCATTATTCAGGGGGGAGCATTACTACTGGGGCATTACTCGGGGAGGGGGGAGGCATTACTACTGGGGGCATTACTGGGGGGGGGCATTATTCAGGGGGGAGCATTACTACTGGGGCATTACTCGGGGAGGGGGGATGCATTACTACTGGGGGCATTATTCAGGGGGGAGCATTACTACTGGGGCATTACTCGGGGAGGGGGCAGGCATTACTACTGGGGGCATTATTCAGGGGGGAGCATTACTACTGGGGTATTACTCGGAGAGGGGGGAGGCATTACTACTGGGGGCATTATTCAGGGCGGAG
This sequence comes from Taudactylus pleione, assembly GCA_031769625.1. Classification (NCBI taxonomy): domain Eukaryota; kingdom Metazoa; phylum Chordata; class Amphibia; order Anura; family Myobatrachidae; genus Taudactylus; species Taudactylus pleione. The sequence goes on along the minus strand of JAUIMM010000759.1, from coordinate 2,296,728 downwards.
CATTACTACTGGGGCATTACTCGGGGAGGGGGGAGGCATTACTACTGGGGGCATTACTACTGGGGGCATTACTGGGGGGGAATTACTACTGGGAACATTACTCGGGGGGGAAGCATTACTGCTGGGGGCATTAATCAGGGGGCATCTCTATTGGGGGCTCTACTAGAGAGGGAGCATTAGTATTGGGGCACTAATAGAGAGGCATTTCTACAGAGGGCTCTACTAAAGGGGGAATGACTACTGGGGGCATTACTATTGGAGGCACAACTACATGAGTATTTCTACTGGGGGATTTATACAGGGGGCATTACTACTAGGGCATTACTATTGGGCACACGCCCAATTACTACTGGGGGGCATTACTATTTGGGGCACAACTACAGGGGTATTACTACTGGGGGCATTTATACAGAGGGCATTACTACAGGGGGCACTACTAATGGGAGTATTGCATAGGGGGCACTGCATAAGGGGCACTACTACTGGGTGCACTGCATACGGGGAACTACCACTGTGGGCACTGACACTACTGGGGGCTCTGCATAAGGTCCCCATTGCGCATACCCCAGTTTGTCACATTTAATAGGGGCCCCCACATGTTTCCCACATGTTTGTTGCCCAGGGGCCCCCACAGACCTTAATCCGGCACTGCACATCTCTATACATACAGATTATCAACAACTCCATTATTATTACTATGTTCTTCAGTGTGGTCAGCATTTGGTGGCAAGGTCAATACGTTGAAGTCCTTGGCGAGGACCAAATTGTTGTTAATCCAAGTAAATCTGGCTCTGTTACAATTATTTAACTATATTCTCCTAATATTAGACAGATGCAATGAAATATGTTGTTCAGCTGGGCTCTATAGTTTTTTTTTTACCTAGCCTGCCAGGATCAGGTAAAAAAAAATATATATATATTTTTTGCCAATCAACCTGTACCTACTTGTGGTAACTTGCTTTCATGAATGTTACAGCAGTGTTGCATTATTTACAAATATTATATACTGCTGTACAGTATCATGTATCCAGGTTTCCAGGTTAACTCCCTCTTGCATCTAGAGGTGGACCAGATAGCTTCTATATGTACATAATTCAAACATCAGAAGATCACCACACATGTGTGTTGTTTATTTTGTCCAGTGGGCCCGCTCAATGACCAAATCCAAGCACACCACTAATTTTCAAACTTTCAGGCAGGGTGACTTTGAAAAAATGTTAAACAGCAGTCTCTTTAACCACTTCCAGCAATCCCACTATAGGCAGATTGTTACGCTGTAAGCGATTTTGTGATTGTGAGGGTGTAGGCAGCGTTAACAACCGAGATCCAAGGACTCAGGGGGTCATTCAGACCGGGTCGCAAGCGATGAGAGCTCGCAACCGGGTCGATGTTCCCCCACTGGGCATGCGCGAGACCCGGCTAGCGACAGGCGCTCCCTACCTAGGGGTCTCGCACTAAAAGGGGGGAGCTCTCGATGGTGAGTGACAGCTCGCCCCATTTGGGAGGCGGGCAGAGAGCGTGGCCGACCAAACGGAGGCGTTCCCGAAGGAACGCTTGCCTTTTGGGGGCGGCCCCACTGACATCAGCAGTGATGTCAGTGGGGAGCTTCCTGCTCGATCAGAGCAGGAAGCTCCCTGGGGCTTGCGAGTGCCGAGACCCAACCTTAGGGTCTCGTCGCAAGCCCCGATGGTCGCGATGGTCTTGACCATCGCAACCATCACCCTGGTCGGTCGCTAGTCTTGACTATCGCGACCATCACCCTGGTCGGTCACTAGAGCTGTGGGTGGTAACCCACAGCTTAGCGATCGACCAAGAGGCGGCACTACAAGATGCAAGCGGCTGTCCTCATTCAGAGCGACTGCTTGCATCTAACGACCACCTCTGAATGAGGTTCTCAGTCTCCTCTCATACCAGCGCAGGAACCAGAAGTCTATCATGTACTGTAATTCTATAGAATGCACTATTATATCTTCTACCAGTGGTTCCCAAACTTTCTTGAATCATGGAGCCCTAGAGGCTTAACATTTTCTCTGCATGGTACCCTTAGGCCAAACATTTCTTATTGAGATAATCAACAAAAATGATTAAATTAAGTAGATTGTGCCTGTCATTCTTTACATGTTACTAGAACGTTTTAGCGCAATGTAAAAAAAATCATTAGAGAGCAGTACACTTAAGAAAAGCTAAGGACAGGTAAAGACAAGCCCAAAAATAATCATCCTTGATGTCATCATGGTTGAATATACAACAGAATAAGAAGGTAGGTAGTTAAATTAACCTTTCATTTTAAAGATTGTAACATATGCCCCATGATGTACAAAGGGATTTGTTTTTACTTTTCCTTTTTAAAAAAAATCAAAACATAGTCAATCTGTGTGACAAGGGTATTCATAAGCATGAAACCCAAGAAGAAGCTAAACCTATGGCAAAGACATAACGAATACAGAAAGGAGACACCAGTGCCCAGCAATGTTCTAGCAGTACTGCCGTGAGTACAGAACAGTCTTAGGAACCGGAATATAGCATGCAGGGGTCTTTTTCATGGTGAGGCTGAATTGGACTTTGAATTCCAAGATCCTGGGACATTGCCAACCAAACCCAGCAATACACAGAGGTGCTTTGTAACGCATGTGGCCCAAAACAAAGACTGAGGGCCTGATTCAGAGCCGCTCGCAAAAAGCGAGCGCTTGCTCTGAATCAAGGCGGCCGCTTGGTTTTAAAAAACCCGGCCTCCTGGCTGCTTGCTAAGCTGTGGGTGACCAACCACAGCTTTAGCGAGCGACCAGGTTATGGTCGCGATGGTCGCGACCATCGGGCTTGCGACGAGACCCTTGTGGTAGGGTCTTCTCTGCCGCAAGCCCCAGTGAGCTTCCGGCTCTAATAGAGCCGGAAGCTCGCTACTGACATCACTCGTGATGTCAGTAGGGCCGCCCACAGACGGCAGGCGTTCCTTCAGTAACGCCTCCGTTTGTTCAGCCACCCCCCCACCCTGCCTACAAACGGGGCGAGCTGTCGATAAACATTGACAGCCGCCCCGTTTGTAGCAAGCCCCGGAGCGAGAGAATTTCTCTCTCGCTCCGGGGCTTGCGCACGCGCATTGCGCATGCAAGGCCCCACCATCAACACGCTTGCGAGCGGGTCTGGATCAGGCCCTGAGTTTGATTAGGGATGGAAGAAAACTCACGAAAGTTTTTCTTTTTTGTAAAGAACTGCCAAATGGGCAGAGAGTATGTGATCATGGCTGGCCTATATCATGTCAAAAAATACTTTCCCTTGAATACTTAATAGATTGTTTACACATCTAATTTCAGAACCAAATCTATCTTCTTTGACTAAAGAAAATGGTTTCACTCAATGGAAAAATTGAGGGACATAATTTCAGAATATAAAAATTCCTTGAACCACAAAATGTGTTTTTGTTCTTGGAAAATACTACAGTCTTCATTAGGTAAAGGTGGCATTGATAAAGAACTTCAGGACCCAATAGTAAAAGAAGAAAACCACTGGAGAGTCATTCCTTATGCTGTTGTGGATGTAATAATGTACTGGGCTACGCTGGGTAGACTGTTGCGAGGTTCACATAAAAGTCTTGATTTTGGAATACCTAAAAGTGAAAAATTTCTAAATACTATTGAACTTGTTACACACTACAACCCCTATTGCGTGAACATTTGTACCACCAGAAAGGTTAAGTCAGCTACTTCTTATCTGATATTCATATACATTTTTAGACATCATTGCTGAGAAGGGTTGGATATGATATGTTGGCAGTTATAATGTTGACATTCATCATGTTGACATGGCCATAATGTTGATGTTAACCACGTTGACATTTATAATGTAGACAGTGATGACATGTGGACATGTTAGAATGTCGACATATTGTCTCTGGTAGTCCAGCGGTGACTTATCTGCTCCTGATGGCTGTAGCAGCATCATCCAGATCCTGGCATCATGTGACTGTGACTTCCAGGTCAGACCTCTGTTCGGGTGAGTATTTATAAACCCTACCCCTAACTCTCCCTGTAGTGCCTATTACATGTCGACATTCTGACAATGTCGACATTTAACCTGTCAACATTTTGAGAATGTCGACACACTGTCAATGTGTTATCAATCAATACCATAACTGTCAACATTGTGGTGTTGACATTTTGAATGTCGACATTGTCATTATCAACCTTTCGACTACATCCCATTTGGAAGATAAGGGAACAGATACTTAATGACATCAGGAAGTAAAATATTTTTCTATGATGTATCACTGCACTACTAATGTAAGCCATTTGAAACAGTTGTCTGAAGTCATTAGATATGTTAAAATTACTGGATGTGGCCCTGAAATTGTTGAGAGCTTTATTGATTTTTTTAGAGAAGACCAGCCTTGCCCTTCCTGAATTAATCCTACATAAAATAGAGAGTGATGTAGAGGGTTGTCATAGGATAATGCTGCCAACATGACTGGGAGGTACAAAGGGGTTCAGTCATGAGCGCTTACAGACAATAATCTTCCATATTTTGTACCTTGTGCAGCACAATCACTTAGCTTGGTTGGAGTAAATACTGCTAGTGGTAGAGGCAGCTCTACTTTGGTAGGCTCCATTGTTTATTTTATACCCATTCTTTGTTGCCCCCACCTTCAAATGAGAACTCAAAAACATATAACTGTTACCATCAAATCACTAAGTAAGACCAGATGAAAGCTAAAAGGGCCATTTACTCTACATGCACTATATTGATACATTAAATGACCTAAAAACAATACAATAACATAGACATAGGCTTCTGAGAAACATCGATAAATTTGAGTTCATTGTTATGCCTTGTTTCACAGTAGCACAGCTAATAATGGTTTTGTAAGGAGGTGTGGCCAAGCCTGCTTATGGTCACACCCCCAAAAAGTACCAGGGCCCAGCCAGGCTCTCTACGGCCCTGGTAATGACAACAGAAGAGTTCACGGATCAGGCCATAGAACTAGCCAGTGTAGATGAAGAAGATCTTGATAGAGATAAGTCGAAAATTTTAAGTACTATGCCCTGGATTTAGACTCACAAATGAAAACCGTTACATGTGCTGGTCTTCTGAGCTACATCTGCAAGATGCTTACCCCAATGTAACCACAGATCTGAGAATCTTCCTCACCATTCCAGTTTCTGATGTAATAAAATTAAAACTTATAAAAACATATCTTCAATGCGTCATGGGACAGCGACTGACAAACTTGAGCATTATCAGCATATAACCCAAGTTGGCTTTTAAATTGTCTTATGATATTATAAAAAATTTTTGCAGCCAAAAAAGCCTTACAAGGCTAAGTTGTTGTTTTTTTGTTATGATATGGTGAACATTTTATCGTTATTATTATCACATACTTGCCTACTCTCTCGGGAGCCTCACAAAAATCGGGTGGCGCTCCCTGCCCCCTGGAAGATTGGGCAAGTCTCTCAGCCGGTGCCACGCTCGCTCTGAATCAGTGCCCTCCTACCTGAAAATGGAGCAGCCTCCTGGCCGCTCGCATAGCTGTGGGTGACCACCCACAGCATATGCGAGTGGCCAAAAAGATAGTCGTGATGGTCAAGACCATCGCGACCATCGGGCTTGCGACGAGACCATGCGGTAGGGTACGCCTCCGTCTGGCAGCCACGCTCCCGGCACGCCCACCAAAGGGGGCATGCTGTCACTCACCATCGACAGCACGCCCCCTTTGGTGCGAGACCCCGAGCGACGTATTCCTCGTCGCTCGCCGGGTCTCGCGCATGCGCACGACGGAGCTCCCTCCATCGTGCGCATGCGCATTCGCACAACATCGACCCACTTGCGAGCATCCTTTGCTCGTGAGCGGGTCTGAATGACCCCCTGAGTCTTTGCCTTGGGTGACAGAAAGCCTATCTTCACCCCTGCTTTCTTCTATTTCTTGAGCTTTCTACCTAATTATTAGGGCTCTGTAGATTAGTAAAATATGATCTTGCTCATTTTCTCTTTCAGTACCTTACTTAGTATAGGTTGCAAATTGTTTCTTGCTTATCTAATTGTATTCTATTTGACTGTACAGTAGTCTGTGTGGGAGATTTACATCTAAAACAGCTGCACCTGATTTATCTATGTGTGTTTTCTCTTGCACTATCTCCTCAGGGAATGAGGCAGGTCACTACTGTGCGATTATTCCCTGTGTGCGATTATTCCCTGTGTGCGATTATTCCCTGGGTAAATATACTGTGAATATACACTGAGGTATCAAATGTCATGGGATAGCAGTATGTAAAGACAATAATAGATGGTGCCATCCTACTGTGACATCTTGGAAATGCTCAGACCTGCATCAGTTGTAATCTGACCCACCAGAGTACAGCTGTTAACACTACGACACCAGACACAGTGCCTCACTTGGGTTTGTGACGTCGCTAATTGGACCATTGAGGTCTAGCAACATGTAGCTAGGTCAGATGAATCACGGTATCAGTTGTTTCGGGCTGATGGTAAGGTTCGGGTGTGGCACAGACCCTGTGAGGCCAGGGATCCCAGCTTTCAACATGGTATTGTGCAAGCTGGTGCTGACTCCATAATGGTGTGGGGTGTGTACACATGCCATGGGTTGGGTCCGCTGGTGCGTCTGAACACGTCATTGACCAGTAACTGTTACGTTGCATTGTTGATGACCATTTGCAGACTTCATGTACCACCACAACGATGGAATATAACATCAGATTAATGCACCGTGTCATTGATTGGTCCCAAGTTGTCCAGAATTGGTTCGAGGAGCATTCTGCAGAGGTCTTACGAATGGTGTGGCCACCAAGTGCGCCCGACATGAACCCAATCGAGCATTAATGGGACGTGGTGGAGAGGTCTATTCGCACCCAGGGCCTGATTCAGACCCGCTCACGAGCGCTCGCAAGCGGGTCGATGGTGCCCTAGTGCGCATGCGCACAATGGAGGGAGCTCCGTCGTGCGCATGTGCGAGACCCGAATAGCGATGGCCAAGCCGTCGCCATGGGTCTCGCACCAAGGGGGCATGCTGTCGATGGTGAGTGACAGCACACCCCCTTTGGTGGGCGTGCCGGGGGCGTTGCTGCCCAGACGGAGGCGTTCCCATGGGAACGCCTACCGTCTGGGGCCGGCCCCACTGACATCACTAGTGATGTCAGTGGGAGTGCTTTTGGCTCTGATAGAGCCATAAGCACTACTGGGCTTGCGGCAGCGAGACCCTACTGCAGGGTCTCGTCGCAAGTCAGACGGTCGCAATGGTCTTGACCATCGCGACCATCTTTTTGGCCGCTCGCATAAGTTGTGGGTGGTCACCCACAGCTATGCGAGCGTCCAGGAGACCGCTCCAATTTTAGGCAGGAGGGCCCTGATTCAGAGCAAGCGCTCTTGTCAGAGTGTCCGGCTCTGAATCAGGCCACCAATGTCCTGCACCAACAAATATCAGGGAGCTGTGGGAAACTATCCAGACAGCATGAGTCAACATCTCTTCAGAGGTCTTCCGTCCACTTGTGGAATCAATGCCACATTGAGTTGCTACACTCCGCCGGGCTAGAGGGGGTCCTACACATTGTTAGGCACCTATCCCATGAATTTTGGCACTTCAGTGTATGTGTATATAGATAGGTAGATAGATAGATAGATAGATAGATAGATAGATAGATAGAAAGAAAGAACATCTTATATTGTTATCTAAGGGTTACACACAGCCAGGTGCCCTCTGCATGGTGTGGTATTGAGGTCCTGGATCAGCCATCCAGAATCCCGGCAGACGAGGCAGTGATTCCAGAATGGGATAAGTCTTTGGGTCAGGCCATTGCATAACTTACACGGAGAGAGAATTGTCAGGAGGAAGTAAGTGACTTTTCCCTCCCTAGTATCCAACCTGAACCCTGATTCCTCTCTCAGGATGTGACTGATCTTTCATGGGAATCCCTATGGGGTTATTACATATAAAAAAGCCTTTATAAGGTCTCTTCTTCTATGTAAAAAAATGTGTGAATCTTCAGGAGCATCGGCCACTAAAAAGCACCCACAATCCTCTAATGTTTGTTTTCCTGGGGAATCAGTTTCCGCGTGTTCTTCCCAAGAGGAGGGGAAATTATGGACTGCGATTGGGAAGATCAGACTAGTTGGGAGGAAGATTCACCTGCTAGCATTGGTGTGCAGAATTCAGTTTGTGCAATCTGCCAGACACTGAGTATTCATTCTGTCTCAGGCCCTTCTTCCTTTTTTAAACATAAGAAGAAGAAGCAGATTGTAACCTTTCCTGCTTTTTCTAAATATTCTGGTATTTTGGGGGAAGCCTGGCTTAGGCCTGATAAAAAAAATTCAGTTTCCCCAACAATATAAATCCACGTATCCTTATGCAGATGAGGACACCGCATTTTAGGAAATTCCACTGCATATGGAACCCTTCCGAATGGGACTGGACTCTGGTCACTACGGAAACCAGCCTGGGGGACACTGCGTTTTCTCCCTATAGTTCTTATGCGGCTTATTTCTTTCCTTTCTCCAGCCAGTTTTTTTAGTTAAAGATGAGGTCAGGTGGAGTTGGGAGGGGTTAGAGGAGGCAGTGCTTAGTTATAGTTACAGTAAACTATTTAGTGCCTGCTCCTTAAACCAGCCCTCTAATCCAGAATACAGCAGAGTCCCCCAGTCCCTCAGATGGATTATGAGGAATGGATTTTACTGTAAGTACAAAAATCTTCTTTTATACTCTAGGTGGGAGATGTATCAAATCTTCTAAAGAGGTGAAGTGGAGAAGTTGCCTATTGCATCCAATTAGCTACTCGCTATCACTTATCTAGTACATTCTATAAAATGATAGCTAAAAGCTGATTATTAAAACATAACACCGAGCTACATCTGCGATGTGTAATATATATTTACGTCTAGCATATTCATTTCCATGTAGTTATGCACAATTATATACATATAAAACTGATTTTAGTGTAACTTAAATAGATCTTTTTTAACATACTATTTGTTCTGGATATTGGTGCAATTCTGAGCTCCAGAGGCTTTACAGAAAATGGTATAATGTTCCACATTATTGTGGAAACGCAGGTGAAAAAAATGTCTTGGATATCATATATCACTTTATTTTCATATAAAGCATATACTGTACATGTACCTGTAGGAAGCCAGATGGATCATTTTCTTTGATTACTTCAAGGCAATACTCCATCAGCCCTGTCGACTGGCGTAGTTTTAATGTACAATGATTTATCTGGTCCCAAACAACCTGAAAGTAAAGCCGCAAATTTCAGATAATCCCCTTTGAAAAAGATTAGGAGATCGTACTGTTGGGATTGTACAGCTGCAAAATGAGGTTTTAAAACTAGTGCATGTTATTTAGCTGTCACATGTCTATCGGTGGCTGAGCAATTAGTTTGCTCCTCCTTCACATGTACTGTATACCTTTAATATACATGAAAAGATGGTGTTAGCTAACAGGGCCAAGCTACGAAAAACAGTCCCAACAGAAACATATGGGGACTGCATTTGCAATCGTAAAGAGGGGGACTGCTGCAGATATCTCTGCTATCTGCTGTGTAAAGTCCATAAATTTGGCAATCCTCTGAAAACAGCCTTTTCATAGGCTTGACCACAGTTTTGGGAATAATGAATAGGCCCCTTAGCAACCACGTAAGAATAAGCATGCCTGTTCATTAACTATAGGAGACTTACCAATTCGGGAGTACTGCACTATTATTTTATGCCACATAATTCCTGTGAGAAACCAGAACTTTAAAATTCTCCATTACATACAAAACAGGCCACATGCTATTGCTTACATGTTTCCGTATATCATTTTGCTGTGTTCTCTATCTTGATCATGGTTATTTCAATGACTACGGTTAAATTGCTGCAAGCCCTAACCCCATAATGTTTAACATTATTGTGTCTGTCTCCAGCAATTACCCTTCACATGCACAATTTGATTTGTTTGTTAATTATCAGTTTAGACTTAGAAGTCTATATTAATAATGTATTTGCACTCAGACATCATTATTATTATGATTATTATTATTATTATTAGATTTTATATGCAGACAGATTTCACTATTAGTGGGTTTTCTAATACACCTGCTAGTACTAAGTATGAGATCTTGGAGTACATAACTGTTATCTACCTGCAGATCAACACTGACTGCTGCATAGTCATTTTTCATTTGTACACTGATCTAGGTAAGGTAAAGTGTTGTTACCATATTCTGCGCCCATTTATATAGTGTACTTAATACATATGATAACATCTAAAAGATCTGGTTAGTCTTGTCTATCTCTAAACCACAATAATACCTAATTAGTGATAAGCCCCTACTACTTGGAGTTAAAGTCCTGGGGGCATCTGAGTACCTGTAAAGATGTTCAGTTTTATGGGGAAGGCAGGTGCTTTAGGCAGAGCCGTAGCTAGACTTTTTGGTGCCCTGTGCCAGAAAGAGTATTGGCGCCCCCCTCATTTTTCAAAGGGACATGATGCAACCAAAAAAGGGGAATGGCCTCATGGGGAAGGGCCAGGGAATAGATAGGGGAGGCCAGGAGATGCTGGGGATGAAATAAGAGGAAGTTATAAGTGAGAATGATAATAAACAGAAATGTGACAGACCCAAATAGCGCCCCCTGACCTGTGGTGCCCTGTGCGATGGCACCGGCCGAACTACCCTAGACACGGCCCTGGCTTTAGGTGAAGACTCCCTACTAGGATTTATAGATTTTATAGATTTATAGGTCTTATAACTTCTTATATAACTTTATTATTTTATTATTATTATTTATTTTATACTTTTCATCCATATGTTCTATATATTATCCTAAAATTGTATTTATAAATATTTTATAGGTTTTTTTAAATTCTGTATAATACAGGAGCAAAGACTTTTATCAAACAGTGGGGGACACAGCGAAACATGTTAGTTGTACCTACACCCCTACTGCTCTGACCTACTGGGATTTGCAGCAAAGTATCTACAGCCTGAACCAGTCCTCCGAATGCTCTTCTATACAAAAACTGTAGAACTCTGATCTTTGCTTGAGGCACCACGGAGTATCCAGACACTTTTTTGCACCAGCCTCAAGGGATCCAAGCATCTGTGTGTGAATCATCTCCGCCAATTAAGGGACCCTTTTGAACTAACACGATTGTGGAAAATATAACATTGCTGCTTATAATATCTGACTCCTAAAATAATTGCCACATTCACTAATTGGAGGTTATAATATGAACAGGACCACATTTGATGAGATAACGGAGAATTGAGGGTGTTTATTTTCAGTATTTTTATTATTCAGTATTGTTATTAGTATTGTTATGCAATTGCTTTCTTTATTTTATTCACACAAGAGCTCTTTCGATTTTTTTCCCCTTTATATTTACTGTCTACCATGTCTGGCTTGGACATTACCTTAAGCATTAAATGAGGCTCATTACAGAGGTAAAAACTATTCAATAGTGTAACTGAGTCAGCACTGGAGACATTCCTCTTTTCTCTCCATATATATATATATATATATATATATATATATATATATATATATATATATATATATATATATACAGGTTGAGTCTCCCATAACCAAGATGCTTGGGACCGGGGGTATTTTGGATAACAGAATATTCCGTATTTTGGATTATTTGCATATCATAATGAAATATCTTGGGAATGGGTCCCCAATATGCACACAGAATGCATTTATGTGTTATATACAGGTTATACACACAGCCTGCAGGTAGTTTTAAACAATATTTTCGATAATTTTGTGGCTCAAGCAAAGTTTGTGAATAGAAATGAAATTCATTTATGTTTAATATACACCTTATACACACAGCCTGAAGGTAATTTTATACAATATTTTTAATTATTTGTGTCTCAGACAAAGTTTGTGTACATTGAACCATCAAAAATCAAAGGCTTCATTATCTCAGTTACGCCAAAATTAGTCAGTATTTCGGAATATTTGGATATGGGAGACTCAACCTGAATATATATATATATAGAGAGAGAGAGAGAGAGAGAGATTGGTCGCGATGGCTGCTCCTTTGGTCAGGCTGTTGGTCACTTAAGAGGCCAGGAATCTGCATCCACCGATGCAGACCCTGTCCTCGTCTCTCACGGAAAACAGGGGTAACAAGCCTGCGTTTCCGGTACCCGTACCTGTACCAGTGACCAGCCATGCCCCCGCTCCACCCCCCATACGCCACAGCATGTCAATCATGCTGTGGCTTGGGAGTGTCTGCAGATGCGCAGAATGGGTCCTGCGCAGTCCCCTCAACATCGGAGATGTACTTTAATCATCAGATTAACGTACATCTGTGAATCAGGCCCTGTAACTGTGAAGTCTAGCAAATATCTTGCAATGTGCTATTTCAGATATGATACATCTTTATTTTGAATACATACATGTTCAGTGTAAGTTGGACATGGTCTGCACTTGGTCACTTATAATAGTTGTATTTACTATTGATAGTTCTATATTTGAACATCTAATGGCATTGCTATGCCATATTAACTAGTTTGCTGTAGTAAGTATTTTTAGTATATATATATTTTTACCATATAATGTATTGTACTCTTCTTCTGCTCTTTTATTTTCTTAGCATATTATATGAGAGGGAACAAGTCCCTTTTTGAACAGCTCTAATCCCACTCTACTTTACATATCACCCTATGTAAGAAATTGTGTGGTACTACATGAATTTGCCTTTGATCAGGTCTAGTCTATTCCAATCATCTGTAATTATTAATAACCATTCTTTAGCCACCATCCCCAGCTCTTAGCGTTAATCTAGCAGTCTCTCGCCACATAATACAATGGCACAACAGAGAAATAGCATTATAGCAACAGTGAATGCACAACAGCCCAGTAACTAAAAATGACGCTACACCCAAATAATGTTCTTAACATTATTAAGCGACATGCTCCCTGTTTGATAGGCTAGTTATGATAATTTGCCAAAATAAGTAAATTATGGCAAATCAAGCAAAATATCTACATTACTTAAAACCCAGCAAACATTAAGTCAAAAGCAAATGCATTGATTTAATACTGTAGCAGGTTAATGTGTCATATTATTATATTGTATATGTATCGCTTGCTCAAAGTTTGGATATAGCTACTCACCTTGAATTTATGTTCTCGTTCTTTAGTGACTTTGGTGAGTAACTTCGCTTTCTGACGATTTAATGCATCCACCAGAGCATCACATTGAGCAACCAAGCATGCTTCATACTCCAGTCCATTTTCCTAAAAGCAAGTCAATCATGCGAGAGGTGTTAGCTAACTGAGAGAAAATGGTGAGATGCAATCTAAAAACAAAACAAAACAAAATCTTGATAAAGATGAATATTTAGATTTGCATTTCTCAATTCTAGCAAGTACTCCGTATACATAATTTTTTTTCACAGATTCCACGATAGGTAGAGTGTGCACAAAATATGAGTTTATCCTTTATTGATACTCACATTTTATTAAAGCAAACTGGCTCTATCTTATGAAGATATTCCCAGCAGGGTTGATCAGCCTTGTCCTTTGTGTGGCAATATACTGTCTACATCTCCAGAGAGGAGATGTATCTGGGAGCTCTCAGGTGGAGACCAGGTTAAGCTTAGAGAGTATTGTAAGCCCTACAGATACAGACAATCTCTCATATTTGATAAATAGGGGTGGCGTGCTCCTCTCTTAGGGCTCTATTTACTACAATCCGCATATTGAATGCAGATTGTAGTGTGATATTGCGAATTCAGGCAATATCACAGGGATTTACTACAAATCCCTTACAGGGACAGAGCTTGCGATAAAGCTCTGTCCCTGCAAATCCCCTTCGGAGCCTTATCACGGTATTTTTGCAAAAAAATACCGTGATTAAGTGCCCGCGCATGCGCCGACCGATCGCCGCTGCTACCCCCCGGCGCTAAGCCCCGCCCCCAGTGCTAAGCCCCGCCCCCACGATCACGGAACCCCCCCGCGACCTCCTCTCCCCTGCGACCCCCCCTCCCTTAATAGCACTTACCTGCATGCTTCGGGCCTCCAGTGATGTTCTCCATTCCTCCGGTCAGGTGATCTCCCATACTGCACTGGGGCCCGATCACCTGATGACCGGGCCGCAGTGCACTACTGGAGACCAGCTGACCGGAGGGGAGTCATCACCGGAGGCCCGATCACCGGTCCCTGGAGTCAGGTAAGTAAATTTTTTTTTTACTGTTTTTTTCTTCTTTTTCTTACAGTAATCAGCTTGCGGTCTGTTTAGACCACACAGCTGATTACTGGGACCGACTCCCGGCTCTGCTCTCCCCGTTAGAGCAGGGCGGGAGGCCGGTAACCGGGGGAGACCCTGGATAACGCCACCTCCAGGTGGCGTTATTATCACAGGGCTTCCCCCGGTATTTTTTCACATTTTATTTTTAGTAACTCTGGTCGGATCACATTTCCCATTACAGTTATGGGAAATGCGATCTGCTTTACTAAAAATAAGTGATACTTAGGAGTTGGTGTAGAATTTTACGAATTCTACTCCAATTGCCCTGTAATAACTATAGGTGATACTAAAATAATGTGAAAAGGGTGTGAAAACACCCTTTTTCACATTATTTTAGTAAAAATAATGTTGATAAATAGAGCCCTTATTGCTAGATTCATCATAATATCAACATGTGTGCTATAAGCCCAGATATTTAATATTTCACTAGAATTTATTTTGCATTTCTGTGTGGACTGCTCTGTAAAAGTGCATACACACACAACAATTTTTTGAACTATTATCATTAAACGATATCGTTTAACGATAATCGTTTGAAAAAATCGTTCACTTTCTGAGTCAAACGATGTACGATTATTGTTCGTGCGCGTTCACGTTTGTCGTTTGTAGTTCAGTCAGACTTGTCAACTCAACAATTTTCATTAAGTTATTATGCAAAAATCGTTTGTAGTTCATAAAAATCGTTCATTACATTTAAATGAACATAGTAAATGAACAACTTTAGTAAACGATTTTAGTTCATTTTTTCAAGGTAGAAAATCGTTTACTAAAATCGTTCATTAACTCAATCGTTGTGTGTGTATGCCCTACTTGTTTTCTAAAATAAGCAAAAGGCAATGGCAGGAATTAATCAAGTATTGAGTCCCACAATATATACAAAAGTTTGCGGCATATCTGTATAGCGCTGACTCGGTAACAAGCCAAAAATGTAGCAATAACATGATCACAAATAGACATTGCTAATAAAACATTGGTTCTTCCAAGGTTATGGAGTCAGTATATAAAACACTAAATATCATAATTACCCTCAAAATAAACAACTAAATCAGTACCAGATGGTCTACTACGTAATCAAGACAGCATTGGTGCCATCTGCCAATGAGTGACGTCAGGTAGTCACAGCAATGTAGATTGGTGGTTTCATATAGCATGATGATAACAGTAAGTTATTATTGTTGAGTGCTGTCATGTAGCAGGACAGAGTATATAAAATATATCTACTCAGTTATGTCCTATTTTTGTAATATTGTTATTTTTTTAGCCAGAACTTTTCATGGCTACTTATAATCAATATGCCCCGTGGCAAAAAAAAACAACAACAATATAGAGCATTTTAATATATATGAAATCATTTTAGAAGTGTTATGCTAAGGGAAATAACTGCCTACTGTTTTTGCCTGATCTGTTAGTCTATCAATAAACAGTCCTATCTGTATCACGACTCATTTTTTAAGGATTCTAAGACGAGGATAAAACATCCCTATGTAACATGATCACTTAATGTAACAATCCTCCTTCTTACACAATGGTGTGTTGCATAACTTTTTTAATGCACCCGCGTAAGGGAGCTATAATACCTGGATTTGTTGAAGTATGTTCTTTAGCTGAACCAGGAATTCTTTGGCTTCCTTTGCTTTATCAGAAACTCCACTCAAAGCTTGGGAAAGCTGTGCCTGCATAAGAAGATAAAATAAAAGAAGATAGATGTGAACATCATTTCCATCTATTAGTATTCAAGGAACTTTTACTTAATTGCTGTGCTTTACTTGTATTTCTCTATATATGTCCCTGAGCCTACAAATGTAGCAGTGTCATGAGTAAGCTAAACATCTACTCCCCATAAGTGGAATCAAACACTACCTAGTTAAGTTTGCAATTGGATTTGTTGAAATCGGTCACGGGGGGAGGTGTAACAGAGAGAACTCAGAATCTGAGGCCAATGGTCATCTTGAAAGGAACCCAAATCCACCTCCCACCTATTCCTATAGGGAAGAAGGATACCCGGGAGGTGTCAGGAGGTGAGGTCACAGTAAAGATAGGAAATTACTTTGTTACGGGCCAATTAAAGAAGTGTGAGTTTAAGAGGGGAAGAAGATACCGAAGAAGGTAATTTCCAAACTAGGCACGCACAGCATGGTGGAGTTGGAGATATCTATAAAAGGCTGTGTGAGGAAAGCCAAAGTCTAACCGTAATCGTTCAAAGGAATTAACAATATTGTACAGAAATAGGTGAAATATTTATCAGACAACATAGGAAAGCCAAAAATACTCCAAAACGAGCATGACCAGTTAACCCAGAGGGGGACATCAGGATCCAGACCATTTCTCCCAAACAAATCCTTTGCAAATTGCCAGACCAACAAGGCCTGTGCAGCGCTCACCGCCGGTGAATAGATGCCGTGCGCATGCGCACGGCATCTATTCACAGTGAGGGGAGAGCTTGGGGGCAGCCCAGCATGTCCGTAAGTGCTGGCATGCCCCCAAGACTTTCTCATGGCCACCCCACCTTTTCGGGTACTCTTTTTACGGCCTGGTGCCCTGCCCTGTGCCGGACCTAGAAGGAACACTAGAACCAGCGCATAGTCAGGAGACCAGATGCGCCAGCTGAGAGGCCATATAATAGAATCATAAATTAGGAACAGCAAGACCATCTGAAAGTTGGTTCTATAGACAGTACGAAGAGCAATCCAAGGCCTCCTCTCCCCCCACGTAAGAGATAATAATACAACACAAAACAGTAAGCTGGAGTTTTTTTCATATCTATAAAATGAGCAGTGATATGCAGTACATTAAGGGTCACAAAATCATTAGACATCGATTTTTCATTTCAATACATTTGGTGGTTTGCAACTTGCTCAAAAAAATCGCATCCCAATAATGTCCCACCAGAGTGGAAAATCCCAGGAACAGTGAAACAGCCCTACTGAATACTGGACCTGATTCAGAGATGGATGCTAATGTAATTTTTATGCAGATAATTTTGATTGTTTACCAATACGATATGCGTATAAGCCGCACCGCAAATGCGCTGTGATTGTTTTGCGATTCCGCACGCACAAAGGATCCATTCGCAAAGTGAGTGACAGGTTGTCAGCATTTGGGGGGAGGTAACGAGGGGGTGTCTGACCCATTTAAACAACGTTACAGGGACGTGCATAAGTTAGCCCTTGCAATCTCCTACGTAGCATGAGAACCCTCTGCGTGTCAGGAGAGCTGCTGAGTCTGCGGCTGGTCAAACCTACCTCAAGGGCAAGACGGCTGCTTGATGTGCTCCGATATCACCGATATTTACACTATACATTATACTGTAGCAAAAACATTTCCAAGATTAGACCCTTTCTCACCCAGGATGCCACCAAAACCCTCATACACTCACTGGTCATATCCAGATTGGACTACTGTAACCTCCTCTTCTCTGGCCTCCCCATCTCTCTCCTCTCCAGTCTGTCCTCAATGCTGCTGCTCGACTCATCTTCCTCTCCAAATTAGGGGTGAGCGGGTTCGGATTTCTGAAATCCGAACCCCCCCGAGCCCCCCGATCCGAGGCCGAGCAGATTCAGGCTCGACTTTTCCCGCCTGACTCGGATCTGAAATCGAGGCAAAACGTCATCATCCCGCCTTCCGGGTATCGCGGGATTTGGATCCTATATAAGGTACCCGCGTCGGCGCCATTTTCTCACTCGGCTGTGGACAGTGAAGAGGGAGGGTGGGAGTTAGGGCTGGCTGGGCTGTGTAGTGTAGGGTAGTGTAGTGCAGTGTAGTGTTGTGCTGCGCTGTGCTGCTGTTGTCCATAGGGGCTGTGTCCACTCCTCCAAAGTCCATAGGGGCTGGCTGTGTTGTGCTGTGCTGCTGTTGTCCATAGGGGCTGTGTCCACTCCTCCAAAGTCCATAGGGGCTGGCTGTGTTGTGCTGTGCTGCTGTTGTCCATAGGGACTGTGTCCACTCCTCCAAAGTCCATAGGGGCTGGCTGTGTTGTGCTGTGCTGCTGTTGTCCATAGGGGCTGTGTCCACTCCTCCAAAGTCCATAGGGGCTAGCTGGACTGTGTTGTGCAGTCAGTTGTCCATTGGGGCTGTGTCCACTCCAAAGTCCTGTGCAGTGTCCCAGTCCTAAAGGGGTGCTGCAGTGTTGTCCAGGGGGTGCTCTGTCCATCAGGGGTGCTCTCCCCAAGTGCAAAAAAAATATATATTTTCTGTGTTTGTGAATTGTGTGCGCAGTAGCCGCACGTGCATCAACAAAGCAGTGCCAAGCGTGCACCTGTGTCATAACTAAAGGGCGGGCTGGCTTGACCGGTAAAGGGTGCTGTAACCCCCAAAGTACACTACAAACAAAATAAAAAAATATTTTCTGTGTTCGTGAATTGTGTGCGCAGTAGCCGCACGTGCATCAACAAAGTAGTGCCAAGCGTGCGCCTGTGTCATAAGTAAAGGACCGGATGGCTTGACCGTTAAAGGGTGCTGTAACCCCCAAAGTACACTCCAAACAAAATAAAAAAATATTTTCTGTGTTTGTGAATTGTGTGCAGTGTGGCTGCACGTGCATCAACAAAGGAGCAGCGCCTAGCGTGCGCCTGTGTCATAAGTAAAGGGCCGGCTGGCTTGACCATTAAAGGGTGCTTTAACCCCCAAAGTACACTCCAAACAAAATAAAAAAATATTTTCTGTGTTTGTGAATTGTGTGCGCAGTAGCCGCACGTGCATCAACAAAGTAGTGCCAAGCGTGCGCCTGTGTCCCATAAGTAAAGGGCCGGCTGGCTTGACCGTTAAAGGGTGCTGTAACCCCCAAAGTACACTCCAAACAAAATAAAAAAATATTTTCTGTGTTTGTGAATTGTGTGCGCAGTAGCCGCACGTGCATCAACAAAGTAGTGCCAAGCGTACGCCTGTGTCATAAGTAAAGGGCCGGCTGGCTTGACCGTTAAAGGGTGCTGTAACCCCCAAAGTACACTACAAACAAAATAAAAAAATATTTTCTGTGTTTGTGAATTGTGTGCGCAGTAGCCGCACGTGCATCAACAAAGTAGTGCCAAGCGTGCGCCTGTGTCATAAGTAAAGGGCCAGCTGGCTTGACCGTTAAAGGGTGCTGTAACCCCCAAAGTACACTCCAAACAAAATAAAAATAAAAATTCTGTGTTTGTGAATTGTGTGCGCAGTAGCCGCACGTGCATCAACATAGTAGTGCCAAGCGTGCGCCTGTGTCATAAGTAAAGGGCCGGCTGGCTTGACCATTAAAGGGTGCTGTAACCCCCAAAGTACACTACAAACAAAATAAAAAAATATTTTCTGTGTTCGTGAATTGTGTGCGCAGTAGCCGCACGTGCATCAACAAAGTAGTGCCAAGCGTGCGCCTGTGTCATAAGTAAAGGACCGGATGGCTTGACCGTTAAAGGGTGCTGTAACCCCCAAAGTACACTCCAAACAAAATAAAAAAATATTTTCTGTGTTTGTGAATTGTGTGCAGTGTGGCTGCACGTGCATCAACAAAGGAGCAGCGCCTAGCGTGCGCCTGTGTCATAAGTAAAGGGCTGGCTGGCTTGACCATTAAAGGGTGCTTTAACCCCCAAAGTACACTCCAAACAAAATAAAAAAATATTTTCTGTGTTTGTGAATTGTGTGCGCAGTAGCCGCACGTGCATCAACAAAGTAGTGCCATGCGTGCGCCTGTGTCCCATAAGTAAAGGGCCGGCTGGCTTGACCGTTAAAGGGTGCTGTAACCCCCAAAGTACACTACAAACAAAATAAAAAAATATTTTCTGTTTGTGAATTGTGTGCGCAGTAGCCGCACGTGCATCAACAAAGTAGTGCCAAGCGTACGCCTGTGTCATAAGTAAAGGGCCGGCTGGCTTGACCGTTAAAGGGTGCTGTAACCCCCAAAGTACACTCCAAACAAAATAAAAAAATATTTTCTGTGTTTGTGAATTGTGTGCGCAGTAGCCGCACGTGCATCAACAAAGTAGTGCCAAGCGTGCGCCTTTGTCATAATTAAAGGGCCGGCTGGCTTGACCGTTAAAGGGTGCTGTAACCCCCAAAGTACACTCCAAACAAAATAAAAAAATATTTTCTGTGTTTGTGAATTGTGTGCGCAGTAGCTGCACGTGCATCAACAAAGGAGCAGCGCCAAGCGTGCACCTGTGTCCCATAAGTAAAGGGCCGGCTGGCTTGACCGTTAATGGGTGCTGTAACCCCCAAAGTACACTCCAAACAAAATAAAAAAATATTTTCTGTGTTTGTGAATTGTGTGCGCAGTAGCCGCACGTGCATCACCAAAGTAGTGCCAAGCGTGCGCCTGTGTCATAAGTAAAGGGCCGGCTGGCTTGACCGTTAAAGGGTGCTGTAACCCCCAAAGTACACTCCAAACAAAATAAAAAAATATTTTCTGTGTTTGTGAATTGTGTGCGCAGTAGCCGCACATGCATCACCAAAGTAGTGCCAAGCGTGTGCCTGTGTCCCATAAGTAAAGGGAGGGCTGGCTTGACCGTTAAAGGGTGCTGTAACCCCCAAAGGGAACTCCAAACAAAATAAAAAAATATTTTCTGTGTTTGTGTGCGCCTTAGCCGCACGTATATATCAATATAACTTAAATGGAGGACCAAACTTTCTCCGATAAAAATAAAATAGGGAAAGATCAAGAACCACTTCCTCCTAGTGCTGAAGCTGCTGCCACTAGTCATGACATAGACGATAACATGCCATCAACGTCGTCTGCCAAGGCCGATGCCCAATGTCATAGTAGAGGGCACATACAATCCCAAATGACAAAGTTCAGGAAAATGACCTTGAAAAAAACATTTAAATCATCTGAAGAGAAACGTAAACTTGCCAATATGCCATTTACGACACGGAGTGGCAAGGAATGGCTAAGGTCTTTCCCTATGTTCAAGACTAGTGGTTCAGCTTCACATGACGATGGAAGCCCTCCTCCCACTAAAAAAATCAAATGAGTTAAGCTGGTAAAAGCACAGCGAAGAACTGTGCGTTCTCAGGAGATATCACAAATCCCCAAGGAGAGTCCAAGTGTGGTGGCGGCTGCTATGCCTGACCTTCCCAGCACTGGACGGGAAGAGGTGGCTCTTTCCACCATTTGCACGCCCCCTGCAAGTGCTGAAAGGAGCACCCACAGTCCACTTGCAGATATGCAAATTGAAGATTTCACTGTTAAAGTACAACAGGATGAGGATACTGGTGTAGCTGGCGCTGAGGAGGAAGTTGGCGAGGAGGATTCTGATGGTGATGTGGTTTGTTTAAATCAGGCTCCGGGGGAGACAGTTGTTGTCCGTGGGATGAAAAAGCCCATCACGGTCATGCCTGGGCAGAAGACCAAACATTCCACCTCTTTGGTCTGGCAATATTTCTATCCAAATCCGGACAACAACTGTCTTGCCATATGTACCATATGTAAAGGTGAAATAAGTAGGGGTAGGGACGTTAACCACCTAGGAACATCCTCCCTTATACGGCACCTGCAGCGCGTTCATAAAAAGTTACTATCAAGTTCAGAAACTTTGGCTAAGACCGTAAGCAGTCCAGGGACACCTAAATCCCGTTGTCCTGTTGTATCCAAGTGACTGCAAACCACACCGTCAACTCCCTCCTCGTCAATTTCCTCCTTAGTCAGGATCGGAAGTAGTCCTGCAGGCCATGTCACTGGCATGACTGACTCTCCTATACGGGATTCCTCCGGAGGATCCTGCATTGCTACGCCTCCTGCTGCCGCTGCTGCTGTTGCTGCTGCTGGGAGTCGTTCATCATCCCAGAGAGGAAGTAGGAACACCACTACTTTTACTAAACAATTGACCCTCCAACAGTCCTTAGCGAGGAGGATGAAGTACGACAGCAGTCATCCTGAAGCAAAATGTATAACTGAGGCCTTGACTACTATGTTGGCGTTAGACGTGCGTCCGGTATCCGCCATTAGTGCAGTGAGATTTAGACAATTGATGGAGGTAGTGTGTCCCCGGTTCCAAAAATAAGTCTAGATTCCACTTCACTAGGCAGGCGATACTGAGACTGTACAGAAACGTCAGAAAAAGTGTCCTCAGTGTCCTGAAAAATGCCGTTGTACCCAATGTCCACTTAACCACGGACATGTGGACAAGTGGAGCAGGGAAGAATAAGGACTATATGACTGTGACAGCCCACTTGGTAGATGTATCAACTTACGCAGCAACAGCAGCAGCGTCACCAGTAGCAGCATCTCAGAAACGCCAGCTCGTTCCATGGCAGGCTACGCTGTGTATCACCGGTTTCAGTAAGAGGCACACCGCCGACAACCTCTTAGAGAAACTGAAGGAAATCATCGCCCAGTGGCTTACCCCACTTACTCTCCTGGGGATTTGTGATATCTGACAACGCCACCAATATTGTCCGGCATTACATCTGGGCAAATTCCAGCACGTCCCATGTTTTGCTCACACAATAAACTTGGTGGTGCAGAATTTTCTGAAAAGCGACAGGGGCGTGCAGGAGACGCTTTGGGTGGCCCGAAAAATTTCAGGCCACTTTCGCCATGCAGCGACTGCGTGCCGAAGACTGGATCTCCAGCGAACACTCTTGAACCTGCCCCGCCATCACCTGAAGCTGAGGTTGTGATGCGGTGGAACTCAACCCTCTATATGCTTCAGAGGATGGAGGAGCAGCAAAAGGCCATTCAAGCCTATACATCCACCTATGACATAGGCAAAGGAGGGGGTATGCACCTGACTCAAGCGCAGTGGAGAATGATTTCCGTGTTGTGCAAGGTTCACCAGCCCTTTGAACTTGCCACACGTGAAGTCAGTTCAGACACTGCCAGCTTGAGTCAGGTCATTCCCCTCATCAGGCTTTTGCAGAAGCAGCTGGAGAAAGTGAAGGAGGAGCTAAGATGGAGCGATTCCACTCGGCATGTGGGACTTGTGGATGAAGCCCTTTATTCGCTTTGCCAGGATTCCAGGGTGGTCAATCTGTTGAAATCAGACCACTACATTTTGGCCACCGTGCTCGATCCTAGGTTTAAAGCCTATTTGGTGTCTCTCTTTCCGGCCGACACAAGCCTGCAGAGGTGCAAAGACCTGCTGGTGAAAACACTGTCAGCTGAAGCGGAACGTGACACGTCAACAGCTCCTTCTTCATTTTCTCCCGCAACTGGGGCTGCCAGGAAAAAACTTAGGTATCCTAAGCAACCCGCTGGCGGTGATGCAGGGCAGGCAGGACCAAGTTTGGACATCTGGTCCGGACTGAAGGACCTGGCAACAATTTCTGACATGTCTACTGTCACTACATATGATACTGTCACCATTGACAGAATGTTGGAGGATTACATCGGTGACAGCATCCAAGTAGGCATGTCAGACAGTCCATACCTGTACTGGCAGGAAAAAGAGGCAATTTGGAGGCCCCTGTACAAACTGGCTCTATTTTACCTGAGTTGCCCCCCCTCCAGTGTGTACTCCCAAAGAGTGTTTAGTGCAGCCGGGAACCTTGTCAGCGAAAGGCGTAGGAGGTTGCTTCCACAAAATGTGGAGAAGATGATGTTCATAAAAATTAATTATCAAGTCTTCCAGGGAGACCAGCCTCCAGAACGTACAGAGGGACCTGTGGTGGTGGATTCCAGCAGGGACGAGTTAATACTCTGTGAGGATGAGGATGTACACAACACTGAAGAGGGTGAGGAATCGGTGGATGAGGAGGATGAGGACGACATCTTGCCTCCGTAGAGCCAGTTTGTGCAGGGACAGATTAATTGCCAGCTTGTTTTGTGGGGGCCCAAACGAACCAATCATTTCAGCCACAGTTGTGTGGCAGACCCTGGCGCTGAAATGATTGCTTTGTTAAAGTGTGCATGTCCTGTTTATACAACATAAGGGTGGGTGGGAGGGCCCAAGGACAATTCCATCTTGCACCTCTTTTTTTTCTTTGCATTATGTACAGTTTGGGGCCTAGTTTTTCAAACTGCCATCCTGTCTGCCACTGCAGTATCACTCCTAGATGGGTCACGTGTTTGTGCCGCCCACTCGTGTCGCTTAGCATAGTCATCCAGCTACCTCGGTGCAACCTTTTGGACATAAAAACACTATTGTGAGGTGTGAGGTGTTCAGAATAGACTGGAAATTAGTGTAAATTAAGGTTATTGAGGTTAATAATAGCATAGGAGCAGAAAAACCAACACATTCTGTGATTTTAGCTGTTTTTATGCTTTTTAAAAAAATACAGATCCAAAACACAAAACCCAGAACCCAAAACACGGAAGGGTGGTTTTGGCAAAACCAATCAAGATCCAAAACACGAAGAAAGATCCAGATCCAAAACCAAAACACAAAACACGAAAAGTGGTCGGTGCACACCCCTACTCCAAATGCTCTACATCTGCCTCCCCTCCCCTACAAGCCATCCACTGGCTCCCCTTCCCTTTTAGAACCCAATTCAAGGTTCTCACACTCGCTTACAAAGCCCTCACCCGTTCCTCTCCCATTTACATCTCTGACCTCATCTCCCTCCACTTTCCTGTCCGCCCCCTTCACTGAACTAATGCACGCCGCCTCTCATGCCAACTGATTACTTCCTCCCACTCCCGCCTCCAAGATTTTGCCCGCGATACTCCCCACCTTTGGAACTCTCTCCCTCTCCCT
This sequence comes from Taudactylus pleione, assembly GCA_031769625.1. NCBI lineage: Eukaryota > Metazoa > Chordata > Amphibia > Anura > Myobatrachidae > Taudactylus > Taudactylus pleione. The sequence goes on along the minus strand of JAUIMM010000759.1, from coordinate 2,271,882 downwards.
ATCAGACTCTCCACCTCTTTACAATCCTTCAGACGGGCTCTCAAGACCCACTACTTCATCAAAGCCTTCCAGCTCCCATCATAACTTGCTGCAACATGCTCCTTCCTCCCTGTTTACCTCATCTGTGTCACACCTGTTTGTCTGCCCCTCCCCTTTAGAATGTAAGCTCTTACGAGCAGGGCCTCTACTCTCTTGTGCTTCTCCTTACTCTACCTTCATCTACTTCTTAAGGTGCCCACACACATACCGACTTGCTCCCAATCAGCCAATGTACACGATTTCCCCTGAACTCTCCCTGAACTCTCCCCAGGCAGTCATGGTCATGATTTGGAGTTAAAAATGTCCAATCTGACTAAAGATCTATCTTGCAGCCAGTGCATTGTATCCCAGATTGGCTAATCTGCCCTACAGCACGGCAGATCTGAAGATGCTAGGTACGACGAGCGGGGACGAGCATCGGCATCGTGATCAAGAGTAGAAACTCACGATTTGGCCATGTTTTACATGATCTGTCATCACGATTCGTCGAAATCGGCCAAATTGGATGAAAAGTTGGTATATGTGTGGGCACCTTTACTCTCTACCAGGGCACCTGACACTTGGTTGCTTTGCATTGTTGGTTATCTGGGTGTTATGGTCACTAATGTAGCAATGTATATTATCCATGTCCTTGTCCTATATTGTACTGTAAGCCACTTGTCAAATTATTTGTTTATGTACTTTGTAAGGCGCAGCAGAACACTTGTGGCACCCTATAAATAAAGAATAATAATAATAATAACATGCATCTTCTCTGTGATCATGTTAAAAGTTCTTTCATTTTGGTCCATGTTCCATTTTTCTGTAACTGCGTTCAAACAAACTATAAGGGGTATATTTACTAAAGTGCAGGTTTTTAGAAGTGGAGATGTTGCCCATAGCAACCAATCAGATTCTAGCTATTATCTTCTAAAAGGTGCTAGATAAATGTTAAGTAGAATCTGATTGGTTGCTATGGGCAACATCTCCACTTCTAAAAACCTGCGCTTTAGTAAATATACCCCTAAGTCTACACTTGCATCTGAGCTAATAGTTCATATTAAATTAAAAGGAATCACCATTTAAACTTCACATTTGATAATACGAGCTTCCTATGGGCAGTATATAGGGTATACATGCCGACTTTCTGGCTGCCAGGTCAGTTCAGCAGGGAGGGTGGGCGGCTGTAATGGACGGAGTAGGGGCGTGCTCTCGTCATCGTGGCCCCGCCCCGCTTTATAATGCCGATATTGACGGCATTACAAAGTAGGGGGCGGGGTTACAATGACGCGATTTAGCGCGAAACGCGTCATCGTCACCTGAACCGTCCACTTTTACATTCGGTCACGGGGGGGTCGCGGACGATGCGAGAGACTTGCCTGCTCTTGCAGGGTGTCGGGAGCAAAAACAGATTTTCGGGAGGCTCCCGGCAGTCCCGAGAGAGTAGGCAAGTATGATATAGGGCTGGCCCTACTACACAGGCAATGAAATGAAACACATGGGCCTAGTATTCATTAGTTTCCCAACTGCTCAGATAAGTGTCTGATATTTTTATGGCAGTGATAAAAAAAAGGGATAAAACAACCACTGTGCCCTAGCACAGATAATAGTGAGCTTCTCTAACGCTTGAAGAAAGTGCCACAAAAAGTTTTTCATACACTTAATTTATATACAAATTTTATTGCAAATGCATTTATTATAGCAAAGACATATTAAAACATTTTCAATTTAAAAATATTAAGGGCTCTATTTACTACAATCCGCATTGGGTATGCAGATTGTAGTGTGATATTACCGACTGAATTCGCATTGCGAATTCAGGCAATATCACAGGGGTTTACTAAAAGTCCCTTGCAGGGACAGAGCTTGCGATAAAGCTCTGTCCCTGCGAATCCCCTCCGCACACTAGTCACAGTATTTTCTCAAAAAAATTCTGTGACAAGTGCCCGCGCATGCGCTGACTGGCCGCCACTGCTAACCCCCCGGTGCTAAGCCCCCCTCTCCCTTAATTGCACTTACCTGCATAATCCGGTCTCCGGTGATGTCCTCCATGCCTCCGGTCAGCTGACATCCCATACTGCGGGCCGCGGTGCAGTATGGGAGACCAGCTGAACGGAGGGAGGATATCACCGGAGCCTCGATCTCTGGTCCCGGTTACTATTTTTTTGCAGTGTATCAGCTGTTGGGTCTGTTTAGACCACACAGCTGATCACTGGGGCCAGCTCCGGGCTCTGCTCTGCCCGTTATAGCGGAGCAGGAGTCCGGTAACCGGGGGAGACCCTGGATAATGCCACCTCCAGGTGGGGTTATTATCACAGGGCCTCCCCAGGTATTTTTTTCAAATATGTTTTTAGTAACTTGCATACAGATCGCATTTACCATTACAATTATGGGAAATGCGATCTGATTACTAAAAGTAAGTGATACTTAGGGGATGGAGTAGAATTTTATGAATTCTACTCCAATTGCCCTGTAGTAACTTTAGGTGATACTAAAATAATGTGTTTTTTCACTTTATTTTAGCAAAAATAATGATAATAAAGTATTAATTAGATGTATAAACATATGACACCTTCTAAAGATTTTTAAATATACAGCAGATGCACAAAACATATATAGGGTTCTATTTATCAAATAATATTTGGAGGATATTTGGAGAAAATAGCTGTTTCGAGGGATACCCACAAATTCGTATGTATTTGAAAATTGTGGGTGGTGAAAAGTTGCAAACGTAGTCGCATGGAGGGGTCTACCTTACGGGTGCTATAATTCTGTTGTAAGTTGCCAAAAGCACACCCATATGCAACTTCAAAATGTTGAGAGCGATCTGTGCTGTCTCCTCGTTCTTACTGCTGGTGCTGCAGGGTCCCCATAGCAGTGAAGGTGCACTGAAGTCACGTGTGCGACCTCCAATCTAATGTGCTGAGCATGTGCGGCTTTACTGCGCATCTTTCTCTCTGTACTCCATATTACTAGAACGTTCTCCTGAGAGAAGCTGTGCCAGTTGACACATTGTGGTACATATATATGCCACTGTGTCACCACCCCTGAGTACTATACAAATACCTCCCAAATGTCCCTATTTCAGCGGGACAGTCCCGCTTCTTGGGCACTGTCACACTGTCCCACTCACAGGCCGCAGTGTCCTGCGGGTGGTGGAGGAGGTTGAGGAAACACTCTATGACATTGCATGACCGCGCCATTCGCACACACTGTGTCTGGCTCTGGCTGTCCTGCAGCTCCCGGGAGCCCCGAGCATGTCGAAAATGGGGCGTGGCTCAAGGGTATGGCAATCCCTGCGACACGCCCCCTAATTCCGAACAGGCGCTTCTGTCCTGACATCCTCCACGCAAATGTTGGGAAGTATGTTATACACACTCCACTTCCACCACTGTCTGTATGTGCAGGTGTGCTCCATATACCACACACCAAATGTATTAAACTGCTCTGGGCTAGATCTGTCATATTGTATGTTCCTACATTGTATTCCTGTTACATTAAAGCTGGGTACACAATGTTTGTACCTAGCTGACCCACGATGCAACAGACTACATGTCTTGCGGGCGGTAAACACCACACAATCTGGTGAACGACCGCACGATATGACATTCACAAGCCACATCCAAATGCATGGGGTCGTTCATCACATTGACAGATTGAACTGCATGTAGGCACGATCTGTTGAACAACCTCACGGGAGCGCGCAGGGTCGTTCATAGTGGGTACACACTGGTCGATGTGGACGATATGTCGGCCTGATCGGATGACATATTGTCTAATGTGTACTCAACTTAACCCTGTGTTGACCAAATCCTACTGTTCTACCTGGTTAAAAAAACTATCCCTGGTTAAGCTATTCATTAGGTGCACTGCGCTTCATCACACACCGCCTTCCTCACACAGGGGCCTATTCATCAACAATAAAATAACGTTTTTAAGGACATTTTCCTTAATTAACGTTATTTTAGTATTCATGAACACACTTAGCACAGGAGATATCACTGATATCTCCTTGCTAAGTCCCCCTGCGTTAATTTCCACACTCCCCATACATTATGTATTTTTGGAATTTGATGGAGTTACTATTTGCCACTGTGAGGTGGCGAATAGCAGGTGACACCTGCTTCCAGCTGGTGAGGTCCCCCGGCGTCTTCCTCCGGCGCTCTGGTCCGTCCTCTGGCTTCCGGGGCTGTGCAGACACGTGTTCTCCCAGCAGAACACAATAAAGTTTAGAAAAATTTTTTTTTTTTCTAAACTGTACTGAGGGCTGCTGGGAGAACACGTGACAGCACAGCCACCGGAGCCAGAGGCGCTGCAGCGGGCAGGTAAGTGTGGGGACGGGGAGGAGATGAGCGGAGGGGGGGAGTGGGTTGGGGGAGATGCAAACTTACCGCCGCTGTAGGCAGTGCTGCGCATGCGCTGGTTTTACATATGTAACAGCGCATGCGCAGCACGGATTCCAGCTGCGGTAAGTTAGTGTAGATAGAGATAACTATCTATTTCCCGAAAAGCTGTAATCGCAAAAATGACAGCTTTTCGAAATAGATAGTTATGGGGAGGAGGAATGATGAATTCCTCTGGTAATTAGGTAGAACTCCATGCGAGTTCTAAACCTAATTACCTCCAGAGAGTTTTAAGGTATGATGAATAGGCTCCACAGCCTTTTATAGATATCTCCAGCTCCTTCCTTTCCCCAGCCTGTGGGTCCCGGTCCGCGGGGCTGACAATGCTACTGCTTGTGCTTTGTTCGAAGAAAGTGCCACAACTTAGCTCTCCTCTGAATCTGCATATGGAGCGTGGTCTGCTCCCAAATGTGTTTGGCCTCCCGATGAAATTTCCTCTTTTCTTTCCCCAGCCTGTGGGTCCCACTTGAAGGGTAAGGGCTTCTGCTTCTGACGCTCCAGTCTGCGCGTTATTTCTGGGTCTCGGCTTCTGAAAGTTTCCTGACAGCTTTTCAGAATAGATACTTATGGGGAGGAGGAATGATGAATTCCTCCGGTAATTAGGTAGAACTCCATGCGAGTTCTAAACCTAATTACCTTCATGAATTTTTTAGTTATGATGAATAGGCCCCTATAGCCTCTAGCAATGCAAAAACGGTTTTAGTCTGAGAAATGTGTTAGTGGTCTTGCCATCAAAGGTTTACTGTTTTCTGTCACTAGGGGGACCAGTATATCTACAGCCAAGGCCAAAAGTGTTGAGAATGACACAAGTATTGGTTTTCACAAAGTCTGCTGCTTCAGTTTTTATGATGGCAATTTGCATATACTCCAGAATGTCATGAAGAGTGATCAGATGAATTGCAATTAATTGCAAAGTCCTTCTTTGCCATAACAATGAACTTAATCCCAAAAACAACATTCCCATTGCATTTCAGTCCTGCCACAAAAGGAAAGGGCTGACATTATGTCAGTGATTCTCTCGTTAACACAGGTGAGAGTGTTGACAAAAATAAGGCTGGAGATCACTCTGCCATGCTGATTGAGTTAGAATAACAGACTGGAAGCTTTAAAAGGAGGGTGGAGCTTGAAATCATTGTTCTTCCTCTGTTAACCATGGTTACCTGCAAGGAAACACGTGCAGTCATCATTGCTTTGCACAAAAAGGGCTTCACAGGCAAGAATATTGCTGCTAGCAAGATTGCACCTAAATCAACCATTTATTGCATCATCAAGAACTTCAAGGAGAGAGGTTCAATAGTTGTGAAGAAGGCTTCAGGGCACCCAAGAACGTCCAACAAGTGCCAGGACCATCTCCTAAAGTTAATTCAACTGTGGGATCGAGGCACCACCAGTGCAGAGCTTGCTCAGGGATGGCAGCAGGCAGATGTGAGTGCATCTTCACGCACAGTGAGGCAAAGTCTTTTGGAGGATGACCTGGTGTCAAGAAGGGCAGCAAAGAAGCCACTTCTCTCCAGGAAAAACATCAGGGACAGATTGAGATTCTGCAAAAGGTACAGGGATTGTACTGCTGAGGACTGGGGTAAAGTTATTTACTCTGATGAATCCCCTTTCAGATTGTTTGTGGCATCTGGAAAAACGCTTGTGAGCACTGCCATCAGTCCTGTGTAATGTCAACAGTAAAGCATCCTGAGACCATTCACGTGTGGGGTTGCTTCTCGGCCAAAGGAGTGGGCTCACTCACAATTTTCCCTAAGAACATAGCCATGAATAAAGAATGGTACCAAAACATCCTTCAAGAGCAACTTCTCCCAAACATCCAAGAACAGTTTGGTGATGAACGATGCCTTTTCCAGCATGATGGAGCACCTTGCCATAAGGCAAAAGGGATAACTAAGTGGCTCGGGGAACAAAACATCGAGATTTTGGGTCTATGGCCAGGAAACTTCCCAGAAATTAATCCCATTGAGAACTTGTGGTTAATCCTCAAGAAGCGGGTGGACAAACAAAAACCCACATATTCTGACAAACTCCAAGCATTGATTAGGCAAGAATGGGCGGCCATCAGTCAGTATGTGGCCCAGAAGTAGATTTACAGCATGCCAGGGCGAATTTCAGAGGTCTTGAAAAACAATGGTCAACACTGCAAATATTGACTCTGTGCATAAACTTAATGTAATGGTCAATAAAAGCCTTTGACACTTATGAAATGCTTGTAATTTTACTTCAGTATACCATAGTAACATCTGACAAAAAGGTCTAAAAACACTGAAGCAGCAACTTTGTGAAAACCAATACTGGTGTCATTCTCAATACTTTTGGCCATGGCTGCCTGTAATACCTCATTTTTAGCTGAGTTGATCTTACAACTGGATAGCTATATTCATGTTTTTCAGAGAGTAGATTCAGAAGCTATGTCAATAGTTTTGTTAAAGTCAGCATGATATTATCGACATACAATACAAGGCCGCAATGTTTTAAATGTCTCTAGAGCTTGCTGCCTCTGGTTCAATCAGTAAGGAAAAGGGGAACAAGAGGCATTCTTGACTAGTGCTTATATCAGTGGTATCACTCTGGGGTGCCTCGGAACACATGCAGGGGTGCCTCAGGTTAGTGGTCCAGCAAAATATCTAATTCTTTATGGTCAATGTAATGTAGATATGTGCACAAACAGAAGCGCAAACATCTCCACCACTATATAACCAAACCTAAGGATGACAGGTAAGCACAATTTACTTCACTATACTACTTCACTACATTTTTTCTGAATTTCTCAATAACAAACTTTTGGCTTAGGGGTGCCGTGAAAACAATACTGATACTCTAGGGCGCTGTGATTCAAAAAAGTTTGGGAACCACTTGCTTATATTGTAAAGAGTGGTGTAATACCCATTCACTGCTACTATAGCGGTGGACTTACAGTAGAATGTACGTATATCAGATTATCTGTGGAAATCTATATGGGATAGTTTTCTCAGCATTACAATGCTCATGGTGCATACACACGTAAAGATTTTCTGTCCAACCAGCCAAATAGTTGATTGGTTGGAATGAAAATCTGGTAAGGTATGAAAGCAAATGACAATCAGCAATGTGCTCCCAAATGCCGGAAAATGGACAAAAACTGTTGTTTGAACAAATTGTTTAGATCAAACATTTAACAAACTTGTCTGACGTCTATTTTCATCTCTTTTCTGGAATTTAGGAGCAAATTGCTGATCATCAGTTACTCCCATACATTACCAGATTTTCATTCCAACCAATCAACTGGTTGGCTGGTTGGACAGAAAATCTTTAGGTGTGTATGCAGCTTCAGAGTAGTAGTTAGTATTTATGTATTTATATGTATTTAACTTTAATACAATTATTAGGACATTAAGCACAAAATAATAAAAAAAATTGTCAGCCACAAGTTTATCAGTTGGTAATACACAGTAGTTTTGAATAAAACTGGCTATTGGAGATTCCTCAAACATGGCAAGTACATACTTGCCAACTCTCCCTGATTGTCAAAGAGACTCCCTGAAATAGTAGCAATCTCCCTGACTCCCTGAAGAGTCTAGCACTCTCCCTGATTGCACCTTACCCCCATTATGTATCTGTTATATACTTGGGGAAAAAATAAATATATATGTACAAATAATATAATCAGTGTCATTTCCATGCATTGGTTATAAGTAGGGGTGAGCGGGTTCGGATTTCTGAAATCCGAACCACCCCGATCCGAGGCCAATCCGAATCAGGCTCGATTTTTCCCGCCTGACTCGGATCTGAAATCGAGGCAAAACGTCATCATCCCGCCTTCCGGATCTCACGGGTTTAGGATTCTATATAAGTTACCAGCGTCGGCGCCATTTTCTCACTCGGCTGTGGACAGTGAAGAGGGAGGGTGGGAGTTAGGGCTGTGTAGTGTAGTGTTGTGCTGTGCTGCTGTTGTCCATAGGGGCTGTGTCCACTCCTCCAAAGTCCATAGGGGCTGGCTGTGTTGTGCTGTGCTGCTGTTGTCCATAGGGGCTGTGTCCACTCCTCCAAAGTCCATAGGGGCTGGCTGTGTTGAACTGTGCTGCTGTTGTCCATAGGGGCTGTGTCCACTCCTCCAAAGTCCATAGGGGCTGGCTGGACTGTGTTGTGCAGTCAGTTGTCCATAGGGGCTGTGTCCACTCCAAAATCCTGTGCAGTGTCCCAGTCCTAAAGGGGTGCTGTAGTGTTGTCCAGGGGTGCTCTGTCCATCAGGGGTGCTCTCCCCAAGTGCAAAAAAAAATAAATATTTTTTCTGTGTTTGTGAATTATGTGTGCAGTAGCCGCACGTGCATCACCAAAGTAGTGCCAAGCGTGCGCCTGTGTCATAAGTAAAGGGCCGGCTGGCTTGACCGTTAAAGGGTGCTGTAACCCCCAAAATGCGCTTCGAACAAAATAAAAAAATATTTTCTGTGTTTGTGAATTGTGTGCAGTGTGGCTGCACGTGCATCAACAAAGGAGCAGCGCCAAGCGTGCGCCTGTGTCCCATAAGTAAAGGGCCAGCTGGCTTGACCGTTAAAGGGTGCTGTAACCCCCAAAGGGCACTCCAAACAAAATAAAAAAAAATATTTTTTTGTGTTTGTGAATTGTGTACGCAGTAGCAGCACATGCATCAACAAAGTAGTGCCAAGCGTTCGCCTGTGTCATAAGTAAAGGGCCGGCTGGCTTGTCCGTTAAAGGGTGCTGTAACCCCCAAAGGGCACTCCAAACAAAATAAAAAATTATTTTCTGTGTTTGTGTGCGCCTTAGCCGCACGTATATATCAATATAACATAAATGGAGGACCAAACTTTCTCCGATAAAAATAAAATAGGGAAAGATCAAGAACCACTTCCTCCTAGTGCTGTTGCTGCTGCTGGGAGTTGTTCATCATCCCAGAGAGGAAGTAGGAACACCACTACTTTTACTAAACAATTGACCCTCCAACAGTCCCTAGCGAGGAGGATGAAGTACGACAGCAGTCCTCCTGAAGCAAAACGTATAACTGAGGCCTTGACTGCTATGTTGGTGTTAGACGTACGTCCGGTATCCGCCATTAGTGCAGTGGGATTTAGACAATTGATGGAGGTAGTGTGTCCCCGGTTCCAAATCCCGTCTAGATTCCACCTGCATCCTCAAAGCAGCAGCGACAAGCGTGCGTCTGTCTGTTAAAGCGTGGTGTAACCCTCAAAGTGCGCTCCACAAACAATAAAAAAATTCTTTTTTTTCTGTCTTTGTGAACTGTGTGGGCTGTAGCTGCACCTGCATCCTCAAAGCAGCAGCGACAAGCGTGCGTCTGTCTGTTAAAGGGTGGTGTAACTCTCAAAGAGCGCTCCACAAACAATAAAAAAATTCTTCTTTTTTTTTCGGTCTTTGTGAATTGTGTGGGCTGTAGCTGCACCTGCATCCTCAAAGCAGCAGCAACAAGCATGCGTCTGTCTGTTAAAGGGTGATGTAACCCTCAAAGTGCGCTCCACAAACAATAAAAAAATTCTTCTTTTTTTTCTGTCTTTGTGAATTGTGTGGGCTGTAGCCGCACCTGCATCCTCAAAGCAGCAGCGACAAGCGTGCGTCTGTCTGTCAAAGGGTGGTGTAACCCCCAAAGTGCGCTCCACAAAAAATAAAAAATTCTTTTTTTTTCTGTCTTTGTGAAATGTGTGGGCTGTAGCCACACCTGCATCCTCAAAGCAGCAGCGACAAGCGTGCGTCTGTCTGTTAAAGGGAGGTGTACCCCCAAAGTGCGCTCCAACCGAAATAAAATAATCTTTTTTTCTGTGTTTGTGTTTGAAATGTATGCGCAGTAGCCGCACCTGCATCCTCAAAGCAGCAGCGACAAGCGTGAGTCTGTCTGTTAAAGGGTGGTGTAACCCTCAAAGTGCGCTCCACAAAAAATAAAAAATTCTTTTTTTTCTGTCTTTGTGAATTGTGTGGGCTGTAGCCGCACCTGCATCCTCAACGCAGCAGCGACAAGCGTGCGTCTGTCTGTTAAAGGATTACATCGGTGACAGTATCCAAGTAGGCATGTCAGACAGTCCGTACATGTACTGTCAGGAAAAAGAGGCAATTTGGAGGCCCCTGTACAAACTGGCTCTATTTTACCTGAGTTGCCCCCCCTCCAGTGTGTACTCCGAAAGAGTGTTTAGTGCAGCCGGGAACCTTGTCAGCAAAAGGCGTAGGAGGTTGCTTCCACAAAATGTGGAGAAGATGATGTTCATAAAAATGAATTATCAACTCTTCCAGGGAGACCAGCCTCCAGAACATACAGAGGGACCTGTGGTGGTGGATTCCAGCGGGGACGAGTTAATAGTCTGTGAGGATGAGGATGTACACAACACTGAAGAGGGTGAGGAATCGGTGGATGAGGAGGATGAGGACGACATCTTGCCTCCATAGAGCCAGTTTGTGCAGGGACAGATTAATTGCCAGCTTGTTTTGTGGGGGCCCAAACGAACCAATCATTTCAGCCACAGTCGTGTGGCAGACCCTGGCGCTGAAATGATTGGTTTGTTAAAGTGTGCATGTCCTGTTTATACATCATAAGGGTGGGTGGGAGGGCCCAAGGACAATTCCATCTTGCACCACTTTTTTTTCTTTGCATTATGTACTGTTTGGGGCCTAGTTTTTCAAACTGCCATCCTGTCTGCCACTGCAGTGCCACTCCTAGATGGGCCACGTGTTTGTGCCGCCCACTCGTGTCGCTTAGCATAGCCTTTTGGACATAAAAACATTATTGTGAGGTGTGAGGTGTTCAGAATAGACTGGAAATGAGTTGAAATTAAGGTTATTCAGGTTAATAATAGCATAGGAGCAGAAAAACCAACACATTCTGTGATTTTAGCTGTTTTTATTCTTTTTTTTAAAAAAATACAGATCCAAAACACAAAACCCAGAATCCAAAACACGGAAGGGTGGTTTTGGCAAAACCAATCCAGATCCAAAACACGAAGAAAGATCCAAATCCAAAACCAAAACACAAAACACGAAAAGTGGCTGGTGCACACCCCTAGTTATAAGGCACAATGATCCCTATGGCTTCCCATATGCATGCATTTTCATATAAGGTTTCTCATTGGTCAGTCATAGTATATGGAATCACTTGTAAAACACAATACATGAGCAAGCCCTGAAAAGTACTGTATCAGTGTGTTTTCATCAACAAGTACAGTAGATCATACTAACTGCTTTGGGGCTCATTTATATTTGGATCAGGGACGTATTTATAATGGGTGCAGGGGCTCCTGTATCGGGAGGGGGCCCACACCGCACACCCTGCACCCATATGTTTTAATACTTAATCCTTCGAAGTCCCGCATTGGGCTGTAGCGCTAGACAAAACACCTCAAAAAATGGCCACCGCGGCCATTTTTCCGGCATTGTGCGCATACGCACTAGGGAAATCGCCGGGAAAATGGCAGCTGAGCCATTTTCCTGGTGACCTGTGCATGCGCAGTAGACTTTGGTCACAGACTAGTGCCCAGAGTTTACTGCTGCGGTGACGCGGCCGGCTGCCGGGGAAAGAGGAGGGGACCCGGGATGGGGAATGCACACGGACCCCCTCCTCTCTTCAGACACCTCTGATTTGGATGTAAGTCAATTTCATGACACGCCTCTCAGATGTAGGAGTAAACAGGGCTGGCTCTAGGGTTGTTCGACCAGTGCGTTCGCATAGGGGCGCCACCCGTAGAGGGCGCACCCCTCGCCAGCATCCCGATTTCAGCGGGACAGTACTGTCTTGCTGTTCCACCCGTGGGCTGAAGTGGCCCGCAGGTGGTCAAATCGGAAGGTTGGGGACCCCCACCGCCGCAGCTGTGTGGCGGTGCCGGACCCCGGAGTTTGAATAGATGCAGCGCGCATTGCGCGCGGCATCCATTCACTGACGGGTGAGGGCTGGGGGAAGCCTAGCCAGTGACGGAGGGCTGGATTTACCACCAGCCTGACGTTATTTGGTGGCTTGCCATGCGGGCATGCCTCCAAATAACGTCGTGTAGGAGGCATGGCCTATGGTATTTAGACAACGCCCCCAATTTCGGTCACGCGCTGCGAAGCCCCCTGGAGCCGGCCCTGGCAGTAAACGTCCACTTTAAAGCACACTCATAGGTGCTGCTTACACAATCTCCCTGAAATGCTTTTTTCAAAAGTGGGCAAGTGTGGACTAACATAAGAACCCCTGTTCTAATATACCTTGCATAGTCCCTTATAAAACATCTAAATAAGTTATTAATATAATACTAGATCATATTTTAGATATATAATTTCAAGTGAGTAATTTTGATATAACATGATAGTCATTAAAAAGTTGACATCTGTATCGTTTTTCTTTTATCACACTTGATTATCATACTTGACACAGACTTTTATTACAAAAGTTACTTGAGTGTGGAGATTAGTGGAAATTGTGAAAAGACTGTACATACATGTCAGCACACTGTATGGACACACAGATGCCCAATAGCACACCAAATATATTCTCTAAAAGATAAAGGGGCCTATTCAACAATACTTAACTGGCCCGTTAATCATGCAGAAATGCTAGTTTCCACATATTTAAGGTAAAGGACCATTCATCATCAAAAGTCCGGACCACCTGATATTTAACAAACTCCGAAAACTTAAAGTTTTCGGCGTTTACCTGCCAGTACAAACGACATGTTCATATAGCGCTTGTTCTCGTAGCCCCGTTCCTTCCTATGCAGGCCCGGATTTATCAGTAGGCAACCTAGGCGCCCGCCTAGGGCCCGTCTGGCCCCAAAGGGCCTGTTGCCCGCCCCCCGAAATCCAGCCCTGGTGAGAACCTGCTATCCTGTGTGTGACCTGCTGAGGACACAAACACAGCCAGTTTAGCAGCAGAAGTACAGCACGGTCCGGGGCCCTACCCTATGCGGGAGGAGGAGGCGGAGTTGCAGTCCTTCAGCTGGGAGTCCGGGCTCACACATATGTCTGCCTGGAGGGGACCAGTGGCTCCATTTCCTGATCCTCACCTCCAATCAGTTCCACCCCTGTGATGTGTGCAATGTGAGCTGCTGCAGCCAGTCTCCTCCGTGCTCCCCCCCTCACAGTGTAGCCAGCACCCTTCCCCGCAGCATGCTGCAGACACACAGAATACAGCCTCTTCATCCATTGTAGCCTCCAACCCGCCCCACAGTGTGACCAGCCATCTTCGCCCCCCCCCCCCGCAGTGTAGCCAGTCATCTCTGCCCCTCCCCCCGCAGTGTAGCCAGCCATCTCCGCGCCTTTCCCCCACAGTGTAGCCAGCCATCTTCATCCCCCCGCAGTGTAGCCAGCCATCTCCGCCCCTCCCTCCGCAGTGTAGCCAGCCATCTCCGCGCCCCCCCTTGCAGTGTAGCCAGTCATCTCCCCCGGACGCAGTGTAGCCAGCCATCTCCCCCCCGCAGTGTAGCCAGTCATCTCTGCCCCTTCCCCCGCAATGTAGCCAGCCATCTCCGTATCCCAAAGTGTAACCCTCCATCTCCGTACCCCGCAGTGTAACCGGCCATCTCCGTACCCCGCAGTGTAACCAGCCATCTCCGTACCCCGCAGTGTAACCAGCCATCTTCGTACCCCGCAGTGTAATCAGCCATCTCCGCCCCGCCTCCCGCTGGACACTGGTCTTCTGCCCATGAATCACGACCATGCACGCGCAGACACAGAGACAGCACTCTGGGTAAGTTTAACTCAAAAATATTTCTTAGTGTTAAATAACAGCTCTCTCTTCCTGTTTTATATATATATATATATATACATATATACATATATATATATATATATATATATAAATATATATAGTGACAAGAATCACATATAAATATATATAGTGACAAGAATCACATAGACCGGCTAAAATCCAACAGACGTTTATTTTCTCTCCACAGGCAGGTGGTATACAAAACAGTGCAGTTGCTCATAGGCAAGATATTACAGGCTGGTACACAGAACCTTCCAAACAGCAATACAGTTCTTTAGTGGACTCACAGATTCAGGATCCCTAAGACTAGTCACCCCCAGGCCTATAACCTTGGCGACTAGTTCACCATCAGGATCTCTGTGGAACTACACAGACACAGCTTTAAAGACAGATAACAGGTGCAGTTTAATTACTTAGATGATAACTGATTGAGGCAACACCTGAACTGGACTCTTCAGTCCTACTACTTTTGCTATGTCAAACCTGAGATATCTAGACATTCCACATTCACTTCATGTGGAATTATGCTGACCCTATCACACTCCTTCAACCACCCTGGTGAAGCTAAGAAACTTGCAGACGAGCTACCTGCCTCGTCCACATCTATTTGTGCTATCCGTCTGGGCACACAACTCTCTACCTTTTTCCAAAGTTCGCCATCTTCACCCTCTTCCTCCTCCTCCCCTAGCTTCACAATAGGGTTTTTTGGAAGATCGGGCCCAACAAATTTTCTGGAAAGGGCATCAGCATTGAGGTGCTGTTTCCCCGGACGATGCTGTACCTCAAATTTAAGTGGCTGCAAAGACAAAAACCAGCGGGTTACACGAGCATTCACTTCTTTGTTCGTGTGCATCCACTGTAAAGGGGCATGATCTGTAACCAACAAAAATTCCCACACCAAGAAATAATTTTTAACGAGTCTAATGCCCATTTGATTGCCAAGCACTTTTGCTCCACAGTTGTGTACTTGTGCTCCCTGGGCAGCAATTTCCGGCTGAGGTAGAGGATGGGTTTCTCTTCCCTTCTACTACCTGGGAAAGGACTGCTCCCAATCCCGTACCTGAGGCATCTGTCTGCATTATAAATTGCTTCTTGAAATCAGTAGCCTGCAAAACAGGTTCTGCACATAAGGCCATGCAGCTTCTGCTGGTCTAGACCACACTATTTTGTCTGGGAACTGTTTTCTAGACACTCAGTTAATGGTGCTGCCCTAGTGGCCAAATCACAAATGAATCTGTGATAGTAACCCACTAGGCCAAGGAATGTTCTGAGCTGGGACTTACATTTGGGTTTAGGCCATGTGAGGACCGCCTCCACCTTACTGGGCTGAGGTTTTACCTGCCCTCTGTCTACAATATATCCCAAATATTTCGCCTCCACCATTCCAATGGCACTCTTCTTGGGATTAGCAGTAAACCCATGTGCCGTTAAAGACTTTAACACTGCTTCTACTCTTGGAAGGTGTGACTCCCAGTCGGGGCTAAAGATGACTATGTCGTCTAGATATGCAGCTGCATACTCCCTGTGGGGCCAAAGTAAATTATTCATAGCCCTCTGGAAAGTTGCTCTATGCAAACCAAAAGGCAGCATTTTCTGCTGGAACAAACCCCCTGGGGTAGAGAAGGAATCTGCCAATACCCTTTTGTCAAATCAAGAATGGTGAAATATTGGCTTTTTGCTAGATTCTCCACCAGCTCATCAACCCACGGCATAGGGTAGGAGTCCAAATAAGAAACTTTATTTAACTTGCGAAAAGTAATTACAGAATCTTAAAGCACCCGAAGGCTTAGGCACTAAGACAATGGGGTTATTCCATTCACTGTTTGACTCCTCTATGACCGCTAATTGCAGCATCTCCTCCATCTCTCATTTTACCGCTGCCCGTTTTGCCTCAGGTATGCGATAGGGTCTCTGATTTATTATTTATTATTATCACCCTAGGAGGAGTGACAATATCATGCTCTATTATTTGGGTCTTTCCCGGAATAGCAGAGAATACATCTTGGTTTTGTGCTACTAACCTCGCCACTTCCTGTTTTTGGAGAAGACTGAGGATGACCTCCATGGGTACCTGACAGTCTGGGGTTTTCTTTGTCACAAAAGAGGGCTGACTGGCACTTTCTTTCCAAGGTTTTAATAGATGTACATGATAAATTTCTGCCTCCTTCCTTCTATCCTCCTGTCGTACCCTGTAGTTTACAGGTCCCACCACCTCTATGATCTCATAAGGTCCTCGCAATGGAGCATACAATTTGCTTTCAGTAGTAGGCTCAAGCACTAGTACCTTGTCTCCCGGTTTGAAAGACCGGTCGGCTGTGGTAACGTCATAATTGCATTTCTGATGCTGTTGAGCTCTGTCCATATGTTTGTTTAGCAGTGGCGCAATCTGTCTTAACCGGCCATACAATTGGGACACAAACTGAACAATATTAGGATCTTGGCATGGCTGTTGCTCATAGAGGAGTTCGAAGGGACTAAACCCCGTGGATGATTGGGGCACCTCACGAACTGCAAACAGTAAATAAGGCAGGAGTAGATCCCAATCTCGCTTTTCTTGTGACACCACCCTCTTTATCATCTGTTTAAGGGTCTGATTAAAGAGTTCCACTATGCCATCGGTTTGCGGCTGATAAACTGAGGTGGTAATCTACCCTTAAAAGTCAGCACAAATCTTTCATTAATTTAGATACAAAAGGGGTACCTTGATCTGTTAGAACCTCTTTTGGTATTCCCAAACGGGTATATAGCATCAATATCTCCCGGGCAATAGTGCTAGATTTCATGTTATGCAGAGGGATGGCCTCCGGATACCTTGTGGCATAATCTACTACCACTAATATGTATTGATGCCCATGAGCAGATTTTTCCACTGGCCCGATCTGATCCATACCAATTCTCTCAAAAGGAATAGAAATGACAGGGAGGGGAACCAAGGGTGCCCAAAATCCTGGCAGGGTGCTGTCTTCTGACACACTGGACATTCCTGACAATACTTTTTTACTGCTGCATGAATGCCGGGCCAGAAGAATCTTAACTCAATACGCTGGAGAGTTTTCTCCTCCCCCAAATGGCCACCCCACAGGTGTGTATGAACTGCCCCCAACACCAACTGCTCGTGTTTCCGGGGAACCAACAATTGGTCTACTCTCTTACCCTGCAAATATGTTACACAATATAAAAAATAATTTTTCAACGCAAAGTATGGTAAAGCTGCTGATTACTCTACCATTTATCTCTACAACATTTTCAAATGCATTTATCAAGTTCCCATTATTTTGTTGGTCTTGGCCAAAGTCCTGCAAAGACACTTCCTTGCCAATGGGAACCTACTGTGCTTCGGTCTCACTCCCCTCCTGCTGCTCACCGGCCAAGGAGGGTGTTACAGCCACCAAACTTTGGGCCACAGCAAAGCTTGGCTCTTGGGACACCTCTGACGTGGACCTTCTGCTGTCATCATGCTACGTAACCACCTCTTGTAATAATGGAAAGTCCCGGCCTAGGATCAATGGGCAGAGTGGTCTGGCGGCTACCACCTTCAGAGATTGCACTTTTATCACTATCGGGAGGTGCACTCGGGGGCATTCTTCTACACCCCCATGTACCACATATAATCTTTACCGGGGGTAGCACCTGATCAGCCCCAGGTGGAACCAGGTTGGCAGAGATGATGGTTAATTCGCTGCCAATATCCAGTAAGGCCCAGACCTCATGGCCTTCCACTCGCACCATCAAACGAAACTAGGTGGTTTGCGCCGGGAAAGTGCTTCCAGCAGCCATGCTGACCACTGGTCAAGTTGTTTTTCCAGCACTGTAGTTCATCGGCTTGCCCTGCTTTGGGCAGTCCCAGTGCAAATGGCTGGGCTCACCGCAGTCAAAACACAGCTGGAGATGGGCTGTTGGCTTTAACAACTGAGACATGGGTTCTAGGCTTGGGTACTGGCTGAAACCCCCGCTTGGCTTTGTTCAACTTCGCAAGAGTCAGGTAGCGTTCAATCACCACCGCTAACTCCTCAAAATTTGAGGATCAGTCTGTAGGGCCCACTGTTGCACCACACGGTCTAGTACATGAACAGCATGGTCCAAAGCCACCATCTCTACTATACGCTGAGCAGAGTTTTTATCTGGCTGCAACCATGCCTTACTCAGCCTGGCTAATTTGGCAGCTGGACCCTTGGATGCTCAGACGGGTTCGGCCGCCATTCCTGAAACTCCTGCAGAGTATGGCCTTTTTCAAGTGAGGATAGGAGTTTGCCTCAGTCATGTTTAAATCAACATATGCTCTCTGAGATTCCCCTGTGAAAGTCTGTCAGCCCACTCCTCAGGCCATTTTAAATGTGCAGCAGTCTGCTCAAAGGTGCACAGAAAAGCTTCAACGTCATCAGATGGAGTAAGCTTCTGTAACAACTCTTGCTCATGCCCTCCTTTCCTCATTTCAGTTAACTCTGCATGTAATAGCTGAATTTGAGTTTGTTGACCCTGAATCAAAGTTTGCTGTCCTTGCACCTGTGCTTGATGCGATGCAGCTAATTCAGCAAAACTTTTCAAAAGCTCCTCCATATTATGCTGCTTTATCCCTTTATGGACAAACATAGGAGGCTTTATAAATTCTCTTTTGCAAGCCAGATTCCCAGCAATCTATATCAGCTGGCTTCCCTTAAAACTGCACTACATTCCCTGGGCTCCCAAACCCATACACAGGAATTAAGCAGTATATTGTGCACAATTTGCATAAACACATGGACAGATTATCACTGTGAAAAACTGCCATTTTATGGCTGGCCTGCCACATTCACCTACCCAGCTAGTAATGCGACTTAGACTCACCGCGCCGCTGCGCAGAACATAGCACCCTGCAATGCATCTCACTGCCACTGTGGGTGCATCCGGTCACTGTATCTGGACTCCAGCTGCATAGTAGTATCCAGCAAGGCCCCTGTGCAGGCGCCAAATGTGACAAAAATCACATATACTGGGTAAAATCCAACAGATGTTTATTTTCTCTCCACAGGCAGGTGGTATACAAAACAGTGCAGTTGCTCATAGGCAAGATGTTACAGGCTGGTAAACAGAACCTTCCAAACAGCAATACAGTTCCTTAGTGGATTCACAGGTCCAGGATCCCAAACACTAGTCACCCCGGGGCCTATAACCTGGGCGACTAGTTCACCGTCAGGATCTCTGTGGAACTACACTGACACAGCTTTAAAGACAAATAACAGGTGCAGTTTGATTAAACAGACGACAACTGATTGAGGCAACACCTGAACTGGACCCTTTAGCCCTACTGCTTTTGTTCTGCCAAACCTGAGATATCTGCACATTGCACATTCACTTCATGTGGAATAATGCTGACCCTGTTACAATATATATATATATATATATATATATATATATATATATATATATATATATAGTCAGGTGCATTAATATTGGGACATTGACAGAATTTTCATATTTTGGCCTCTATTCACCACCACAACGGCTTTGAAATGAAACAAACAAGATGTACTTTAACTGCAGACTTTCAGATTTAATTTGAGGGTAATTACATCCAAATCAGGTGAACGGTGTAGGAATTACAACTGTTTCTATATGTGCCTCCCACTTTTTAAGGGGCCAAAAGTAATCGGACTATCAACTCAGAAGCTATTTCATGGACAGGTGTGGGCTATTCCCTCGTTATTTCATTATCAATTAAGCAGTTGATTCTAGGTGTGACATTTGCATTTGGAATCAGTTGCTGTCGACTCTCAATATGAGATCCAAAGAGCTGTCATTATCAGTGAAGCAAGCCATCATTAGGCTGAAAAATCTAAACAAACCCATCAGAGAGATAGCAAAAACATTAGGTGTGGCCAAATCAACTGTTTGGAACATTCTTAAAAAGAAACAAAACACCGTAGAGCTCAGCAACACCAAAGCAACCCGGAAGACCACGGAAAACAACTGTGGTGGATGACAGAATAATTATTTCCCTGGTGAAGAAAAACCCCTTCACAACAGTTGGCCAAATCAAGAACACTCTCCAGGAAGTAGGTGTATATGTGTCAAAGTCATCAATCAAGAGAAGACTTCACAAGAGTGAATATAGAGGGTTCACCACAAGATGTAAACCATTGGTGAGCCACAAAAACAGGAAGACCAGATTAGAGTTTACCAAACAACATCTAAAAAAGCCATTACAGTTCTGGAACAACATCCTATGGACAGATGAGACAAAGATCAACTTGTACCAGAGTGATGGGAAGAGAAGAGTATGGAGAAGGAAAGGAACTGCTCATGATCCAAAACATACCACCTCATCAATGAAACATGGTGGTGGTAGTGTCATGGCGTGGGCATGTATGGCTGCCAATGGAACTGGTTCCCTTGTATTTATTGATGATGTGACTGCTGACAAAAGCAGCAGAATGTATTCTGAAGTGTTTTGGGCAATATTATATGCTCATATTCAGTCAAATGCTTCAGAACTCATTGGACGGCGCTTCACAGTGCAGATGGACAATGACCCGAAGCATACTGCAAAAGCAACCAAAGAGTTTTTTAAGGCTAAAAAGTGGAATGTTATGCAATGGCCAAGTCAATCCGCTGACCTGAATCCGAATGAGCATGCATTTCACTTGATGAAAACAAAACTGAAGGGAAAATGCCCCAAGAACAAGCAGGAACTGAAGACATTTGCAGTAGAGGCCTGGCAGAGAATCACCAGGGATGAAACCCAGCGTCTGGTGATGTCTATGCGTTCCAGACTTCAGGCTGTAATTGCCTGCAAAGGATTTGCAACAAAGTATTAAAAAGTGAAAGTCAGATTTAGGATTGTTTAGTTTGTCCCATTACTTTTGGCGACTTAAAAAGTGGGAGGCACATAAAGAAACCGTTGTAATTCCTACACCGTTCACCTGATTTGGATGTAATTACCCTCAAATTAAATCTGAAAGTCTGCAGTTAAAGCACATCTTGTTTGTTTCATTTCAAAGCCATTGTGGTGGTGAATAGAGGCCAAAATATGAAAATTCTGTTAATGTCCCAATACTTATGCACCTGACTGTATTTAGTATGTGTGTTTATATTTATATATATTCACTGAGTCACTCGCTATTGTGACCATTAGCTGTTTAATTTATTTTTTGTTCCTCCACTTTCTCCCATCTCCTCTGTTCTTCCCCCTTTCCTTCTATTTCACCATGTTCTTCCCCTTCTCCTCCCATCTCCCTCTGCTTGACCCCCTTTCCTCCTGTCCATCTCTGAACGTCCCGCTTTCCTCCCGTTTCTCTCAGTTTTTTTCCGTTTTTTTGTGTGACATTCCAAGTAGGGTCTTCTTGTAACAGCCCACAAGCGACACCTATTGTAATATATGCACAGAATTGTTTTGGGGTGGGTGAGGGCCCAAACTGGTATCTTGCCTACGGCCCCATGTGGTCTAAATCTGTCTCTGTTCCTATGGGAAGGAGATCCGGGGATGCAAAGAGGAATCTGAGCGGATCCCTCCGCCGCATGTTCACTGCCTCCCCGGCAGTTTTGCGCATGCGTACCTCAGGTTACATATGCGCAGAAGCCGGCGTCATAGACAGATAAGTAACGCTGCTGCTTCTGTACATTTTGGAGCAGTTGTCCCCACACCGGAGCAATGATGAATTGCTCCAGTAATAAGTATCTCCGGCGCCGAAGTGGATACTGAAGTATACCCCGCAGCCATGCGCCCCTGATGATGAATAGGCCCCACAGCCTGAACAATAATTAAATATTGATTACAGTCCATTTTAAAAATTTACAATACAATAAGAATTTATACAAGGTTGAATTTGGACCATGTACTTTTTTAACCAGGTTAAATATGTAAATAAGTAACACAGAATTTTAAAATAATCCCAGTGGCATCTTCAATTTTAGAGAATTAAATTGTCAAGCATAATAATTTGGGACACATCCAATTCTGGTATCAATACACATACTGTAAATGTGTCCTGACATACATGGTAAAGTAATAATTCCCTAGAAATATTCAGCCTAAGGGGATTGATTTATATTTGGATACAAAAGAGGATGTTTTCTAGATATGCGAAAGTGCATCTGCTCTTCTGTATTTTCACTAAGAAGCATTTTCTTATGCATCCAACCTTAAAAATAATGAATAGTTCAGTACTACGCAAATATCAATTATAGAACACATACTATGCACCCATCTAGTATAGTCACAGAATTGACACTGCGCAAGTAATGTACTTAGAGATACTGTATATGTGACCCCAAACATGAACACATCGCAATCCGCGCAGCTAAAGTGTATTTCAGCACTTTTACTGTTCTCCATTCCTGATCTGCCTCAAGATCAAGATGCCACAAATGTCAGATATAAGTGGTCGAATATATTACTGCAAATGTGATAAATTTAGCATGAGATGCATAATTACGTTGCACAAATGCAGTTTCCAATTATAAATTGTAATACCCCATTCCACCAGAAACCCTGCTCCAACTGAGCAGGGGTCGGAGCATGGTCTTACCCCTTCCACCTGCGGCTGGACCCGTGTTGTTTCCTGACGTTCACACCGGAACCGGGTCTTCCATGACCCAGGTCTTGCGGCATTACACTGGACGCTTGGAGATGTCATCTCCAAGCGCTACCGAAGCCAACCAACCCACTGGTTTGAGGCATGACCGGGGTTTACACTGCACTGTTAGAAGTCCTTCCTGGGTTCAACCATGGTAGAGACCAGGGTCGGATTCCCGGGTTACTCGACTAGGTTTATTGTTCAAGGAACCTTTTACACCAAGCCGCGATCCGTGTAGACCTGGCAATAACCCGGGTTATTGAGGCAGTGAAAAAGGGGTATAAATCAGACAGAAAGGAACTGATTTTAAATTGGGTGTTTGCACGTTTGCACAGCGTCAAATAGGCAGACTGGGGCCACATAACAACATAAAAAGTACTACGCTCCTATTGAACTATGTGGATGCATCTCTCTCAACCATAGCCATGTAGACAGAGAATTCTACCTTGCAATGCGCATGCTTCATAGCCAAGCACACTTTGAGCAAATACAAGCGATTGTGGTGTAACTGGGCTGCAACTGGGCATTAGCACATAGGGTAAGTGCTCCAAGTGCATGTAGATGGAACTGCAGGTTGTTCAGAGCGAGAGCAGAGATCTGTCAAATTCCAGACAGATCTCTTGCACCTAGAATAGGGCTGGTGAAAATGCACATTGATAGTGATGACAGCTACTTTCACAAGTGGATGGTTAGGGGCCTTGTGGCCAACTCTGAGGATAGGTGAAGATCCTACCCTATAACAGCTCCAATGTGTGCAGGTGTGGTACCTAATACTTTATGCAGTCTCTGTGCTTGTCAGCAAAACTGCGGCACTTCAGTTTGGCATAAAATGAATTGGGGGCAATTGTGTATAGCATCATATGTATAGGGGGCACTACTGTGTGCTGTAATATGAGATTCCAAAACTGAAAATCCAAAATCTGCTCAAAAGGGAAGGGGATTTGAGGTACCCTTCTTCCAGTGGCGTGTGGTGAGGTCAGTGGCTGGTGAAGCACTGGCTAGTCTCAGAGGCAGATTTACACACACACAATATATGGACCCGAAAGAGGTACCTTAAATCCACCATTCAATTGACAGGTTGCATAATAACATACATTCCCCTCTATCTGAACAACTCAGGATTTATTGATTTTTGCAATAGGTGGTTATACTCATGTAAAGAATCTCATTTATTCCAGTTAAGACCTAACACATATGTTGTCCAGGGCCTTAGTTTACCTAATAGCGGGAGTGGCGCTATTAACGGAAGACCTAGACAGCAAAATAGCCACTTAGTGAGTAGTGATAGTGAGTATACTGAATGTATTAAACTAAACACTCACATGTTCCCTGCCTGGGCCCTGCAAACTGACACTCTCCCAGTCACAGAGTGACAGCCGGATA
Source organism: Taudactylus pleione (assembly GCA_031769625.1). Taxonomy (NCBI): domain Eukaryota; kingdom Metazoa; phylum Chordata; class Amphibia; order Anura; family Myobatrachidae; genus Taudactylus; species Taudactylus pleione. The sequence continues at coordinate 2,247,850 of JAUIMM010000759.1, read as the reverse complement.
CAGTCACTGTCAGTGCTGGATCTGATGCCCAATCACATTTGCCTCACTGACAGGGGCTTTGATGTGGGCTGAAAGCACGTCCCTGTCAATGAGGCACTTGTATAGGTGCTGCTTCATCTGTTTCTTTTCAATGGGCCTTTACTGCCTGCGGCTTGGCCCCGCCCCTGCTTAATCTCCTGTACGATTCTCAGCAGGAGGTAACGCTCTTGGTAGCTCACAAACAAGCAGATACTTATTATGATACAGAACATGTGTCATAAGTATCTTCTTTGTATTTTACTCATTAATGACCGGACTTGCTCTGCCAAGGTGGTGAGGAGAGCGAGTGAGGGGATTAATGTGGATATGATGTTATTGGAGAAGAGGGAGATTATATAGGAGGAATAGATTTGGGGAACATGATGATAATAGGGTGATTGATGACATAGAAATAGTACTAGACATGCCCCCTTGGCAGTGCTAGCCACCCCAAGGCAGTACTAGACATGCTGCGGTGATGAGTATATAATTGTAATGTACCAGAAATCAATGCTTGCAAACAGTATACCAGTAATACTGATTTGGAACAACCCTATTCTCAGCGTTCACACACCTCTCCTTCCCCTTTCTTTTCTTTGCCATTATGTGACCACTGTGGAGCTTTGTGACTGGCTGGCCTAAACTCAGACATCAGGTTATTTTCAGTGGCAGCCTATATATATTTGTTCCTTAGAAATATATATACCGTTCAATAAGCTTCAGCTAGATGTTTAAGAGCTGCAAAACTTGCTGTTTAAAGTTTATGTGGCATTACTGATTTACATTGTTCATGTATTTTGTGTTCATAAAAAAAACCTTTTAGCTGGAAAAAGAAGCAAATCCCAATTTTCTGCAAACACAAAAACTGACTTTTGAGGAGGTGGCTATGGGCTCTATTTACCTGAATCCACATTTTGAATGCAGATTGTAGTGTGATATTACAGAGTGAATTCGCATTGCGAATTCATGCAATATCACAAGGATTTACTAAAAATCCCTTGCAGGGACAGAGTTTGCGATAAAGCTCTGTCCCTGCGAATCCCCTCCACACACTTGTCACGGTATTTTTGCAAAAAATACCGTGACAAGTGCTGATGCATGCGCCGTTTCTATGCCCCGCCCCCTGCGATCGCGGGGCTTCACCCGGTATTTTTTCACAATTTATTTTTAGTATCTACCAGGCAGATCACATTTCCCATTACAATTATGGGAAATGCGATCTGATTACTAAAAATAAGTGATAATTAGAGGTTGGAGTAGAATTATACGAATTCTACTCCAATTGCCCTTTAGTAACTTTAGGTGAAACTAAAACAATGTGAAAAGGATGTGAAAACACCCTTTTTCACTTTATTTTAGTAAAAATAATGTTAATAAGTAGAGCCCTTTATCTAGCCATGTATGCCCAGCTTTAATGGAATATTTTACTTTACTAACAATAATTATCTGAATTTGTAGAAAATAAGCAATTGGAAGGAAATACATAAATTATTGAAATCTGAATTGTGGGTTTCAAAGTTGATCAAATGTGAGTTACAAAACAAAAAGCAGATATCCTTATAAATTTGTGCAAAGAAAATACTGATATAAATTTACTAATCTCTTTGGAGTTCTGCGCTGCTGACCCCTCTATCTCATTATCAGTATGAGCACATATTCAGGCCTCAGTTGGATGGACAATTAGGTAACTTTTTCTGTGTAACATTATCAAAGCAAGTGTAATGACATGTAACTTAGGGGTCTATTTACTAAGCCTTGGAAGAGATAAAGTGAACGGAGATAAGGTACCAGCCAATCAGCTCCTAACTGCCATCTCACAGGTTGTATTTGAAAAATGACAGTTAAAAACTGATTGGCTGGTACTTTATCTCCGTTCACTTTATCTCCCTCCAAGGCTTAGTAAATAGACCCCAAAATGTCTGTCAGAGCGACAGAAATTTTATCTGGCAGCCTGCCAGCCGCAGATGTCCGCGGCATACACTGTGAGATTTCTTACAGTGTACTTGCCTGACATCTGCGCTCCGCCCCCGTGGGGAGGAGACATTTTCCTATTCCTTCCATGGGAAGGAACACAGGAAATGTTGGTCTGTCGGCCATGGCTGGGCATACACTTCCCGATGCGGCCGACAGATTACCCCATAAATATCGCATCGGACGGACATGCTGGACAATCCGGCATACCGAACCAAGCAATATTTAACCCTCAGTCGGCCGCACACACGCTACAATTATCGGGGCGATCCGAGGATATCGGACGGATCGCCCCGATAATTGTAGCGTTTATGGCCAGCTTTAGGCTGGGTACACACCTACAGATTTTCTGTCCAACCATCCAACTAGTTGACTGGAATGGAATGGTAACGTATGGGAGTAACTGATGATCAGCAATTTGCTCCTAAATGCCAGAAAACAGATGAAAATAGACATCAGACAAGGTTGTTAAATGTTTGATCTAAACAATTTGTTCAAACAACAGTTTTTGTCCATTTCCCGGCGCTTGGGAGCAAATTGCTGATCGTCATTTGCTTTCAAACCTTACCAGATTTTTATTCCAACCAATCAACTAGTTGGATGGTTGGACAGAGAATCTTTATGTGTGTACCCTGCCTTAAGGTGCATACACACACAACGATTTTTTGATCAATTATCGTTAAACGATATCGTTTAACAATAATCGTTTGTAAAAATCGTTCACTTTCTGAGTCAAACGATGAACGATTATCGTTCATGCGCGTTCACGTTTGTAGTTTGTCGTTTATAGTTTGTAGTTCAGTCAGACTTGTCAACTCAACGATTTTCATTAAGGGAATATGTAAAAATCGTTTGTAGTTCATAAAAATCGTTCATTACATTTAGTAAATGAACAACTTTAGTAAACGATTTTAGTAAATTTTTTCAAGGGCAAAAATCGTTTACTAAAATCGTTCATAAAAAAAATCGTTGTGTGTGTATGCAGCTTTAGTGAGCAAATAGTCGATTGTCATTTGCTCCCATACATTACCAGATTTTAATTTCAACCAGCTAGATTGGACAGATATCTGACAAATAATACAGGGGCCTCCAAATTGCCTCTTTTTCCTGCCAGTACATGTACGGACTGTCTGACATGCCTACTTGGATGCTGTCACCGATGTAATCCTTTAACAGACAGACGCACGCTTGTCGCTGGATGCAGGTGCGGCTACAGCCCACACATTTCACAAAGACAGGAAAAAAAAGAAGAATTTTTTATTTTTTGTGGAGCGCACTTTGGGGGTTACACCACCCTTTAACAGACAGACGCACGCTTGTCGCTGTTGCTTTGAGGACAGTATCATATGCAGTGACAGTAGACTTGTCAGAAATTGTTGGCACGTCCTTCAGTCCGGACCAGATGTCCAAACCGGCCCTTGACTTATGACACAGGCGCACGCTTTATGCTGCTACTGTGTTGATGCACTTGTGGCTACATCGCACACAAGAAAAAAATTTGTTTTTTATTTTTTGGAGCACTTTGGGGGTTACACCACCCTTTAACAGACTTATGGGACACAGGCGCATGCTTGGCGCTGCTCCTTTGTTGATGCACGTGCAGCTACAGTGCACACAATTCACAAAGACAGAAAAAAAAGAAGAATTTTTTATTCTTTGTGGAGCGCACATTGAGGGATACACCACCCTTTAACAGACAGACGCACGCTTGTCGCTGCTGCTTTGAGGATGCAGGTGCGGCTACTGCGCATACATTTCACACACAAACACAGAAAAAAAGTAGATTATTTTATTTTGGTTGGAGCGCACTTTGGGGGTTACACCACACTTTAACAGACAGACGCACGCTTGTCGCTGCTGCTTTGAGGATGCAGGTGCGGCTACTGCGCATACATTTCACACACAAACACAGAAAAAAAGATTATTTTATTTGGGTTGGAGCGCACTTTGGGGGTTACACCACCCTTTAACAGACAGACGCACGCTTGTCGCTGCTGCTTTGAGGATGCAGGTGGAATCTAGACGGGATTTGGAACCGGGGACACACTACCTCCATCAATTGTCTAAATCCCACTGCACTAATGGCGGATACTGGACGCACGTCTAACACCAACATAGCAGTCAAGGTCTCAGTTATACATTTTGCTTCAGGATGACTGCTGTCGTACTTCATCCTCCTCACTAAGGACTGTTGGAGGGTCAATTGTTTAGTAAAAGTAGTGGTGTTCCTACTTCCTCTCTGGGATGATGAACAACTCCCAGCAGCAGCAACAGCACTAGGAGGAAATGGTTCTTGATCTTTCCCTATTTTACTTTTAACTGAGAAAGTTTGGTCCTCCATTTATGTTATATTGATATATATGTGCGGCTAAGGTGCACACAAACACAGAAAATAATTTTTTATTTTTGTTGGAGACTAGTGCACTTTGTGGGTTACACCACCCTTTAAGAAATGAGCCAGCCGGCCCTTTACTTATGGGACACAGGCGCACGCTTGGCGCTGCTCCTTTGTTGATGCATGTGCAGCCGCAGTGCACACAATTCACAAACACAGAAAATATTTTTTTATTTTGTTTGGAGTGCCCTTTGGGGGTTACAGCACCCTTTAACGGACAAGTCAGCCGGCCCTTTACTTATGGGACACAGGCACACGCTTGGCGCTGCTCCTTTGTTGATGCACGTGCAGCCACAGTGCACACAATTCACAAACACAGAAAATATTTTTTTATTTTGTTTGGAGTGCACTTTGGGAGTTACAGCACCCTTTAACGGTCAAGCCAGCCGGCCCTTTACCTATCACACATGGACATTCTTGGCGCTACTTTGTTGATGCACGTGCGTCTACTGCGCACACAATTCACAAACACAAATAAATATTTTTTTTTATTTTGTTTGGAGTGCCTTTTGGGGGTTACAGCACCCTTTAATGGACAAGCCAGCCGGCCCTTTACTTATGGGACACAGGTGCACGCTTGGCGCTGCTCCTTTGTTGATGCACGTGCAGCCACAGTGCACACAATTCACAAACACAGAAAATATTTTTTTATTTTGTTTGGAGTGCACTTTGGGGGTTACAGCACCCTTTAACGGTCAAGCCAGCCAGCCCTTTACTTATGACACAGGCGCACGCTTGGCAGTACTTTGTTGATGCACGTGCTGCTACTGCGCACACAATTCACAAACACAAAAAAAAGATATTTTTTTCTTTTTTTTGGAGTGCACTTTGGGGGTTACAGCACCCTTTAACGGTCAAGCCAGCCGGCCCTTTACCTATGACACAGGCGCACGCTTGGCGCTACTTTGTTGATGCACGTGCGGCTACTGCGCACACAATTCACAAACACAAAAAAATATATTTTTTTCTTTTTTATGGAGTGCACTTTGGGGGTTACAGCACCCTTTAACGGTCAAGCCAGCCGGCCCTTTACCTATGACACAGGCGCACGCTTGGCGCTACTTTGTTGATGTACGTGCGGCTACTGCGCACACAATTCACAAAAACAAAAAAATATATTTTTTTATTTTGTTTGGAGTGCCCTCTGGGGGTTACAGCACCCTTTAATGGACAAGCCAGCCGGCCTTTTACTTATGGGACACAGGCGCACGCTTGCACTACTTTGTTGATGCACGTGCGGCTACTGCGCACACAATTCACAAACACAGACATTTTTTTTTTTTTTGCACTTGGGGGGAGCACCCCTGATGGACAGGGCACCCCCTGGACAACACTACAGCACCCCTCTAGGACTGGGACACTGCACAGGACTTTGGAGGAGTGGACACAGCCCCTATGGACAACTGACTGCACAACACAGTCCAGCCAGCCCCTATGGACTTTGGAGGAGTGGACACAGCCCCTATGGACAACAGCAGCACAGCACAACACAGCCAGCCCCTATGGACTTTGGAGGAGTGGACACAGCCCCGATGGACAACAGCAGCACAGCGCAACACAGCCAGCCCCTATGGACTTTGGAGGAGTGGACATCTCTATGGACAACAGCAGCACAGCACAACAGAGCCAGCCCCTATGGACTTTGGAGGAGTGGACACAGCCCCCATGGACAACAGCAGCACAGCACAACACTACACTACACAGCCCAGCCAGCCCTAACTCCCACCCTCCCTCTTCACTGTCCACAGCCGAGTGAGAAAATGGCGCCGACGCGGGTACCTTATACAGAATCCAAAACCCACGAGACCCGGAAGGCAGGATGATGATGTTTTGCCTCGATTTCAGATCCGAGTCAGGCGGGAAAAGTTGAGCCTGACTCGGATCGGCCTCAGATCGTGGGAGCTCGGGGGGGTTCGGATTTCAGAAATCCGAACCCGCTCACCCCTAATATATATATATATATATATATATATATATATATATATATATTTGATTAACCAGATAAATTGCTAAAACAAGGTGCTTATATAAGGAGTTATTAAAGATTACCATGGCAACAGACACATAAAGATGGTACCCATATTTTTATATAAATCATAGTCTTTGGCATGCATTTGATCGCTTCAGTCAGGGTTCTGTTCTTCTTTTCAGTTACTGTCTTTTGATGCGCTTTGCTGTGTTGTCTTAAGAAGTATTTTATGCCTTGTACATTCACATTCATTGTTTGTCACTATGGGCTCTATTTACTACAATCCGCATTAAAATGCAGATTGTAGAGTGATATCACACAGGGATTTATTAAAAATTCCTTGCAGGGACAGAGCTTGCGATAAAGCTCTGTCCCTGTGAATCCCCTCCGCAGCCTTATCACAGTTTTTTTGGGAAAAATTACAGCGGCAAGCTGCCGCGCTATGCGCCGACCGGCCACTGTTACCCCCGTGCAATTGCGACTCCCCCGCCGTCACCCCCCACCCCGCAGGCCCCCCCATGACCCCCTCCTTAGTTTCACTTACCTCTGGTGACCGATTATCACAGGGCTTCCCCGGTATTTTTTCACAATATATTTTTAGTAAATTCCAGGCATAATTGTAATGGGAAATGCGATCTGCTTACTAAAAATATGTGATAATTAGGGCATGGAGTAGAATTTTACGAATTCTACTCCAATTGCCCTATAGTAAATATATGGGTGATACTAAAATAATGTGAAAAGGGTGTGATTTAAAATGCAGATTGTAGTGTGATATTTTCACCTAAATTCGCATTGTGAATTTAGGAAATATCACAGGGATTTATTAAAAATCCCTTGCAGGGACAGAACTTGCGATAAAGCTCTGACTCTGAGAATCCCTTCACAGTCTTCTTACTGTATTTTTCTGAAAAAATACTGTGAGAAGGTGCCCGCACATGCTCCAACCAGCTTGCCTAATGTTCCTCCCCTCCCACGACAGCGTCCCCCCTCTTACTGTCACTTACCTCCGGTGATTGCTGCTCTGCTGAAGTCCTTCCTCTGGGGCTCCAGTCAGCTGGTTTCCCGGCTCCTGCACTGTGACCCCGGCCAGCTGTTCTATGCAGCAGCTGACCAGGGTCACAGTGCAGGACCCAGGAGACCAGCTGACCGGAGGCCCGGGGTAGTAAATCACCGAGCACTGATCATCCTGGATGCAGGTGTTTTATTTTTTTTGCAGTGATCAGCTTGTGTTCTGTTTATATCACACAGCTGACCACTGGGGCCGGCTCCCAGCTCTGCTCTGCCTGTCAGAGCGGAGCAGGAGTCGGGGAACCAGGGGAAACCCTGGATAATGCCATCTCCAGGTGGCGTTATTATCACAGGGCATCCCCTGGTATTTTTTCACTTTTTATTTTTAGTAACTTTGGCCAAATTACATTTCCCATTACAATTATGGGAAATGTGATCTGCTTACTAAAAATATGTGATAATTAGGGTTGGAGGAGAGTTTTACTAATTCTAATCCAATTGCCCGATAGTAAATTTATGTGAAACTAAAATAATGTGAAAAGGGTGTGAAAACACCCTATTTCACTTTATTTTAGTAAAAATAATGTTAATAAATAGAGCCCTGTATATCTTGACTAGTTGTCTTTAAGCATGTACGTTTCTATGGGTTCTATTTACTACAATCCGCATTGGTAATGCAGATTGTAGTGTGATATTACCGACTGAATTTGCATTGCGAATTCAGGCAATATCACAGGGATTTACTACAAATCCCTTGCAGGGACAGAGCTTGCGAGAAAGCTCTGTACCTGCGATTCCCCTCCGCACACTAGTCACGGTATTTTCGCCAAAAAATACCGTGACAAGTGCCCCGCGCATGCGCTGACCGGCCTCTGCTGCTACCCCCCTGGCGCTAAGCCCCGCCCCATCACCAAGCTGCAAAACCCCCCCCCCTCTCCCTTAATTACACTTACCTGCATGTTCCGGGCTCCGGTGATGTCCTCCATGTCCTCAGGTCAGATGACATCCCATACTGCACTGGGACTCTGTCAGGTGACGATCGGGCCGCAGTGCAGCATGGGAGACCAGCTGACCGGAGAGAGGACATCACCGGAGCCCCGAACTCTGATCCCTGGAGTCAGGTAAGTTTGGGGTTTTCACATTTTATTTGATTAACTTTGGTCAGATCACATTTCCCATTACGATTATGGGAAATGCGATCTGATTACTAAACATAAGCGATAATTAGGGGTTGGAGTAGAATTTTACGAATTCTACTCCAATTGCCCTTTGGTAACTGTAGGTGATACTAAAATAATGTGAAAAGGGTGTGAAAACACCCTTTTTCACTTTATTTTAGTAAAAGTAATGTTAATAAATAGAGCCCTATGTACATATTGCTTCCTGGTGTAATTTCACAGGACCACACAAATCATTGTGTATAATATTGAGTGGTCTTGAAGCTTTGCTCATTTTATTTTAGAAATGGTGCTCTCGTGACTTATAATTGCTGGACAAGCTGTTAGTATAAGATCCTTTGCGAAGTCTCACTTTTGCAATTCCTATATGCTTTCTGATTGTATTTGCCACATATGAAACAATTATTGTGTCTCCGTGGGCTTACTTCCTGTTCATTGTTTAGATGATAAATGTGTACGTTCACATTGGCACTGTATACCATCTTTCCTATTTTCAGGATCATTTATATTTAAACTATGAGCACATGCTAGATTTTTATATATATATATATATATATATATATATATATATATATATATATATATACAGTACTGCAGCCTTACAATACAGACTACTGCAGCCTTACCCTGGGAACAGGTCAGAGCTCATCACTGGAGTGAATTTAAATCACCTTATAAGTCCTAATTGATAAGGATCTCATCCTGTCCAACTTAATATCAGGATTGGTTACATCATTTGTTCTGGTGTTTTTGGTGTGAGGGTCTTTTTTAGAACCATTATTGAGAAAAAATCCGCAGAAGGTTTCTCAAAGAAAGAAATATTTTCATCAGTGTCCAGCATTTGACATTCCTAATTGGATCTTCCTCCTATCGCTACTATATAGTGATTAAGCTCTTGTCTTCAGCTAAAGACTTTTATGTGCTTGGTGCGCCCTCTAAGTGTTTTTATTATTTCTGTTATTTATTGTTCCCCTAACAGGGCAGCTACTTGAGGTGATGCATTATTGTAGCGCAAGCTAAAGTCATTGCTTTTATATTCCATATATATATATTAGCTGAAGTACCTGGCGTTGCCTGGGTTTAAATCTTCAAGTTATTACGTTTTATATTATGTGATGTCATCCACATCCATCCAGTGGAAGGCTCAGAACAGGCTCCCTGGGTCGAATTTCTGGCCGACGTACACCGACTGGGACCGGGACCCCAACTACTCCATTAGGCATCCCAGACCAATTGCCACCCTTCTGTGAAGTTTTTATCCAAATCCATCCAGTGGAAGGCCCAGAACAGGCTCCCCATGTTAAAGTTCTGCCCAGCATACACCAATGGGAGGTCCTACCAGGACTTCAACCCCCTAGTATGTCTTCTGGGATCCAATGTTACCACTCTGTGAAGTTTTTGTCCAAATGCATCTAGTAGAAGGCTCAGAACAGTCTCCCCATGTCAAAGTTCTGCCCAGCGTACACCAATGGGAGGTCCGACCGGGACCTCAACCCCCTAGTATGTCTTCTGGGATCCAATGTTACCACTCTGTGAAGTTTTCGTTCAAATCCATCTAGTGGAGGGCTCAGAACAGGCTCCCTGGTTCAAAGTTCTACGTGGAACACTCCTCCGTGAGTTCTGACCGGGACCCCAACCACTTCAATAGGCATCCCAAACCAGATGCCCCCCCCCCCTCTGTGAAGTTTTCATCCAAATCCATCCAGTGGAAGGCCCAGAAAAGGTTCCCCGGGTCAAATTTCTGCCCAGCGTCTCCGAGTCAAAGTTCTGCCCAGCTTACGCCAATGGGACATCCAACCGGGATCTCAACCCCCTAGTATGTCTTCCTGGATCCAATGTTACCACTCTGTGAAGTTTTTGTCCAAATCCATCTATTGTTTTTGTTCAAATCCATCCAGTGGAAGGCTCAGAACAGCCTCCCTGGGTCAAAATTCTGCCCAGCGTACATCAACGGGAGTTCCAACCGGGACCCTAACTCCCCTAAAACCTGGCCAGGATTCAGCTGGGTGCAGGGGTGTCTGAATGCATAAACACTCTTTCGCTTTGTCACTATGTGGTCTAATAGCTTACTTTTTCGATACTAAGATAGCAAAGTACTCTATACTGGGTCAACACTCAATATATGTAACTAATTGAAGTTAAAAATTTACTTTTAATATTAAAACAATTTTTCAAAAGGGAGACATGTCAATTTTAAACATATACTGAGACACACTTAAACAAACAGGATTTAGGGGCCTATTTATCAAATAAAATTGTCGAGCCGGTGGCGCATGCACGGACACCTTCTCACTGAATTTTTTTTCGAGAAGTGTGTGAAGTGGATTTGTGGTTTGTAGCTCTGTCCCTGCATGCGATATTTGATACATCCTTGTGTATGAGGGGCCGTTCAAGTCAAAATTACAGCTTTCTGGATATACCTAAATTATTGCTTTCTGGATATGACGTATGCTGAAATGGATATGACGTATGCTGAAATGGATATAACATATGATGAAATGTATATAACATATGATGAAATGAATATGACATATGCTGAAATGGATATGGGGAGTTGGGGAAGCATACACTGCTGCTCTGCATAGCAGAGCAGCGTGTACGCAGAACGAGAATAGATGTGCGCATGCGCACAGTATCTTTCTACTTCAGGGTCCATAGGGTATCCACAGGATACCTTGGGGTGTAGGCGGATGATGTCAGACATTGGGCACCACAGAGTTAAAGTTTTCAGCCTCCCAGGATGCACTGGGATCCCCCTCCTATACCCTGCCTCTGAGCCAAGACAAACTAGTTTCGTAGGTGCACGGCTCGGAGTCGGATCACCATTTAACAGAGGGGGGCTGTAATGGCCCCTGAAGTTCTTCAAGGCAGCTGTGGCTGCTCAAGATGAGCTGCACAGCATAGACGGTCAGTACTGACATCTATGCTGTCGCTCCTTCACCCCGCCAGACCAGAACGCCGGTACTGATACGGGGATGCTGGTGGGTGTCTAGGGTCACAGCTAGCGGTGACCCGAATTACCCGGACTGTGGCCGGATTCAAGGGGGCAGGTAAGTGGCGGGGTCCCTCGGATGGTACACGCTGAAACACAGTCCTAAGTCCCCAGGCAGGGGGCTCCCTGGGGACTGGCTGCACGTGGAGCCAGGTATTAACTTGCACTTCCACTAGACCACCAGTGACAGCGGGCCACGGCTGAGCGGCAAAGGTCTGGCGTCCCAGGGGTTAATTGCATGTCAGGGGAGCGGCCTTCCCTGTCTCACAGCCGGCGCCTCCCCCGCTGCACAGTGGCTCTCCATAGCGGTCTGGCGGGCTGTGTCAGCACTCCTCCCCCTGGCCCGCCTCCTCTCTGCTCCTCGGTGGCCATTTTCTAAGAGTGTGCAAACGCTGCTGGACGCTGAATCAAGGTGGCATCGCGGTCCGGGTCCCCCTGCATACCTCTCCTGTGATTAAGGTCAGAGTATGCAGCACTGTTTCCTACCAGGCTCTGTGTCTGTGTAGTTGATCTCCGTGCTGGTACTGCAGGTGTTTTATTTCTGCATTGTATGTGACTAACTGCTAATTTCTGACTGTCAGACATTTTACTATCCCTGTTCTTCCTCTGCTAAAGCCCTTGCGGTGCGGTGTTGCAGAGTGTTCATTGCCTCACTGTAAAAGCATTTATCTGTGAGGGGAGTCACATACACTACAGGTATACAATCGGGAAGCCGGCTGCCGGAATCCCGACAGTCAGACGCCGGTCATTTTCCCGACACCGGGAGACTGGCGCCCGGCATCCAGATCGAAGGGATGCCGGGCGCCACGAGCAGACAGCTGCGGGAGGGGAGGGTTAGGTTTACGGTACCTGGGGGGGACTTAGGGTTAGGCACCCCCCTGGGAGGGTTAGGGTTAGGCTAGGGGAGGGAGGGTTAGGCACCCCCGGGGGGGGACTTAGGGTTAGGCACCCCCCCGGGGGGTTAGGTCTAGGCAGCGGGGAAGGGGAGGTTAGGGTTAGGCACTTAGAGGGGGATTAGGGTTAGGCACTAGGGGTGGGAGGTTAGGGTTAGGCACCCTAAAGGAAGGATAGGGGGTTAGGTTAGTATAGAATATACTTACCTTTAGGGCGATCGGGATTTCCAGCGCTGTCGGGCTTCCTCTGCCGGGCTCTGCTAATCTGTCGGCCTGCCGATGCCGGGATTCGTACTGCCAGCCATGCGGCCGGCGGGTATTTCATACCGATTCCACACTACATTACACTCATCATGTCTGAGAGTAAACATTATTTTCCTCTTCAGCTAAAGTGTACCACATGTAATGTACCATTAGCGGAGGGTGATGGAAACACTGAGGGGTTATGGTTATGTAGGGCGTGTTATCTTATATCATGCCCGATTTCTGTCACTGCGCCTGTGCAGGAACCGCCCTGGGCTTGGTTTGCTAAGGCACTTACAACCCTTGTGGGCCAGCTAGCGACTCCCCCTATGTTCCCCCAGATGGGGTTATCACAGCAGTCGGTTGTGTCGTCACCCATGCAGGGGTTCCCCAGGCAGTTGATGTTACTCCAGTGTCTCCCGCTTTCGCCCCCCCAGGTCTCGCAGGAGCCTGCGTGGGTGAATTCATTGTCCAATACGGTGCAACACCTGTCGGATGTTTTACAGGGGTAGTCATCATTGCAGCCTCCTAAGCGGCCTTTAGTGTCTCAGATAGCTCAGTATGATGTTGTCTGATGACAATGAGATGTTTGACTTTTCAGACCAGGAGCCCCTCCATACTAAGGAGGCTAAGTCTAAAGTCTATATACCTAGCCTTATATGGGCAGTCCATGCGGCCTTGGTCATTGAGGATGATGATTCCCCCGTGGCTAAATCTAAATACGCCTTCTTTAAGGATATTAAGGGAGATGCCACTGTATTTCCTCTATCTGGTCAGTTAGTGGATCATTTAGAGGAGGCGTGGAAAAATCCGGGTAAGCGGTACCAGCCTTAAAAACATTTGGCCTTTGCATACCCCTTTGCGGATAATTATTTTTCCAAGTGGGAAACTCCTCTGCAAGTGGACTCTCATGTCACACGCCTTGTGACGAGAGCTACATTGCCCATACCCTCCATGTCCTCCTTAAAGGATGCTACCGATCGCAAGGTGGAAATATGCCTGAAATCCATTTATTCCCTTGCTGGGGGGCGTCCAGACCAGCTATGGCTGTGTGCTGGGTGGCCAGAGCCATGGAGTGTTGGGCTGATAGCTTGGAGGTGTCTCTGGACACTGACTCTTCACCTGAGCAGGTGGAGTTAGTGGGTAATATCAGAGACTCAGCCACGTACATTAATGAGGCAGCCTCGGATTTAGGTCTCCTCACTTCCAGAATCTCCTCGGTAGCGGTGGCGGCTCGCCGCACCCTATGGTTGCGCTCTTGTAAAGCCGACACAAATTCCAAAAAGGTTTGGAATGCTTGCCTTTTAATGGACAGGTCCTGTTTGGCAGTGATCTGGACAAAATTGTGGCCACTCTGGCAGCAGCTAAGTCTGCGTGTCTGCCATTGGCTACAGTCCCATCAGGGTCGGGTTCTTTGTCCTTTTGGCCCTATAGGGCCCTGGGTAAGTCCAAAGTACAGTCCTTTCCGAGACAGTCAGGGGCCAAGAAATCTGCCAAGCCTAAGAAGCAGGCTTGGAGTACAAGACGTCCTGCTTCCAAGTCGGGTGATAAGCCTTCCGGGATGGGATGGGCCTCTCCTTGGGGGACCCCAAAGTGGGAGGCCGGCTTCTTCAGTTCGCACAGTGCTGGTGTCTCACCACCACGGACATTTGGGTAAAACAAGTGGTCTCTCGGGCATACGCCCTCTCCTTCCGGCGGAGGCCTCCCAGCCGATTTTTCACCACGGGCCGTCAGTCGGATCAAGACAAGGCCCTGGTATTCCAGAAGGTGTTACACTCTCTGCTCCAGGCTGGAGTTATAGTGGCAGTTCCGTTGTCCCAGAGGGGATCGGGGTATTACTCCAATCTTTTTCTGGTACAGAAACCCAATGGTCTTACCGGCCCATCCTCAACCTCAAATCCCTCAACAATTCTTGAGGGTTCCTCTGTTCCGGATGGAGACCCTGCGTTCCATCATTTTAGCGATGGAGCCTGGGGATTTTATGGTGTCGCTAGATATTCAGGACGCTTACCTGCATATCCCCATTGTTTCAGCACACCAACGTTTCCTCAGGTTTGCAGTGGTCGACCAACACTTCCAGTTTCAGGCACTGCCCTTTGGTCTGGCCACGGCACCTCGAGTGTTTACCAAAGTCATGGCAGTTATGGCAGCCCACTTGCGAATGCAGGGGGTCCGCTTGTTGCCCTATCTGGATGACCTCCTGTTGTTGGCAGGGTCTCCAGAGATACTTCAGTGCCATCTGCAACTGACAGTCTCTGTGTTGCAGACTCATAGCTGGCTGGTAAACTGGAAGAAGTCCTCCCTGGTTACCTCACAGAGGATGCTCCATCTCGGAGCCCTGTTGGACTCCCAACTGAGGATCTTTGTGACAGAGGAAAAGATCTCTGGATTACAGGCAAAAGTACGCAGTTTCCTGCAGAGTTGCCGGGTGTCTAATCACTCGGCGATGAGGTTACTGGGATCCATGGTGTCAATGTTCGACATGGTGGAGTATGCCCAGTTTCATTCCAGACCTCTGCAGAAGTTGATCCTCTCCAGATGGAATGGGTTTCTCCATCGCATAAAGACACAGACAATGGTGCTTTCCCTGGAGGTACATCTGTCTCTGGCCTGGTGGCTGCACACTGCTCACCTGAACAAGGGGCACCCCTTTTGGATTGCGGACTGGGCCCTTCTGACAATGAACGCCAGTCTCCAAGGCTGGGGAGCGGTGACGGGTCTGCACTTCTTCCAGGGAAGGTGGATGCCAGCAGAATCTGCGCTTCCAATAAACATCTTGGAACTTCGGGCAGTATTCAAAGCTCTCCAGCAAGCAAGACATGTCCTGCACGGAATACCCGTGCAGGTGTAGTCAGACAATGCCACCACAGTGGCTTACATAAACCGCCAAGGAGGGACCCGCAGTCAGACGGCCCTGATGGAGGTGTCCCGCATTCTAGCTTGGGCGGAAGGCAATCTCCCTGCCATTTCGGCAGTGTTCATACCAAGAGTCCTCAACTGGGAGGCAGACTATTTCAGCCGTCAAGACGTGCATCCAGGAGAATGGTCTCTTCACCAGGAGGTGTTTCAACTCCTGGTGAAAAAGTGGGGTCTTCCAGAGATAGACCTCATGGCCTCCCGACACAACAAGCTACCTGTGTATGGGTCAAGAATAAGAGATGCAGAGGCACTTCTGGTAGAAGCTCTGTTGGTCCGGTGGACCTTCCAGTTTGCGTACCTCTTCCCTCTGTTCTCCCTTCTTCCTCAAGTGATTCGCAAATTCAAGCAAGAAGGTGGCATGCTGCAGCTGACAGCTCCAGCTTGGCCCAGATGGCACTGGTACTCAGATCTTCAGAGTCTCTCCTTAGACACTCCAATGCTGTTGCCTCTATGTCCGGACCTGTTGTCTCAAGGTCCTTGCCATTACCCGGACCTTGGTCGTTTGTCTTTGACGGCATGGCTGTTGAGACTTAAGGTCCAGGGGTTTTTCCAGCTCTGTAGTTAACACCATGCTCAGAGCTCGGAAGCCTGCGTCTGCAAGAATTTACCATCGAGTATGGCATACTTTCTTTGAATGGTGTCACCCTAGAGCCTATGATCCTCAGGTGTTCCGGATATCCAGGGTGTTGGCTTTCCTGCAGGTGGGCTTAGATCACGGTCTTCGCCTTGTTTCTCTGAAGGTGCAGGTTTCTGCCCTGTCAGTGTGGTTTCAGCGTAGGATTGCTACTCTTCCTGATGTCCACACCTTTCTGCAAGGTGTACTTCGTGTTCAGCCTCCCTTTGTTCCTCCAGTGACTCCTTGGGATCTTGCTGTGGTCCTGAGGGCTCTCCAAGGACCACAATTTGAAACACTGGGCTCAGTGGATTTGAAATGGCTTACAGCTAAGACTGTATTTCTTCTGGCCATTGCTTCGGCCAGAAGGGTTTCAGAATTGGGGGCTCTCTCATGTCGGCCTCCCTTTCTCATTTTTCAAAAGGACACTCGCCCTGGTTTTCTCCCAAAGGTGGTATCTAGTTTCCACATTAACGAGGAAATCATAGTGCCGGCCTTTAATTCTCCAGACCTCTCGGTTGGTGAGGCCACCTTAGATGTGGTACTGGCTCTAAAGATTTATGTTGACCGTACCAATTCTTTTAGGAAGTCGGACTCCTTGTTTGTACTCTATAGCTTCCATAAGAAGGGAGGGCCTGCCACTAAGCAAACTTTGGCAGGATGGATTTGCATGGCTATTCTAAGTCTTATATTCATGAAGGCCTTCCTGTTCCATCCTCTGTTAGGGCTCATTCCACTAGGTCTGTGGGTCCTTCATGGGCAGCTCTACGTGGTACCTCTGCTGTTCAGCTTTGCAAGGCAGCCACGTGGTCTTCCGTCCATACCTTTGTAAGGTATTATGCATTCGATACCCTCGCCTCACAGGATGCTTCCTTTGGGCGGTGGATTCCCCTTTCAGCACAGGAGCGTCCCCACCCTTAAAGGATACTGCTTTGGGACATCCCCAAGGTTTCCTGTGTATACCCTATGGACCCTGAAGTAGAAAATATGAGATATGGTAAGAACTTACCCTTGTTCTCTCTATTTCTACGAAGTCCATAGGGTTCCACAGGACTCCCGCCCTGTCTCACCTGTACTGCAGATGGGCTTTGTTCTGGTCACCGTTTTTTCCATCTCCTTCTGGTGAGAATGTGATTCTTGTGTGTTCCAGACTTTTTCTCCTCCTCGGCCTATGGCTTGTTACATAACTGGTTTGCCTTGGCTTGGGGGCGGGGTGTAGAAGGGGGATCCCAGTGCATCCTGGGAGGCTAAAAACTTTAACTCTGTGGTGTCCTATGTCTGACATCATCTGCCTATACCCCAAGGTATCCTGTGGAACCCTATGGACTGGGGTCCCCCTTCTATACTCCGCCCCCGAGCCAAGGCAAACCAGTTAAATAACAAGCCATAGGCCGGAGGAGGAGAAGAAAGAGAGAGAAGAAAGTCTGGAACACACAATTACATTCACCAGAAGGAGACGGAAAAAATGGTGACCAGAGCAAAGCCCATCTGCAGTACAGGTTCGACAGGGCGGGAGTCCTGTGGAACACTATGGACTTCATAGAAATAGAGATAACAAGGGTAAGTTCTTGCCATATCTCATATTATTCACAGTTCGGGGGGAAGTCCGGGGGCAGCCCAGCATCTCGGAGATGCTGGGCACGCCCCTTAGCAATGTAAACAGGGCGTGCTGCTAGATCACGCCCTTTTTTCACATAGGTCACACCCCTTTTCAGGAAAGCTTCGCTGCGTAGATGTCCCGAGTGGAACTCTGCAAAAGTTGTGAAGTATGTTATAACACTGACATGGCTTTGTGTGTTTATTTAGTGCATATAATGTATAGGTACTGTATGTGCATATCTACGTGCAATTCTATGTCTAGGGCTTTATATTGTGTATGTATGTATTTATTCTTCCGCTACTTGTGAGTGGCAGAATAAATACATACCTACAGGGCCGTAGAGAGCCTGGCCAGTCCCAGGTAAAGGAGGGGGCATGGCCTAATCGCGGGATGCATGGCCACGCCCCCTTGGAAAAAACACAAAAATATATCAGCCCAGTGCTAAGCAGGGGGGGGGCACAATCAGTGTGATCGCTCCCCCCCACAGCCATAGGAGAGTGCTCCGGCTGCTGCAGCAGCTGCAAGCAATCTCACACTGCAGCCCAGCACAAGCTGTGTGCTGAGCTGCTGTGAGGGAGGGGGGGGGGGCCACGCCGGGCCCCTCTAGCAAGCCCAGGCCCGGGTAAACTGTACCCGCTCCCCTCCTCTCGGCGCCCATGTATACATACATACATACACAATATAAAGCCCTAGACATAGAATTGTATTTAGACATGCATATACAGTACCTATACAGTATATGCACTAAATAAACACACAAAGCCATGTAAGTGTTATAATAATGCTGTGCATGTATGGGGTGTTAAAACCACAGCCTACTGCCGATTGTGGCAGACTATAAACCTCTGACCCAGCAGCCTGCATACAGTCAGTACATCTAGCCAGACAATAGGGGAATCTTACCCCACCTGCTGGATTATGAAGGAGCCATCTTGCTGGGAGACAGGGCACTCACTAACATGAGCAAGGACCTGGGTACTGGCAAGAAATCAGACATAGAGAAAGAAGAGAAAGGAGAGTAAAGAAAGAGCTGAGATGAGAGAAAATGAGGACAGAAAGGAAGTGAAAGTAACATTAATACATAACCTGCCTGCAGCAGGACCACAATCCTCACAGGAGAAAAAGCTGAAAAGAAAAAGCTGAAAAGTCTCCTATCTGCAGCTATAACTAATAGTACATGCAGTAGTAGTTATGTGTTACATTACCATCATCAGCACAGCAAAAGTTATTACTCCACTGACTATAGTGTTAGCACTCACCTCCCCTTTCCAGCTCTGCCACACTGTACAAGTAAGAGGGGTGGGCTGCGCTTCAAATTATTATTTATATTATTATCATTTATTTATATGGTGCCACAAGTGTTCCACAGCGCCTTACAATGACAAGTAAGTAACCATTGACTTACAATACAATACAATACAATACAGGACATGGATAAACATTGCTATATTTGCAACCTTTATGCCCGCATAAGCAGCCAAGTGTTAGTTGCCCTAGTGGGGAGTAAGAGATAAATTAAATTACAGCAGGGAGAAGCACAAGAGGGTAGAGGGCCCTGCTCGAAAGAGCTTACATTCTTTAAGGGAGGGGATGACAAACAGGAGTGACACAGATGGGGTAGGCGGGGAGAAAGGAAGATGTAGCAGCAAGATAGGATGAGAGCTGGAAGGCTTTAATGAAATAGTGGGTCTTAAGAGCTCGTTTGAAAGATTGTAGAGAGGTGCAGAGTCTGATGGGGAGAGGGAGGGAGCTCCAAAGGTGAGGAGCAGCACGGGCAAAATCTTGGAGGCGGGAGTGGGAGGAAGTAATCAACTGGCATGAAAGGTGGCGTGCATTAAGTGAACACAGAGGGCGGACAGAAGAGTGAAGGGAGATGAGATCAGAGATGTAAATGGGAGAGGAATGGGTGAGGGCTTTGTAAGTGAGTGTGAGAGCCTTGAATTGGGTTCTGAAAGGGAAGGGGAGCCAGTGGAGGGCTTGTAGGAGAGGGGAGGCAAATGTAGAGTGTTTGGAGAGGAAGATGAGCCGAGCAGCAGCATTGAGCACAGACTGGAGAGGAGAGAGATGGGATTTGGGGAGGCCAGCTAGGAGAAGGTTACAGTAGTCCAATCTGGACATGACCAGTGAATGTACAAGGGTTTTGGTAGCATCCTGGGTGAGAAAGGGTCTGATCTAGGAAATATTCTTGAGATGGAAATGACAGGACAGCGAGAGGATCTGAATGTGTGGTTTGAAGGAGAGGGAAGAGTCCAGGATGACTCCAAGACAATGCACTTTGGGACTAGATGAGATAGTTATGCCATCTATTAATAAAGAAATAGTGGGACATGATGTTATGTAGGAAGGTGGGAAGACTATCAGCTCAGTCTTAGACATATTAAGTTTGAGAAATCGCTGGGACATCCAGGAAGAGATAGCAGAGAGACAGTTAGAGATACGAGTCAGTAGAGAGGGGGAAAGATCAGGTGAGGAAAGGTAGATCTGAGTATCATCAGCATAGAGATGATAATGGAGGTCAAAAGAGCTGATGAGTTTACCTAGAGAAGACGTATAGAGAGAGAATAGGAGGGGTCCAAGAACAGAACCTTGGGGAACACCTACTGTAAGAGGCTGTGGGCGGAGGAATCGTCATGAGAGGAAACAGAAAGGGAACGGTCAGAGAGGTAGGAGGACAGCCAGGAGAGAGCAGTGTCATGTAGACCAAGGGAGTGAAGAATATGCAGCAGTAGAGGGTGGTCCACAGTGTCAAAAGCAGCAGAGAGGTCAAGAAGAATGAGCAGGGAGTAGTGGCTCTTAGATTTTTCAGCAAGGAGGTCGTTGCAGGCTTTTCTGAGGGCAGTTTCAGTGGAGTGGAGAGAACGGAAGCCAGACTGAAAAGGGTCAAGGAGGGAGTGGGAAGAAAGAAATGTGGTGAGGCGGTTATAAACAATACGCTCAAGGAGTTTGGAGGCAAAAGGGAGGAGAGAGATTGGTCGGTAGTTAGAGAGAATGTTAGGATCAAGGTTAGGTTTTTTAAGAATGGGGGAAACAAGGGCATGCTTGAATGCAGAAGGAACAGTGCAAGAAGAGAGGGAGAGATTAAGGAGGTGGGCAAGATGGGAGTAGGCAGAAGGAGAGAGGTAGCGGAGGAGGTGGGAGGGGATATGGTCAAGGGGAAAGGTGGAAGGGGGGGAGGACTGGATAAGGGCCTAACTTGCTCTCCAGTCACTGGGGAGAAGATTGTCAGAGTCGGTAAAATGGATGGGGAGGGGTGATCCGGGAAAGGAGGAGGTGGAGAGCTGGGGGACTGGTTGGATATGATGTCCTGACGTATAGAATCAATTTTAGATGTGAAATATGTAGCAAACTCAGTGGCAGAGAGCAAGGAGGGGAGACAAGGAGGGGGTGGGCAGAGGAGGGAGTTGAAGGTGGAAAAGAGACGCTGGGGATATGAGGACAGGGAGGAGATGAGATTCTTGAAATATAACTGTTTAGAGAGGGAAAGGGCAGCACGGTAGGATGACAGCATGAATTTGAAATTGAGAAAATCTGCCTGAGAGCGTGATCTTCTCCACTGTCGCTTGGCGGTTCGTGAACATTTTTGCAGGTATCTGGTGCATTTGGAATGCCAGGGTTGAGGTGTGGATTTGCAAGGGTGAGTAGTGATCACCGGAGCAACAGAGTCAAGAGCAGAAGTAAGGGAGGCATTGTATAAGGAAGCAGCTTGTTTAGCGAAGGAGAAAGAGAGGATAGGGGAGAGAAGTGAGTCAAGTAGGGAAGAGAAGAAAGCAGTGTCAATAGCTTCAATGTTACGCTTAGTGATGGTGGCTCTGGGAGGTAGAGGAGGGGAAGGAGAGAGGGATAGGTTAAAAGAGAGGAGGTGATGGTCAGAGAGGCGGATTGGGGAATTGGAGTAGGCAGAAATATCACAACGGTGAGTGAATACCAGATCAAGCAAATGCCCAATCGCATGGGAGGGTGAGGAGGTCCATTGGGAGAGTCCAAATGAGGAAGTGAGGGTGAGTAGTTTGGAGGCGGTAGATTCTGTGGGATATCAATAGGAATATCGAAGTCACCGAGGATAATAGAGGTAAGGTCTGAGGAGAGAAAGTAGAGGAGTGATGGGGTGAGGATGGGGGACTGGCGGGAAGTGGGCAGGTTCAGCAACATGATATTAACAGGAGTACCAATGTCTGCAGGTACAATATGAGGAAAAAGGGGTACACGTGCGCTCCTGCTGGGTGGGTGATATGATGGTGTGGGAGAATTGGCTGGGGAGGAGGGGAGAAGGGCAAGGGGAATGTGGGGAGGGGAGATGGATAGGGGTGTGTGTATTGGGGCTAAATGGAGGCTATGTTAGTGCATGTGTGGGTGAGAAAAAATGAGGCAGACAGTAAGTGTGGAATCCAACCTGTTTTATTCGGTAAGACATAGTGCTTCCCTAGGTGGTTCATTTATGGGGTGTGGGGATGAGCAGATGGCTCTCTGCGATCCTCGGTTGGGGAGTGGGTAGACCCTTTGAGGGGGCTCCTATCCGTGCGGTTCTTACTCCTGCATGTTCCCCTGCTGGACCTATGGTCTCAGTCTTCCGGAACCGGGATGCATGGGGTGTTCTTCAAGTCCTGTAGCTTGTGCAGTTGGCGGTGTCCCGCACTGTCTCTGGGACCTGTTTGACCTACCGGTAGGTGGAGAGATGTCCGTGGTGCTGTGCAGCGCAAGCTGTGGTCCCAGATGCTGACCAGGTGTTTCGTTGCACCTCTGCGAGCCCGCGGGGTGCCTGGCAGATGGGCGCCCGTCGATGTCCTGCTGTGGGCTGTAGAGTGATGCGGAGAGCCGTGGTGTGGTGCTGCCCCATGGTCCCATGGGGTCAGTCTACTGTGCTGTATGCACTGCCAGGGCGGGCAAGGGGGACCCAAGGTTTGCCGGGTTGTACAGTGCTGGATCCTCTGCGGCCTGGATTCGGTGTAGCAATAAATGGTTGATTAAAGTTCTTGTAGTGGTGGTGAGTGTGGGTGGCTTGATCTCAAACGCATTTCGGCTTCGGGGCCTTTTTCAAGGAGTACTTGAAAAAGGCCCCGAGGCCACCCTGGCAGTGCATACAGCACAGTAGACTGAACCCACGGGACTGTGGGGCAGCACCACACTGCGGCTCTCCTCATCACTCTACAGCCCACAGCAGGACATCAACGGGTGCCCGTCTGCCAGGCACCCCGCGGGCTTGTAGAGGTGCAACACAACACCTGGCCAGCATCTGGGACCACAGTTTACGCT
The DNA here is from genome assembly GCA_031769625.1 of Taudactylus pleione. Taxonomy (NCBI): domain Eukaryota; kingdom Metazoa; phylum Chordata; class Amphibia; order Anura; family Myobatrachidae; genus Taudactylus; species Taudactylus pleione. The sequence continues at coordinate 2,224,798 of JAUIMM010000759.1, read as the reverse complement.
GCATAGCACCACGGACACCTCTCCACCTACCGGTAGGTCAAACAGGTCCCAGAGACAGTGCGGGATGCCACACTGTACTTCTGCTTTTCCTTCTCAGCAGCCCTGCTTATATAAGAGAGCCGTGATTGGCTGGCACTGTCATGTGCTTTTCAGTATATGTTATATCCATTTTAGCATATGTCATACTCATTTCAGCATATGTCATATCCATTTCAGCATATGTCGTATCCATTTAATTTTACGTCGTATCCATTTCAGCATACGTCATATCCATTTCAGCATATGTCATATCCATTTCATCATGTCATATCCATTTCAGCATACATCATATCCATTTCAGCATACGTCATATCCATTTCAGCATACATCATATCCATTTCAGCATACATCATATCCATTCCACCATACGTCATATCCATTCCAGCATACGTCATATCCATTTCAGCATAAGTCATATCCATTTCAGCATACGTCATATCCATTTCAGTATACATCATATCCATTTTAGCATAAGTCATATCCAGAAAGCAATAACTTAGATATATGACATATCCAGAAAGCTGTAATTTTGACTTGAACAGCCCCTCATACTTGATGTATTCAAATATTGCATTGTGATATTGGGTGAATTTATCTCAGCTAATCCTCATCTGAGATGCAGATTGTGATAAATATGCCCCTTACGGTGTTACTTCAATATTAAGCAGTGGCAGATTTTACCTAGGGGCTGCCCAGTAAAATCTGCCACCCCCAGTGAGACAGAGAGTCTTCTGGCAGTTGCTTCCTATTAGAAGCACTATCTGCCAATCACAGTCAGTCCCAGAGGAAGTGGTCTCTCCTCCTGGGACTGCCAATCCAACAGCGATCAGTAGAGAAAGCACTTCCAATGGGAAGCCATTCCTCTGCCTTTCTGTGAGCTCAGTCCATCTTCTAGGGTTTGCAGCGAATATAGGCCCTCATTCAGAGCCACTCGCAAACAGCAGTACGCTCGTTGCGTTCCGATGTTGACTAACCACGCATGCGTCGGTGTTACACTGCGCATGTGCGTACGGCAGATTGCGAGCTTTTTATCTGTCGTTCCTAAAATAGCGTACAGGAAGTGACATGTCAAATGTGATTGACAGAACAGGGCGTTTTTGGGTGTTGACGGGGGTGGAGATGGAAAAACGCAGGCGTGGCGAGGCGTTTTTGGGGCGTACATACATTAGCAGATGCGAGCGTAAAATGTGTTCGGACCGTCACATGCGTCACTGGAACATCCTCTCTCCCTTCAAAATGCTCGCACAGTTTAGGGTCTGGATTACTCTACCACATTGGCGATGGCCTTCTCCTCCGTCCCGGGACTCCACGATGTTGCAGCGATTAATCGCGGACGGTCACAAAAGCAATTAGTGTTGTATTGAAAACCGGCTTGGTATGTGTTTGGAAAGCAGTTTATTGGGATAGCACAAAACCGTACGCAGGTGGAAATCATACCTGCTAATGTCAGGATTACACAATCAATTGGCGTACATTTTTTGGGGTTTTTTTTGGCCTCAATTTGTTGTTTATGGCCTATTGTGACAATAATGTCATCATGTTTTAATTAGCTCCCCCTTTTTTTTTTTAATGTGCAATTTGCATCGTTATGTGTTTTTTTAAACGTTCCTTCAAGAGGCCTTTTTTTTAGACAAATGAAATGGTTTTTGGTGTCCTTTTTTGCCTTTAGGGCCAGGATTAAATGTAACCCATTTGTCCAATAATGTCACAATACAATGTCAGATTTTTGTCATAAATTTATTGTTTAAACACAAACCAATTGGCATAATATTTTTTTTTAGTTTTTCTGCCAAAGATACTTTTTATCCCAAAAAAAAAATCAATAACTGATAACATAAACGTACAAAAATAACTTAAAAACATTTCACAAGAAAGGAGAGGGAAGTTTTGACCAGAAAGGAATATGAGCCAAGCACAGAAGGAGTGTGGGAAAAGTCGCCATTGCTGTCACCGTTTTTTCGCCCGTTTGGATGGGGGAGGGTGGGCGCCAGACCGGGTCCGGGATGCCATCGGGCTGGCCTGTCCAGAGGCAGATGTTGTTGCCTCTGGACTAGGCACAGGGCTAGGCACATTTGGAGGATTGGCTGATGTTGTGCCAGAGGTGGAGGATCCTGATGTTCCGGCAGGAAGGGAGGTCGGCTCCACCATGTGCTGGCGAACGAGCTGCTCCAGGGCATCGGCGATGCGGATGTTGGCCCTAGTATTTTCCGCCAGGGCCTGACCAATGGTCACGTTGGCCGCAGCATTTTGCTCCAGGGCCTCAGCCACCCGTAGCAGACTGGCGTCCATCCTCTGCAGAATCTCCGTATGGAAATCCGATTTGAAATTGAGTTCTGTGAGGAGGCCCACTGCCTGCGAGGGGGCACGCCCTGGACTGGCTTCTGCAGGGTCCTCAGCCGGATGTACTGGTTCCTCCCCTGCAGAGCCAGCAGAAATTCTGCGGCCAAGGCTTCCCTCTGGAGCAGACTCATCCGCCTGTGTCTCTGTTTGAAAAATGAGAAAAGAGTCACATTAGAATCTACATATTGGCACAATAGCATTTCAGAGTTGGTGACATCACAATACTTACCTGGGCCAACATGAGGAGCCGCAAAGTCTGACATGTCCGTATCCATGTTGGACACGCCAAACACCTCCACAGGCTGCACACACCCCTGTGCCAGCTCTTCTAAATCGGTCAACTCCAATGACACAGGGGTGGGACCCCCACCTGTCCCCCTTGCATGCCTAGCCCTGTCCGCGAGTTTTTGCTTTAGGCGATATTTGAAGTCGCCCCATCTGTGGGGAAAAATGGAAGCCATTATCCTTTTGTTTAAAATGGGGTTTGTTTTTAGGGGGGGCAAGGGTTTACTTACCGCCGTTTGACATCCCGGGCTAGACGGACATAATCACCCACCGTATTGACAGCAACGGCTACCTCTTCCCACATTCTCCACTTCTGGCTTAGACTCATATTCCTGTCTGCCTGTGGCAGGATGTCCACACACTTCTGGATCAAAACCTCCATCTCCTTTCTTGTGAAATGTGGCTGCCTTTTTTTTTTGGCCGCTTTGGCCGGAATACTGGGCCCAGCAGCCTCTTCCATGTCATCCTCCTCACCTATTTGTGTAAAATTACAGAATTCACAAAATCACAACTTGCCTCATCTTATGGTTCAAATTAATCGTTGATAGAAAATGCATGAAAGACTTACCGCCTGACTCTTGGGCATTTTTTCCCTGGTCTGTCGCCATGTCTGCGGTCCAAACAAGAAATACACCAGAATTTGAATGTGTTTTCGTGACGTATTTATACATGCGTCCTTATTTTGCGGCCGCATCATTGATTGTGCGGCCCTATGATCCCTCCTTAATTTGTGCGGGAAACTAAACACTATTTATGGCTTGGTGTGTCTCAAGTCGAGGTGGCGTTTTTGGATTGTTGGAGGTTATCTTGGCTGGAGTGTATTGATTGTGTAGAAAGGAGTTGGAGGTTGTTGAATCGTTTGTTGGTTAGATTTGCGTTATTTTTCCCGTTATCTTTGTTGGTTTATATTTTTGGGACCTCGTTTGTTGATTTGGTAAGTTTTGTGAAGTCTAACTTTTGTTCAATTGTTGTTTCATTGTGTTTCGTATATTTTGTAATTTTTGGATACCTAATTTATTCTATTTTAGATTTTTTTTTTTTTCGACCCCAAAGACCTTTTGATTTTGCATCTTAGATATTTGCTCTTGGTAAGTCCATTTTTTATCTTGTATTAGCGAACTAATTAGCGCATTTTTAGTAGTTACTCTTGGGACTTGTATTAGCGAACTAATTAGCGCATTTTTAGTAGTTACTCTTGGGACTTGTATTAGCGAACTAATTAGCGCATTTTTAGTAGTTACTCTTGGGACTTGTATTAGCGAACTAATTAGCGCATTTTTAGTAGTTACTCTTGGGACTTGTATTAGCGAACTAATTAGCGCATTTTTAGTAGTTACTCTTGGGACTTGTATTAGCGAACTAATTAGCGCATTTTTAGTAGTTACTCTTGGGACTTGTATTAGCGAACTAATTAGCGCATTTTTAGTAGTTACTCTTGGGACTTGTATTAGCGAACTAATTAGCGCATTTTTAGTAGTTACTTTTGGGACTTGTATTAGCGAACTAATTAGCGCATTTTTAGTAGTTACTCTTGGGACTTGTATTAGCGAACTAATTAGCGCATTTTTAGTAGTTACTCTTGGGACTTGTATTAGCGAACTAATTAGCGCATTTTTAGTAGTTACTCTTGGGACTTGTATTAGCGAACTAATTAGCGCATTTTTAACAGCTTAATAATCATTCTAACTTTTTGATGGTTTAGCTTTCGCATTCTTAAGCCAACATTTCGACCCGTTTTGATGTACTGTGTTAAATGTCGCTTTGCGGTTTTGCTAAATGGGTGTTTGGCATATTTGAACTTTGGTCTAGCACAAAATGTATCCACAAAAATGCACAGAGTGAAATGTGTCAAGTAATTTTGATGTTTATTTTCAGTTTGGACGTATCATGACAATACCCCGGCATGTAAGCAGCAATGGATGCTATCATCAAGCTAAGTTGTTTTAATATAGTTTTGGGGTGGGTCAAAAGCCTTACTTTAAAATTTTGGATTTTCAGGTTGATCTGGGGAGGATTGTTCTGGCCATGCTCCCGGAAGCCGACCAACCTCAATCTCATCCCAGGCGTAGGCATCGTAGGCATGCAAGGCCCCAGATATTTCGAACACGTGTCACCCTTTTTGGAATGCCCGATGATGAGGTTTTAAGACGCTACCGTCTACCTCCCAAAATCATCATAGACACTCTCTCATTAATAGAAAGTGATCTTGAGCGGCAAATTGACAGTCCAACAGCAATACCACCACTGACGCAATTTATGGCGGTGTTACATTTCTGTGCCTCAGGATCGTTTCAAACAACGGTTGGAATAGTGGCGGGCATCTCCCAATCCTCCTTTTCCCGGATCCTGAGGGCAGTGATGGAGGCACTTTTCAAGCACCTCCATCATTTTATTCAAATGCCTTTGGATATGGGTGCCCTTAGTGTGGCCAAGGCCAATTTTTACCAAATAGCTGGCTTCCCACACATCATAGGGGTTGTGGATGGTACTCACATACCACTTCAGCCTCCAGCACGGCTGGAGGCAATATTTAGAAACAGGAAACACTATCACTCCCTGAATGTAATGGTGGTATGTGATGCCTCCCTCCAGATCCTGTCCCTGAATGCTAAGTTACCAGGAAGTGCACATGACTCCTTCGTCATCCGGCAATCAGGGATATGGCAGAAATTAACCAACCTACAAGCTGGTGATGCGTGGCTTCTGGGTAAGTGGAGACCTTTAGTACATAACAATGTTAAGCTTGATACACAGTGTTCCTGATGTTGTCTCTTATTTTTCACAGGAGACAGTGGATACCCTTGCATGTCCTGGCTGCTCACTCCTTATTTGGCTCCCACACCAGGCCCACAAAGTGAGTATAATTCCGCACTTACAGCCACCAGGCAAGTGGTGGAGCGCTGTATCGGCCTTTTAAAAGGCCGATTCAGATGCCTCCACCGCTCTGGTGGCGAGCTCATGTATTTGCCGGATATGGTGTCGAAAATTGTGGTCCTGTGTGGGATATTTCACAACATCGCCATAAGGAGTGGTGTCCCAATGCAGCCAGAGGATGCCTTACCTGAGGATGGCACCCCCGAGGTTGGTCGGAGGTCAGTATGTGGGGGGGCCATACGCGATGATGTGGTGGCCAGATTTTTTAGGTAAGTTTGACCCAAACTACAGTGTTTATACCTAATGTGTTTGTGTTTGTTTGCGAACATCTAATTTATTTTTATTTTTGCACCATCTTCTGTTTGTTCACATAATCTTTGCCACTCCAACGCTCACTACTTCCTGCTACCCTTACCAAACCTGGATCTGGTGATTTTGGCCATATATTCTGGAACCCATATCGCAACGCCATGTTTGTGGAATCATGTTGGCATGGTCCTTCGTCAACCAGTTCTTGATTGTTTTTTTAAATTAAATATTTTATTTGTATGTGTTGGATTTGAGATTATCAGTGTTTTTTGGTTTTGGGACTGACCACTTTGATTTCTCATTTAAGTTGTGAATAAATGTTTGGAGAGTGAAATGGTCTTCCTTTTTTTGGACGTTAACAGCAAGTGTAACCAGGTTAACACACCTTACTGACACCAGTTGATGTAAACTGAAATATGTTTGCAGGTTCCCAACCCACACCAAAAGGAAGCCTGTCCAAACCTTTGGATTTTGAAGATTGGCCTAAGCAGCTTGCACACCAACTAGGAACCTGTAAACTGTCGAAATATCTAATTGACACTACACCCAAAAAGGGAAATGACATTGTTACTGTTATGTGTTTCTTGTGGCTGTTTAACATACAAATACAAAATACAATCTAACTTTTTAAAAAGTCTACTTATGTCAGGGAAAACTATTTGTGTTTTTGAAAAAAAGAATGAGCCAGAACGTATATTAGAACTACAAAATTTATTTACAAAACGAATCCAAAAAAAAAAAACTACTGGCGAAGGATGCCAGACAGCCGGTCAAGGGCCACAAGAAGGCCAATTACATGTTGCCGCATCTGGCCAACACAATCCTCCACCTCTTGACGACGCCTCTGTTCCTCTGTGGGTGAGAAAAGTGTGTGGATTAATAAAACAATAGGGAATCCACATTAAAAAAACAAAAACACAACGAAATCACTCCTAAACCGAAAAAAAAAAAACAAAAACAAAAAGGGGGTGCTGGCAAAAATACAAGTCCTATGTACAATTTCACACAGGTGTGATATGTGTATGTTGAAATCAGCAGGAAGAGGTAAAGGCAAACTGCTAAATCAACAAAAGTAAACCAAACAAGCACGAATAAAGGCACGACACATGATTACATACAAACAGTTTGTGGTTAAAAAAAATGAGAAAGAAAAACATACCGGGAGCCAAAACGGGAGCTCCGGAAGTCCATCCATGTTCCTCCTCGGAGGAGCCTTCATTCCCCAAAGAACGGGGAGGGGTAATGATGGACTCCGGGGAGGGGGTAATTGGAAGAGGGGTGGGTGGAGGAGAGGGGGAAGTGGGACGGAGGGGAAGGAGGCCCGACAGTTCCGGGAGAGGGTCTGGGAAGGCTGGGGAGGAGTGGGGTATAGGGGAAATATTTGGGGTGGAGTGTTGGCTGGGGGTTGGGGATAGTGGCCGGGAACGCCGTCTGGCCGGACGGTGACGGCGTAGTCTTGGCTGTCCTCCTAAAATATGTAATACAAATTGAGGTTAGTTTCTGGGCAAATCCGGGGCCCAAATTTAAAAAAAAAAACCAGCAACAAAAAACATGCAAAAAGGAGTAGAATGAAAAAAACAGAAATAGAGGGAAAACATGCACACGCAGATATGAGGACAAATAATTAATAGGACAGACAGGAAAACATGCACACGCAGATATGAGGACAAATAATTAATAGGACAGACAGGAAAACATGCACACGCAGATATGAGGACAAATAATTAATAGGACAGACAGGAAAACATGCACACGCAGATATGAGGACAAATAATTAATAGGACAGACAGGAAAACATGCACACGCAGATATGAGGACAAATAATTAATAGGACAGACAGGAAAACATGCACACGCAGATATGAGGACAAATAATTAATAGGACAGACAGGAAAACATGCACACGCAGTTTGCCCCACAAACACAAACATGAAAACCACAATACATAACACTTACTTTCCAGGATCTGCATGCGAAAGCATGCCAGCAAGCGGGGCGTTCGCCGTTGCAGGTCTGACCACCTGCGCTCAAGCTGCCCGATGTTGCGGCGTGAACCCATCGACCGCAGGCGGGACCGTGCCTCCGCATACGCGGAACGCTTCTGCCGGTTGGTGATGGGTGGAGGCTGGCTGGTGATCCGCCTATCCATCACCTCCGTAAGCACCAGCAGCTCGCGCCTGGTGAATGCGGAGGCTCTCATGATGGCAATGGAGTTTTTCATACAAAACATTTTTGATAAAGTGTGGCCCAAATTTCTGATTGGCTAATGTATTTTGGAAATTAACAGGAGCAATTTTATTGGTTAGTGTATGAGTCATGTGTTCAACAGGGCCAGAAATCTCTGGAGAGTTATGATAGGCTTGATGCAGTGACATGCGTTTGCAAATTTAAATAAAGAAATGAACCCCGGGAAATATGCGGGGATCCACAGCAATAGAACAATTGTTTAATTGTGGTTCACATGTTTTTTGAACAATAAAAGCGAATGTTCCATCCGTACGTATTCTGCGGGTAAACACAAACACGGACAAGAGTAAAGTTTCTTGCATTTTGTTGAAAAACAAAAAAAAATGAGCTAATTGATACATTGATTGGCATGATACGATTGAGGGAGGTAGGCAGAATAAAGGAGCAGGTAATCGACATCTGACAAGGCCACTTCCGGTTTCACTTGTGCGTGCGTTCCCTTCAAGCCATTTCGGGGATGTACGCTCGCTATTTTGCACGCTCGTTAGTTAGAGGAGGGGTCGCCTGAGTTTAGGGAGGAATTTTAGATGCGAACGAAAATACGAGCGAGCCATTGAATTTAAATAATTTTGTACGTACGCCTAACGTACGTGCGCCTGCTTGCGAGTGGGTCTGAATGAGGGCCATAGGCCCTCATTCAGAGCCGTACGCTCTGAGCAGAGCGCACGCTCTGCATGAGGGCCGGGCTCCATTTTCATGGAGCGTCCTCCTGGACGCTCGTATAGCTGTGGGTCACCACCCACAGGCTATACGAGCGTGCATTTTGATGGCCGCGATGGTCGTGACCATCGCGACCATCGAAATTGCGAGCCGGAGCCTGCGGTTGAGGTTTTCAACCGCAAGCTCCGGAGTGATTTTGGCTCTATCAGAGCCAAAATCACTCCCACTGACATCACTAGTGATGTCAGTGGGCCAGCTTCTGACGGGAGGCGTTCCCGTGGGAACGCCCCCGTCAGGGAGGCATGCCCCCGGCACGCCCACCAAAGGGGGCGTGCTGTCAATCAACATTGACAGCACGCCCCCTTTGATCGGACACAACGAGCGAAGGAAAGTCCTTCGCTCGTCGTGTCTGGCGCATGCGCACGACGGAGCTCCCTCCGTCGTGCGCATGCTCAGTGCAGACCATCGACCCACTTGCGAGCGGACAGCTGCTCGCGAGTGGGTCTGAATCAGGCCCATAGTCCCTAGAAGCAGACGTTTATGCGCATGCGCCGGTTGCGGGCCCTGACAGATGCATTGCGCATGCTAAATACACGTGACCTGGCAGGCACTGAAGAGAACAGGGGCCGGACCACATCTCGGACTGCAGCACATGGGCAGGAACCACCACTGAGTATAACTATAAAGTAATGCTTGGTACACACGGAACAATCTGTACCACCGACTTGAAGGATGTCTTTAGGTGAAGTCATGCTGCCACATCTCTGAGCAGGTAAAGTTTTTGCAGATTGGCCTGCATGTATGAACAATCATAGATATCATTGTCGTTCATACAGGAACACGCATCGTTGGTCATTCACTGCATAAAAATGAACGATATGAACGATATATCGTTGAACGATATCATTATCATTCATATCGTTCATAAATATAGTACCGTGTGTACACACTTTATGATTTTGTTTGTATTCTACCATACAAATCAGCATGTCTCACTCTGTCATAGCTAACCTGTATTCCCTTTATTTATAAATAAATATGATAACGATGTATCTGGTGCTAAATGCTGTAAAGACTGCTTTGCATGTGTACTGATCTGCCTTGTTGCTGCATCAATAGACAACTTCAATAGCCTAGTTTACATGTATGTATTTATAATTCAACTACAATTGGTGGCCTTAGCATGAAGTCATCCTTAAGTACTCACAGACTAGGTTTTATTACCATTCCTACAGATCACACAGGCAGCAACACTTTATAGCATATTGATTTGTCAGTGTAATGCAACAATAGACTGCAGGTTTTCCCAAGGTAAAAGCATGTGCAATAAATGAGATCATAGATTCTGAATTGAAGACCATCATATGACTTTCTCACAGTGGTCATTAATTCAGATTCTTATTCAGTTATTTTCTAACATGAATGTGACATTGAAACCTATACAAGAGCATTGAACCCTTGTGATACTTTCAGTCCTAAATCTGTGTTAAGGTCTTGATAATAATAGTATTATGCGGGCAACTAAAAAGATTAATGTCTTACACTATCTCTCCTCTACATTTCTCAGTGTCCTACATAGGCAACTGAGTGAGTTTATATTGGGTAGTGTAAAAACCAGCAAAATATGTTCACTTCACAATACAGAGATACATATAGGTTAATAGAATGAGTTGTAGTGTAAGGGCCATTACTGTATTGCATAATGTATAACGGGCACTACTACTGCGTGGCATAATGTATATAAGGGGTACTACTCTGTGCCATAACCTGAATGGGCTCTGTGTGGCATAACTTGAATGGGGTCTGTGTGGTATAACATGGGCTCTGTGTGGGGGCATATGTATATGTTTTTTTACCTCTGGATGGGGGCCCTTTTAAGATCTTGTATGTGGCCCACAAAGTTCTAGTTACGCCCTGGGGCGCCGATTACTAATTGCCAAGACCGGGCTTGTTGGAGGGGCCCGGGTCTGACGCCATCCCCTCCCTCTTAACCAGTCAGCAGCCCAGCACACACTCAGCAGTCACCACTCATCCACATTAAACATGCAGTATGTGATATATAGGACCCTTAATATGCACTATTAGCCTTGTACAGGGTCTAACATGATTCTCTGTGTAGTTCAACTTATTCTTGATCCTGTACCAATAAAGCTAAATTGAGAATGTCGGTTGTCAGGACTAAAATCCATTCCCATTGTTACTTTGACTTTCTTGAACATTAAGAAAGTTGCCACAGTCTGAGTCTTCTGCAAGAGAGGCTAGATCATGAGAACACTTTCCCCATTCAGCTATGACATATGGCAGTACACTTGTGTAAGACAAAGATTTTCTCCATTCTGTACAGTAAATTAAACCATATAAAAATACTTTAGACCTCAATCAAGAATAAGTCCCCCAAACAGATTGTGGGATGAAAAATAAACAATGTCTCTGACATTAAACCGGATAACTGCTTTTAAATTTAACGTCTATACAGCAAATGTTGAACAGCTTGATCTATTCAACTCAAAATTATCCAAACAGATAATAAAAAAATCTTAGTATACAATATTAGAGTTATTTTGTAGAAACCTCAAATATTTCATCTACAGATGTGTCCACATTCATCTTACTTCCTTGCGCATTAATCAGCCCTTCTAGTTGCGCCATGGCTCGGTAGCACCAAGCGTCTTTTCATGCGTCTTTTTACCTTCAAATGCGTCTTATTCACAAAGCAAGTATGACGCACAAGCAGCTTCTGCTGATTAAAATGATATTCGGCATGCCTATGGGATCTATTTATTAAGCCTTAGATGCAGATAAAGTGAACGGAGATTAAGTACTAACCAACCAGCTCCTGTCATTTTTCAAACACAGCCTGTGGAGGAGTTGATTGGCTGGTATCTTATCACCGTTTGCGTTATCTCCATTCAAGGCTTAATAAATAGACCCCTATATTCTGTGTGCAGCTGCATGCAAAATGCTGACACTGTAACGTAGGATTTTGCATGCAGATATACCCGCAGTTGTACACAGAATATAGTCATGCCACACATTTTAATCAGCAGAAGCAGCTTGTGCATCCTATTCACATCACTTTGCGAATAAGACACATTTGAAGGTAAACAGTTGCACGAAAAGACACTCTGCACTACTGAGTCATTATGTTTAGCGTGACTTGTAGCACAAGAAGGTAAAATGTATGTGGACACATCTGTATCTATTTAAATGAAGAGTCAAGAAAAATTGCACAAACTATATAAGTTGTGGAAACAACTCTGTATGTATATGCTATTACCGTTCTCTGTAATTTGTCCTAAAGACAACCTAGTTGAGACAGAGTAATGCACCTTGTTACATATATAGCGTTCCCGCTAGGCTGTTTTAGCGGGGCGCAGTGCCCTGCCCTCCTTCTGGAGGGCAAAAAGCACCCTGCCCTCCAGGGGGAGGGCAAAAAGCGCCCTGCCCTCACAGCCTGCGGGAGCCGTTCTCACCCGCGGGACGCAGTGTCCCGCGGGTGGAGAAACATGCGGTGACCCGGTCACCGCCGGAGAATAGACGCCGGGCGCATGCACCCGGCATCTATTCTCCCTGTCTGCAGGGCTTGGGGGCTGCCCGGCGTGTCCGTAAGTGCCAGGCATGCCCCAAAGAGTGACGAAAAGGGGATGCGTCTTATAGACATGCCCCCTTTTCCGATGACCACGCCCCCTTCTCGGGCATGCCCTCTCTAGCTCCGGCGCCCTGCCTCCCGCCGGAGCTAGAGGGAACACTACATATACACAGAAAAAATATCAATACAAAATATATTAGAGTTCCCATTTTGGAACGAAACACATTGACTTGTGCAAAGCTCTGATAAACAATAATCCGATATTGAGAGATAACCCGCTGGCAACATTGTGTAAGTTATACACACACCGCTATTCAGGCAGCACTTAATTGAATGCAGCAAGGAGACCCGAAACCCACTACATCCCACGTTCTCTTGCTTATTACACCTGCTACCGAAGCAATAAGAGATACAGATCCAGTACACAGCTAAACCGTAAACAGCGCAGCTCTGCAGTGATTGTATTAGCCAGAATCTCTCCAAACGAAGTGGCTTCCTCTTTCGGAGCAAGACCGCTACCTTTCCAACTGGCACATTACAGTACATGCAAACCAGGAGCTCCACTTGGAACCTTGCAAGTAAGCTGTCTGCCTACTAGGGGTGAGCGGGTTCGGATTTCTGAAATCCGAACCCCCCCGATCCAAGGCCGATCCGAGTCAGGCTCGACTTTTCCCGCCTGACTCAGATCTGAAATTGAGGCAAAACGTCATCATCCCACCTTCCGGGTCTCGTGGGTTTTGGATCCTATATAAGGTACCCGCGTCGGCGCCATTTTCTCACTCGGCTGTGGACAGTGAAGAGGGAGAGTGGGAGTTAGGGCTGGCTGGGCTGTGTAGTGTAGTGTAGTGTAGTGCAGTGTAGTGTTGTGCTGTGCTGCGCTGTGCTGCTGTTGTCCATAGGGGCTGTGTCCACTCCTTCAAAGTCCATAGGGGCTGGCTGGACTGTGTTGTACAGTCAGTTGTCCATAGGGGCTGTGTCCACTCCAAAGTCCTGTGCAGTGTCCCAGTCCTAAAGGGGTGCTGTAGTGTTGTCCAGGGTGTGCTCTGTCCATCAGGGGTGCTCCCCCAAGTGCAAAAAAAAATAATATTTTTTCTGTGTTTGTGAATTGTGTGAACTGTGGCTGCACGTGCATCAACAAAGGAGCAGCGCCAAGCGTGCGCCTGTGTCCCATTAGTAAAGGGCCGGCTGGCTTGTCCGTTAAAGGGTGCTGTAGCCCCCAAAGTACACTCCAAACAAAAAAATTATATATTTTCTGTGTTTGTGAATTGTGTGCACTGTGGCTGCACGTGCATTAACAAAGGAGCAGCGCCAAGCGTGTGCCTGTATCCCATAAGTAAAGGGCTGGCTGGCTTGTCCGTTAAAGGGTGCTGTAACCCCCAAAGTACACTCCAAACAAAATAAAAAAATATTTTCTGTGTTTGTGAATTGTGTGCACTGTGGCTGCACGTGCATCAACAAAGGAGCACCGCCAAGCGTGCGCCTGTGTCCCATAAGTAAAGGGTCGGCTGGCTTGTCCGTTAAAGGGTGCTGTAACCCCCAGAGTACACTCCAAACAAAATAAAAAAATATTTTCTGTGTTTGGGAATTGTGTGCGCAGTAGCCGCACGTGCATCAACAAAGTAGAGCCAAGCGTGCGCCTGTGTCATAAGTAAAGGGCCAGCTGGCTTGACCGTTAAAGGGTGCTGTAACCCCCAAAGTACACTCCAAACAAAATAAAAAAATATTTTCTGTGTTTGTGAATTGTGTGCACTGTGGCTGCACGTGCATCAACAAAGGAGCAGCGCCAAGCGTGCGCCTGTGTCCCATAAGTAAAGAGCCGGCTGGCACATTTCTTAAAGGGTGGTGTAACCCACAAAGTGCACTACTCTCCAGCAAAAATAAAAAAATATTTTCTGTTTGTGGGCGCCTTAGCCGCACGTATATATCAATATAACATAAATGGAGGACCAAACTTTCTCCGATAAAAATAAAATAGGGAAAGATCAAGAACCACTTCCTCCTAGTGCTGTTGCTGCTGCTGGGAGTTGTTCATCATCCCAGAGAGGAAGTAGGAACACCACTACTTTTACTAAACAATTGACCCTCCAACAGTCCCTAGCGAGGAGGATGAAGTACGACAGCAGTCATCCTGAAGCAAAACGTATAACTGAGGCCTTGACTGCTATGTTGGTGTTAGACGTGCGTCCGGTATCCGCCATTAGTGCAGTGGGATTTAGACAATTGATGGAGGTAGAGTGTCCCCGGTTCCAAATCCCATCTAGATTCCACCTGCATCCTCAAAGCAGCAACGACAAATGTGCGTCTGTCTGTTAAAGGGTGGTGTAACCCTCAAAGTGCGCTCCACAAACAATAAAAAAATTCTTTTTTTTCTGTCTTTGTGAATTGTGTGGGCTGTAGCCGCATCTGCATCCTCAAAGCAGCAGCGACAAGCGTGCGTCTGTCTGTTAAAGGGTGGTGTAACCCTCAAAGTGCGCTCCACAAACAATAAAAAAATTCTTTTTTTTTCTCTTTGTGAAATGTGTGGGCTGTAGCCGCACCTGCATCCTTAAAGCAGCAGCGACAAGCGTGCGTCTGTCTGTTAAAGGGTGGTGTAACCCCCAAAGTGCGCTCCAACCAAAATAAAATAATCTACTTTTTTTCTGTGTTTGTGTGTGAAATGTATGCGCAGTAGCTGCACCTGCATCCTCAAAGCAGCAGCGACAAGCGTGCGTCTGTCTGTTAAAGGGTGGTGTAACCCTCAAAGTGCGCTCCACAAAAAATAAAAAAATCTTTTTTTTCCTGTCTTTGTGAATTGTGTGGGCTGTAGCCGCACCTGCATCCTCAAAGCAGCAGCGACAAGCGTGCGTCTGTCTGTTAAAGGGTGGTGTAACCCTCAAAGTGCTCCAAAAAATAAAAAACTATTTTTTTTATGTGTTGTGACTTGTGTGCGATGTAGCCGCACGTGCATCAACACAGTAGCAGCGCCAAGCGTGCGCCTGTGTCATAAGTCAAGGGCCGGTTTGGACATCTGGTCCGGACTGAAGGACGTGCCAACAATTTCTGACAAGTCTACTGTCACTGCATATGATATTGTCCTCAAAGCAGCAGCGACAAGCGTGCGTCAGTCTGTTAAAGGGTGGTATAACCCTCAAAGTGCGCTCCACAAACAATAAAAAAATTCTTCTATTTTTTTCTGTCTTTTTGAAATGTGTGGGCTGTAGCCGCACCTGCATCCTTAAAGCAGCAGCGACAAGTGTGCTTCTGTCTGTTAAAGGGTGGTGTAACCCTCAAAGTGCGCTCCACAAACAATAAAAAAATTCTTCTTTTTTTTTCTGTCTTTGTGAAATGTGTGGGCTGTAGCCGCACCTGCATCCTTAAAGCAGCAGCGACAAGCGTGCGTCTGTCTGTTAAAGGGTGGTGTAACCCTCAAAGTGCGCTCCACAAACAATAAAAAAATTCTCCTTTTTTTTTTCTGTCTTTGTGAATTGTGTGGGCTGTAGCCGCACCTGAATCCTCAAAGCAGCAGCGACAAGCGTGCGTCTGTCTGTTAAAGGGTGGTGTAACCCCCAAAGTGCGCTCCAACCAAAATAAAATAATCTTTTTTTCTGTGTTTGTGTCTGAAATGTATGCGCAGTAGCCGCACCTGCATCCTCAAAGCAGCAGCGACAAGCGTGCGTCTGTCTGTTAAAGGGTGGTGTAACCCTCAAAGTGCGCTCCACAAAAAATAAAATTCTTTTTTTTCCTGTCTTTGTGAATTGTGTGGGCTGTAGCCGCACCTGCATCCTCAAAGCAGCAGCGACAAGCGTGCGTCTGTCTGTTAAAGGATTACATCGGTGACAGCATCCAAGTAGGCATGTCAGACAGTCCGTACATGTACTGGCAGGAAAAAGAGGCAATTTGGAGGCCCCTGTACAAACTGGCTCTATTTTACCTGAGTTGCCCCCCTCCAGTGTGCACTCCGAAAGAGTGTTTAGTGCAGCCGGGAACCTTGCCAGCAAAAGGCGTAGGAGGTTGCTTCCACAAAATGTGGAGAAGATGATGTTCATAAAAATGAATTATCAACTCTTCCAGGGAGACCAGCCTCCAGAACGTAGAGGGACCTGTGGTGGTGGATTCCAGTGGGCGACGAATTAATACTCTGTGAGGATGAGGATGTACACAACACTGAAGAGGGTGAGGAATCGGTGAATGAGGAGGATGAGGACGACATCTTGCCTCCGTAGTGCAGGGCCAGATTAATTGCCAGCTTGTTTTGTGGGGGCCCAAACGAACCAATCATTTCAGCCACAGTCGTGTGGCAGACCCTGGTTCTGAAATGATTGGTTTGTTAAAGTGTGCATGTCCTGTTTATACAACATAAGGGTGGGTGGGAGGGCCCAAGGACAATTCCATCTTGCACCTCTTTTTTTTCTTTGCATTATGTACTGTTTGGGGCCTAGTTTTTCAAACTGCCATCCTGTCTGCCACTGCAGTGTCACTCCTAGATAGGCCACGTGTTTGTGCCGCCCACTCGTGTCGCTTAGCATAGTCATCCATCTACCTCGGTGCAACCTTTTGGACATAAAAACACTATTGTGAGGTGTGAGGTGTTCAGAATAGACTGGAAATGAGTGGAAATTAAGATTTTTGAGGTTAATAATAGCATAGGAGCAGAAAAATCAACACATTCTGTGATTTTAGCTGTTTTTATGCTTTTTTAAAAAAAAATACAGATCCAAAACACAAAACCCAGAACCCAAAACACCGAAGGGTGGTTTTGGCAAAACCAATCCAGATCCAAAACACGAAGAAAGATCCAGATCCAAAACCAAAACACGAAAAAAGTGGCCGGCGCACACCCCTACTGCCTACATACTGGAGTCTTAATACTGACAGACATCTGATTTGTAATTACAGTATGGACACTAACACCTTTGCTGGGACAAGCCCGAATACTCTTTAACCTTGCTTATCTATACGTTATAGTGCACACCTATTGAACATCTATTAATTATAATCAGTGCATATCGAACGTTTTGTTTTTGGTTTTATTTAAATTTCTGATTGAATTGTGTAGTACTATTTGTCTTATCATTGCAACAAATATATTGCATATTATCCTATAATTGAGCCTTACTCCATTTATCGGGTACACAATACTGTGAAATTTACTTTAAAAGTACCTGAATTGAGTACACCAGCGCAGTGATTTTATATACATTTCTGTATATTGTGGTTTATATGTTACATATACAGCTGCCTAGCTGATACACAACATAAGGCCTGATTCAGTATGGATCGCTATTGCGATTGCAACTGCAATTACGCACGCAGTCTCACTGTGAAAATATGCTAATGAATTGCAATCGCTATGCCGTCGCAGCCAAACAAAAGGACATTCGCTTTACCTTACACACATCCGTAATCCTTAGCAAGTCTGCGAAACCATCTGTAACATCGAGTGCCATCGCAGCCTCACGCACACTTGCACAAGGTCTGACCTTACTCAGAAATTGCTAACCTCATCACACACAGTGAAAGCCCAAGCTGCGTATGGCATCACAGTGGCTACTTCATGCACGCCCCTGTATTGGCGTCCAAAAGCACTGACACGCCTGAGTTTCTCTGACCACCTCCCCCCCGTCACCGCCCCCAAACGCACACATCCTGTCAATCACTCTGCAGTGGGTCTGCATAGTCACTGTGATCGTAGTCCGATCGCAGTGAGACCTTCGCGCACGCGTATTGCGATGCATACGCCTGAGCAGAATGCAACAACTGGCCAATTGCAAGCGTAATCGCAGTTACGATCGGTAATTAATCAGGCCCATAATTCACCCAGGACACTGCTACATCACATAGTATGCTGAGTACACACTTAGGGGTAAATATACAAAGGTTCGATTTTGATTTTAGTGTGATTTCACATTTTCATTCGATTTTGCAATTGGAGATTTACTAAAGGCAAAATCGAATGTAAAATCGAACATAAAACCGAATTTCACTGAAAATAGAACATCAGAAAAACATCGGTACTTTTACATAGACCAACACACAAATCCCTTATTTACTATTATTCGATTTGAAATCGAGCACATAATCAAACTTCAAATCCCCAAATGAATAGACCTGCTTTATGCTTTCGATTTTAGCATGAGCAGGTCAGATTGACACCCATACAGGCATACATCAGTGAGCTTTTCAACGTGTTTCGTCCTCCTGGGACTTCATCAAGGGTACTTGATGAAGTCCCAGGAGGATGAAACGCATTGGAAGGCTGCCTTTTGCTTAAATGAACTATTAAGATACCTTATGAATAATTGCGTTTTTAAGAACCTGTTTTAAATCCTTTAGGAATCTTTTAGAATGTTTTTAGAACATCCTTTAAGCTTCTTATCAATTCTCCTATGCTTGTGTTAGCAATTGCTTTTTACTTATATTGCTATATTTTTAAACAACATCTTTTATCATCTATCTCTATATCTAAGCTAATATATATATTTGTATTATTATTTAAAGCAATTTGCACTTACTATGCACTTTATTTGTTGCACGTGGATTATGCAGAGCTGAGGGTCATTGGTAGAGCCTACTGTGAGCACGTGAAGGCTCATTATTATATGTTTTGCTTGTTTTTTTTCTGAATAAAAGGTATAACAAGTTATATATACTGTTGTGTATATATGTTTCCTATAGCACTCTTTGCACATACACTCTTTAATCTTTGGTGTGTCACACATTCACAATAGAAGTACGTTAGTCGCTAAGACCTTATACACATACACATATATATAACACCATTAAACTATCTATACATCCTACACAGTGGGTTAGGGGTAGGCAATATTGGAGGCATGGGGATAGTGCCGGGGGTAGGGAGGGGGTCAGGATAGCAGCTGGGGCAGTACTGGGGATAGAGGAAGGGACTAATCGTAGATAGCAGTTGGGGCAGTGGTTACCTCCTTCCTCCTGGTGGAAGCCCCCTGCCGGGTACTTGTTGTCTGCCTCCAGGACCTTCCTGGTCCATGCAGTGTCCACCTCCCTGGCCCCCTGCATGCAGAGAATTGGGATGTAGGCCTCGGGGACGGAGCACAGGCAGCTAGAGGAGCCCGGCACCACCACAGCAAGGAAGATCCGCCTGCGCCGATGGAATCTGTAGAGTCAGGACGGAGAGCAGTATGCTGGCAGCCAGGGAGGGAAGGAGGTGGTCTCCGGTGGCAATTGGATAAGACGCTATCAGTGGCGATTGGTTGAGAGACGCTGCCTGATTGGTTGCTGCAGACATAACACACACACAGTGCATCCTGCAGGCCCGCTCTCTCAACCAATTGCTGCCGGCAGCGTCTCCCAAAACAATCGCTGCTGGCAGTGATTGGTTGGGGAGACCAGGCTCGGGCCTAGCCCAATTTTTTTGGAAAGGGAATATATGATTTGGCGCCCTAGGCGTATTGAGCATGCCAAAGGTGTGTGCCTGAAAAAATTAAGGGGACTTGGTCTCATGGGAAAATCTGTACCCACGGCCCATACCACATTTTTGTTACGCTGGACGCATGCCCAGCACTCCAGGAGGGGCTAGCCATGCCCCCAGTTCCCACACACATACACACATCACCCATTCTCTCTTAATACTCACAGCAGTCAGACTTTGTCAAACAGCAGTTACACAATGCCTCAAACACAACAGTCACTAATTGTCACACACACATATCACCCATTGTCAATATCATCTCACCATTGGCTGAACCAGTGTATGTTAGGTTAAAATTGTCTTTTACTTACACATACCAGAAGGGGCATCCAGTGTCTGCTCCCCCGCACCCGCGCTACTGTATCTTCCCACTACAGCACAGCCAAACAGCTTCCTTCCTGACCTTAAGTTCCTACTACAATACTGCACACGCACGTTCCAGCGTTCCCCATGTCTGAGCAGCAGCAGCCGGCAGCCAATCACCAAGATAGGACAGGGGGGCGGGTGAAATTCCTGTGATTCCCTCTCCTCGGTGGCCCCTCCTCAGTGTGCCCAGCGTAATTAAAGCACTGGCCTGCCTGCATTGCTCCTGGCCTCTCTCAGCTGATATTACATGTCAGACCAGCCCTGGGGGAGACCCTATTGGCGGTGACTGGCTGCCTCAGACACAGCACACATAGCGCTGTGTTTTAAAAACTGGGTCCCCAAATCCCTATAGTGCGTATTTTGTGACCACTGTATACACACACACACACATATATATATATTAGGGGTGTGCACCGGCCACTTTTCGTGTTTTGTGTTTTGGTTTTGGATCTGGATCTTTCTTCGTGTTTGGATCTGGATTGGTTTTGCCAAAACCACCCTTCCGTGTTTTGGGTTCTGGGTTTTGTGTTTTGGATCTGTATTTTTTTGAAAAAAAGCATAAAAACAGCTAAAATCACAGAATTTGTAGGTTTTTCTGCTCCTATGCTATTATTAACCTCAATAACCTTAATTTCCACTCATTTCCAGTCTATTCTGAACACCTCACACCTCACAATAGTGTTTTTATGTCCAAAAGGTTGCACCGAGGTAGCTGGATGACTATGCTAAGCGACACGAGTGGGCGGCACAAACACGTGACCCATCTAGGAGTGACACTGCAGTGGCAGGCAGGATGGCAGTTAGAAAAACTAGGCCCCAAACTGTACATAATGCAAAGAAAAAAAGAGGTGCAAGATGGAATTGTCCTTGGGCCCTCCCACCCACCCTTATGTTGTATAAACAGGACATGCACACTTTAACAAATCAATCATTTCAGCGCCAGGGTCTGCCACACAACTGTGGCTGAAATGATTGGTTCGTTTGGGCCCCCACAAAACAAGCTGGCAATTAATGTGTCCCTGCACAAACTGGCTCTACGGAGGCAAGATGTCATCCTCATCCTCCTCATCCACCGATTCCTCACCCTCTTCAGTGTGTACATCCTCATCCTCACAAAGTATTAACTCGTCCCCACTTGAATCCACCACCACAGGTCCCTCTGTACCTTCTGGAGGCTGGTCTCCCTGGAAGAGCTGATAATTCATTTTGATGAACATCATCTTCTCCACATTCTGTGGAAGCAACCTCCTACGCCTTTCGCTGACAAGGTTCCCGGCTGCACTAAACACTCTTTCGGAGTACACACTGGAGGGGGGGCAACTCAGGTAAAATAGAGCCAGTTTGTACAGGGGCCTCCAAATTGCCTCTTTTTCCTGCCAGTACAGGTATGGACTGTCTGACATGCCTACTTGGATGCTGTCACCGATGTAATCCTCCACCATTCTGTCAATGGTGACAGTATCATATGCAGTGACAGTAGACATGTCAGAAATTGTTGCCAGGTCCTTCAGTCCGGACCAGATGTCCAAACTTGGTCCTGCCTGCCCTGCATCACCGCCAGCGGGTTGCTTAGGATACCTAAGTTTTTTCCTGGCAGCCCCAGTTGCGGGAGAAAATGAAGAAGGAGCCGTTGACGTGTCACGTTCCGCTTCAGCTGACAGTGTGTTCACCAGCAGGTCTTTGCACCTCTGCAGGCTTGTGTCGGCCGGAAAGAGAGACACCACATAGGCTTTAAACCTAGGATCGAGCACGGTGGCCAAAATGTAGTGGTCTGATTTCAACAGATTGACCACCCTGGAATCCTGGCAAAGCGAATGAAGGGCTTCATCCACAAGTCCCACATGCCGAGCGGAATCGCTCCGTCTTAGCTCCTCCTTCACTTTCTCCAGCTGCTTCTGCAAAAGCCTGATGAGGGGAATGACCTGACTCAAGCTGGCAGTGTCTGAACTGACTTCACGTGTGGCAAGTTCGAAGGGCTGAAGAACCTTGCACAACACGGAAATCATTCTCCACTGCGCTTGAGTCAGGTGCATACCCCCTCCTTTGCCTATGTCATAGGTGGATGTATAGGCTTGTATGGCCTTTTGCTGCTCCTCCATCCTCTGAAGCATATAGAGGGTTGAGTTCCACCGCGTCACAACCTCTTGCTTCAGGTGATGGCGGGGCAGGTTCAAGAGTGTTTGCTGGCGCTCCAGTCTTCGGCACGCAGTCGCTGAATGGCGAAAGTGGCCAGAAATTTTTCGGGCCACCCAAAGCGTCTCCTGCACGCCCCTGTCGCTTTTCAGAAAATTCTGCACCACCAAGTTTATTGTGTGAGCAAAACATGGGACGTGCTGGAATTTGCCCAGATGTAATGCCCGCACAATATTGGTGGCGTTGTCAGATATCACAAATCCCCAGGAGAGTCTAAGTGGGGTAAGCCACTGGGCGATGATTTCCCTCAGTTTCTCTAAGAGGTTGTCGGCGGTGTGCCTCTTACTGAAACCGGTGATACACAGCGTAGCCTGCCTTGTAACGAGCTGGCGTTTCTGAGATGCTGCTACTGGTGACGCTGCTGCTGTTGCTGCGTAAGGTGATACATCTACCCAGTGGGCTGTCACAGTCATATAGTCCTTAGTCTGCCCTGTTCCACTTGTCCACATGTCCGTGGTTAAGTGGACATTGTGTACAACGGCATTTTTCAGGACACTGAGGACACTTTTTCTGACGTTTCTGTACAGTCTCGGTATCGCCTGCCTAGTGAAGTGGAATCTAGACGGGATTTGGAACCGGGGACACACTACCTCCATCAATTGTCTAAATCCCACTGCACTAATGGCGGATACCGGACGCACGTCTAACACCAACATAGCAGTCAAGGCCTCAGTTATACGTTTTGCTTCAGGATGACTGCTGTCGTACTTCATCCTCCTCGCTAAGGACTGTTGGAGGGTCAATTGTTTAGTAAAAGTAGTGGTGTTCCTACTTCCTCTCTGGGATGATGAACGACTCCCAGCAGCAGCAGCAACAGCAGCAGCGGCAGCAGTAGGCGTAGCAATGCAGGATCCTCCGGAGGAATCCCGGATAGGAGAGTCAGTCATGCCAGTGATATGGCCTGCAGGACTACTTCCGATCCTGACTAAGGAGGAAATTGACGAGGAGGGAGTTGACGGTGTGGTTTGCAGGCGCTTGGATACAACAGGACAACGGGATTTAGGTGTCCCTGGACTGCTTACGGTCTGAGCCAAAGTTTCTGAACTTGACAGTAACTTTTTATGAACGCGCTGCAGGTGCCGTATAAGGGAGGATGTTCCTAGGTGGTTGACGTCCCTACCCCTACTTATTTCACCTTTACATATGGTACATATGGCAAGACAGTTGTTGTCCGGATTTGGATAGAAATATTGCCAGACCAAAGAGGTGGAATGTTTGGTCTTCTGCCCAGGCATGACCGTGATGGGCTTTTTCATCCCACGGACAACAACTGTCTCCCCCGGAGCCTGATTTAAACAAACCACATCACCATCAGAATCCTCCTCGCCAACTTCCTCCTCAGCGCCAGCTACACCAGTATCCTCATCCTGTTGTACTTCAACAGTGACATCTTCAATTTGCATATCAGCAAGTGGACTGTGGGTGCTCCTTTCAGCACTTGCAGGGGGCGTGCAAATGGTGGAAAGAGCCACCTCTTCCCGTCCAGTGCTGGGAAGGTCAGGCATCGCAACCACCACCACACTTGGACTCTCTTTGGGGATTTGTGATATCTTCTTAGAAAGCACAGTTCTTCGCTGTGCTTTTGCCAGCTTAACTCTTTTGATTTTTTTAGTGGGAGGAGTGCTTCCATCGTCATGTGAAGCTGAACCACTAGTCATGAACATACTAGGGATCGACCTTAGCCGTTCCTTGCCACTCCGTGTCGTAAATGGCATATTGGCAAGTTTACGTTTCTCTTCAGCTGATTTAAATGTCTTTTTCAAGGTCATTTTCCTGAACTTTGCCATTTGGGATTGTATGTGCCCTCTACTATGACATTGGGCATCGGCCTTGGCAGACGACGTTGATGGCATGTTATCGTCTATGTCATGACTAGTGGCAGCAGCTTCAGCACTAGGAGGAAGTGGTTCTTGATCTTTCTCTATTTTATTTTTATCGGAGAAAGTTTGGTCCTCCATTTATGTTATATCGATTTGATATATACGTGCGGCTAAACACAGAAAATAAATTTTTTTTTGGTTCGGACTGGAGTGTACTTTGTGGGTTACAGCACCCTTTAACGGTCAAGCCAGCCGGCCCTTTACTTATGACACAGGCGCACTCTTGGCACTACTTTGTTGATGCACGTGCGGCTACTGCGCACACAATTCACAAACACAGAAAATAATTTTTTTTTGGTTTGGACTGGAGTGTACTTTGGGGGTTACAGCACCCTTTAACGGTCAAGCCAGCCGGCCCTTTACTTATGACACAGGCGCACGCTTGGCACTACTTTGTTGATGCACGTGCGGCTACTGCGCACACAATTCACAAACACAGAAAATAATTTTTTTTTGGTTTGGACTGGAGTGTACTTTCGGGGGTTACAGCACCCTTAACGGTCAAGCCAGCCGGCCCTTTACTTATGACACAGGCGCACGCTTGGCACTACTTTGTTGATGCACGTGCGGCTACTGCGCACACAATTCACAAACACAGAAAATAATTTTTTTTTAGGTTTGGACTGGAGTGTACTTTCGGGGGTTACAGCACCCTTAACGGTCAAGCCAGCCGGCCCTTTACTTATGACACAGGCGCACGCTTGGCACTACTTTGTTGATGCACGTGCGGCTACTGCGCACACAATTCACAAACACAGAAAATAATTTTTTTTTTGGTTTGGACTGGAGTGTACTTTCGGGGGTTACAGCACCCTTAACGGTCAAGCCAGCCGGCCCTTTACTTATGACACAGGCGCACGCTTGGCACTACTTTGTTGATGCACGTGCGGCTACTGCGCACACAATTCACAAACACAGAAAATAATTTTTTTTTGGGTTTGGACTGGAGTGTACTTTCGGGAGTTACAGCACCCTTAACGGTCAAGCCAGCCGGCCCTTTACTTATGACACAGGCGCACGCTTGGCACTACTTTGTTGATGCACGTGCGGCTACTGCGCACACAATTCACAAACACAGAAAATAATTTTTTTTTGGTTTGGACTGGAGTGTACTTTCAGGGGTTACAGCACCCTTTAACGGTCAAGCCAGCCGGCCCTTTACTTATGACACAGGCGCACGCTTGGCACTACTTTGTTGATGCACGTGCGGCTACTGCGCACACAATTCACAAACACAGAAAATAATTTTTTTTTGGTTTGGACTGGAGTGTACTTTCGGGGGTTACAGCACCCTTAACGGTCAAGCCAGCCGGCCCTTTACTTATGACACAGGCGCACGCTTGGCACTACTTTGTTGATGCACGTGCGGCTACTGCGCACACAATTCACAAACACAGAAAATAATTTTTTTTTTGGTTTGGACTGGAGTGTACTTTCGGGGGTTACAGCACCCTTAACGGTCAAGCCAGCCGGCCCTTTACTTATGACACAGGCGCACGCTTGGCACTACTTTGTTGATGCACGTGCGGCTACTGCGCACACAATTCACAAACACAGAAAATAATTTTTTTTTTGGTTTGGACTGGAGTGTACTTTCGGGGGTTACAGCACCCTTAACGGTCAAGCCAGCCGGCCCTTTACTTATGACACAGGCGCACGCTTGGCACTACTTTGTTGATGCACGTGCGGCTACTGCGCACACAATTCACAAACACAGAAAATAATTTTTTTTTTGGTTTGGACTGGAGTGTACTTTCGGGGGTTACAGCACCCTTAACGGTCAAGCCAGCCGGCCCTTTACTTATGACACAGGCGAACGCTTGACACTACTTTGTTGATGCACGTGCGGCTACTGCGCACACAATTCACAAACACAGAAAATAATTTTTTTTTGGTTTGGACTGGAGTGTACTTTCAGGGGTTACAGCACCCTTTAACGGTCAAGCCAGCCGGCCCTTTACTTATGACACAGGCGCACGCTTGGCACTACTTTGTTGATGCACGTGCGGCTACTGCGCACACAATTCACAAACACAGAAAATAATTTTTTTTTGGTTTGGACTGGAGTGTACTTTCGGGGGTTACAGCACCCTTTAACGGTCAAGCCAGCCGGCCCTTTACTTATGACACAGGGGCACTCTTGGCACTACTTTGTTGATGCACGTGCGGCTACTGCGCACACAATTCACAAACACAGAAAATAATTTTTTTTTAGGTTTGGACTGGAGTGTACTTTCGGGGGTTACAGCACCCTTAACGGTCAAGCCAGCCGGCCCTTTACTTATGACACAGGCGCACGCTTGGCACTACTTTGTTGATGCACGTGCGGCTACTGCGCACACAATTCACAAACACAGAAAATAATTTTTTTTTGGTTTGGACTGGAGTGTACTTTCGGGGGTTACAGCACCCTTTAACGGTCAAGCCAGCCGGCCCTTTACTTATGACACAGGCGCACGCTTGGCACTACTTTGTTGATGCACGTGCGGCTACTGCGCACACAATTCACAAACACAGAAAATAATTTTTTTTTAGGTTTGGACTGGAGTATACTTTCCGGGGTTACAGCACCCTTAACGGTCAAGCCAGCCGGCCCTTTACTTATGACACAGGCGCACGCTTGGCACTACTTTGTTGATGCACGTGCGGCTACTGCGCACACAATTCACAAACACAGAAAATAATTTTTTTTTTGGTTTGGACTGGAGTGTACTTTCGGGGGTTACAGCACCCTTAACGGTCAAGCCAGCCGGCCCTTTACTTATGACACAGGCGCACGCTTGGCACTACTTTGTTGATGCACGTGCGGCTACTGCGCACACAATTCACAAACACAGAAAATATATTATTTTTTTAGCACTTGGGGGGAGCACCCCTGATGGACAGAGCACCCCCTGGACAACACTACAGCACCCCTTTAGGACTGGGACACTGCACAGGACTTTGGAACTGACTGCACAACACAGTCCAGCCAGCCCCTATGGACTTTGAAGTAGTGGACACAGCCCCTATTAACAACAGCAGCACAGCACAACACAGCCAGCCCCTATGGACTTTGAAGTAGTGGACAACAGCAGCACTACACTACACTACACTACACAGCACTAACTCCCACCCTCCCTCTTCACTGTCCACAGCCGAGTGAGAAAATGGCGCCGACGCGGGTACCTTATATAGGATCCAAAACCCGCGAGACTCGGAAGGCGGGATGATGACGTTTTGCCTCGATGTCAGATCCGAGTCAGGCGGGAAAAGTCGAGCCTGACTCGGATCGGACTCGGATCGGGGGGGCTCGGGGGGGTTCGGATTTCAGAAATCCGAACCCGCTCACCCCTAATATATATACACATATATACATATATATACATATAGCTGTCAGCCCGGCACTCCCATAGTCATGTTCTGTACACCGTTGCCCTCTGGTCACGATTGCTATCAGCTTATAAGAACACAAAAAGCGACAATGGAAATAGTGTATTACTTTATATATATATATGTATATATATATATATATATATATTTAGTGTTCCCTCTAGCTCCGGCGGCAGAGGGCAATCTTGTGCGCGCACCTTAGGCGCGCGTCCGAAAAGGGGGCGTGGTTATGAAAAGGGGGCGTGTCTAGAAGACGCATCCCCTTTTCGTGATACTTGGGGGCGTGCCCGGCGCTTACGGACATGCCGGGCAGCCCCCAAGCGCTGCAGAAAGGGAGAATAGATGCCGGGCGCATGCGCCCGGCGTCTATTCTCCGGCGGTGACCGGATCACCGCATGTTTGTCCACCCGCGGGACACTGCGTCCCGCGGGTGAGAACGGCTCCAGCAGGCTGTTAGGGCAGGGCGCTTTTTGCCCTCCAGAAGGAGGGCAGGGCGCCGCGCCCCGCTAAAACAGCCCAGCGGGAACGCTATATACTGTATATATATGTATGTATATAGAGTGCTCCGTTGCCTTCCTCCAGAGTCTTAATGGTAAACTTTATTGCTCTACGTATCAGGGGACACAGTCCCTTTCGCCAGGAAAAAGGGTCTGTGGGCCTGATTTTAGACCCGGACACTAAGCCGGGATCGCTGCCAAAAGGGGCCGGGTATGCAAATTCCGCGTAAGGATGCCCTCTATGTCTTAGAAAGTGACGGCAGTGAGCGAATGCTGGTGTATAAAGACACCCACTTTCCTTTCTTAACACACGTCATCTCCAGGAAGTGCATGATTAATCGGTAACATTGAGAGCCATTGGAGCTGCAAGCAGCGCTTGAGGTAGACCCTACCCCACCGCAAACACTGCGATCAGTGATGACTGAAATACAACAAGGTGACGTGTACAATGATGCCCTTTAAACGCCGTTTTGACGGCCAGACACGCCTGCGTTCGCACCACCACTCCCCCGTTCACAAGCACCTTCCCCTGTTACCACCCACAAATGGCACTATCTGTCACTCAAGGTAGCGCTCAGTCTTTGTGCTACGAGCGAACGATTCCCGATCGCAGTGACTGGCTCGCGCACGTGCACTGCGATGCATATGCATGCTCAGACAGGCGACAATCGCCCATAGCGAGCGATCGCGACTTAGTGTCCGGGTCTAAATCAGGCCCTGTGCTCCGTGACAAAGTTTACCATTAAGAAGACTCCGAGTGCTGCCTGCTTCCTTTGGGACCCAGAAACTGTGGCTCAGGACCCCAATTTTTAAAGTGAAGGGTCCCTGTGACTCACAAGTTTTTTTGCTTAGTGCAATCACTGGTATATATGTATATACAAGCAAAAATGTCTAGGTAGGGCTGATTCTATGGCAGCACAACAATGACAAGACAAAGGGTGTAGCCCATACTTGCCTACTTTTTAATTCTCCTCTCTCAGTGAGCAGAGTTTCTGTAAGACAAGTCTGCGTCATGACGTCACGTTGCACAGCTGTGTACTGGGTGAAACACTGGGGCGAGGAGCCGAAGCAATAGTCGTACAGCTCTCCCTACGTGGACGGCATCAGAACCTGGCATTAGCAGACATGGTAATGTGGAGACTTGCAGCAGCCATAGGAAGCAGGCAGCCAGCAGCACCCAGACCGGAAGCAGCCTCCCTGCTGCTCCAAGAGCAAGCAGTCCCAGCCAAGGAACACGGCCATTGAGAAGGCCTGTATGTGGATGCTGAATAAGGGGTTTTCCCGGCTGAAGACCAGCCTGCCCTCCAAAGCTGGACACCCTGTGCCTGGCACGAGCGATTGGCGGCCCGGCACCAAATCCACACCTGCTGATGGCACACAGGGGAGTCGAGAAACTGGTGGAGTGACACAGGGGTAGTTGAGTTACTGGGGGGGCACAAAGTGTAATGGGCATTACTGTGTGGCATAATGTAAGGGGCATTACTGTGTAGCATTATGTTATAAGGGGCACTATTGTGTGACATAATGTATTATAAGGGGCACTACTACTGCGTGGCATAATTTGGAAAGGGCATCATTGTGTGGCATAATGTGTAATGGGCACTACTGTGTGGCAGAATGTGTTATAAGGGGCATTACTGTGTGTGGCATACTGTGTAAGTGGCATTACTGTGTGGCATAATGTACAAAGGGCACTACTGCTGTGTGGCATAATGTGTATAAGGAGTACTACTATGATGCATAACGTGAATGGTCTCTGGCATAATGTGAATGTGGGCTCTACTGTGTGATGTAATGTGAATAAGGGGCTCTACTGTGTGATGTAATGTGAATAAGGGGCACTACTGTGTGGTGTAATGTGAATAAGGGACACTATTGTGTGATGTAAAGTTAATAAGGAACACTACTGTGCGGTGTAATGTGACAATGGTGCACTACTGTGAGGTGTAATGTGATGAAGGAGCACTACTGTGCTGTATAATGTGATGAAGGGGCACTACTGTGTGGTGTAATGTGATGAAGGGGCTCTACCGTGCGGTGTAATATGATGAAGAGGTACTACTGTGCTGTGTAATTTGACTAAGGGGCACTACTGTGTGGCATAATTTCAATTGGGGGTACTATTGTGTGCTCATGCCCCTTCACAGCGAGACCACACTAGTGTCTTTTGGCGCGCCGCAGGCGCGCACTCTCTGTGTCTCAATTTTTGATGAGGGCACCAATGCTCTTGTGCACGTGGCACAAAAATGTGTAGTTATGGCTCTTCTTTGGTGTGCACAGGTGTCGTCCTCTGCGTTCAGCACCTCTGCCTTCAAAAATTCCTACAGTGAACACAATCTAATTCTCTATAACTGCTAAGCTAGGTCTTGGTCAATTGAGAAAATGCCTTCCCTTTTCTGTGTGTGCGACCTCCACCAATGAAGTGCCAGCTTTACTTAACAGAACCAACCAAATACCAAATGTCTGACTATGTTTGAATCCCCTGCAGGATGAGCTCTGTAACGTGCATATTTTAATACAGAGAATAATGTACACTTGTATATTGCTGTAATATTAATTATATGTAAGAGCATAGACTAGGAAGTGGGAGGAGTCAGGAACAGTAAGTGGAGGAGTCTGTGCCAGGAACCATATGCTGACACAAGATGGGCCTGTGTGCTGCTTTAAATGCAAGGGCCTGTGAGGCAGAAATGCTAACCATTTTCTGTAAAACTCTCAATAATGGGTTAATTGTTGTGGGACACGTATGTGGAGGTGTTGTATTGATGAGAAATGGGTTTATGAACTTGCAGATGGGAGCTACAAGCGTTTATTCTGACGTTTTACAAACTTATATAAAAACACTGCAAGATTAACGTACACTCATTTTCCTGTACCCAAAAATGCTAGATATTCTGTAGTTTGCTGAAAAACACTTGCTGGCTTCCTATTATTTTTTTCACCATTATTAAAAAGACCCTAACCTCTCCCCTGTAGTGCCTAACCCACCCTTTCCGCACCCTAAACATAACACTCCCCAAGGGTGCCTCACTAGGCATAGGCAAATGCCTTGGGCATTTGGAATGCCTAGGGACATGAAGTCCAAGCCTAGGGCCGACTCAGCTTGACAGCGGGCGGCTGCAGCAGGACCGGGACAAGCAGATGCTTGTCCTTTGTAGATCCGGGAGGGGGGCGATCATGGTGAAAGCTCCCCATAACACAAAGCTGTCCACAGAAGTGACTAACAAAAGTATTACTGCAGTGATACAGACTCAGAGTCCATATCACTGTCGGAGGGAAGGGAGGACTGTGTGTAGGGGATCGGCTGGGCTGTCTGTTGGGCGGGCTTATCAGATCTCCTTCACCCCACCCCCAACTCACTGATGGTGCTCAATCACTGCTGGCTGGCTGCTGGGTGGAGGGAGTTTCCGGATCTGACAAAAGCCCCAGAGACTCCTCCCTCTTCCTGTCTTACAGGGAAAATTGAGCAGGTCTATTGGACATTTGACATGGCACAGGTAAAAGTGTATTGACTGTTTAACCACACTGAGGGCAGATTATTCCCTTGCTATTCTGCTACCTGTATATCATACAAAGCATATTTCACTACTTGTCAGACTGGCTGTATATTTATGTGTAGGAAGCCCTTGGTTCTTCTAGCTGTGCTATTTTATTTGTGTCGGGTTGTCACTCTGTGTGGTGTGAGGGGCGCCTGCAGCGAGATTGCGGCTTGATGACGTCACTCCCCCGGCGTCGGCTTCGGTTTGTTTGGCATATAGGTGACTGGTCCCTGAGTAAAATCTCTAATTAAAGAGATTCTTATAATGCATGTCCTTATGTGTATAATGTGAACTACTGTGTGGCGTAATGTATATAAAGGGCACTACTGTGTGGTGTAATGTGACTAAGGAGCAATACGGTGCGGTGTAATGTGAATAAGGAGCAAAAAGGTGTGGTGTAATTTGAATAAGGAGCAATATGGTGTGGTGTAATTTGAATAAGGAGCAATACGGTGTGGTGTAATGTGAATAAGGAGCAATATGGTGTGTGTAATTTGAATAAGGAGCAATACTGTGTGGTGTTATATGAATAAGGAGCAATACGGTGTGGTGTAATGTGAATAAGGAGTAATACAGTGTGGTGTAATTTGAATAAGGAGCAATACGGTGTGGTGTAATGTGAATAAGGAGCAATGTGGTGTGGTGTAATGTGTATAAAGGGCACTACTGTGTGGCGTAATTTGAATAAGGAGCAATAGGGTGTGGTGTAATTTGAATAAGGAGCAATACGGTGTGGTGTAATGTGAATAAGGAGCAATACAGTGTGGTGTAATGTGAATAAGGAGCAATACGGTGTGGTGTAATGTGAATAAGGAGCAATACGGTGTGGTGTAATTTGAATAAGGAGATATACTGTGTGGTGTAATGTGAATAAGGAGCAATACGGTGTGGTGTAATGTGAATAAGGAGCAATACAGTGTGGTGTAATGTGAATAAGGAGCAATACGGTGTGGTGTAATGTGATTAAGGAGCAATACGGTGTGGTGTAATGTGATTAAGGAGCAATACGGTGTGGTGTAATGTGAATAAAGAGCAATACCGTGTGGTGTAATGTGAATAAGGAGCAATACGGTGGGGTGTAATCTGAATAAGGAGATATAC
Source organism: Taudactylus pleione (assembly GCA_031769625.1). NCBI lineage: Eukaryota > Metazoa > Chordata > Amphibia > Anura > Myobatrachidae > Taudactylus > Taudactylus pleione. Next base: position 2,192,082 of record JAUIMM010000759.1, on the reverse strand, counting down.
TGTATGGTGTAATGTGAATAAGGAGCAATACCGTGTGGTGTAATGTGAATAAGGAGCAATACGGTGTGGAGTAATGTGAATAAGGAGCAATACAGTGTGGTGTAATGTGAATAAGGAGCAATGTAGTGTGGTGTAATGTGAATAAGGAGCAATACGGTGTGGTGTAATGTGAATAAGGAGCAATACAGTGTGGTGTAAAGTGAATAAGGAGCAATACGGTGTGGTGTAATGTGAATAAGGAGCAATATGGTGTGGTGTAATGTGAATAAGGAGCAATACGGTGCGGTGTAATGTGAATAAGGAGCAATACCGTGTGGTGTAATGTGAATAAGAAGCAATACGGTGTGGTGTAATGTGAATAAGGAGCAATACCGTGTGGTGTAATGTGAATAAGGAGCAATGTGGTGTTGTGTAATGTGAATAAGGAGCAATACGGTGTGGTGTAATGTGAATAACGGACACTACTGTGTGACAAAATGTGAATAAGGGGCACTACTTTGAGGACTAATGTGTATAAGGTAAAGGTGTACTACTGTGTGGTGTAATGCGAATAAGGGACACTATACTGTGATGTAATGTGAATAAGGTTGCACTACTGTGTGGTGTAATTTGAATTGGAGGTACTATTGTGTGGCCACACCCCTTCCTAGCAACACCACGCCCATGTCCCTAATGAAAATAAGGTGGGTTGGGGGGGGCAATGCTCTTGCTGGCACAGGTCACCAAAATGTCTAGTTACAGCTCGGTGGATGAGCATTGCTGTGGGTGAGGGATGATGGGTATTGCTGTGATCTGTGCTGCTGGGTGATGGTTGTGGTGCTGGGTCAGAGGCGGAACTAGCACGGCACCAGCCAAAATCTTACCTAAGGCATCAAATTGGTTAGGGCCAGCTCTGCCTAACCCTAACCTCCCACCTGGTGGTGCCTAACCCTAACCCCCCCTTTCCGTAGCCTAACCCTCCCCGGGGGTGCCTAACCCTAATCTTCTCCAGGGGTTCCTAAACCAAAACCTTCCTCCCCACCCGCGGCTAACACCTAACATGCCCCGCTTATCTTCGTTCGGGATGGCAGCTGTCAGGATAAAAGGTCTCGCTGCCATTTTCTTTCCCGCTGTGGAGGGTGAAGAGGAAGGAGGGAGGGGGCTGTGCTATTGCTGACTGTGTTTAAGGGGCTGGCTAATGATGTCACTTGTCAGGGACTGGCTGCTGCATAAGGGCTGGCTGGGTGTTGTCACACTTGTCATAGGGGCTGGCTGGCTGTTGTCCACTCCATACTAGGGCTTGCTGCTGTGCTGTGCTGGGCTGTGCCGGTGTTACTCTATTTCTATACTAGGAGCTGTGCTGCAGACAAAAGAGGGGGGCTCCAGTGGCTCCTGTGTCACTGCACTCCATAAGGGGTGCTGCTGTGTTGCCCAGGGGGCACTCTGTCCATCAGGGGTGCTCTTCATCCCCAGTGTGAAAAAAATAAAGATTTTTTTTTCTGTGTGAGCTGCACAGGGGTGCTGCCTGTGTTTATCAAGGGGCTGCTGTCTCGTTCAGGGGTGCTCTTCCCCCCAAGTGCCCCCCCAAAAATAATCAATCAATCAATGTGTTTTTTTTGTGTGTGTGTGTGCGTGCGTTAGTCACACTTATCACCAGCAATGTAGCTGCGCAGGGATGCTGCCTGAGTCGTTTATCAAGAGGCTGGTGCATTGTTCGGGTGCCCCCCAAAAAATAATGAATCAATCAATCAATCAATGTGTTTTTATGTGTGTGTGTGTGTCAGGGTGCTGCCTGTGTCGTTTATCAAGAGGCTGGTGCCTCGTTCGGGTGTTCTCCCTCCCAAGTGCCCCCCCAAAATTATTAATCAATCAATCAATGTGTTTTTTTGTGTGTGTGTCAGGGGTGCTGCCTTTGTCGTTTATCAAAAGGCTGGTGCCTCGTTCGGGTGCTCTCTCTCGCAAGGGCCCCCCAAAAAATAATTAATCAATCAATGTGTTTTTTTGTTTGTGTGTGTGTGTGTGTCAGTGGTGCTGCCTGTGTTGTTTATCAAGAGGCTGGTGCCTCGTTCGGGTGCTCTCCCTCCCAAGTGCCCCCCAAAAAATAATTAATCAATCAATCAATGTGTTTTTTTGTGTGTGTGTCAGTGATGCTCCCTGTGTTGTTTATCAAGAGGCTGGTGCCTCGTTCGGGTGCTCTCCCTCCCAAGTGCCCCCCCAAAATTAATCAATCAATCAATATGCTTTTTTTCTGTGTGTGTGTCAGGGGTGCTGCCTGTGTCGTTTATCAAGAGGCTGGTGCCTCGTTCGGGTGCTCTCTCTCTCCCAATGCCCCCCAAAAATAATTAATCAATCAATCAATGTGTTTTTTTGTGTTTGTGTCAGGGGTGCTGCCTGTGTCATTTATCTAGAGGCTGGTGCTTCGTTCGGGTGCTCTCCCTCCCAAGTGCCCCCCAAAAATAATTAATCAATCAGTCAATGTCTTTTTTTTGTGTGTGTGACAGGGGTGCTGTTTGTTTTGTTTATCAAGAGGCTGGTGCCTCGTTTGGGTGCTCTCCCTCCCAAGTGCCCCCCAAAATAATTAATGAATCAATCAATGTATTGTTTTGGTGTGTGTGGCAGGGGTGCTGCCTGTGTCGTTTATCAAGAGGCTGGTGCCTCGTTCGAGTGCTCTCCCTCCCAAGTGCCCCCCCAAAAATAATGACTCAATCAATTTGTGTTTTTTTGTGTGTGTGTGTTTGTCAGGGGTGCTGCCTGTGTCATTTAGAAAGAGGCTGGTGCCTCGTTCGGGTGCTCTCCCTCCCAAGTGCCCCCCCCCAAAAATAATGAATCAATCAATGTGTTTTTTTTCTGTGTGTGTCAGGGGTACTGCCTGTGTCATTTAGAAAGAGGCTGGTGCCTTGTTCAGGTGCTCCCCCTCCCAAGTGCCCCCCAAAAAATAAAGAATCAATCAATCAATGTGTTTTTTTTTGTGTGTGTGTATGTGCGTTAGCCACACTTATCTCCAGCAACGTAGCTGCGCAGGGGTGCTGCCTGTGTTGTTTATCAAGAGGCTGGTGCCTCATTCGGGTGCTCTCCCTCCCATGTGCCCCCCAAAAATAATTAATCAATCAATGTGTTTTTTTTCTGTGTGTGTGTGTGCGCGTTAGCCATGGCATCAGAAACGCCTCTGCTGAGATCTGCATAAACATTTTCAAAGGTGAAAATAAATGATATGGTTTAAAAAATGGAATAAAGCAGCTAAAACTGCATTCTCTGATTATAGTGTCCCTACCCATGGCCCCTCTACGTGAATTTCACTTTTAAAACGCACTTGTAAAAACTCTCACTCTAGTGAATTAAATGTACCCCTTAATATCTTTGTACTGGTTAAGTGGAAGTTTGGAGGCCACTAACTATGTTTTTTTAATGTCCCTGTACAGGTTGGGAAATGCTTTTTCATGTGGAATGCACTACTAGAAGTCTTCCTGGTCCCCTTCTGGGATGAGAAAATCCACTCCCAGCAGCAGGCATGGCACTCAAGGATTCTTCTGGGGCAAGGAATGATGTGAATGAGTGAAATTTTTTTTGTAAATGCCTCCTCCCCTCCTCTTCTCCTTCATAAATTTATTTCGGAATAAAAAAATGAAATTAAATTTAGTACCAAACTCTTCCTGTCCCTGCCTTCAACTACATACATTCTCCAACTCCCTCAGGCCTCTCTTGAATAATAAAAACATTTGTTTAATTTTTGTGCCACCCACTGCTTAGTCAGCCAGCTAGCTTGGTGCAAATTTTGGGCCTAAACTGGATGAAAACAATATAGTGAGCTGTGAGGTTGTCAAAATTGAATGGAAGCGAGTGGAAATAAATGTTATTGAGGTTAATAATACTGGAGGAACAAAAACAGGCCCATTTTATGTGATTGTAGCTGTTTTTATGATTTTTTAAGAAAAAATCCAGGTCCAAAACCAAAAAACAAAACACGGAGGTGAGGTTTTGGCAAAACCAATCCAAACACGGGGGTCGGCGCACATCTCTAATTTTAAAATAATAAGGGTCTCATGCTGAGTTGGATAGAATTTGCATTTAATAAGCTTATTAATAATACCCTTTTTACACAAGAGCTAAATCCCGGGTTATTGCAGGGTTAACGGGTAGCTCCTTGGTGTAAAAGGGGACAGGGTTGGATTACTGGGTCGAGTGTCCCAGCAATCCAACCAAGGTAACTTGCAGGGTTTTACACGGGAATAACCCGTGAAACCCTGCAGTGTAAACGGCGCGACCCGGGTCATGATGACCTGGATCGTGCTGCATGCCTGCCGATTGGCTGGCTTCAGTGGCGCTTGGAGATGACATCATCTCCAAGCGTCCACTTCATCGCCGGAAAAGCCAGGTCTCTGCAGATTCAGCTCCGGTGTGAACAGTGCCGACTCGGGAATATCCTGGGTCAGATCCGGAATTTAGTTGTAAAAGCGGTATAAATGTTATGTGTTATGCTTGCTGACCTGGCAATATACGTGAGATGGGACCAACTTGTCAAGGCTAGCATATGTGCATCCTTTACTCCTGAAGACAATATTAGCATTTGTGCCTGGGTTAAAACAGGAGATTTACTTTCACAGGGGTGTTGTGTATTATGTTGAAATTCATCATGTCGACATTCCTCATATCGACATGGGAATAATGTTGACATTGACTGCATTAACAATCATTATGTCCCTGGTGGTCTAATGGTGACATTCCTGGCCTGGTGACATACCTGGCCTGGAGGGTTCGGCGGTGATGTCCTGATGACTTCCAGGGTATCCAGTGTGACTTCTGGCAGTGAGTATTGCTAACCCTAACCCCTAACCCTCCCCTGGTGCCTAACCCTGACCCTCCACTACAGTCGCCTAAACTTAACCCTCTGCAGAAGGTCAACATTTCACATGCCAACATTGTGAACATTATTATTATTATTTATTACCAGTTATTTGTATAGCACACGCATATTTCGCAGTGCTGTACAGAGAGAATATTTACCCATTCACATCAGTTCCTGCCCCAATGGAGCTTACAATCTAAATTCCCTACTACATGCTCACACACTTACACACTAGGGTTAATTTTGTTGAGACCCAATTAACCTATCAGTATATTTTTGGAGTGTGGGAGAAAACCGATGCACCCGGAGGAAACCCACACAAGCACAGGTAGAATATACAAACTCCGCAAAGTTAGGGCCGTGGTGGGAAACGAACCCATGACCTCATTGAAGTGAGGCAGTAATGCTAACCATTAAGCTGTCTGTGCATGCTGACGTTGTGCGAGCAGGGGTGCAAAGAGGGGGGGTGGGGTGGCGGGTACTAATTATCTAAGCCCAGGCTTGTTGGAGAGGTCCATGGGGGCCCGTGTATGGCGCCTTCCCCCCTCAATCTTCCTTCACAACAGCCCAGCACACGCTGCTGTGTGCTGGGCCACAGAGGGAAACTGCTTGCGGCTGCTGTGCAGCAGCCGTAGCAGTCTCCTGTGCCTGTAAGGGGGAGCGATCACAGTGATTCTGCCCCCCCCTGGCTTTGCGCTGGGCTGAGGGGCTCACAGCGCCCCCCTCCCTATCGTGCAGCGCCATTACACACCACTTGAAAAATATATTTTTTCTTTTTATCATAAGGGGGTGTGGTCACTCCTCTCGTAATTAGGCCACACCCCTTCCCCAAGGCTGGCTATCAGCACCTGTGTGCGAGTACCGACATGGTCCATGTCAACATTTCAATATTGTGTCGACATTCAGGGCTGGTGCTACCATTAGGAAGCTTTAGGTGGCTGCCTAGGGGCACCATCCCCTGGAGGGCGCAGCTGAGTTCACATAAAAAAAGGAGGATGTCTCTTTCAGTCCTGGCTGGGTCTACTGATGACCAAGGCTGATGCATGTGTGTGTGTTAATGAGTGCAGAGAGGCTTAATGTGTGTGTGTGTGTGTGTGTGTGGGGGGGTTTAGTGCTGACAGGGTGTGTGTATGGTAAATGAGTGCTGACAGGGTAAGGTGTTTGTGTGTGTGTGTGGGGGGGGTTATTTGGTGCTGACATACTGTATAATGAGGCACAGATGTGTGTCATAAAAATATATTGGGGCATGGATGTGTGGCATAATGTATTGTGGGCACAGCTGAGTGGAATATAAAGAAGTTGGGGCACATGTGTGGTATATGTATTAGGTGTATTATATAGCATAATTCACGGCAGTGGCATACAATACATTTGGTGCACAGTTGTGTGGCATATGTATTGGAGGCATTGATGTATAGCATAATTATAAAATGGGGATATGACTGTGTAGCATACAATGAATTTGTGGCACATATGTATGGCATATTATGAATTGGAGGCAATGTTATGAGGCACAGTATGATGTTGGGGCTCTGCTGTGTGGTATAATAGTTGGGGCATTTCTATATAGTATATTATGAATTTGGGACACTGCTGTGTGGCACTTTATAAATTGGCATCACTAATGTGTGAAATAGTATTGGAGAGAGCAGGAACTGTAGATGAAATGTCGCCTAGGGTGCCCAGGCACCTTGCACCAGCCTTGTCGACACTGTGGTATCAACATTATGAATGTTGACATTATGACTACATCCAGCTTCACAGTGATTGTAAAAGAAAACAGTAACTGATTCATACACAGGATACTGTAGTAATAGACCAGACAGTGTAACTAATAACTAATAAAGTCGCCTAAACCATTTAAAAGCAGAAAAGAACATTATGCAAAGATAAAATGACAATTTTTATTAAGTTCAAATAATAGACACATCAGTAGACTTCCCCTTTAAAAGATAACATGGACGAATGCTTTATTGACACATATTGAGTTACTGTAATAATGCATATAAATTACAGGAGCAATATTTCAATACTATTAGCATAAATAGTCACCGCAGGAGGCCTGTGGGGGCATGGCGTTCTGGTCGTGTCCCTGCCCCCTGCTATACAATGCCAAGGTTTCATGCATTTTAAAGCAGGGGGCTGGGCTATGATTTTGCGATTCAGCCCGCCCACTTTTGACAGGTAAATGTGGGGGGTGGCAGAAAAAAATAGGAAACTTGCTCATATGCATCTGCTTGGAGGTCAGCATGGGAGGCATGTAGCGTGAACACCCATTTACTGTACCGTCAACCGTAATTACACACCCTCTATCACCTCAGTGGCGGATCCAGGGAGGGGGGCGATTGGAGCGATAGCCCCCCTAGCACAGTCCGTCCATCTCTCTCCTAAACTGAACAGGCTGCATGTGTGCCCTCCCCTCCTCTTATCTGTACACCACCTCCGAATCCTTATTCAGTCTGCTGTATGCATGGTGAGGCTATGCAGGGTCAGAGGTGGATGTTAAGGACCCCATTCAGACCCACGCGCTAAGCGCTCGCAAGCGGGTCAGTGTTTAGGCCCTGCACACGCGCAGCGGCCGCACTGCACGTGCGCAAGCCCCGGAGTGAGAGAGAAATTCTGTGGTAACCCACGGCTTAGCTAGCGACCAGGAGGCCGCACTTCAAAAGAGAAGCGGCCGCCCACATTCAGAATGAGCACTCGCTCCGGTGCTCGCAACAAACGGGACGACTGTCGATGTTGATCGACAGCTCGCCCCATTTTGTAAGTGGGGAGATGGGGTGGCTGGGCAAACGGAGGCGTTCCTGCAGGAACGCCTGCCGTTTGTGGGCGGCCCTACTGACATCACTATTAGAGCAGGAAGTCCACTGGGTCATCGTCGTAAGCACGATGGTCGCGATGGTCTTGACCATCGCGACCATCACCTGGCCGCTTGCATAAGCTGTGGGTGGTCACCCACAGCTATGCGAGCGGCCAAGAGACCGCAACTTAAAAAACAAGCACCCGCCCTGTTTCAGAGCGAGCGCTCACTTTTTGCGAGCGGCTCTGAAATAGGCCCAGTGCACACCCAGCAGCATGTACTCCCCGATCTGCCTCACCCAGGTAAGTGGCTGCAGATCTGGGCATCCATTCGGGACTGGCACATGACTAATGGTGACTTCCTGTACCCACTTTTAGCAGGGTCTGGTGCTATGTGTTCAGGGCAATGTGTAGAGGGAATTGCTTGCACATGTCCTGGAGAGGAGATGCCAATGCATGGGTGCCCTGCAGTGTGCCAGTGACAGGCAGCTCTGCTCTTACAATTTCTCCCTACTGTAGACTGTGACTTTGTATACATGCATTTAGCACACTATGCATTATACAGTACATATACACACACAGTAAATACATAAACATATACAAATTGTAATAATCAATGTGGCCACTCAAGAAAGACCTGTAAAGGGGAGGAGTTGGGACCACACATGCCTACCCTCCCGGTTTTTGCGGGAGTCTCCCGATTTTTTGGGTAACCCCAGCATACCTCCCAACATTTGATTATTGTCACCCATGACAAAAAGGGGGCGTGGCTTGCATGTAAGGGGCATGGCCTATCGGCACGCCCCGTTTTCATCACTAAGAGGCGTGCACAGCATCTATTCTCGTTCTGCATACACGCAGAGCAGCTGTGTATGCTTCCCCCAACTTCCCCCCCACCGCGGGACACTGCGGCCCGCGGGTGGGACAGCGGGACAGCTCCATAAAAACGGGACTGTCCCGCTGAATGCGGGACAGTTGGGAGGTATGCACCCCTGGAAGGGCACGCACTTCTCTCGCAGAATGGGGAGAATATTAGCGGGGATTGGCAGTTCTGAGCATTGGGGGCGGGGCCTAATGACGCGATTCCATGAGAATCGCGTCATTTAGCTCTGCCTCCTAGTTTAAGTATGCAGAATTACACTGAATTTCTGTGGGGGCGGGGCTTAGTGATGCAATCCAGCTGGCCCCACCCCCAACTCCGCCTACCTGCTTCACCTCCCTCTGCTTCTCCCGGGGAGGAATAGTAAATTGTAAATTGTCGGCAAGTATGGTTGGGACCAGAAAGGGGAGGGGCCAGTACAGGAAAGAATTAATCGTTAAATCGCCTCCCCTAAAAGATCAGTCTTCTCCTGGTGGCTGCAGCAGTGTCTGCCGGGTCCCAGCGGTCATTTGACCGTCACTTCTGGGTCAGAGCTCCGATCCTCCGGCATTCCAGTATTAATCCACTATCTCTAACCCTAATCCCTCTCCTTAACACTACCCCTCCGCCTAGTGCCTAACCCTAACTTTTCCCTCCCCCACAGCCTAACCCTAATGTCGAAATTAGCCCAAACGAGCTGTCAGAACCCCACACAAGTGCTATTTCCCTGATACTTTGATATATTTCCAGAGTGTGGTATAAATACTGTATAATTCTGCACATGTTGTCACAATAAAAGTACCGTATATACTCGAGTATAAGCCGAGTTTTTCAGCACAAAAAATGTGCTGAAAAAGTACCCCCTCGGACGGAGTTCGGTCAGCGCTACACACTGCCAAACACACAGCCGCCGGAGCCGGCAGCTGCGTGTTTGGTGTAATCAGCAGCCGCTGAGAGTCTGTCAGACTCTCAGCGGCTGCTGCTGCTCCCACTGCGGGAGCCATCTTCCAGCTCCCGCAGTGGGTGATGGGAGACACGTCATCATGACGACGTCTCTCCCATGCAAAGCGGCCGGAGGAGTGGACAGCGGCGGGATCAGGAGCGGGAGTTACAGGTAAGTGATTTTTTTTTTTTATTCTTGTCACGTCTCTCTCTCCTGGGGGGTGGGGACTACCAGGGGGCACTACCAGGGGGCGATTACTGCAGGGGGCACTAAAAGGGGTATTACCACTGGGGGAACTACCAGGGGGGGATTACTACAGGGGGCACTACCAGGGGGGAATTACTACAGGGGGCACTAAAAGGGGGGATTACCACTGGGGGCACTACCAGGGGGAATTACTACAGGGGGGGATTACTACAGGGGGCACTAAAAGGGGGGATTACCACTGGGGGAACTACCAGGGGGGATTACTACAGGGGGCACTACCAGTGGGGGATTACTACAGGGCGTACTAAAAGGGGAGATTACCACTGGGGGCACTTCCAGGAGGGATTACTACTGGGGGCACAACCAGGGTGAATTACTACTGGGGTCACTACCAGCTCCTGTCATTTCCCACACTAGGCTTATACTCGAGTCAACAAGTTTTCCCAGTTTTTTGGGGTAAAAGTAGGTACCTCGGCTTATATTCGGGTCGGCTTATAATCGAGTATATACGGTATCTGCAAATACATTACGTCAACTTTCATTTTAGGGAATTTATAGAAAACGAATAAGGCATTTGATAATTATCATGGTTGAGGTCCCTCATAGTTATAACGATTATATGGAATTAAACATAAACGCCAATTCCCCCTCTTTGACCATCATTTTCTTTCCTTTAACTCATTCACCACCTCTCCTTCTCAGGGCTGCTATCACAAAATGTAACGATGAGCGACGGACCATGATACTTTCTCAACCTTACTCAACTCACTTCTGGCCCCTATTGCAAACCTCTACTATCCTGACCATGTGTCACGTCCTGGCCCTTGAGGTTTCCAGTCAGAGGACTGGGAGTCAGGGTGACTAGGTGGGGAGGCAGCAGTAAACGACTTTCTCGTCGGCTAATTCCTGGTGTTGACGAGACTTGACCAGAGGCACAGAGTCTAACTCATTGATGGTTATAACCAGTGACCCCTCCAATTGGGATATGGGTTTTAGCTGTGCCCAATAAGCACGTCGCATCCCTCTGGCCAGGGACCCAGGAATTAGCAACTAACAGGGAGATAAGAAGACAACTGAGTGGCTGGAGTTTATCAATGGTGAATATCGGTAATCACTGATATTAGTACTACTGAAGTATATTGGTAGACACCGATGTAGAGTTTCACTGGAGAAATATTGGAAGTGACCGATGATGAATACCACTGGTAGTGACTGATGTTAAATTTCACTGAAGTGACTGATGTTGAGTATCTCTGAAGAATGTTGATAGTGACTGATGTTGAAGAATATCGGTAGTGAGCGATGCTGAATATCACTAGTAGTGACTGATGTTGAATATCACTGACGTGTCTGATGTCAAATATCACTGAAGATTATTGGTAGTGACTGATGTTGAATATCACTGAAGTGACTGATGTTGAATGTCACTGAAGGATATTGGCAGGTACCGATGTTGAAGAATATCGGTAGTGACTGATGCTGAATATCACTGGTAGTGACTGATGTTGAATATCACTGACATGACTGATGTCGAATATCACTGAAGAATATTGGTACTGACTGATGTTGAATATCACTGAAGTGACTGATGTTGAATATCACTGAAGAATATTGGCAGTGACCGATGTTGAATATCAATGAAGTGACTGAAGTAAAATATCACAGAGACTGGTGAAGGGTACTGAGGATACAACAGCGTGGAGCCTGGAACAGCGATCCGAAGCTAGCATCTACTGGAGAAGAGAAGTTGTTAAGACGACTTCCTGTTTCCAGTTCCTGCTTTATACCCTTAAGTAGCCGTCCATTGGTAGAGGGTCCGGTCAGGTGAGACAGACAATATGGCTGCGCTCATGACAGCCACCGCGGTACTCCAATATGGAGGATTGCGGAAAAGCCAACAGGGCCCCGGGGATGATACTCAGGATGTCACCTGGTGTATGACCTCACGGCTAGTCAGGGGAAGCCAACGCCACAGTGAGTAACGGCCGATCCCAGACTGAATCCTGACACCATGCTGTTTCTTCTACAATAACATCCTAATGTATGCCCTGGATTCTGATGCTCTGGCTAGTATCCAGCTTCAACCTATTGCTCTTATCAGCAGGGGCACCCAGAGGGAGATGAGTACTAATTACCGGGGCCCAGGACCACCCCCCTCTTTCTTACTTGTCTGCAGCAGCAGCCGGTCTCTCCAGCGCTGTGTGCTGAGCTGCAGTGGGTCCAGGGAGACAGCTATAGTAATTGCACTGATCCTTCCCACCTTCCTGGATCTGCCCCTGGCTGAGGGGCATGTGGAACATACTGTATATTCACATTTTTGTTTTGTAGGGAGCATACCCATGCCTCCACGATTAGGTCACACCCCTGACAGTACCCAGGCCCGGCTCTGCACTCTAAGGCCCTGCTCATCAGGCACCATACCTTACTTCCAAGATTCCTGGGTGACTTGGCTACAACTATCTTACCACCTTTCTTTCGTCCTACTACCTCATTGACCAACTTCATTCTGGATTTTGTCCTCTCAACTGCACTGAAACTCCTCTCACTAAAGCCAGTATTGACCCCTTCCTGACAAATATAAGGGCCATTACTCATTACTTATCCTACTTGGCCTCTCTGACACCCTGGTCCCCCTTTTTCTCCTGGTCTACATAATACTACCCCTCATACTCTTTGATCATCCTTTCTCTACCTCTTCTCATGACTCCTTCTCTCCCTTATCCCGCTACCTGCTGGCATCCATCAAGGCACTATTCTTGGGACTGTTACTCTCGACTATGACCTCTACTTCATATCACTCAGGGGCCTATTCATGATGTTAATTATCGGGGTCCGAGCATTGCCCTGGCACGGTGACGGGACTGCGCATGCACAACCTACAGGTCATGCATGCACACAAGAGCCCCAGACGTCCGCTGGAAGGAAACGAACAGGGGCGGAGGGATCCAAAAAGATCCCTCTTCGCAACCCGGACCTCCTTCCCATGGAGAAGGAGCGAGTTTGCGAGGCAGGAGCATTCGCCATCTGAAGATAGTGAATGTACCTGCAGTATAATATTTTCGGAGCATGATGAATTCTGTGATATCTCCTGCTTTACCTTCTTGACGAATGGCCCGATAACTTAATTTTTAAAATTGCAGGTGAAAATGCGCATTTTCACCTGCTTTTGTAAAATTAAGTGATGATGACTATGCCCCTCATTCTTGTCACTTTCACCTTTTGTAATATCTCTCATATCAGAGTCTTTCTTACCCTGAGGACCCTCATTCACTCATTTTCCTCTTTAGTCTGGACTATTTCAACATCCTTGTTTCCCGGCTGCCCTACTCCCAACTTTTTCTAATCCAGTTCATCCTTAATGCTGTTGTTCGTCTCATCTTTCTCTCCAAACATTCTGCATATGCATCCCCTCTCTGGCAGGCACTACACTGGCTCCCCTTCCACTACAGAACCCATTTCAAATTCTTCACTCTCACCTATAAAGCTCTCACCCAATCCTTTCCCCTCTACATCTATGACCACATCTCCTTCCACACTCCTACTAGTATCCAGTCGGGATGCTGACCGTCGGCATCCCGACTGTCTAATCCCGGCAAGGGTCTAATGACAGGCGTCGAAATCCCAACGCCAGTCATTTTACCTACGCCCGGCATCCCAATCGAAGGTAAGCCGGGCGCGGACAGCCACGAGAGTGGGTTTTAGGTTAGGTGCTCCCGGGGGGGACACCCACTTCACTCTGCCAACATCCACTGCCTCTCTTCCCAACTGATAACCTCTTCGCAGACCAGGATTTCACCCGGGAGCTGCCCACAACTAGAACTCACTCCCTTTCCTTATCAGACTCTTCACCTCTTTGGAAAGCTTAAGATGGGGTCTCAGAAATTATTTCTTTACCAAATCCTGTCAGCTCCTATCCTACCCTGTTTTGTCCCAGCACACTGACTCACCATTCTGTGCCATCCTTATCTGTCTCCCTCCCCTAGGGATTGTAAGATCTCATGGGCATGGTCTTTGTGCCCCATGTACACTTCCTTTACTCACTTTTGCCATTATCTGTTACCCTTACAGAAGTCCTGAAGCTGTCTGCTACACCCATCACTAGGATACCAGATTCAGTCAGTGCTAATTTAGTTGCATAATTAGCATAATGTGCTCATTTTGGTTTGTACCCTGCATTATTCCACTTTCTATAGTAATGTTATGCACTTTATAACATGTTAGTGGGGTATTACAAATGCAAACCTATGTGAGTTATTACATCTGACTTGGCATTACATAGGTACTGTAGACAATTCCCAGCAGACTCTGCAGTTGCTGAAGAGGTCAGGAGCAGCAGGTCACATTACCAGTGTCAGGCCAGTGACAGTTGTAAGTATGCAGCAGTTGGTCAGTGCAGTTTTGTGAGGCAGCTGAGTGGAGACAGGCCCCCGCAATGCCAGCGCTTACCATTACGACAAACTCCCTCAGTAATGGGCGGAAAGTGAGGTGGAGGTGGCGGTCACATCAAAAGGCAGTGTGGCGTAGTCTAAATGCTTCCTCTTCCGTCCGGCGGAGACAGGCTGACAGAGGTGTGCTAGATGTCACCCAGAGGCGCAGCACCAGCAGTGCGGCACATAAGAAATAAAGCTGCAGTGGCTGGTCAAGTGACAGGCGGACTGGAGGTGGGACTCCTGAGGGCAAGGAGAGCCAGACACACACCATCTACATAATCGCCCACCCATCTCAGTCTCACACAAACAGCACTAGTGCTTTAATTAACCATACTGCCTCAGTACAACAGTTAACTGTGAGCCTCCGTTAGGGACATATTGCTGCCTATAAAGTAAGAGCCAGATCAGAAGAAAAGACTAGCCCAGAGACTTTAGGTTACCACTTCATTGCAGAAATTATAAGAAAGTATAGAACTGTGGATAAACAGCCTTGAGGTAGATTAAAACTCCTCCTCCCCTGGAAAATCACATTGAGGGAAGTCATAGACTATAACAGATTAATTAACAACGAGGGACCTGCTCCAAATAGTGTACACTAACAACCAAAAAGCTTTCGACAAGCCGGGCAACGAGCAGTGCACTTTACTTTAAATTAGACAGCGCTGAACTGTGAACCTTAGTGACAATTAACTAGAAGAAACTGAGAATTTGCAGGAGAGAGGAATTAAAACTACTTTAAAGGTTTAAAGGTATATAAATTAAAAGTTGATAGCATAGGTAAAGAATTGTGTTGTATATCGTACTGGGAATTAATAACAATTGTATAAATCGTATATGTATGCTGATTGTTACCTGATAGATGCTAACCTTTTCAAGCTCACAGGTCATACATGCCTACCCTCCCGGTTTTCGCGGGAGGCTCCCGATTTTTCGGGTAACCCCCCGCACCCTCGGAAGGGTAGGCATTTCTCCCGGATTCTGCCCACTTCCTAGTGAAGTGGGCAGAATTAGGAGAATACCCGCGGCAATCGCGGGTCTCCGTGAAGGGGGCGGGGCTTAAGCTGTGATTCTGCACAAATCACAGCATTTGGCCCCGCCCCCTATGTAAATTGTGCCCAATCGCGGCAATTTTACCGTGAGGGGGCGGGGCTTAATGACGCGATTCGTCAAGTCCCGCCCCCGTCGGCCCCCTGCTGCATCTCTTACCCGGGCTTCTCCCGGGAAGAGAATGTTAAAGGTAGGCAACCCTGTCACAGGTTCCTTCCAGTTAGCAGTAGCCAAGTTCCAGTAAAATAAATGATACTCATTACTGTACATTGAAATTTAGAACTAGGGGTGTGCACCGACCACTTTTCGTGTTTTGTGTTTTGGTTTTGGATCTGGATCTTTCTTCGTGTTTTGGATCTGGATTGGTTTTGCCAAAACCACCCTTCGGTGTTTTGGGTTCTGGGTTTTGTGTTTTGGATCTGTATTTTTTTTTAAAAAAGCATAAAAACAGCTAAAATCACAGAATGTGTTGATTTTTCTGCTCCTATGCTATTATTAACCTCAAAAACCTTAATTTCCACTAATTTCCAGTCTATTCTGAACACACCTCACAATAGTGTTTTTATGTCCAAAAGGTTGCACCGAGGTAGATGGATGACTATGCTAAGCGACACGAGTGGGCGGCACAAACACGTGGCCCATCTAGGAGTGACACTGCAGTGGCAGACAGGATGGCAGTTTGAAAAACTAGGCCCCAAACAGTACATAATGCAAAGAAAAAAAAGAGGTGCAAGATGGAATTGTCCTTGGGCCCACCCACCCTTATGTTGTATAAACAGGACATGCACACTTTAACAAACCAATAATTTCAGCGCCAGGGTCTGCCACACGACTGTGGCTGAAATGATTGGTTCGTTTGGGCCCCCACAAAACAAGCTGGCAATTAATCTGGCCCTGCACAAACTGGCTCTACGGAGGCAAGATGTCGTCCACATCCTCCTCATTCACCGATTCCTCACCCTCTTCAGTGTTGTGTACATCCTAATCCTCACAGAGTATTAATTCGTCCCCACTGGAATCCACCACCACAGGTCCCTCTGTACGTTCTGGAGGCTGGTCTCCCTGGAAGAGTTGATAATTCACTTTTATGAACATCATCTTCTCCACATTTTGTGGAAGCAACCTCCTACGCCTTTTGCTGACAAGGATCCCGGCTGCACTAAACACTCTTTCGGAGTGCACACTGGAGGGGGGGCAACTCAGGTAAAATAGAGCCAGTTTGTACAGGGGTCTCCAAATTGCCTCTTTTTCCTGCCAGTACACGTACGGACTGTCTGACATGCCTACTTGGATGCTGTCACCAGACAGACGCACGATTGTCGCTGCTGCTTTGAGGATGCAGGTGCGGCTACAGCCCACACAATTCACAAAGACAGGAAAAAAAATAATTTTTTATTTTTTGTGGAGCGCACTTTGAGGGTTACACCACCCTTTAACAGACAGACGCACGCTTGTCGCTGCTGCTTTGAGGATGCAGGTGCGGCTACAGCCCACACAATTCACAAAGACAGAAAAAAAAAGAAGAATTTTTTTATTGTTTGTGGAGCGCACTTTGAGGGTTACACCACCCTTTAACAGACAGACGCACGCTTGTCGCTGCTGCTTTGAGGATGCAGGTGGAATCTTGACGGGATTTGGAACCGGGGACACACTACCTCCATCAATTGTCTAAATCCCACTGCACTAATGGCGGACACCGGACGCACGTCTAACACCAATATAGCAGTCAAGGCGTCAGTTATACGTTTTGCTTCAGGATGACTGCTGTCGTACTTCATCCTCCTCGCTAGCGACTGTTGGAGGGTCAATTGTTTAGTAAAAGTAGTGGTGTTCCTACTTCCTCTCTGGGATGATGAACTACTCCCAGCAGCAGCAACAGCACTAGGAGGAAGCGGTTCTTGATCTTTCCCTATTTTATTTTTATCGGCGAAAGTTTGGTCCTCCATTTATGTTATATTGATATATACGTGCGGCTAAGGCGCACACAAACACAGAAAATATTTTTTTATTTTTGCTGGAGAGTAGTGCACTTTGTGGGTTACACCACCCTTTAAGAAATGAGCCAGCCGGCTCTTTACTTATGGGACACAGGAGCACGCTTGGCGCTGCTCCTTTGTTGATGCACGTGCAGCCACAGTGCACACAATTCACAAACACAGAAAATATTTTTTTATTTTGTTTGGAGTGTACTTTGTAGGGGTACAGCACCCTTTAACGGTCAAGCCAGCCGGCCCTTTACTTATGACACAGGCGCACGCTTGGCACTACTTTGTTGATGCACGTGCGGCTACTGCGCACACAATTCACAAACACAGAAAATATTTTTTTATTTTGTTTGGAGTGTACTTTGGGGGTTACAGCACCCTTTAACGGACAAGCCAGCCGGCCCTTTACTTATGGGATACAGGCGCACGCTTGGCGCTGCTCCTTTGTTGATGCACGTGCAGCCACAGTGCACACAATTCACAAACACAGAAAAAATATTATTTTTTTTTGCACTTGGGGGGAGCACCCCTGATGGACAGAGCACCCCCTGGACAACACTACCGCACCCTTTTAGGACTGGGACACTGCACAGGACTTTGGAGTGGACACAGCCCCTATGGACATCTGACTGCACAACACAGTCCAGCCAGCCCCTATGGACTTTGAAGGAGTGGACACAGCCCCTATGGACAACAGCAGCACAGCGCAGCACAGAACAGCACAACACTGCACTCCACTACACTACACAACCCAGCCAGCCCTAACTCCCACCCTCCCTCTTCACTGTCCACAGCTGAGTGAGAAAATGGCGCCGACGCGGGTACCTTATATAGGATCCAAAACCCGCGAGACCCGGAAGGTGGGATGATGACGTTTTGCCTCGATTTCAGATCCGAGTCAGGCGGGAAAAGTCGAGCCTGACTCGGATCGGCCTCGGATCGGGGGGGTTCGGATTTCAGAAATCCGAACCGCTCACCCCTAGTTAGAACTATTGTTTTGTTCTAAACAACCAATAAAACAAAATGATTAGTTGAGAAGATCTTGGAGATCTTATTTGTCTGGGTATTGACCTTTACCCATGTGTGAAATTAATAAAGAACCATAGACATACACTTTCCCTCTATTAATTCAAACAACAAAAAGGATGTTTATTACACATTATAGGGTAAATTTATTAAAGGTTGATTTGATTGTCGATTTGAAGAGTGATTTAGCTCATCTCAAACCGACTCAAATCGAATATTGAAAAACCAGTGATTTTGCCAGATTTACTATAATTCGATTTTGTATTCGATTTGCAAATCGAATTCGATTTAGGTCATTTTGTGAAAGTGATTTGTTGTTCAATTTGACATGTTATTGTACAAATCGAGCGGCAAATCACACTTCAAAACCAACTGCAAATCCCCGACAGCATAGAACTGCTTCATGCTTTCACTTTCAGAATGAGCAGTTCGTTCTCACACAGATACATGCAGACATCAATGAGGTGCCTGCATGTATTTGACTGTAAAAAGTAAATAAACAGTTAAAAGGTTTAAAAAAATTATGTAAGGTCTCCCCCCCAAACAGAACCAGCCCCGGTCTGTTCAAACCCAGGTCTGGTTGACCAAGTACAGGGAAAAAATTGCGTAGGGTCTCCCTGTACTTAGTACAACCAGCACTGGGCTATGGGAATCAGTGCTGGTTCTTGAATTACAGGTAAAAATTTGCGTAGGGTCTCCCTGTAATTCACAGAACCAGCCCTGGACCCTTTCTAATGGGGGACTGTTGCCACAGCTAGGGGAGCCTTATCACCGGGCCCCCCAGCCGCAGCATCAGCCCTGACCGCTAGTCAGCCCAGACCAGGGATCCCTGGGGAGTTGGGGACCCCTCCAATAAAGGAGTCTCCCTCTCCAGGGCACCCCTAGCCTAGGCTGATAGCCCGGGGCTATCCCCGCCACCCCTTGGCGGTGGGTGGCGGGTTGATTGTGTTAGTGTAGTGTAAAAATAGAAGAATAAAAACATTGTGTTTACAGTAGAACTGCAGGTCCCAGCAAGCCTCCCCTGCATGCTGGTACTCAGAGAACCACAAGTACCAGCATGCAGGGCATTAAGGGCCCACTGGGACCTGTAGTTCACCTGTAAAGAAATGCTGAAAGAATCACACACACCTTACACAGTATAAGTTTAATACATACATACATACACACTCACACAATACTCACCTATATTACCTCGAGTGGTCCCCTTGTCCAGTAGGCATCCATGGGTCTTCTTAAAATAACAACACGAAAAACCAGACCCTCACACTAAGCAATAATCATCCTAACCAGGATGATTATTCTTCCCGAATGAAGTGCTTCCTCCTTTGAAGGTCCATGTCTGAGCGTTCATTGGCTGAGAGAGGTCAGGCCCCGCCTCTCAGCCAATGAGCGGCTCCCTCCATTGAACTCAATAGAGAGCCGCAGGGTAACTAAAGTTTATCCTGCGGTTCCCATCATTGAGTTCAATGGATTCTTCTATTTTAACACTACACTAACACAATCAACCCGCCACCCAGGGGTGGCGTGGATAGCCCCGGGCTATCAGCCTAGGCTAGAGGTGCCCTGGAGAGGGAGACTCCTTTATTGGAGGGGTCCTCTTCCCGAATGAAGCGCTTCCTCCTTTGAAGGTCCATGTCTGAGCGTTCATTGGCTGAGAGAGGTCAGGCCCCGCCTCTCAGCCAATGAGCGGCTCCCTCCATTGAACTCAATAGAGAGCCGCAGGGTAACTAAAGTTTATCCTGCGGTTCCCATCATTGAGTTCAATGGATTCTTCTATTTTAACACTACACTAACACAATCAACCCGCCACCCAGGGGTGGCGTGGATAGCCCCGGGCTATCAGCCTAGGCTAGAGGTGCCCTGGAGAGGGAGACTCCTTTATTGGAGGGGTCCCCAACGATCCCTGGCCTGGGCTGACTAGCGGTCAGGGCTGATGCTGCGGCCTGGGGGCCCGGTGATAGGACTCCCCTGGCTGTGGTAACAGTACCCTGTTAGAAAGGGTCCAGGGCTGGTTCTGTGAATTACAGAGAGACCCTACGCAAATTTTCCCCTGTAATTCCAGAACCAGCACTGATTCCCTTAACCCAGTGCTGGTTGTACTAAGTACAGGGAGACCCTACGCAATTTTTTCCCTGTACTTAGTCAACCAGACCTGGGTTTGAACAGTCCGGGGCTGGTTCTGTTTTGGGGGGGGACCTTACGTAATTTTTTTAAACCTTTTAACTCTTTATATACTTTCTATAGTCAGATACATGCAGGCATCTCACTGATGTCTGCATGTATCTGTGTCAATCCGACCAGCTCAGGCTCAAATCGAAAGCATGAAGCAGGTGTATTCATTGGGTGATTTGAAGTTCGATTTGAAGTCCGCTTTTGAGGTCGATTTCAAATCGAATGATAGTAATAAGGGTTTTGTGTGTTGGGCTATGTAAAAGTACCAATGTTTTTCCGATGTTCAATTTGAAGTCGATTTGTCACAAATTTGATTTGAAATTCGATTTTTCATTCGATTTGGCCCTTAGTAAATACCCAAAAAGCAAAATCGAATACAAATTGAATGAAAATCACACATCAAATCACTCAAAATGCCAAATCGACCTCTAGTAAATTTACCCCTATATCTGTACTCCCTAATACCGGGCATCCACTAACAGATTAAATGTGTGTCAGAACAACAGACATTTTATCTGGTAACCTGACACCCAGCAGATATTGTATCCATACACAGTGAGATTTTTCACAGTGTATTGGCCACAATATCTGGCTCTCCACACCCCTGCCCCATGAACATACTTGCCTACTTTTGAAAATGACTTTGAAGGAGATTGCAGATGGCTGGGCTGCAGAATGCGCCGCGTTGTGGGGGCGTGGTCTGCTCCACCCAAAGGGCGTGTCTAGTTCCACCTATGGGCGTATATATTCCTATAAGCTCACACACACACTTACATGAATAGATTCCCACACACGCACAGTCCCACACACACACACACTTACTGTACATGAATAGATTCCCACACACAGTCTCACACACACACAGTTACATGAATAGATTCCCACACACACACAGTCACACACACACACACTTACATGAATAGATTCCCACACACGCACAGTCTCACACACACACACACACTTACTGTACATGAATAGATTCCCACACACACAGTCTCACACACACACAGTTACATGAATAGATTCCCACACACACACAGTCACACACACATACACTTACATGAATAGATTCCCACACATGCACAGTCTCACACACACACACTTACTGTACATGAATAGATTCCCACACACACACAGTCTCACACACACACAGTTACATGAATAGATTCCCACACACACAGTCTCACACACACACACACACTTACATGAATAGATTCACACACAGTCACACACACACACTTACATGAATAGATTCCCCCATACACAGTCACACACACACAAACACACACTTACAAGAATAGATTTACACACACACATCACTTGAATAGATTCCCACACATCACAGTCACACACACACTCATACATACACAGTGTCACACACACACATCACTTGAATAGATTCCCACACATCACACAGTCACACACACATACACAGTGTCACACACACACATCACTTGAATAGATTCTCACACAAACACACATACACACACAGTGTCACATACACATCACTTGAATAGATTCCCACACATCACACAGTCTCACACACACACACAGTGTCACATACACATCACTTGAATAGATTCCCACACATCACACAGTCTCACACACACACATCATTTGAAGAGATTCCCACCGGGTCTCATACACACACATACACAGTAATAGATCTCCATCCCTCCCCCACGGCACTGACATGAATAGAGCTGGCAGGAGCTGCAATGAGCTCTAACACTCACAGTCTCAGGCAGCTCCTCGGTCTGTCTTCAGTGTCCACTGCCTGTCCTCCGGCGTTGGCTCCTCCCCCCTCCGTTATCACATGCTGGCCAGGAAATGCTGTGAGCATCAGCCTCTCCCAGCAGCAGTCTGTGTGCAGGGGAAGGCGTGCCCAGGAGACCTCCGGGCCAGTAGCAGCCACACTCCTGACTCCCTGCACCCGATGAGTCCTAAGCCCAGGCCCACCCTCTGTACCTCCGGACTTGCGCATTATGCAGGGCTTTGTGAATGCGGGGGATGCAGCCTGCTTTGCGGGGTGGCGGGAGCTCTCACCTTAATTCGGGAGACTCCCGCGAAATTCGGGAGGGTAGGCAACTCTGCCCGTGAAGGATCAGGGGAAATGTCAGTCGGTCGGCCACTGCAGTGCACACATGATGTGGCCGATTTGTAATGGCTAAACATTGCATCGGATGGACATGCTGGATGTTTTGGCATGCCCGACCAATCAATATTTTCCCGTCAGTTGGGCACTATCGCAGTGCAATTATCTGGGCCATCTGCCGATATTAGTGTATGCCAAGCATTAGGCACTGAGGAACCTTTTGCAGTGCCATATAAAAAAAAGGTTAATAATAACAACAATAATAACTATGCAAATGATATCAGGCATTGGTTTCATTATTACAGCAACAAAATGTTGAGCCTACTGAAAGTACAAATCTATTTTTGGTCTGGAAGTCTGTTTTTGGTAGTGAATTCAAACTTACCACAAATTGTCATCAGTTTTGGCCTACAACCCAGTGATTCAAAGGAATAAGATCCAAAATACTGTCATTGTGCCAATTTGCGTTGGGTTTGAAAAATCAAAATCACTGACAATTTCAGTCAAAAACCTCCAGAAAATATGTCTGACCATTGAGACTGCTCAGCAGGGCTGGATTAAGGGAGGGGCGACAGGGGCGGTCGTCCCTGGGCCTCCACTAGCAGCGATGCGCTGTCTGCACCCGCCGCTAGTGACCCCTCCGCTAGTGTAGTGTAAACCGCGCACGGAGCGCAGTCTACACTACACAGTGACATACGCACAGCCGCCGTCGGCAGCTGTGTGTATGTTACAGCAGCCGATGAGAGTCAGACAGACTCTCATTGGCTGCTGCACAATGGAGGGAGCCGGCCGGAGCTCACTCATGAGCTCCGACTTCCGGCTCCCCCCGCATCTGCTGATAATGGGAGTCGTCATGACGCTGACGTCTCTCCCATAGTGCAGTGGAAGAGCCGGCACTCGGAGCGGGCAGCGGCAGCCGCGTCAGGAGCGGGGATTCAGGTAAGTGGTGATTTTTTTTTTGTTTGTGTGTGCATAGGGTAGGGGGCCACTACAGAGGTCAATGCATGGGGGGTCAGCTACAGGGGACACTGCATATGGGGGGGGGCAGCTACAGAGGGCACTGCATAGGGGGACCGCTATAGGAGTCACTGTATAGGGGGCCGCTTCATTGGGGGGGGCATTTTCTAGGGTCAATGCATAGTGGGGACAACTACTGGCCCCACTGTATAGGGAGGGACAACTACTGGCCCCACTGTATAGGGGGGACTACTACTGGGGGCAATGCATAGGGGGGCTACTACTGGGGGCAATAGGGGGGGACCACTACTGGGTCTGTGGGCACTTTATAAGGGGCACTGTATAGGGGGACCACTACTGGGGGCATTATATAAGGGGCACTGCATAAGGGGCATTACTACAGTGGGCACTGCATAGGGGGGACCATTACTGGGGGCACTGCACAAGGGGCACTGCTACTGGGGACATTGCATAAGGGGCCCCCACAAGTTTGTTGCCCAGGGTCCCCCACAGACCTTAATCCGGCCCTGCTGCTCAGACTGCAAACAGTTCTATCTAGAACTCAAATCTATGTGTGTGCAACAAATAAAACCAAGGGGATTTGTCATGATTTGATCAAAGCATTTAAGCCTGCAGCACATCGTCAAGGGACCCCTTCTTTTTCTGCATATATATATATATATATATATATATATTGTGACACAGTCAGATTAGGGGTCCCTCTCCTGGGTAGAGGTCTCCTTCCTTACACACACACACAGCAGCAGGGAAGCAGCACACCAGTCTGGATGCGAGTACAAGCTGGTCGGTGCCAGTCTTTATTGTACAGTGTCAGAAATAACATAAAGAAAACATAAACATAAATCCTAGCCCTGTCGGGGCACTAACTTAACAGGTGGTTCCCTCACTACCAGAACCTGGCAGGGCCTAATGCCCTCACCAGCAACAAAGGCACAGCACAACACTCACAGTTAGGTTTTCAAGTGTCTCTGAGCAAACTCCCTGCCTGCTCTCCCAGGTGAGACACTCAGCCCTAAACATACTAGGCTTATATTGGCCACTCTCAGGTGGGAACCCTAACAAGCCTGTTACCAGGCTGCGAGAACCAAAACCTGGAGAGGCCGTGGGTGGAGCCCTCCCTCTCCTCTCACCCACAACCCCCAGGTCCCAAACCGGCTTTTCAAAAAGCCGAGACTCAAGCCTGCTACACTGCAGACTTTCTCCTGGGGGTTTAAAACACATAAGACAGGAATCTGGGACAAATGTACCTGCCACAGACCACTTTACCAGTGATCCTATCACATATCCCCCCCTTTGTTTCGACCTGTGGGCGGAACAACTGAAGCCCCCAAACAATGAACGTGTGACAACGCGTCTGCATTGGCCAGCTGGCTTCCTGGCCTGTGTTCCACTGAAAATTTCAAAGTTTGTAACGCCAAGAACCATCTCGTAATTCTCGCACTACTGTCCTTATTTTCGGACATCCACTTCAAAGGAGCATGATCAGTGATCAATTTGAACTTTCTTCCAACCAAGTAGTACCTGAGAGCCTCTAACGCCCACTTTATGGCCAACGCCTCCTTCTCCACTGTGGCATAGTTTCTCTCATGTACATTCAACTTTCTGCTTAGGTAGAAAATAGGGTGTTCCTCACCTTCCTTGTTCTGTGACAGGACCGCTCCTATACCTACTTCTGATGCATCGGTTTGTACTATGAATTCCCTTTCAAAATTAGGAGTCATCAGGACTGGTTGGGAACACAACGCTACTTTCAACTCCTGAAAAGCTTTTTCTGCCTCAGGACTCCATTCTACCATGACTTTTTGTTTGCCTTTGGTCAGGTCAGTCAGTGGGACTGCCATGGTGGCAAAGTTGGGTATAAACCTCCTGTAGTACCCCGTAATTCCCAAGAAGGCTCTCACCTGCTTCTTATTCAGAGGCCGTGGCCAGTTTTGTATGGCATCAACCTTATTCAGCTGAGGCTTTATCAGGCCTCTGCCAATGGTGTATCCCAGATATTTTACTTCCTCCATGCCTAGACAACACTTTTTTGGGTTGGCTGTCAAGCCTGCCTTATAGATGGAGTCCAACACTGCTTGTACCCTGGGTAAGTGAGACTGCCAATCAGGACTATGAATGACCACGTCATCCAGATAAGCAGCCGCATACCATCTATGGGGCCTTAGAATCCTGTCCATCATTCTTTGGAAGGTAGCAGGTGCCCCATGTAGCCCGAAGGGCAGCATCTTGTACTGAAACAAGCCCTCTGGCGCTGAAAAAGCTGTTTTTTGTTTGGCGCTCTCGGTTAACGGTACTTGCCAATACCCTTTGGTTAGGTCAAGAGTGGTTAAATACCGTGCCGTCCCTAGTCACTCAATCAGTTCATCCACTCTTGGCATCGGGTAGGCATCGAATTTTGAAACACTGTTCAATTTTCGGAAGTCATTGCAGAAACGCACACTCCCATCGGGCTTTGGAATCAACACAATGGGACTTGGCCATTCACTATGTGATTCTTCAATAACCCCTAACTCTAGCATATTTTTAATTTCTTTCGACACCGATTCTCTTTGTGCTTCTGGTAACCTATAGGGCTTTAGATTAACTTTAACCCCTGGGTCAGTGATGATGTCATGTTTAATGACCGAGGTTTTCCCAGGTACGTCAGAGAACAGCACCCTATTTCTGATCAGAAACTCCTTGACCTCTTGTTGTTGAATTGCCGACAGGGTTTTTGCCACTGTCACTTCGGGAACTAAGGGCCCTGGATTTACTGGAGGGGCTCGGACGGCCGACAGTGCCGTTCTATCTTTCCAGGGCTTTAACAGATTTATATGGTAGATCTGTTCCGGCTTTCTTTTCCCCGGCTGGTAAACTTTATAATTGACCTGTCCCACTCTTTCTAAGATTTCAAGGGCCCTTGCCATTTAGCCAAAAGTTTATTTTCCACAGTGGGAACCAATACTAACACTCTGTCCCCAGGAGCAAAGCTGCGTAACCGAGCATTGTGGTTGTATACCCTCTGCTGTGCCTGTTGAGCCTGTTCCAGGTGCTCTCTCACTATCGGCACTACCGCAGCAATTCTCTCCTGCATTTGAGAAACATACTCAATCACCGTTTTGTAAGGACTAGACTGCCCCTCCCATGTCTCTTTGGCAATGTCTAGTAACCCCCTTGGGTGTCTCCCATACAACAAGTCGAAGGGTGAAAACCCGGTGGAGGACTGGGGAACTTCTCTTATGGCCAACAATAAATACGGCAATAAGTAATCCCAATCCCTACCATCCTTGTCGACCACTTTCCTAAGCATGTGTTTTAACGTCTTGTTAAACCTCTCGACCAGCCCATCTGTTTGGGGGTGATAAACCGAAGTTCTTAACTGTTCGATTTTGAACAGGCGGCATAACTCTTTCATGACTTTTGACATAAACAGTGTACCCTGGTCAGTTAGTATCTCCTTAGGTATACCCAGCCTGCTAAAGACATGAACTAGCTCTCTGGCAATGGTCTTGGTTGACGTATTGCACAACGGGATCGCTTCCGGGTACCTGGTAGCGTAATCCATTATGACCAGAATATACTGGTGTCCCCTGGCAGACTTCATTAAGGGTCCAACCAAATCCATCGCTATTCTTTCAAACGGTACCTCTACAATAGGCAATGGAACTAGTGGAGCCTTAAAATGTGGTCTGGGAGCATGATACTGACACTCAGGGCAGGATGTGCAAAAGTCAGATACCTCTTTATGAAGCCCGAGCCAGAAAAACCTCTGCATTATTCGCTCAGTGGTTTTCTCTACCCCTAGATGGCCTGCCGTTATATGACCATGGGCCAGATCCAACACTGTTCTTCTGTTGGCTTTGGGAACTATTAGTTGTTCCACAACATCTTCCCCCTTCTTAGTCACCTGATATAACAGATACTGCCACATTGCCATGTGGGGATAGGACAAAGGACTATCAGGGTCTACGGGTTTACCATCAACTACTTTTACATTCTCCCTGGCTTTTACCAAAGTAGGGTCATTCAACTGCTCCACGGCAAAGACCTCTCTTCTGACCTCTAAATCAGGCAGACGATCACCTGGCCCAACAACACTTCCCACCTCAACGGGAGGCACATCAGTTGGCGGGCCACCGTCACGCTCCGCATTCTCTAGTTCGCCAATCATAGTAGAAAAAGGGAATAACTCTGACACAGAAGAAACTCCCTCCTCCACTACATCGACAACCTTCTCAAATGGATCGGGGTTGTTCACCTCTGGAACAAAACGGCTTTCCCACAACTTCAACAAGTGAGCAAAGTCTCTCCCCAATATTGCATCGTACATCAGACCATGCACCAAACCCACAGAAACTATAGCAGAACCACATGGTGTCTCGATGTTCAACTCGGCAGTAACATAATATCGAGTATCCCCATGTATGCAGGTCACACCAACAGTTTTCCCCTCACGCCGCAAGGGGTTCACCAGCTCAGCTTTTATAAGTGTCACCAAGCTACCAGAGTCTAACAGTGCCTCTACTCGGTTGCCATCTACAGTGAGTACACACATGTGCTTATCAGTCTCAGCCTGCCGGTCAGCCGTACAGGCTATCTGTGCAAAGAAAGACCCCCTGCGGTAGACATGAGCAGTATCACATTGCATAGGTTCAGGTGTAAGTGAACAATTAGCGGCAATATGGCCGAAGCCACCACATCGGAAACACTGAGTCATATTAATGTCTAGTCGTTTACGGGGCAAGAACCTTCCCGGTCTGGCAGGCCTGTCTCCAGGTTCTACACCCTCAGTCTTAGGTACATTCCACCGCTCAGCACCCTTCTCCCCTGGAACAGTCTTACCAGTGTCTGTGGGAGTTCGCCGGTGCGCCATCGGGGCTCGGTGGGGCATACTCATCAGCTCCTCAGCCGCCACGTACCTCTCCACCAGCTCGACCAACTGGTCCGCGAACTTACGGTCTGCATGGCTCACCCACTTGCGCAGAGTCACAGGTAATGATCGCAGGTACCGGTCCATCACGACCCTTTCCACGATCTGTGGTCCCATCAGCGTCTCGGGCTGTAGCCATTTTGAGGACAGATGGACGAGGTCATGCATCTGTGAACGTGGAGGCTTGTCCATATGGAATTCCCAGCGGTGGACCCGTTGGGCACGAACAAAGGTGGTGACTCCCAAGCGAGTTAGGATCTCCTGTTTTAGTTTTTTATAGTCCTTGGCATCAGCCAGGCATAAGTCGAAATAGGCCTTTTGTGGCCTCCCCAGACAAAAAGGTGCCACCAGACTTGCCCACTGCTCCTTGGGCCAACTCTCCCTTTCGGCCGTTCTTTCAAATGCGGTGAGATAGGCCTCCACATCATCGCCCGAAGTCATCTTTTGGAGGAAGTGACTGGCTCGTACGGAGTGAGTGGTGGTGGGAGGACCCGTATTAACATATCTGGGCCGGGCGATCAGGTGCTGTACCACCTCTGTTATGGCCTGGCTGTTTTCCGCTAAGGCCCGGCGGTTTTCCTCGATGGCAACCTGTTGTTGCCCCTGGGCTGTCTCCAAGGCCGACAGTTGCACCCTGGTGGATTCCTGCAGAGCCCTGGCAGATTCCTGCTGAGCTCTGGTAGATTCCTGCTGAGCTGCTGTAGCTTGGAGAAAGGCTTTAATAATGTCCTCCATTTTGTCCTGGGGTGTAGGTTGGAAGCTGAACCTTGCCTCTCTGAGCATGGGCTGACGCCTCCTCTATGGGACTCCAAGGACACAGCGTTATTTCCACACTCACAAATTGGGTGTCCGTCCCTTTAATTTTTAAACGGAAAGTTTTCCTCTTGCTGCAACTTCAGTGTGTGTGGTTGCCCGCATTCTCCACCATATTGTGACACAGTCAGATTAGGGGTCCCTCTCCTGGGTAGAGGTCTCCTTCCTTACACACACACACAGCAGCAGGGAAGCAGCACACCAGTCTGGATGCGAGTACAAGCTGGTCGGCGCCAGTCTTTATTGTACAGTGTCAGAAATAACATAAAGAAAACATAAACATAAATCCTAGCCCTGTCGGGGCACTAACTTAACAGGTGGTTCCCTCACTACCAGAACCTGGCAGGGCCTAATGCCCTCACCAGCAACAAAGGCACAGCACAACACTCACAGTTAGGTTTTCAAGTGTCTCTGAGCAAACTCCCTGCCTGCTCTCCCAGGTGAGACACTCAGCCCTAAACATACTAGGCTTATATTGGCCACTCTCAGTTGGGAACCCTAACAAGCCTGTTACCAGGCTGCGAGAACCAAAACCTGGAGTGGCCGTGGGTGGAGCCCTCCCTCTCCTCTCACCCACAACCGCCAGGTCCCAAACCGGCTTTTCAAAAAGCCGAGACTCAAGCCTGCTACACTGCAGACTTTCTCCTGGGGGTTTAAAACACATAAGACAGGAATCTGGGACAAATGTACCTGCCACAGACCACTTTACCAGTGATCCTATCACAATATATATAGCATGCAATAAAGGTAGCACTCTGGGCATCTAAATCTGCATATGAGAGCAATTTCTGCGTGTTTATCAAACCATACCCAATAGCATTTACATATTAATATTATTTGGGATCCCATTACAAACGTCCACACAGAGAGATTTCCTTGGTCAAAATTACAGGTAATTATAGATTTTTTAAATTACTCATAGTACCACAGTATATGTACAACATACATTCTTCTCAGTATACACCTACATCAAATCACCATCTAACTAATAATAGTAGTACATCAGTAACATTGATCTCTGCATAGTTATCTATAGGTAGCAGGACAGGCCTAGTGACTTGTTTAACCCCTTTGGGGCCAGCGACAAAATGCCTCCAAGAACAGGCCCCAAAGAGGTTTGTTTTGGGTTTGGGTATGGTTTGATTGTCAGGTCTGGATTATTTTTTTTGAACCCGGGGTGGGAGCAGGAGTAGAAACAGGAACGGGTTTGTAGTATTGGAATGCAGCAGGTTTAATAGGAGTATTATTATTCATGAAGTGGCAATTAATATATAAACTGGCAGAAAATAAACAAGTCCAAGTGAATTGAGGCTGAAAACAAATGTCTGGCAGGAAAACAAAGTCCAATTAATGAGGCTGGAAACAGGTGTCAGACAGGAAAAACAAAAGTCCAATGGAGGTGTGACTGAGGAACAGAGGTCTGAAGTACTGGAGTGATTTCTGAGTCCAGAGTGCTGGAGGGTTCACAAACCGTGGGGTGAGTAATGGGGTATAGCAGGGTAGATGCGAGTATCCGGGAACAGCCTGATTGGCCCATTCAGGTCACATGCCCAAAACCAAGATGGCAGCGCCAGCAATCCCCAGTGTGGCAGCGTTGCCAGTCTCACCTGTCACCACATGACCTGTACCCTTCGGACATCCACGCGTACCTCGCGCCAAACTCCAGACACCAGCACCCCCACCGGTAGGACCGCGCCAAAGCACCCGCACAGACACCGCGACTCGCCAGGTACAACAACTCTGGTCGTGACATTGATAAACATGTAGAAATTGCTCTCATATGCAGATTTATATATATATATATATATGTTTCTCTATATTTGTTCTTAGATAATACTATAGAAGTCTAAGTGATTTTATTACTGTTTGTAAGACTTGTGAAAACATTTTGTATCAATTAACATTCTTACTGATTAATGCTTGCTATGTTAAATTTTTGTGGCTATTGGAATACTATTACATGCACCTGTTGTAGATGGGAGTAACGAAGGGTAGGCACTTGGCTGTATTTAAATGTGTTTTGCTCACTTTTTGTTTGTATCCAGAAGAAAACGCTCACAATAAAGGCGTTGAAACATTGAGTCTGAATATTCCAACACTTGACATCAGAGGACTGATAGAGGTTTCAGAAAGAAGAACACTAGAGCAAGTACAACACTGGAGTTTTATACGGACATCTGCTCCTTTCTACATACATGAACATTGGCTTATTGCCTAAAACTATTAAGGTTTCCCTCATAATTGGAATTTATTGGTCATTTCTGATTATTCTGCGCCCTCTAAGAGCTATTTCACACATGCCGGTTTTGGCCGTGTCGTGTGAAAGGAGCCTGTCCTTTCCCTGCAGTACTATATTTCACAGCCGGTTAAATACCAGGCGGCTTTTTGCCGTCCGGTCAAAACCGGCATGTGTGAAATAGCTCTCAGTGTTTTTGTATATGAGGTCGGTCTAAAAAGTTCAGTGAATGGTCTGATATATCTGTATGCAACACTTGCAACAAGGTCGCTCATGCGCGTTTGCCCGAGGCCGCCACCAGACTGCCATTGCATTCATTTCAACAGAGTGTCTGAACAGTGAGCGTAGAACAGCAATGGAGCAATGACACAACATTAAGTTCTGCTTCAAATTGGGTAAATAGGCGACGGAGACGCATGAAATGTTGGTAAAAGTGTACAGTGAATGCCGCACTCTACTTGGAAGTACTGAAATGTTTGTTACAGCACATCTGGTGCGTTAGGCAACAGCATACATGCCTACTCTCCCGGATATCACGGGAGGCTCCCAATTTTTCGGGTAACCCCCCGCACCCCCAGAAGAGTAGGCATATCTCCCGCATCCTGCCCACTTCCTAGTGAAGTGGGCAGGATGGGGAGATTTTTAGTGGAATTTTCGGGTCCGAAGGGAAGAAGCGGGGCTAAATGGCTCAAACGCGTCATTTAGCCCCGCCCCCTTCATATGAACACGTGAATCGCGGGGGTTTCCTGTAAAGGGGGTAGGCCCTAATGCTGTCTATCGTCTGGCCCCACCCCCAAAGAGAAAAGCAGCAGATCCCTTCCTGCTGCTCCCGGAAAGCTGCCCAGGAATGTCGGCAAGTATGGGCAACAGATGATCCAGCCCGGAAATTGGGTGTTGTTGCACGACAATGCACCATAGCATTCTGCCATCCTTGTGCACCAATACTTGACTCAGCGTGGCGTGACTGTTTTTGATTCACCCACCCCACTCCCCTGATCTTGCTCCTGCTGACTTTTTATTTTGTTTTCCCTCGTCTTAAGGGGATCATGAAGGGATCATAGTTTACGGACGTCAAGGAGATTCAGGACCATGTGACAGTACTTCTGAAGACAATTCCTAAAAAATACTTTTCCGACAGTTTCCAGAAGCTTTACGAACGTTGTCAAAAGTGTGTTGTGTCTGGTGGAGACTACTTCGCAGGCCAATAAAGATATTTCCAATGTGCATTCTGTTTTTGTGTTTTTATTATACCATTCACCGAACATTTTAGACAGACCTCGTATATATATATATAAATATATATAGAAAATTTGTGAAGGCGGCACTCGGAAGGAAAACTCAGGCAGGGATACCAACGTTTCAATGCTTTATCTGTTGCATTTTCGTCAGGGTGCTCAAAATGCAACAGATAAAGCAATGAAACATTGGCATCCCTGCCTACCTGAGTTTTCCTTCCGAGTGCCGCCTCCACAGATTTTCTACATATAGCCTGGCTCATGGAGTGGGCTCTGGCTCATGTAATGTAATCACAATTTGTTATGAAGATTGAGGAGCGCCGCTTCATTCAGCATATATATATATATATATATATATATACACACACATCCCAGAATAGCTGGCACTCGTGACAAATCTAGATAGGCGCCTTCCTTCTGTATAATTTAAAAGTCCTAGGAGTGCCGCTGCAAGGCTGGAACATTATATAGTGTATGTGAGATACACAAGGAAGGCACCCAGGCACCTATCTAAATTTGTCACGAGTGCCAGCTATTCTGGGATATGTATTAAACATTGCCGACAAAGGAACATTTGGTCCCAATAGAGGTATTTGTTAAGCAAGGCACTTACATTACTTTATTTGTTTTACCTGCCTAGGATGTCCACACAGGCAGAGGCCACTGAAGTGAGTGGCTTTGCAAACATCAATTTTCCGGTGAGGTTTGGTCCTTTTCAGACTCTGATGCTGACAATATTTTGTTCAAAGAGAATTTAACGATCACGGGAGGTGTAGAATCGCCGGAACAATTATTTTATCAATTATTGAAACTCAAGAAAACTAAATCGATTTTTTACTCCACAGAGTCAGCCTGTCTGACTATTTCAGAGACAAAAGAACACCGCGTGGGTTCAGGATCAGAAACGTACCAACTATTGGCAGGCATAACCCAGATTTCTGCCGCCGCTGGGCAGAAATCCTGAACAAATGCCCATTCAACTTGATCCTATTAGTGATTGAGGAATCAGGAAGGAAATTGGCATCGGTACGGAATAAAATTATTGATTTTGAGGAGGTCCATTTAAATCAATTGACATTTGACAACTCAGTGAATTGGGTTGAAAAATTACAAACTCAAGTGGATAACTATAAAAAGGAACTTGTGAGATTTAAGAGAGAAAAACTTGCGAAAGTCACAAGGGATTACGCAGAGAACAAAGTCTACAGCTGGGCATACAATCCCAAAAATCAAACAGGTAGACCAAAATTTAGATCACAAAGAAGGAACAAATTCTATCCGTCTGATATCAAACAAACAAGCGGAGATCTCACTTCGAACAGTGAAACAGAATGTGCTGGGCAAAAACGCAAGCCTTTTTTAGGCAAACCACCGACTGGGGTTATAACCAGAGCCAAAAAAGACCAAAAAAGCAAGGAAGTACCCGACGAGGAGGCCAGTGGGTCAGGGCTCTCAAGACAAATACAAAAGAGTGTTAACTCCAACTGAGCACAAGGTCCTGAGTAAAGGACTTTCATTTGTCCCCACAAGCTCATTTGATTTACTCCAGAGCAAAATTGATTTGTATAAACTATCTAGACAATTGCGAATTAAAGAACATTTTGGCACTAAAGACTTTCAAGCCCACCAAGCACCATCTACAGTGTATGTCCATAAGAACTAAATTGGATTTTGATCCAGTCAGTAACAATTTGTCCATTAAAAGTTTCGCAAAGATGATGGATCACCAATTGAACACTGCTAAATCATTTAAACAAATAGAGCATAGCAATCTATCAAAACCAGAATAATGCTTCTGACATCATCATTCGCAATGTGGATAAAGGAGGAGGAATTGTGGTGCTGGACACTGTGGAATACAAGTCAGAGCTTTACCGTCAATTGGCTGATGTGATGGTATACAGAGAACTAAAATCTTATCCTACTCAAATATTTATGAAAGAACTGAGAGAAATCGTGACGGAAGCAGTACAAAATAAGATCATCAATGAGAAATCTGGCCAATCATTCATTCCATTTCATCCGGTAGTACAGATTTTATATTCACTGCCTAAAATACATAAAGATCCGGTCCGGCCTTCCGGAAGACCAATAATATCTGCAAGAGGATCATTTAATACAATGTGGCTCAATTTCTCGACAAACATCTTCAACCAGTGATCCAAACTCAGACCACCTACCTTCAGGACACTACAAACTTCATCCTGAAATAAAAAGATGTATCCAAGCTTCCTGATAATTGCCTGCTATGCACAATAGATGTAATTAGCTTATACACTAACATCCCGCATTGCAGAGGATTGGCTGCTAACCAATAATCTCAAGTATATGGGTCCTGATCTAAAAATTTTCTTGGAGCTATTACATTTAACTTTAAAACTTAACTATTTTTTGTTTGACAGCAGATTCTTCATTCAACTAATGGGATGCGCCATGGGTTCTTGCGTGGCACCAGCATTCGCGAATGCATTTATGATTTCGTTAGAAAAGGACTTACCGTATTTTTCCCAAATCCAGAGGTTGCCTTCGAAATTCACTTTTTTAAGAGATATATAGATGACCTGTTTGTGATTTGGTCTGGCACAGAAGAGCAATTCCGGAATGCCATTAAGATCATTAATTCACAAGATGATAATATCAAGTTCACCTATGAGTTGAACAATGAGTCAATTAATTACCTAGATGTACTGGTTTCATTAAAAGATAACCAAATTCATACTACAATCTTTCAAAAACCCACTGACCACAACACGGTATTACATGCAGACAGTTTCCATCATGAGCCACTATAATGAGGTCTGCATTTTTCACAGATGCTGAGGGTTCATCGGATATCGGATGACATCAACGAAACGTCAAAGCAATTGGACTTTTTCATCAATAAATTCACAGCAAGGGGCTACAGCCCAAAACAATTACATAAGACTAAGCAAAGTCTTATGTAATTGTCTAAGTCTAATATCGATTCCAAGAAAGGATACATTTACTTCTAAATCTAAGAAGGACATGTCCAAAACGATCATTTGGGTACATGACTATAATACTGCAACACAGTCAGTGATGAAGTCGGCCAAACGACTTTGGCCATTCATTACTTCCGATAAGGATCTTCCTCTATTAAATAATTCTAAGTTATTGCCCTGTTACCGCCGTGGTAAAAATATAGGAGACTGGGTTGTCCGCAAGGACATCTGTAGTCGGTCCAGTAGTGAGGCTAACCATTCTCTTTCATGCAAAAAAGGTTGTTTGAAGTGCACTACATGCAGATACATGGAAACAGGGGACTCTTTTACACATCCCCATTCAGGAAGAAAATTTTAAATCAATTTCACCCTGACCTGCAATAGCAGCTACGTTTTATACTACATCAGATGCCCATGCGGGCATCTGTATGTAGGTAAAACCTCTCGTAAATTTACGGAAAGAATGGCACTCCACCGGTCTGCAATCCATCAAGCCATTGAGGGCAAAGAGATTGATCAGCCGGTGGCACGCCATTTTAAAAAATTCAAACATAATCTGTCTGCCCTCAAATATAAAAGAGCGGTGGAGATACAGACTGGGCCCTGTTGCAGCTGGAGGCTCGATGGATCTTCAAGTTGAATACTGTGCAACCTCATGGTTTAAATGAAAACTTGTCATTTGCTTGTTTTCTATAATGAGTCATTTTTAAAATGAGTCTTATTAGATAGCGTTGATTCTTAGTATTTCTAGTCTAGACTTTTAGGACATAACCGCTGGAGCTGCATTGCTGTAATGTTGCCATTTCTTCTATAATATATTTATCTGATAGTATGATATGGTTTGGTGATGGATGTACACTTGTTTCTCTAACAGCGACTGTCGCCTTAGTAACCTCCCCGTCCAGCCTGTGACGCGGTCGGTGGGGCCGGGAGCTGCTTGTCCGAAATTCACTGATGACATCAGCGGACAGGGAAGGTGTACGGGACCATGACGCTGTGCTGCACTTGAGGTGTTTCTATTTAAGGGTAAGTTGTATTTTGTTTCTTGTTGTATCCCTGACGAAAATTCAAATAACGATTGAAATGTTGGATTGTTGATCTGTGTTTTTGCAGTTTATTTCTGACATTATTTAAAAGTCCTAGGAGTGCCGCTGCAAGGCTGGAACATTATATATATATATATTTATCAAGCCAAATCAGCCGGCACTCATGCATAAGAATTCATTTGGTCCCCGTGCCAGAATATATATATATATATATATTAGGGGTGAGCGGGTTCGGATTTCTGAAATCCGAACCCCCCCGAGCCCCCCCGATCCGAGTCCGATCCGAGTCAGGCTCGACTTTTCCCGCCTGACTCGGATCTGAAATCGAGGCAAAACGTCATCATCCCGCCTTCCGAGTCTCGCGGGTTTTGGATCCTATATAAGGTACCCGCGTCGGCGCCATTTTCTCACTCGGCTGTGGACAGTGAAGAGGGAGGGTGGGAGTTAGGGCTGGCTGGGCTGTGTAGTGTAGTGCTGCTGTTGTCCACTACTTCAAAGTCCATAGGGGCTGGCTGTGTTCTGCTGTGCTGCTGTTGTTAATAGGGGCTGTGTCCACTACTTCAAAGTCCATAGGGGCTGGCTGGACTGTGTTGTGCAGTCAGTTCTCCATAGGGGCTGTGTCCACTCCAAAGTCCTGTGCAGTGTCCCAGTCTTAAAGGGGTGCTGTAGTGTTGTCCAGGGGGTGCTCTGTCCATCAGGGGTGCTCCCCCCAAGTGCTAAAAAAATAATATATTTTCTGTGTTTGTGAATTGTGTGCGCAGTAGCCGCACGTCCATCAACAAAGTAGTGCCAAGCGTGCGCCTGTGTCATAAGTAAAGGGCCGGCTGGCTTGACCGTTAAAGGGTGCTGTAACCCCCAAAGTACACTCCAGTCCAAACCAAAAAAAAAATTATTTTCTGTGTTTGTGAATTGTGTGCGCAGTAGCCGCACATGTATCAACAAAGTAGTGCCAAGCGTGCGCCTGTGTCATAAGTAAAGGGCCGGCTGGCTTGACCGTTAAAGGGTGCTGTAACCCCCAAAGTACACTCCAGTCCAAACCAAAAAAAAAATTATTTTCTGTGTTTGTGAATTGTGTGCGCAGTAGCCGCACGTGCATCAACAAAGTAGTGCCAAGCGTGCGCCTGTGTCATAAGTAAAGGGCCGGCTGGCTTGACCGTTAAAGGGTGCTGTAACCCCCAAAGTACACTCCAGTCCAAACCAAAAAAAAAATTATTTTCTGTGTTTGTGAATTGTGTGCGCAGTAGCCGCACATGCATCAACAAAGTAGTGCCAAGCGTGCGCCAGTGTCATAAGTAAAGGGCCGGCTGGCTTGACCGTTAAAGGGTGCTGCAACCCCCAAAGTACACTCCAGTCCAAACCAAAAAAATATATATTTTCTGTGTTTGTGAATTGTGTGCGCAGTAGCCGCACGTGCATCAACAAAGTAGTGCAAAGCGTGCACCTGTGTCATAAGTAAAGGGCCGGCTGGCTTGACCGTTAAAGGGTGCTGTAACCCCCAAAGTACACTCCAGTCCAAACCAAAAAAATATATATTTTCTGTGTTTGTGAATTGTGTGCGCAGTAGCCGCACGTGCATCAACAAAGTAGTGCCAAGCGTGCGCCTATGTCATAAGTAAAGGGCCGGCTGGCTTGACCATTAAAGGGTGCTGTAACCCCCAAAGTACACTCCAGTCCAAACCAAAAAAATATATATTTTCTGTGTTTGTGAATTGTGTGCGCAGTAGCCGCACGTGCATCAACAAAGTAGTGCCAAGCGTGCGCCTGTGTCATAAGTAAAGGGCCGGCTGGCTTGACCGTTAAAGGGTGCTGTAACCCCCAAAGTACACTCCAGTCCAAACCAAAAAAATATATATTTTCTGTGTTTGTGAATTGTGTGCGCAGTAGCCGCACGTGCATCAACAAAGTAGTGCCAAGCGTGCGCCTGTGTCATAAGTAAAGGGCCGGCTGGCTTGACCGTTAAAGGGTGCTATAACCCCCAAAGTACACTCCAGTCCAAACCAAAAAAAAAATGATTTTCTGTGTTTGTGATTTGTGTGCGCAGTAGCCGCACATGCATCAACAAAGTAGTGCCAAGCGTGCGCCTGTGTCATAAGTAAAGGGCCGGCTGGCTTGACCGTTAAAGGGTGCTGTAACTCCCAAAGTACACTCCAGTCCAAACCAAAAAAATATATATTTTCTGTGTTTGTGAATTGTGTGCGCAGTAGCCGCACGTGCATCAACAAAGTAGTGCCAAGCGTGCGCCTGTGTCATAAGTAAAGGGCCGGCTGGCTTGACCGTTAAAGGGTGCTGTAACCCCCAAAGTACACTCCAGTCCAAACCAAAAAAAAAATAATTTTCTGTGTTTGTGAATTGTGTGCGCAGTAGCCGCACGTGCATCAACAAAGGAGCAGCGCCAAGCGTGCGCCTGTGTCCCATAAGTAAAGAGCCGGCTGGCTCATTTCTTAAAGGCTGGTGTAACCCACAAAGTGCACTACTCTCCAGCAAAAATAAAGAAATATTTTCTGTGTTTAGCCGCACGTATATATCAAATCGATATAACATAAATGGAGGACCAAACTTTCTCCAATAAAAATAAAATAGAGAAAGATCAAGAACCACTTCCTCCTAGTGCTGAAGCTGCTGCCACTAGTCATGACATAGACGATAACATGCCATCAACGTCGTCTGCCAAGGCCGATGCCCAATGTCATAATAGGGGGCACATACAATCCCAAATGACAAAGTTCAGGAAAATGACCTTGAAAAAAACATTTAAATCAGCTGAAGATAAACGTAAACTTGCCAATATGCCATTTACGACACGGAGTGGCAAGGAACGGCTAAGGTCGATCCCTAGTATGTTCATGACTAGTGGTTCAGCTTCACATGACGATGGAAGCCCTCCTCCCACTAAAAAAATCAAAAGAGTTAAGCTGGCAAAAGCACAGCGAAGAACTGTGCTTTCTAAGAAGATATCACAAATCCCCAAGGAGAGTCCAAGTGTGGTGGTGGTTGCGATGCCTGACCTTCCCAGCACTGGACGGGAAGAGGTGGCTCTTTCCACCATTTGCACGCCCCCTGCAAGTGCTGAAAGGAGCACCCACAGTCCACTTGCTGATATGCAAATTGAAGATGTCACTGTTGAAGTACAACAGGATGAGGATACTGGTGTAGCTGGCGCTGAGGAGGAAGTAGGCGAGGAGGATTCTGATGGTGATGTGGTTTGTTTAAATCAGGCTCCGGGGGAGACAGTTGTTGTCCGTGGGATGAAAAAGCCCATCACGGTCATGCCTGGGCAGAAGACCAAACATTCCACCTCTTTGGTCTGGCAATATTTCTATCCAAATCCGGACAACAACTGTCTTGCCATATGTACCTTATGTAAAGGTGGAATAAGTAGGGGTAGGGACGTTAACCACCTAGGAACATCCTCCCTTATACGGCACCTGCAGCGCGTTCATAATAAGTTACTGTCAAGTTCAGAAACTTTGGCTAAGACCGTAAGCAGTCCAGGGACACCTAAATCCCGTTGTCCTGTTGTATCCAAGCGCCTGCAAACCACACCGTCAACTCCCTCCTTGTCAATTTCCTCCTTAGTCAGGATCGGAAGTAGTCCTGCAGGCCATGTCACTGGCATGACTGACTCTCCTATCCCGGATTCCTCCGGAGGATCGTGCTACGCCTCCTGCTGCCGCTGCTGCTGTTGCTGCTGCTGGGAGTCATTCATCATCCCAGAGAGGAAGTAGAAACACCACTACTTTTACTAAACAATTGACCCTCCAACAGTCCTTAGCGAGGAGGATGAAGTACGACAGCAGTCATCCTGAAGCAAAACGTATAACTGAGGCCTTGACTGCTATGTTGGTGTTAGACGTGCGTCCGGTATCCGCCATTAGTGCAGTGGGATTTAGACAATTGCTGGAGGTAGTGTGTCCCCGGTTCCAAATCCCGTCTAGATTCCACTTCACTAGGCAGGCGATACCGAGACTGTACAGAAACGTCAGAAAAAGTGTCCTCAGTGTCCTGAAAAATGCCGTTGTACCCAATGTCCACTTAACCACGGACATGTGGACAAGTGGAACAGGGCAGACTAAGGACTATATGACTGTGACAGCCCACTGGGTAGATGTATCACCTTACGCAGCAACAGCAGCAGCGTCACCAGTCGCAGCATCTCAGAAACGCCAGCTCATTCCAAGGCAGGCTACGCTGTGTATCACCGGTTTCAGTAAGAGGCACACCGCCGACAACCTCTTAGAGAAACTGAGGGAAATCATCGCCCAGTGGCTTACCCCACTTAGACTCTCCTGGGGATTTGTGATATCTGACAACGCCACCAATATTGTGCGGGCATTACATCTGGGCAAATTCCAGCACATCCCATGTTTTGCTCACACAATAAACTTGGTGGTGCAGAATTTTCTGAAAAGCGACAGGGGCGTGCAGGAGACGCTTTGGGTGGCCCGAAAAATTTCAGGCCACTTTCGCCATTCAGCGACTGCGTGCCGAAGACTGGAGCGCCAGCAAACACTCTTGAACCTGCCCCGCCATCACCTGAAGCAAGAGGTTGTGACGCGGTGGAACTCAACCCTCTATATGCTTCAGAGGATGGAGGAGCAGCAAAAGGCCATTCAAGCCTATACATCCACCTATGACATAGGCAAAGGAGGGGGTATGCACCTGACTCAA
This sequence comes from Taudactylus pleione, assembly GCA_031769625.1. Lineage (NCBI taxonomy): Eukaryota > Metazoa > Chordata > Amphibia > Anura > Myobatrachidae > Taudactylus > Taudactylus pleione. The sequence goes on along the minus strand of JAUIMM010000759.1, from coordinate 2,150,849 downwards.
GCGCAGTGGAGAATGATTTCCGTGTTGTGCAAGGTTCTCCAGCCCTTCGAACTTGCCACACGTAAAGTCAGTTCAGACACTGCCAGCTTGAGTCAGGTCATTCCCCTCATCAGGCTTTTGCAGAAGCAGCTGGAGAAAGTGAAGGAGGAGCTAAGACGGAGCGATTCCGCTCGGCATGTGGGACTTGTGGATGAAGCCCTTCATTCGCTTTGCCAGGATTCCAGGGTGGTCAATCTGTTGAAATCAGACCACTACATTTTGGCCACCGTGCTCGATCCTAGGTTTAAAGCCTATGTGGTGTCTCTCTTTCCGGCCGACACAAGCCTGCAGAGGTGCAAAGACCTGCTGGTGAACACACTGTCAGCTGAAGCGGAACGTGACACGTCAACAGCTCCTTCTTCATTTTCTCCCGCAACTGGGGCTGCCAGGAAAAAACTTAGGTATCCTAAGCAACCCGCTGGCGGTGATGCAGGGCAGGCAGGACCAAGTTTGGACATCTGGTCCGGACTGAAGGACCTGGCAACAATTTCTGACATGTCTACTGTCACTGCATATGATACTGTCACCATTGACAGAATGGTGGAGGATTACATCGGTGACAGCATCCAAGTAGGCATGTCAGACAGTCCATACCTGTACTGGCAGGAAAAAGAGGCAATTTGGAGGCCCCTGTACAAACTGGCTCTATTTTACCTGAGTTGCCCCCCCTCCAGTGTGTACTCCGAAAGAGTGTTTAGTGCAGCCGGGAACCTTGTCAGCGAAAGGCGTAGGAGGTTGCTTCCACAGAATGTGGAGAAGATGATGTTCATCAAAATGAATTATCAGCTCTTCCAGGGAGACCAGCCTCCAGAACGTACAGAGGGACCTGTGGTGGTGGATTCAAGTGGGGACGAGTTAATACTTTGTGAGGATGAGGATGTACACACTGAAGAGGGTGAGGAATCGGTGGATGAGGAGGATGAGGATGACATCTTGCCTCCGTAGAGCCAGTTTGTGCAGGGACACATTAATTGCCAGCTTGTTTTGTGGGGGCCCAAACGAACCAATCATTTCAGCCACAGTTGTGTGGCAGACCCTGGCGCTGAAATGATTGCTTTGTTAAAGTGTGCATGTCCTGTTTATACAACATAAGGGTGGGTGGGAGGGCCCAAGGACAATTCCATCTTGCACCTCTTTTTTTTCTTTTCATTATGTACAGTTTGGGGCCTAGTTTTTCAAACTGCCATCCTGTCTGCCACTGCAGTATCACGCCTAGATGGGTCACGTGTTTGTGCCGCCCACTCGTGTCGCTTAGCATAGTCATCCAGCTACCTCGGTGCAACCTTTTGGACATAAAAATACTATTGTGAGGTGTGAGGTGACTGGAAATGAGTGGAAATTAAGGTTATTGAGGTTAATAATAGCATAGGAGCAGAAAAACCTACAAATTCTGTGATTTTAGCTGTTTTTATGCTTTTTTTAAAAAAAATACAGTTCCAAAACACAAAACCCAGAACCCAAAACACGGAAAGGGTGGTTTTGGCAAAACCAATCCAGATCCAAAACACGAAGAAAGATCCAGATCCAAAACCAAAACACAAAACACGAAAAGTGGCCGGTGCACACCCCTAATATATATATATATATACAGTGGTTGAAGTGGGGCGGTATAACATACTGCCACTTCCAAGCCCCACTTAATTTTAGCCGCAGAAGAGAATGTACCAGCGCTGGGATCCAGTATCCCGCAGGGGACACATCTCAATTGGCGGAGGCGCTGGCATGTAGCCGGGACAGAGCATCAGTAAGCAGCAGGCACTGGCTGCCAGCCAATCGCAGGTCTCGCTGGTGGCCGGCCAATCGCGGGGCTCGCTGGCGGCCAGCCAATCAATGGGCTCGCTGGCGGCCAGGCAATCACTGGGCTCGCTGGCGGCCAGCCAATCGTGGGACTCGCTGGCCGCCAGCCAATGAGAAGCTGCCAAGTAGCTTCTCATTGGCTCACAGCGGCGCCTGATTAAACTGCAGTGCACTACTGCAACCAGCAACCAAGAAAACCCGATGCTCCCGGCGGCTCCATTCCAGCAGTGCAGGTAAGAGGCAATTAGAGAGAGGGGAGGGTGTGAGAGAGGGTATAGAGAGAGGGTCAGACAGATGGAAGCAGGCAGTATGTATTGTAGGGGGTGAAAGAGAGAGGGAATCAGTTAGTGAGAAGGGCAGGGTGTGAGACAGGGGAGCAGGCAGGGAGAAGTGTGGGGGTGAGAAGTACAATTGGGTGATATGGAAGCAGGGGCCGAAGGGGGGGTTATTGTGAAATCAATCTCCATACTCCATATCTCCATACCCCCACCTCTAAATTCCCACTTCAAGCACTATATATATATATATATATATAATCCACAGTGTAGGCTGGCACACACAATCCAGTTAATCCATACAACTGGGGTGCTAACCCAATGCTTCCAATGCTGGTCACATTACTATAGACAAAAAGTGTTCAACAGAGTGCACTCACCAGGGCTTCATAAAGCTGTTTAAGTTGCTTTTTTTACTCACAAAAAAGAAGTATCACATATTAACATTTCGGCTACGTTCAGCAGCCTTCATCAGGATGATACCCACAAACCACAGGAGACAGCAGTATGCTGTGTGTTGCCATGTAACTCCACTATATACCCAAACTGGTATCAGTAAACTCCACCCCTCATTAAACAATTAGGCAAAACCTATGTCACTATAGCAGAAGCAGCCCCGAATGTCACTCAAACCCACTCCATCGTTAGTTACCTGTTGCTATCATTTAGGAATCAACCATCCATTATGTTCACATAGGAACTAAACCCACTAACATTACATAAATATGCCAATCGCAGCAAAACGCTGCTGGACATCCGGGTTGCATTCCACCAAACCGGAAGTGACGTTATTATGCGTTCCAACGACCGGAAGTGACACAAAAACCGGAAGTATCCATTAGTAAGCCATTGAACGGCTCCTCCTCAATCAAGGAGATTGCAGCCATCTTCAACAAATTTTATTAACAATTCAGGGGCATAGACACACAGGGCCTGATTCAGACCGACTCGTGAGCGGCTGTCCGCTCGCAAGTGGGTCGATGTTCTGGACTGAGCATGCGCACGACGGAGGGAGCTCAGTCGTGCGCATGCGCCAGACGCGACGAGCGAAGGAAAGTCCTTCGCTCGTTGTGTCTGATCAAAGGGGGCGTGCTGTCGATGTTGATTGACAGCACGCCCCCTTTGGTAGGCGTGCCGGGGGCGTGCCTCCCTGATGGGGGCGTTCCCACGGGAACGCCTCCCGTCAGAAGCCGGCCCACTGACATCACTAGTGATGTCAGTGGGAGTGATTTTGGCTCTGATAGAGCCAAAATCACTCCGGAGCTTGCGGTTGAAAACCTCAACCGCAGGCTCCGGCTCGCAGTTTCGATGGTCGTGATGGTCAAGAGCATCGCGGCCATCAAACTGCACGCTCGTATAGCCTGTGGGTGGTGACCCACAGCTATACGAGCGTCCAGGAGGACGCTCCATTTTCATGGAGGCCGGCCCTCATTCAGAGCGTGCGCTCTGCTCAGAGCGTACGGCTCTGAATGAGGGCCACAGTTTGAACTAGTAGTCACCTTGACGACCAAACAAACAAGCTTAAAACATCGTTCTCATCTGCTTCACAAGGTGACAAATGTCCACCTATAATGTCCCATACTCATAATGCCGGTCCATATGGGGAGTTACCAGGGCAACCACACCGCATATTCACAATATGAGCCAAACAAACTTAACATACAAAATTACTAACTATAAAAACACAGTAATCTATCAAGTCAATACCCACCCGAATATTTTAAACACAATAACCTGTAGATAATAAAAATATAAATCCATATATAAAGAATACTTAATTGATTAATTAAATCACCTAAAGTGCATCATAACACAACAGATATACCACAAAAAAAATGATTACACAAAAAATTAATAACACACCTAGGAAAATGAATAGTGCTAAATAAAAAATCAATAAAGAGAATTACTAAATCGTCAATCCAACATAAATATCTACAGGAAATTATCATTTAGAAAAAATACATGAAAAAATATATGAAACAATATAAAAATATATTCCAAAAAATGAAAACTAGAAACTCCATGGTACCAAACTAGGTCAAGAAAAAAAAAAATGAATCAAGAAAAATGTTCAAATAATTATATTCATTCAAACCCCTTGGGGAGACAGTGTCCAATATATGGATCCACCTGGCCTCCCTCCTCAGGTGGACCAAGCCACGATCACCGCCCCTTCTGAGCCGCGGGACCCAATCAATGATCATGTATTTTAGCATAATAATCTGATTGTTCATCCGAAAAAAGTGTAGGGCAACGGGTTTATCTGTGGTCTTTTTCTTAAAGGCTAATCTAATGTCAGATCTATATTGTGACATCCTTTTGCGGAATTCCTTGTGGTCTTGCCCACGTACATTAATCCACAGGGACACAATAAGAAGTATATTACATAATCCATTTGACAACTGAGATGGTGCTGAATTGGAAGATGTCTCCCACTGTGGGGATGGGGGAACGTAGGTCCCACCAGCAATGCTCTGCACGTAATGCACCCCAGACAACGGAAACACCCCTTCTTTAAGGTTAGCCAGGTATTCTGAGTCTTGGGTAAAACAATCCGATTGGTTCTATACAGTAAATCCTTCAAATTAGGACCACGGCGGATACTCAGTAAGGATGGCAACTTCCCCACTTTGCCCATACTGGGATCAGACCCAATCAAGGGCCAATGCTGTTTAATGGACTGTTGAACTGTCCGTAGACCCGTATCACATTTCACCCCCAATATCATCCTATTCTTATCAAGTGAACGTCAGGAGTATCCTTCTCCTCGGGAAAATATGTTCTTTGCCCTGTGAGGCACTGATCGACTGTTTGGCTTTTATAGCCCCTCATCATAAATCTCTGTCTCATTTCCTCCAGCTGATGTTCAGTTAGTTCAGGTTCTGAATTGTTTCTTAGCACCCTGATAAACTGAGACGCAGGAAGCTTACTCTTTAGGGCATCTGGATGATGGCTAGCAGGATTTAAAATGGTGTTGCGGTCAGTCGGTTTGCGGTACAGAGTGTGAGCTAGCTTATTGTCTTTCTTGAACAATAAAATGTCCAAAAGCTCATCTGTGTGTAATCAACCGATGCCGTAAAACGTATTGGACTCTCCAATTCATTAAGGGATGTAACCATTTGAAAAAAGGACTCCCTATCAACCCTCCAAAGCAGAAAAATTTCATCAATAAAGTGTTTGAAGTATAAAATATTTTCACCATAAGTAGGGATGATGAATTCATACTAGTAGTGATCCATGAAGATATTTTATGAAAGCCATATTAGACCCCATCGAAGTCCCCAACAGTTGTAGAAAAAACTCCATGCCATACATAAAATGGTTATTTTCCAGAACGAGTTGCAGTAAAGAAAGTAAAAATTCTGCTGGAGGCCCTGAGTAGTGTCCCTGGGTCAAGGTTCTACGCACCGCCTCAACACCTTCAGCGTGAGGAATAACCGTGTAAAGTGAGGTGACATCTAAGGTCGCCAGTAAGCAATCCTCAGGCAACACCCCAAATGCCTCACTTGAGTCCTTAACATAACACCAAATGTGTTTGACACAATTCTGTAGGTAGAAATCAACAAACTGAGCAAGTGATTGTAAAATGGACCCCCTGGCCGAAATAATTGGTCGCCCAGGGGGATCCACCAAAGTTTTGTGGATTTTTGGAAGGTGTACAGAAACAGACACACCGGATGTTCTACCGTCAGGAAACTGTACACCCCTTCATCAATCCAACCATTAAGTAGAGCAAAATTCAAGGCACTACCAACTTTTTCTTAATCGTAGACATATGATTAATCGATAATCATTTATATGTCACTTGATTAGATAGTTGTCTTTGTATTTCACGGTCATAAGTTATAGCATCCTGGAGTACCACAGCACCCTCCTTATCGGCCATCCGAACAACGATGGAATAATTTTTCCGTAGTACTCTTAGAGCATTTCTTTCTTCATAACTGAGGTTGTCAAACCTACGCTGTCTATCTTTAACGTGGAGTGGGTTTAAGTGACAATCGGGGATGCGGCTGCTATAGTGACATAGGTTTTGCATAATTGTTTAATGAGGGGTGGAGTTTACTGATACCAGTTTGGGTATATAGTGGAGTTACATGGCAACACACAGCATACTGCTGTCTCCTGTGGTTTGTGGGTATCATCCTGAAGAAGGCTGCTGAACGTAGCCGAAACGTTGATATGTGATACTTCTTTTTTGTGAGTAAAAAAAGCAACTTAAACAGCTTTATGAAGCCCTGGTGAGTGCATTCTGTTGAACACTTTTTGTCTATATATATATATATATATATTGTGATAGGATCACTGGTAAAGTGGTCTGTGGCAGGTACATTTGTCCCAGATTCCTGTCTTTTGTGTTTTAAACCCCCAGGAGAAAGTCTGCAGTGTAGCAGGCTTGAGTCTCGGCTTTTTGAAAAGCCGGTTTGGGACCTGGGGGTTGTGGGTGAGAGGAGAGGGAGGGCTCCACCCATGGCCACTCCAGGTTTTGGTTCTCGCAGCCTGGTAACAGGCTTGTTAGGGTTTCCACCTGAGAGTGGCCAATATAAGCCTACTTTGGATAAGGCTGAGGGTCTCACCTGGGAGAGCAGAAAGGGAGTTTGCTCAGAGACACTTGAAAACCTAACTGTAAGTGTTGTGCTGTGCCCTTGTTGCTGGTGAGGGCATTAGGCCCTGCCAGGTTCTGGTAGTGAGGGAACTACCTGTGAAGTTAGTGCCCCGACAGGGCTAGGATTTATGTTTATGTTTTCTTTATATTTGTTTCTGACATTGTACAATAAAGACTGGCGCCGACCAGCTTGTACTTGCATCCAGTCTGGCGTACTGTTTCCCAGCTGCTGTGTGTGAAAGGAAGGAGTCCTCTACCCAGGAGAGGGACCCCCTAACCTAACTGTGTCACAATATATATATATATATATATATATATGAATATTTTTATATATATATATATATATATATATCCATACAGGAAAAACATCAGGAAAACAGGCTTGCCCTTATCTCAGATAATGAGAGTGGCTCGCATTATGAGCAATGAATCTAACATTTCTGCTCGCCCGGATGAGTTGATCAATAAATTTAAACTCAGGGGTTATGATTTAGGACATTGCTGGACCAGAAACAACAGGTTCTGTCCATGTCCATGTCCAGGGCTGAATTATTACAACCAAGACAGAGAGATCAGAAGAATATTTTACCTTGGTCTAGCACCTTTACTGTGGCAAGCCCAGTGATCAGACATGCCACCAAGGCACTATGGCCTATTGTTACTTCTGATCCCGATCTGCCTGTATTTAAAAATGTGAGACCCATTGCTGCATTCAAGAGAGGTCGTAAATTAAAGGACCATTTGATGATCACAGATATAACAGGGAGAGGGGTGTCTAGACCTCCGAATGTATATATTAAGCCTCCCGGCTGCTATAGCTGCTTTAACTGTACGACTTGTACATTTTTAGTCCCTGGTAAGACCTTTAAGCATCCACATTTGCAGAAGAGTTTTGATATCCGTCATGTTTTGACTTGTTTGACTACTTTTGTATTATACATGATACTGTGCCCTTGTGGCCTATTTTATATAGTCCAAACGATTCGTAAATTTCGTGATAGAATAGCCTAATTGCCCGGAGCAATTAATCTTGCTCTCTCAGGACGTGATATTGATCAGCTGGTGGCACAGCATTTCCGTGAGAAAGGTCACACATTAGCAGGGTTGAAATATACTATTATTGACCATGTGCCAGAATCTCCCCGTGGAGGAGATAGAGCCAAAGCTTTTTACTCATCAAAGAAGCAAGGTGGATTTTTAGGCTTGATACTATGACCCCTAGAGGTCTGAATGATAAAATAAACTGGAATAGTTTGTTGTAAAAGTATTTAGTATCTTTAGCTTTAATGGTATGTATTTTTGTTTACATGCTTTCATGTGCAGTATTGATTATTGGTTTGAATATGTAACCAGGATTTATGTTTGTATGTGATTGTTTATGTGTTGTCTGTTTGTCCCCTATCCAGTGACGTATGCTTTCGATCCGGCCACGGTGGACATTTCCAGGGTGGACTGCAAGCTGCTGTAGTTGTCATGGCAACGCCAGCTTCTGGCTCCCGGAAATACGTCATGTTGCGGCGTCAGGTGCTCGGTGCATGCGGACAAAAGGCAGTGGATGACTGGTATGGAGGGTATTTATGTGGGGTAAGTGTATACATGTTTTGTGTATGTTATTTACATGTGTGCCCTGACGAAAAGGCGGGAGCCCTGAAACGTGGATGATTATGTAATACATGTAACCCTGGTTAAGGGTTAAAACAAGTACTGTACTCATAAATGATTGTAAAATGTATAAATGTACAATTTGTGAGGTAAAGTATATGTATATAGATGTATTTATTGTATTCATATATATGACCCTTCTATAATTTATGTATACAGGTACAGACTATCTATTTCATGTAGTTACATGTAAATTTATATGGTACTTCTTTCTTTGGTGGGGATGTGTCTCATTGTATGGGATACACACACACTAGAAGAAGGGCGGAGTGATTTAGATGGGTGTGGTGTGGTTCCTGTCAGAAAAAGAAGGGCAGTGACAGAGACAGAGAGGAGGAGCTGCCAGCAGACTGAGAGGGCTGGAGTTCTCAGCCCCCTGTGTCCCAGGTGGCAGCTGAGTGGTAGAGAGGCTCCTGGGCACAGGGGGGTGGATTTGGAGAGGGAGCCCAGCCGGAGCTGGAGAAGCAGGTTGACAGTGGCGTCCCAGTAAGCAGCTCATCATGCGGCACTTTGGTGGAGTGATTGGTAGTGTTGGTCCCAGGAGCCGGGTCAGAGGCCGAGGTCATGAGGATGGAGCAGCAGCAGTGGTCCCGATGGGGGAGAAGCACCGCGGGATCAGCGATGAGCAGAGTCTGTGAGGGGCCGACGTCATGGCCCATAACTGCAGCTGAATGGCTGCATTCCAGAAGGTGGGCACGTTTGCTCATAAAATTGAGGCAGAGGCAGAATAGCAGCAGTAGCGGCCAGCGGAGGTGTGGAACCAGACATGAGAGGTGGCAGCTATAGGAAGGAGGCAGGTTACTGTCGGACAAGGCTGGGGTTAATCTGTTAGTGTATTGAAGCCTCACCAGTTGCTCTTTAATCGGCAGCTGAGGCAGCAGAGCCCCGGCAGAGAAATCCTCAGTTCCATAAAGCCTGTGGTATGAATACTAATGCTGATCAGAGAGTAGACTACAAGTTCTGCACATACATAGCTACTGTACATTAGTAGCACAGGAGTGCAAGTGTGAAAAATAACACTAGTATTGATGGCTGACATTTGTACTACCAGCCATTGAGCTGGATAGACTTCCCTAAAATACTAGCCTTAGCAAATAGCTGGGGGAGGGGGAAATGCAAATATACAGTATATGGATAAGAATACATTTGAAGGTATAAGGCAAACTACCAACTCAGGAAATATTTCAAAACTCAGGAGGTGGATTATAACTATATGCTATTCTCTTAGAAACATGTGCAACACATGTATCAACTTTATTTATCCTTCAGTGGCTATAGACAGCAGCATACAGGAAAAGTTACCGTCAAAGGATATTCCGACAACAGAACTTTTATAAACTAAAAGTTAGGAACAGCATATTATCGACAAATGTCAAAGGGACTACAAACTAACAGTGGTGTAAAGTACTTACCCCGTATTAAAAAAGTTGAGGACTTGCAATGTATCAACTACTTTATGACCACAGGTGTTACAGTAAAATATGACTTGTATTACCACTATATACATCTAAGGCCCTCATTCAGAGCCGGATGCTCTGAGCAGAGCGCTCGCTCTGAATGAGGGCCGTCCTCCATAAAAATGGAGCATCCTCCTGGACGCTCGTATAGCTGTGGGTCACCACCCACAGCACATACGAGCGTGCAGGATGATGGTCGCGATGGTCTTGACCATCGCGACCATCGCCAGTGCGACCAGAAGCCTGTGGTCGGGTTTTTCGACCACAAGCCCTGGAGTGATTTTGGCTCTATCAGAGCCAAAATCACTCCCACTGACATCACTAGTGATGTCAGTGGGGCCGGCTTCTGATGGTAGGCGTTCCCTTGGGAATGCCCCCGTCTGGGAGGCACGCCCCCGGCACGCCCACCAAAGGGGGCGTGCTGTCAATCAACATCGACAGCACGCCCCCTTTGATCAGACACAATGAGCGAAGGAAAGTCCTTCGCTCGTCGCGTCTTGCGCATGCGCACGACGAAGCTCCCTCCGTCGTGCGCATGCTCAGTGCACACCATCGACCCACTTGCGAGCGGACAGCCGCTCGCGAGTGGGTCTGAATCAAGTTATTAATTTATATACAAAGATTGAGTGTTACTCTGTTCAGTTAAATTTTACCACTCATATTGTAATTCGGTTATGTGATTACATAATGTCTATACAAGATGTTATTATTTGCGAGCGTCAGTTGTGAGCTTAAGTAAAATTCTAAACATGCAGTGATATAGTTTAAGTGTGAGTTTATCCTCATATGGGTTTTCCCAAGTAGGCCCAGTCTACTACCAATACTTGGGTGTAGGCCTGATTTAATGGTAATAGGAGGTACACCACTTAACAATGAGTTTAAAGGTGGGAAAAAGAGATTACATAGGAGTTAGTAACCTCGTGTCCCTTTAGAGGGTAAAGGGGGGTTACATACACATCGTCTTTTGCATCTAAGTGTGGTGCCCCTGGAGTGATGTTTATATATATATAATATTTGCTGAGTAGGTGTTTATTTTCTTTTCTGTTCCCCCAACCTTCTCCCAACTCCCTCTGTGCTTCCCCCTTTCCTCCCGTCCACCTCTATTTCTCACCCTTTCCTCCCATCTCCCACTAACTGAAAAAGATAGAAAAAATTATAAAAAATGTTTATTAAATGGCTATATACAGTATTAAAAAAGATCACTGAGCCTCTTTCAGGGAGAGATGCATCAAGCATCACTTGCATTCCGCCACTGTTGCCTATCGCAGAGCCGTAACCAGACTTTTTGGTGCCCTGTGCCAGAAAGAGCATTGGCGCCCCCTCCCATTTTTCAAATAGGGACATAAAATAGTGCACCTGAAAAAGGGCCATGGCCTCATGGGGAAGGGCCACGGAAGAGATAGGGGAGGCCAGGAGATGCTGGGGATAAAAGAAGAGGAAGATACAAGTGAGAATGATAATAAACAGAAAACTGACAGGCACAAATAGCGGCCCCTGCCCTGCGGCACCCTGTGCCATGGCACTGGTCACACCACCCTAGTTATGGCCCTGGTCTATTGGATCCAAGGTCCGGAAAGTATTGCTTTCCGGGGCTTGGGTGCATACGGGGAGTTCAGTCAAATCTCCGAAAACTGCTTTTTTCAAAGGTTTGACTGCATTTTTGTGCAGATGCATCTCCTCCTTGGTGAGTGTTTTTCCATTTCATTCTATACTGTTATGATTATATACAATATTAAGCAAAGAAAGAAATCATTGCTAATACAACCATTGAGATATACACTGCTCAATAATCTGATTCAATATCAAGCAACACCACACAGAGTCAAATCTACAGTATCTTCTATATCTTCTATTCCAGTATGAGAACATACTTACTGACATAATGGGTATGTAATGCCGGCTGTCAGGATGCCTCATGTCAGAATACCGACATCGGCATCTCGATGGTTGGTATCTCGACAGGGGTCAGGTAAGTATACTTACCCTCCCTCCTTCCTCCCTTAACCCTGCCCTCCCTTCTTGTAGCCTAACCCTCCCCGTTAGTGCCTAAACCTAACCCCCCCCTTTCGTGCCTAAACCTAACCCTTTCCCCTTAGTGCCTAACCCCCCCCAGTGGTGCCTAACCCTAACCCCCGTAATAGATGCCTAACCCCAACTTCCCCCCCATAAACTAACCCCACTACGCTCCCTAAACCTAACCCCCCCCCCTGCGGCTAACGCTAAGGGCATCTTGGACTTATCTCATTCGGGCTGGTGTCCTTCGGCATTCCAGCTTCGGGATTAAGTTAAGCGACGGTATTTCGACGCTTGTTGGGATTAAGATAGGTGTTGATATTGAGACCGGCAGCATTGCGCCCGCCGCTTGTTGGGATTAAGATAGGTGTTGGTATTGAGACCGGCACCATTGCGCCCGCCGGTCTCATAACTACATCCCTTACTGACATAAGTGATTATATAAAATGTATATTATAAATAGCTCTGTTTCTTCATTGGTAATCGGGGCTAAGATAAAAGGAAATCATTATATAAAGTACAGTTTGCTACATTCATAAATGTATATATTAAGAGGCTACAGGAAAGCTCCCTATCATATGCCCATAGAAGAGCCAGTTATATTGTGAGCCGTACCTATATTGATCAATATGCATTTTATTAATTTATTAATTGCATTAAGTCACTGTAACTAATGACATTTCTCAGATTTGCTATTGACAGTTTCTTTCCATTCATTAAGTACTCATCTTAGTTATTTGTGTATCCTACAGATATCATCTTACATCTTTATGCTGTAAATTTAAACTCCCATACTTCATTAAACATCTCTGTTTTATCTAAATAAAACATTTTACATTTCTATCAATCATGTTACCCAGGGCTATTTGTTCTGGAAAAATAGGTTCAGGCACTGTGGGTGAAGCTACTGGGGGAGGAGCTATAGAAAAACAATTAGTATATTATATATTTGTATATTATATATATTATATATACACACATATACATATAGTATTTAGAAAAGAAGGCACTCAAAAGGGACTTTAAAATAAAACTTATCTTATGGAAAATACATTTTGGCCCAGGACATTACGTCATAGTTAATGAGAGGTTCCTGCTGAAAAATAACACTGATGTTACCACTGATAGATATTTTATGGTTTATCTACAAATAGTAGGTACAAATTGATATGTCAGAAGTGTCCTCTTTCAGGATGAATACTGCCGCAGCTAAGGCTAGGAATTATCTGGTTCAATACACGCAGGGGCGTAGAGAGTCCTGCCGGGCCCAGGTGAAGAGGGCCGTGGCCTAATCGAGGGAAGCGTGGCCACGACCCCTTGAGCAAAAAAAAAATATATACTTCTGCAGTGTCGCTTTGGGGAGGATGTTGCTGTGAGCCCCTCAGCCCCGAGCAAAGCCAGGGGGGGGGCAGTGTGATCGCTTCCTCCCACAAGCATAGTAGACTGCTGTGGCTGCTGCTCAGCAGCCACAAGCAGTCACCCGCTGTGTGTTGGGCTGCTGTAAGGGAGGGAGAAAGGGAGTGGGGCCGGAACCTGACCCGACCCCCTGAATATATGAGTATCCACTCCCATCCTACTGACAATGGATCCAGTGGGTCCTTACCTGATATCGCACCCGGTACGGGCCGGGACAGGTACCCTTCACTGCGTGCGGCAGATAATTAGGGGGCGTGGCCTTGCAAGTGGGGGCATGGCCTTGCGAGTGGGGGCATGGCCCCGTGGGCCGAACCCCCATTTTTTTGTTAAACCAAGGGACCAGCCTGTTTGAGTGCCGGCTCCCTCACTGTGCTAGGAGCCGAGTGCTGCACGTAATGCAGCACCTGGCTCCTGTCACTGAGGGGGAGCCAGCACTTTGGTGGCACCCCTCAGCTGGTGACTGGTGACACCCGGTGCGGCCCGCACCCCCCGCACCCTCCTTGTGACGCCAGTGAATGGGTCTGATTCAGAAATGGACACAGTGCCGACGTTTACACAGTTGAGCGATGTTTTGCTACTGCACACATATAAAAAGCATGTGTTCTATGCCATTTGCAATTGAATATGGCATTGCTCATGCTTGAGAAGGGGTTTATGATCACTGGGCGTTTCAGGGTGGAGACTGGGAGGTGACTTAAAGTGATCGCAAAAAAGGTCTGTTTCATAAGCGTGTTATGGGAGTGCTTGGAAGCTCTGCTGAATTCTCAGTCGCAAATGCACTGCTTTTGAGGCCATGTTTGATTGAATTTGAGGAGTGTAACTAGAGTAGACCCTAGGCTGCCGTAATATTTGATGGTGCGACCAATGTGTCGTCGATGTTGGAGTGTTTACAATCTCCATTACAAATACACAGACAACGGAGCCTGAAAGTTGGCGTCTCTATGCTTGAACATGCCATTGCGCTGTCAAGCACAAAGGGGAGGCTGAGATTAGCATTTGCATATTCCCACAAACCGCTATTACGAGAGCAGTCATTTTCTCATTGTAAATGCTGGCATCCATGGGCCTTATTACATTAAAATATGGGGTGTTTTCCGTACTTTGGGGGAGATTTAATAAAGCTTGGAGATAAAATTGGAGGTAAATAGCACCAACCAATCAGCAAAAAAATCATAACATTGCTAAGCTTTCCTTTTTATTCCTAACAGCGACTAGGGAGATCAGTTTTGCATAAGACAGGATTGATATACTGTAGTTTACAAATGTCAAAGCATCATTTTAAATTAAGTTTTGTATTTTAATCAGAATAAAAATTATTAGCATTAGATTTTTTCAGCATTAGAATTTCACATACTATACACATACTATACACATACTATACACAGGTAAACCATTTAAAATAAACAAAGCAGGATTCACCATTGCTCGCTCGTTGTCCACCCTCCCGTTATCCATTTCACCATCTTTAGGTCAGTTCCTCTGTCCTGCAGTTTTTGAAACTATATTATAGGTGCTCTACCAAATACTAAGGGCCTGATTCAGAGATGAACGCAATGCTGATATTTGTACAGATCGAGCGATTGTTTGCCATTGTGCATGTGTGTCAGCCGCACTGTGCACGTGCAGCGATTGTTTTGCAATTACGCCTCCACAGAGGATCCATTCGCAAAGTGAGTGACAAGTAGTCAGCGTTTGGGGAGAGGTAACGGGGGGTGGCTAGGCAAGCGCAGGGCGTGTCTGACCATTTAAACGCTGCTTCATGGGCGTGCATAAATTAGCCATTGCGATCAGGGCCGGTTTAAGGGGGGGGCAACAGGGACAGTCGTCCCTGGACTCCCACACACAGAGGGGCCCACACACAGGGTCCGTGTGACCCTGCCGAGAACAGGTGTTCAGTGGCACCTGCTCCCGGATTGAGGCTCATTGCTGCGATCCGGTGTTACTCTATGCAGCAGCACATTCAGTGCTGCTGCATACAGCGTAGAGCGGCTCCCGAGTCCTCTCATCGGCATCACGTGACACATTACATCCGTGACGCTGATGAGAGGGCTAGGGAGCAACTCTGCCGAGAGGTCATGCCCGCACGCACGCCGTCACTCAGGTAAGTAATCAGCGGCGGAGCAATAGGCTCCGTGTGGTTTGGGGGTAGGAGCGCGATAGGCTCATGGTGGTGAAGGGGAAGGGGGGCTCAGTGTGGCTTGAAGGGGCCCCCACAATTTAGTTGCCCTGGGGCCCCCGCAAGCTTTAATCCGGCCCTGATTGCGATCTCCTTTGCAGCATGAGAGCTCACTGCGTGTCATGAGAGCTGCAGTGTTAGCGACTGGACAGACTTGCTGCATATGGCTGCTGGATTTGCTTCAATGTTACTGATGTTTGTGCTGTTGTACACTCGGTTATGCTTTGGAAGGCATTAGCATAGTTTATCAACTGCGATCTGTGAGAGAATGCAGCTGCGATTGCCTTAGTGTACATCTCTGAATCAGGCCCTAAGTACACTATGAGTCAGTGATGTATGCTGATGCAGTTGCAACTGCTGACTACCTGTCACTCACTTAGCAAAATGGTTTCTCTGTGCAGCATAAATGCAAAATAATTGCTGCATGTGCGCAGTGCATCTGACAAATATGCGCAATGGCAAACAATCGCTCAATCTGCATTAATATCGTCATTGCGTTCATCTCTGAATCAGGTCCTTGGAATTTGGCAGAGCATCGATAATATAGTTCAATGAAATATACAAATGGCTATAAAACACAGAAAAGAAAAAAAAAGCTAATTAATTAGTAAATGTTACAAGACAGTTTGTACAGAAAAATAAAATAAACTAATCTAAAGAAAAAAAAACCTTAATTAAAGCAAAATTATTTATTTAAAGATTTTGTTAATAATAGTTGCTTAGTACGTTTGCTTAGCACCATGCTTTTACATTTATTTGAATGTTGTAATGATTTGCAAGTTTTAGAGGCTTATTATAATGTATTGAACCAAGAAATCCCAGACCCTATTTCATATTTTGCTATGAAATAATGCAAAGACTTTCCTGCACATTTCAAATATAAAAACTTTATGGTGAAACCTGTTTACCTGGCCTCACCTCTGCAGCAAATGTGTACATGCACCTCATACTGTTTTGCATAATCACAGACGACACTGACAAATGTTTCTTTTGGATCTACATGACACAGGTGCAGTAATGGGCTGATGCTACACAGAAGCTATAGGGCACAAACTACAGCAACCAACATTTAGTTGCTCATCAAAACAATTTATTTTTTTATCCGTATAGTAATATCACAGGGACCCTATTACTCACAGGACCTATGGGTGTAAAAGCCTAACCACTATAATTAAACAGCTGAAATGCAAAGACCATGACCTCACAATATTGTGTTAAAAACAGGGCTCGGAGGCCTGAGGAGCTAATTAATATAGAATATAAAAAAATAATTCAGAACCCACACCAGCCTAGAAATGCTTTCAGGAACACCAACTGCTCTTCAGGCAAATTCAAGAGTAACCAGGTTGCCTGTCTAAGGCAGTACAGTAGATACACGGTAGTAAGTGTTGCAAGTTCAACAGGGCCTGGCAGCTGAGGGGTGCTGATGCCTTGTGGCAACCACCACTAGCTACTACCCATGCTGTTCAAAGCCTTGATCCATACTTGACAACTCTCCCTCATTGTCAGGGAGACTCCCTGAAATAGCAGCAATCTCCCTGTCTCCCTGAAGACTCCAGCAATCTCTCTTATTGCACCTTACCCCCTTTATGAAGCTGTTATATTAAAAAAAGAGAGATATATATACATTCAAATGGGATGATTTCCCTGCATTGGTTATAAGGCACAATGATCCCTATGGCTACATGCATTTTCTAAAAAGTATTAGTGTGTTTTCATCAATAAATAGATTTTACCAACTACTTTGGGGCTCATTTACATTTGGATGTAAGTCAAGTTTATGACACGTCTCTCAGATGTAGCAGTACACGCCCACTTTACCACCACGCTCATAGGTGTTGCTTTCACAATCTCCCTGAAATCCTTTTTCAAAAGTAGGCAAGTATGCCTTGATCCCTCCACCATTTTCCCTGAGCTAAATGAGCTTCCTGCTGTACATAATGCAAGGCATTTAAACTCCAGCATGCAGTGCATGTAAGCCTGCATTATGGGGCTCCAAAGTTAAATTATGGCACCTGACACACCAAAAGTTACAATTATTTTAACAGGACTGGGTACAGAGTAATAGGTTTGTTTACTAATGTCCATACTTGCAGACTTCCTGGCTGCCGTAGTAAGTTCGGAAAGTGGGAGGCATCATTGTGGTCCTAACCCTGCTACACAATGCCGCAATTACAAGAATTGTGAAGCAGGGGGAGGGGCTGCAATGGCATGGTTCAGCGTGAATCACGCCAATGGCCGCCCAGACTGCCCACTTTCGCTCAGTAAGTTGACAACTGAGGGCGGGCGGGAGAGTAGGCAAGTATGCTAATATGCAGTGATATCACAGTCGGTTATCACGAAAATTTACCAAGAAAAGTTTCTGTGGGCTCCTCAGTGATACTCCCAAGAAATACTGTTTGGCAGCAGTAATAGGGCCTTACCGGGTCATACATGTGTAGTGGACTGGAAGCCCAGATTTGCTTCCAGTTTCGCTTTCAAGAAAAAAATACAAAATTCAATAAAATGCTTTAAAAATAGAAATTAAACTTTTTATTTATTTAATGAAAAAAAGGAAAAATAAATGTTTAATTAACAAATAATATTTTTCTGCTACCTGCCCCTGCTATCTCCAATCCTGATATGGGGCCACATTTATTAATTATTGGGTATTTGACCTGATATTTATAATCGCTGTTATTTGCTTTATAATTGAACACATGCAGATACAAGGGCTCTGACAGGAGCCTGTCCCTGCGATGTGTAAAAGTAAAGTGATCGCATTAGCGATCAATTTACTTTTAGTTTGTGGAAGTTGCCGAGTTACTGTGCATGTGCGGTTTACTGAACCCTATGGATCCCTCTCCCAGTACTTTTTGCAAAGTGTAGCCTATAGGCTTCAGGTGGCATTAGCTACCAGGGCCAAGCTCCGGAATCCTTGGTAAATTTGGTAAGAAAGAAGCCTCCATACTCTAGGTTTCTGTTTTTGTGATCAAATATGGGAGACCACAGCAGATATCTCCCCGAACATACATTCCTGCAAATATTGATAAATAGACCTCATGGTGATCAGAGGATTGTGGCAGTACATGCTTCCCAAAAATGTTTGCTACACAACCCTGGCGAGTAGTTTCTTTGCCCTGGTTCTATTGCTGGCAGTAACCCTTTAAATAAATAGTCACAAGCTCTACTTGACTCCAGTTAATAGAGCCCTGAAACAGCAGTAGTGTGTTCAAGCAGCTGGTTGCTGGATTGATTTAGCACAAATGTTATTCAGAACAACTGCCCTGTAATAATCTCATGGTCTTATTACAAGTATGTACTGTATATGAAACAACTAATTTGTGGTAGGTTAATAAAGTATAAACCAGAGAAAAACATACAATTTTACAGCTTGTTTTCAACTACTTCACAGAAAGTAATTTGTAGGCCATGGAGTCATAACTTCTCTAACCTTGTGTTGCTTCCACATGATCCCAAGAGCTTTCATCTCATGCTTGGCATGCTTTCCCTCCTGCAGACACTGGTAGCACACAGGAGTCCTGCAGCTCAGGCAGTACATGCTGTAGTTCTCCAACTCATGGTCAGCACAGGTGGGGAACTTTCGTGCTGTGTTAGGTGGCCCTAACGCTGCCCCGGCTGCTTTATGACTGCCAGTGGTGGAAGATGCCAGTTGTGAGGGTGGCACTAGCCGGTGCTTGGCAAAAGGTCCCCTTGTAGGGTGGCATTTCCTCTGACAGGAAGAGCAGTACAGAACATCACACTGCTCGCACATCACTGCGGCCTCTGCTGGGTTTGTATCACACAGCTGGCACCTGGCATTGCCCACCGATCCCCTGGATGCCTCTGGCGCAGCGCTGCCTTCTGCATCGGGCGCAGCACTGCGCTCCTGCTGGTACCTCTGCACTATAGTCTCCAGCAGCCGGTTGCGCTGGAAACCCCTCAACCCTCTCTCGTCCAAGGATGCGCTGCGATGGCACTGCGGGCATGTGATGGAGGAAGAGCTGCATAGACTGCCATGCATACCTCGAGAGGTTGCTCCGGATGAAGCAGCTAAGGATGGGGCTGGAGCTGGTGGTAATACCCTGACGCCATTGGGGGACTTGAGGCTGGGCGTGTAGGAACCATAACCGCTATCTGTCTCGCTGTAGAGGCTCATTTTATCCAGGTGGTCAGGATAGTCATAGTCAGCCCCCATAAGCAGCATAGGGCGGGCGGCGTGAGGTAGATGCTCGCTCTCCGGGGTCTGTACGACAATGGTGCGGGCACAGGGCAGGCAAACGTTGTGTGAGCAAGGCAGGATCAGAGGCTCCCGGAAAAAGGATCCACACACAGGGCACTTCAGCTCTTCCTCCATTACGCTGGTGTAATTATATCCTCTCTCTTAGCAGCACCGATGTGTCATAAGACGATACAGCGGAAACCAAGGGGGATCAGAGCAGGAAATAAGAGGCAGAGGAAATCGCCGGTAACAAATCTCACTTATTTATAAAGGGAAAATGGCAATGTGGTCAGTGCAACGCAACGTCCGCCAGCTGGGGAGGGGAACGAAGCATGAGCAGCTCTTGTAACGCTGCAACATCCAGTGATAAATCCCGCAGATGGTAGAAAACAGGAATCAGGAATTAGTTATGTGCTGACACAGTAATAATACAAATAATAATAATGTGTTGGAATAAAGCAATCAGGGGATGATATAGAAGGCGGAGAGTTAGGAATGGCAGCGGAAGGAGGAATGTATGAATGCTGCCAGTGTGCTGCTGCTGCGATTCCCTTGTTCTTCTCTACACGCCTCCTCCAGCAGCCCTCGCACAGGCGGAATGGACGCTGCAGGGCTTCAGCACCACGGGCCGGTGGACAGCGTCTTAGTCAAGCCGACCATAGGATTCACTTTGATTGTGCCAAAGACCTGGGCTCCGCCCGCTGTGCGGCTCTCTCCCTGGGATCTCACCAGACAGCCTCATAAGACCATCCAGCCGGGCAATGATGACTACAGCTGCTCGGATTTGGCTGGCAGGACAGATGAGAGAAGGATGAGAAGAGGAGAGAGAGGAGGAGGGATCTTGCCAGGGGAAGAAAAATAAAGAGGAGGAGGAAGAGCAAGAATGAAATGCTGCTAACAAATAAGTGCAAGGCTTGCTACAAACACCCCTGGTCAGAATATTAAGCACGGAGTAGGGTTTTATACAGAAGTAATTACAAAAACTAATATTAAAGTTTTTCGCATCAGGCTTCCCTTTCTCTTATTTTATGTAACCAGGTATAGGTGGCAAGAGTTTCACATTTGTACAATACTGTATGGTAATAATTTTCCCATTTGCATCATCTTTTCATTTACAGTATGTATTACAGTACAGTACAGTATGTAAATTACAGTTATATATATATATACATATATATATATATGTGTAATATTACACTTATGATGTAAACATGGGGCCTAGTCATGATCCTCGTGTGGAAATGCTACTGAATGCAATGTTAAATGAGTTGATAATGGCTATTCATGTAGGATAAATTTGTCTACAAATGTTATATTGATAAGCTTGTCAATACTCTATGATTCCATGATGGGAATTATTTTATCTAAATATCAGACTTCATTTTATCAAGTGTTTGCGTATTGTGTTAGGTATCCTGTAATATAAAATAAAGTGCCTTTTATGTATGCAATGATAGTACTCTTTTGTCTCAACTAGGCTCTGAATGTGATCACTGATTCCTTTGCTGGCAATTCAGCATGAAATAGATTGATGTTTGTCAGACTGACAAGGGATTTAGCGAAGCTCATAAAATGACAGTCCCAGTACCAGCGTCTAAAATGGTTCTTTATTAACCTATCCAATGAAAATCTTGTTCAGCACTGTAGTTTTGTGGCTGTTACTCCAGTCATCCATTTAGAAGACCCACCCTCCTCTAGAGTTTGCATTCCGATTGGTTTTTCTGTGAAATGCCCATCAAGTGAGTTGCTCACTTGCAGGGTGACATCACTTTACTCACAAACACACAGAAACAGCTACCCCCTCTCTCTAGGAGCTTAGTGATTGCATGTGAGCCATGACCTGGATTATTTATCATCTTCAATTAACATGTTTAACTCCACAATTCAGGAGCACACATTTATTTCACTCTCTATTGCTAAAAATATATAGAAAAATGTAAAAACACACACACACACACACACACATATATATATATATATATATATATATATATTATGCAGTACATCAAAGAAAAAAATGCATTGTTGCCTGTTACTTCCAGGATATTCTTGTGGGTCGCTGAGTTGTGTGCGTGTGTATAAATATATATATATAAATATATGTGTGTATAAATATACATATATATATATATATATATATATATATATACGTATTTATAAACAGTATATTAAAGAAAAAATGTATTGTTGCTTGTCACTTCCAAGATATTCTTGTGGGTCACTGAGTGTATATATATATATATATATATATATATATATATATATGAACAAGAAAAATCGGCTGCACTTGGAGACTGTAGAAAAATATTTAATGTGTACCCGACACACCAACGTTTCGGGGCCACGCGCCCCTTTATCAAGGTAAGTAGCAGGTGAAAGAACGGAAATGAAAAAGAGCTTACCTTATACCCGGAGAAGCCCGCCAGAAGTGAGAAGCCGGATGCCGCCTGGGACCCCACGTGACGCTGCCGGAGTCCCGTATTGAAGACGTCATCGCGACTAGCATCACAGGTAACCTAGGTAACCAGGACGCTAGCGCTACGACGCGGCTGGTCGTCCTGCAGAAGAGAAAAGTGGAAACAGTAAAAATGAGAAAAACATTGAAAGAACCATAATGATCATACAGAAGTGTAATACACTGGCATGCCTGAAACAAAAATCAAAAGCTGAATGGAAATACATGATCACAGAAAACAATTACACAGGTTAATGGGAAAATCACTAATTATAGTAATGAAAACTAAATATTTAACCCATAAGTCACTAGCAAAAAAGTAGAAAACACTATATCGAATAGTCCATCTTAGTTGAACACATTCCAATTAATTCTCTCGTTGAGACCGGCCGGACTGATGGTTTGTAATTTGTACATCCATCTGGCTTCCACTTGAAGTAGGCGAAGTGCCCGATGGCCCCCCCCTGGTAGTTTTCGGTACATGGTCGCTGCCTTAATGGCGGAACAATGAAGGGCCATACGCTCCTGCATTGTCCTGGTGGTTTTTCCAATATAGTAGAGACCGCAAGGGCACTGTATCAAATAGATAATGTAAGAAGATGTACACGTCAGCACGTGCTTAATGTGGTAAGACCGTTCTGAATGAGGATGAGAAAAAGTGTGGCCCGTAATCATGTATTGACACGTAGTGCATCTCAGACACTTATAACAGCCTGGTTTTTTAGAGAAGAACCCCCCCTCAGCCGTATGTCTACCTAAGCCAAAATTGGGGATGTCATTGTGCACTACTATGTCCTTGATGTTGCAGCCCCTAGTAAAACAAGCCAGAGGTCTCTTGCCTTTGAGGGACGGAAGATCTTTATTTGTAGTGATGATGGGTCACAGTGCCTGGGTAGCGCGGTGAATAACCACGCTAGATGTGCTGTACTGACTTTTCCACGGATGGTTGCCTCAATGGCCCTCTCTTTTGGAACAAACAGAGAACTTCTTGAAGTATTCAGTACCTCTTGCTTCTGTTTAGATAACAAGGCTGGATCATACCCTCTACAATTTTTGACAATCAGATCTAAACTTGCTTCAACCTCAGCTGGTTCACTAGTGATCCTAGCCACCCTCCCCATCCAGAAAGGGGAATTATATAGCTTCATGGATGATGATGCGGAATGCCTTCGCTTTAAGGAGCATCTCACCTTCACGGACAAACAACAAGGTGTTGAGGATATATACTTCCATTTATTAAAGTTGAAGAAAAAGGAAATAGACTTTTTATTGCATGGAATCACATTGTCGGATTACTACAGGGAGAAAATGATCCCACGTGGTTTCAGGGTCCGAAACACGCCCACAATTGGCAGATATAATCTCGACTTCTGTAAGAAGTGGGTAGGGATTTTAAACAAATGCAGCCTGGATTTAATCGTCCTTGTCATTGAGGAGGTGGATCGTGAATTAGGGTCCACTAGAACAAAAATTTCCAACTATGAATCTGAATTCAAATCAGTTTTACAACAGGACTTGTCCCAACATTGGCTCTTGAAGTTACAGTCACAGTGTGAAAACTATTGAAGAGACTTAACCAAGTTTAAGAAGAATAAATATCAAATTCAGTGGCGGAACTCCCGGAGACAATGGAGTCATTTGCCGCCGGGCGTCAGCCCTGAAGGGGGCACCTGGTTCCATTGTCCCCGGGAGCTGCATGGAGAAGGAGTGCCGCTGATCGGTGCTCCACCTCCATTGGCGTAACTACGGAGGGTGCAAGGGGTGAGGTCGCACCCCTGCACCCTCCATTTGCCGGGCGCCCGCTGAGTGTGTTACCAGCGGGCGCCCGGCTCCTATCCTCCTGGTGGTAGCCGGAGGACGGAGCTCCCTCCGTCTTCCGGGTCCCGCAGTGTACTATGGGAGTGACGTCATAACGTCATTTCCATAGTGCCGAGGAGCGGACGCTGGGGACGGAGCTCAGGAGTGAGCTCCGTCTTCTGGGTCCCACAGTGCACTATGGGAGTGACGTAATGACATCACTCCCATAGTGCCGAGGAGCAGACATCAGGGATGGATGGCAGCAGCACTGGAGCGGGGATAAAGGTAAGTGTTTTTTTGTGTGTGTGTGTGTGCGCGCGGTGGGGGCCATCACTACTGGGGGCAACTACAGGGGCCTACTACTGGGGGCAACTACAGGGGCTCACTACTGGGGGCAACTACAGGGGCCTACTACTGGGGGAAACTACAGGGGCTCACTACTGGGGGCAACTACAGGGGCTCACTACTGGGGGCAACTACAGGGGCCTGCTACTGGGGGCAACTACAGGGGCCTACTACTGGGGCAACTACAGGGGCCTACTACTGGGGGCAACTACAGGGGCTCGCTACTGGGGGCAACTACAGGGGCTCGCTACTGGGGGCAACTACAGGGGCCTGCTACTGGGGGCAACTACAGGGGCCTGCCACTGGGGGCAACTACAGGGGCCTGCCACTGGGGGCAACTACAGGGGCTCACTACTGGGGGCAACTACAGGGGCTCACTACTGGGGGCAACTACAGGGGCTCACTTCTGGGGGTAACTACAGGGGCCTCACTACTGGGGGCAACTACCGGGGGCTCACTACTGGTTGTACTGCATAGGGGTACCATTACTGGGGAGCACTACATAGGCGGACCACTACTGGGGGCATTATATAGAAGGAACTGCATAAGGGGGGCGGCGGCATCTGGGGCTGGCGTAGGTGCTGGGGGGTGGTACATTTTAGTTTGGGGGGGCACCAACATTTATCTTGCCTCCGGGCACCTGGGATGAAGTTACGCCACTGATCAAATTGTTAAGGGAGATTACGATGACAACCGTGTCTACCGCTGGCTTATGGGCGGAGACACGAGAGCGCAGACACCAAGATCTTTTAGACCAAGGGCCAGCTGGTGTCAACGCAAAGAGAGATTTAACCTTAACACCGTTTCATCTAACAGTGACAGCGAGGTGTACCTGGTTGATTCAGAAGATCCACAAGAGGGAACGACCAGTCGCCTCGTGGTTTCTCGAGCCAGTCAAAAGGCGTCAAAAAACAAGGGGCGCCCACCCATGGGGGGGGGGGTCAGTACAAGAGGCTCTGCCGGTCTGACCACCAAAAAGAAGACTTAGTCTTTAACCTCTCGTCTCGTCAATTAACAGCTTTACAGACTCAGGTACTAAACAAGGGCCTTTCATTTATCCCTACCAGCCACCATGATGAACTGTCTTGGAAAGTTGCTCCACATCGTTTCTCCCGTATATTGCATCTTCAGGAACATTTTGGGACTAAGCCGGTCATTATTTCAACCGATCCACATGCTGGTTTTATAAGGGACAGATCTAGATCTACATTCGATCCACAGTCCTCTAATTCCTCCATTAGAACATTACAATCTCTCTAGAGCGGAGCGGGATGCTCTGAGAGATCTTGGTAACTATTGGGACATTATCATCCGCCCCGCCGACAAGGGGGGCGGGATTGTTGTTCAGGATCTATCTGAGTACAGGGAGGAAATCAACCAGCAGTTGGCCGTTGTTGATACTTATCAACCTCTTGATAGTGACCCCACTTTAAACTTCAAGAAAGAACTAGATGAAGTACTCTTGGAGGCCAACAATACAGGTCTGTTATCTGATCAATTGTTAAAGTCGTTAATTACAGAACATCCTGTTACCCCTATACTTTTCACAGTGCCGAAAGTTCACAAGCGGATTGAGAAACCTCCTGGGCGCCCGATAATATCGGCTAGAGACTCATTATATCAGCTTGTCTCTCAATTCTTAGACAGCATCATTCAACCTTTTCTATTGAAACAACCTACGTACATTAAGGATACGTCCAGCTTTCTTAAATTACTGGGCGGAGTGGGCGCAGTCCCTGAAGACACCTTAATTTGTGTCATGGATATATGCAGTCTCTACACTTCCATCCCTCATCATGATGGACTAGAGGTCATGAAAGTGTTTTTGCATGTTGAAGAAGTCCCCAATATCAACCATGCTTTATTTTTGAGGCTACTTGAATGTGACTCTCACAAGGAATTACTTCCTTTTTGATGGGCACTACTTTCTACAACGAACCGGTTGCACCATGGGGAGTAATGTCACCCCTTTGTATGTGAACATTTTCATGTTCAGGGAAGAATAACTGATGTTTTATGGCGACAATTCAGAATCCAAGAATATCTTATTATTCGCCAGGTACATAGATGATCTTTTTATGCTGTGGTCAGGAGGGGAAAAGGAACTATTGGCCCTGATGCTGAATATTAATTCAAGGGATTTACCAATTAGGATTACCTATCAATATAGCTCCCAATCCCTGAATTATTTGGATGTTCAAGTGACTATAGCTATGGGCCGGATCTGCACCAACGTGTATTCTAAGCCTACAGATAAAAACACCCTATTACAAGCCAGCAGCCATCATCCTCCTGCCCTTAAAAAGGGTCTTCCAAAATCGCAGATGATGAGGGTGACTAGGATCATTAGTGAACCAGCTGAGGTTGAAGCAAGTTTAGATCTGATTGTCAAAAATTGTAGAGGGTATGATCCAGCCTTGTTATCTAAACAGAAGCAAGAGGTACTGAATACTTCAAGAAGTTTTCTGTTTGTTCCAAAAGAGAGGGACATTGAGGCAACCATCCTGTGGAAAAGCCAGTACAGCACATTTAGCGCGGTTATTCACTGCTCTACCCGAGAACTGTGGCCCATCATCACTACAGCAGGGCCGCAACTAGGGGGGGCTGAGGGGTCATGTGCACCGGGTGCCATCCTCCAGCGGCACCGGCCACACACACTTCTCTGTGCCGGAGGTCTGCAGATAGAGACCTCCGGCAGTGGTGCGCGCCGGACAGTGGACAGTGAAAATCGGCGGAAGATCCCGCCCTCCCTCCTCCCCTCGGAAGTTAGGGTAAGAGCTCAGGGGGGGAGGAGGGGGGCGGAGAGGGAGTGAGAGGGGCGGCAGTGCTGCACAGGGTGCACTGCCGTCTAGCTACGACGCTGACTACAGATAAGGATCTTCCGTCCCTCAAACGCAAAAGACCTCTGGCTTGTTTTACTAGGGGCCGCAACATCAAGCACATGGTCGTGCACAATGACATCCCCAATTTTCGCTTAGGTAGTGTTGAATTCGTCAATAAACCTTTTAATATATTCCTTCCTATAAACCTCTAAGATTCACCTGCCTAGAACCTCTAAGACAAAACCCTGCCTAAAACCTCTAAACAGAACGCTAATTGCGTACGCAGTTTAACCGCAAATAAGGACAGGAGTGGAATCTGTGTTTCCAACGCACAAGTATTATTCAGGTAAAAGTACAGTCAGTTACACGCAATCTATACATACACAAGTTAGGCGTAAAAGGAAATAATACAGACCCAAGTACGGTTATACATACGTTGCGCCTCTGGACCCAGAGATAGACTTCTGACTAGATATCCTCAGTTCACCCAAAATTCAGCATGAACTGCCAAACCAGTGTTCGGACACATGTATTTATTCCCCCCCAGACTGAAACAGGACAAAGGGGGAACTTCCTGCTGATCTCATTGGTTCCCAGAGGAGAAGCATATGTAACGACACATTTAACAGGTTGTTTCAAATAGACTTTCCCTGCCTCTAACAGCCGGAGTCTTTCTGGTAACGCCTCCTGTAACATTCCATCAACTAAACATTTTGTTGCTTGTAAGTTCTGCGATCCGTAACTTGAGTTTGCATGATACGATCTCTCCACCGATAACACCGGGATTCTGCAAAAAGCATACGCATCAGAACGAAACCAAACACACCTTGCTTATCATGTATAATACCTTAGATATCAAAAACCTCTATTTCTTAGCATTTAAACTAACTTAACCAACTTGAATCATACAATTTGATGCTAATGGAACCTTGTGTGCGAATATGTAGTGTGTGAGTATTCGGGGTTTGATATAAGGACGCTAGTTATTAATGGGTGAGATTTAAGTGCATAATTTCTCATACACGAAGTGAACATCCAGCAGTATGGATGGCTGAGGGTTGTAGTTCTACATGCCCTCTGTCAGCAGGCCCCCACCTGTTGTGTGTTCAAAGGAAAACAAAACCTCTTTTGTTCTCACAGACTCTTGTGTGAAATGCAAATGTATTACCACCTTAAGCTGTGGAATTTTGGGGCCATCCTGTCTAGGATTCAAACAAATCCAATTGTGTAGATATTATATTACAATTGCCACAACTATACTTTATCTGCATCCAGGGATTCCCAATTTGTATGTAAAAATACCCATTGTCTCTTCTTATTTACTTTTACTCAGAAAGCTTGTTTTTCCAGTTGCCCTTGGTAGGTTAACAAAAACATTGCCATCTGTTCTTAGCTCCTGAGTTATAACTTGAATTGACGCTGACCACAAAAATGGTGTCTTGCGATCTCATTTCCAAAATGGAGTCTTGCGGCCATTCACAAGATAGCGTCGCCGCGATTAAATTTTAAACTGAACTTGTCTCAGCCAATTATTCAGCTTCGACAGTCCACCATTTGATAGCAAACAACATGCTATCACAATCTGCTATTAGAATTTAATTTAGGCTTACATTTACATATTATTTGGTGTTATTATGGGATGGCACAAGGTGGTTCTTAATCCATCAATAATGTGTCTCTAGGCGGGGGCATAAAACTACTATTATACGCACACCGCGGATCTTGGGAGATCATGTGACAGATGTGGGAATGCACCAGTCTTATAACAGCAGTTTTGAAGGGGAATTTGAGACTCTACATTGTCTGGGTGTTCTATAAATAACATTTCAATAATATCTTCTATGCATGTCTAAATATTATACATTTAAATGATGGTACTTCCTAGCTCAGGGTTGTAGTGCAGCTCTGTATCTACCTCGGTATACATATTATCATTTCTGACCACCATCAAAGTTTCATTCCTTCGTTTCACTCTGTTTTCACATTTCCACACTTCAACACAATAGGAACACACCGGATGCATATGCCAATTACTATGATGACAATCAGTATAAGGATCAAGAATTTGCCTACGCTGGTGACCACTTCCTGGACCCACTCTCCTAGACCCGAGAACCATTTCACTGGGTTCAGCCATGACACCCATCCTTCTATCTTTTCCCCTGCTTCAGCCACTGATGCGTTATGGTTCTTACAAAATTCCCACTTTAGCTGCAGAATCTCATCCATCTTCTGGTCTATCACCTCCTTAGGGTCGCTGGTATCATTGGTGACATAAGTGCAACACTTTACTCCAAATTGGGTGGCTAACGTTACGCAATACCCTCCAGTAACAGCAGTTAAATAATTAAAAACTAGCCTGTGTTGCACTAGTTCTTTCTTGTACGCTTGCAATTCTCTCCCTGTGTACCTGAATGTGTCATCGTACATCTCGGTGATATTATCTATTAATTTAGCAAGTTCCTGGATATATCTAAAATTTAATGTACCCCTAGCAATTCCGGTGGGATCCAGGGTGACTAAAACTTGGAAGCCAGTTGTCTCACTGATTAACTGAGCGGCTTTATGCATATCACCAGGTATCATATTATTTCTCTTGCCTCTGTGTTTATTTTGTGTGTGAAGATATGGTGACGGTGTGTTTTTATGTATTCCCAACATTTCAACATGTGTGAGGGTCATAACTTCTGGGACAACTCTTCCCAGATAACACAAACCTTCGGAACTCGGGGAGAGCCATTTATACGCTTTTCTTTCACATATAAAATATACATTATCAGGGAGAATATAAGGAATGGTATGCATCATTATCATTAAACACATTTCTCTTGCAAACAATCCTATCTCAGGCTCTTCCATCTGGTATATGCAAGTTTCTGGTTGTATTATTTTAGCACAATAACCATCTGGTACTTTACTTTATTTAGGTTGGCACCGTTGAATACAGTTCTCATCAACTAGGGACCCACAAAACTCACAAATACAGGAATCTTCAGACGATAACCCTTCCCCGAGTATCCGGAATGACAGCTCTCTTAACAATAACAGTACTAAGATTGGTCAGACACTCCCCTGATTGGCATTGCACTCCTCCTGACTCTACTCCATCAGCTCCGCCATCAGCTCACATCTCCTTTATCGGTCCCCCATCACAGACACTGAGTATCCCCAAACAGATCATCATGAAAAAAACTCTGGAAAGAAAAAGAACTAGGATGACCACAGCAGACCACTCCATTGCTGGAAGCACTGATCTACACATTTCTTTAGCTCAGATATCTCACCGTCACCTTTTTAATCCTTCCGGCACAAGCTCGCAATCGACAGGTCCACGTTATCGGCCTTGTCTCTCCCTTGTATCTCCACCGGTTGGTTAACCTCCCTATAGTGAGTGGAATGGACCCATGTATCTTCCCCGGCCACCCTTTGAGGATGCTGTATCGTCAGATACGGACCTTTCCATCAATCAGTCAAACAACCTGTGCTAAAAAATGTTTGGATAATAACAAATTCTTCCAGATTTTGACATCATGACAGTTTGCATTAGACATGTTAGTTAATAACACTTTCAATATCGGTTATTCTCATTCATCTTCGTGAGACCCTGCACAGTAACCTCATCATATTTTCACATGAGGCTGCCTGTTTGGACAGTATCTCAAAGGGGGGGGGGCAAATAAAGGAAAAGACAATCTGGGATAATCTCAGTGTTGTTACCCATCATCTTACACATGTTCTTGGAAACGTCACCTATAAAATAAGTCCCCCTATCATTTTTAATAATTCTGGGGATATAGTATCTGCATACAGGTTCCTGCAGTTAAATCTTGTTATCAATAGCTACTGCTCTAAATAATGCCTGTGCCACTGGGTTGGATAGTATTCCGAGTAGTCAACCTCAGCCTAGCATGGCTGCCATTTATCCTTAGCAACCTTGTGTCCTATGAGTGGGAGATAAAGCAAAACAGTTTAATATCATTTAAACATGCAACAATAAATCGTCCACATTTTTCATTAGAACAGATCCATTGATAGGTTGAAAAGATTGTAAACAGTCATATAAGGCCTGGGAAAAGATACTGGGGTTACCTATGAACCCATGGGAAACTCGTGTTCCTGTGTGGTGTTCTTCACTTTGCAGTACTTACTTATGTGTCCCACTTGGTGACAGTTAAAACATAATTTTAAATGGGGTGGATGAAAAGATTGTTGTGGGATTTGAGCAAGAGGGAAAGGTGGTGGGTATGGGTAAGGATAGGGAGGGTAAGGATATTGTGGGGGATATGAGTATGGGACCTGTGGTTGTGTATGATATGTGGGGTAAGGATGTGTTTGCTGTGGTGTGGGATTGGTGAGGACGTGTAATTGTTCAGGTGCAGGTGTGTGTGTGGGTGCAGGTGTGTCGGTTGGCTGTGATGTTAACGTCATTCTCTCCAGAGCCTGTATACTGACAGCCATTAATTTTTCGCTCTGGGTCTCCCTCTTTCTTGAGATGTTTTTGTCATGTTCTATGGCAGACTCTATGAGGTTATCTATTGTAAATCCGTGCCAGCCAGGCTGTGAGGTCTGAACCCGAGTCTTTAAATTGTCTTTCAGACCGTCCATGAGTACCGTGACTATCCTTCCCCTGTGGTGAGTGCTATCTTTAATATCTTCTATCCCAGTGTACTGGGTGATAGCCTGCAGAGCCCGGTCGCAATATTCTTCTGCAGTTTCAATCTCTTTTTGTTTAATTGTGAAGATTTTGTTCCAGTTAACTACTACTGGAAAATATACACCCAATTGAGTCACAATGCGGGAAATGTTCCCTTGGTTTACTTGGTCTGTTAAGGGAACGTCGCCATCCAATACACAGTCCGTGATAAATTTTGTCACGTTGGTATTGCGTGGTAGACAGGCCCTTAACACCACACGCCAATCTTAGTGGGCTCATGAGAACTACCCAAATTTCTCAAAAATCTTTGCTAGTTCCTTTTTGGGATTGGGGAAATCATTTATGATGGAATTCAGTTCTGCTCTTGTCCATGGACAATGCATTACGACTTCCCTCGTGGGCACTACACCATTTGCATCTGCATTTCCATTTGGAACAGTTATTATCCGAATGGGATGCAGACCGGCAGCGTTGCTACCTCTGACCTGGTTACCTGGCTGGGGGTTTAATCTGCTGCATCTACGTATGGTATTAACAACTTCCTCAATGGGTGCCGAGTGTATTAACACTTCCCTTGCTGTTACCGATGGAGATGGCGGCACCACCCGTGATTGTGGTGATGCAGCATCTATCATTTGCACAGCATGGGAAATGGCAGACATTACAATAGGCTCATCTTCTACATCATAAACATTTTCTTTATGGTTACTTAAGAGGGGGTACAAATTACTTGTTACATTTTTATTGGTATTTTTGGTAACTGTACTTGCACCTCCATCCACATAAGGTTGGGGAGGTGAGCGTGAACTGCTGGCAATACTCTCCACAACACTACTTTGCCGCCCGTGCGCGCCAATTTGCGGCTCGCCCGTATTGCAACTCAGCGTCGCGGATGTATTTTCTGGCAATGCGTTCGCAACGCTAGTCTGCGTCGTTTGTACATTTTTAAGCCAAGCATCCCCTTCATGCTGCCATATTTTTAAACATTCAAAATACTTAATATTTTTCTCTCGGGATCGCACCATACTGATGTGATCCTGGACATTATCTAACACATTTTTGTCAAAACTACCAATTCTGGGAAACGGTCTAACACTCTTTCTCGTCATATTAAACCATATATCACAATACCTTATTGCATAAGTACCATACTTAGTATGCATAATACGACGGGCTGATCCAATCGGAACCTCCATTAGCAGCACATCATTGCTTAACATTTCTACCGTTTGCGTGGCTCCCATTTTGAGACAACTCCTACGCTTTTCAATAAAAATTTAAACTGGTGAAAGACAATCAAGATACTTTCACTTACCTGTGAACGATTTAAGTCGGCGGCGCCCACACACCTGGATAAGATTTCGTAAGGCCACTTCCACACCTAGATAAGTTTTGAAACAGGCAACTTCCAGACAGGGATAAGTTTTAGTAAGGTAACTTCCAAACCTATGAGAGTTTGTATGTCGGCCACTCTCACGCACCTCTATACAACAAAGACAACATGTACACCTGCTACTGTGTTTAGAACGGTAAAGCTGCTTACCGAGCGACTAGGCTAACCCTTGCACCTAGCCCTTAAGGATCATACGGTACCCTTAACTTTAGGGAATAAATTACCCCTACCAACAATACACACACTGTTACACACTTTTTCTCTGTGTAGAAAATAAACGTTTAACCCAGATATTGGTAGATAGAAAAAAATGTAAACCTCAATGGCTTTGTTCAAACACGTGACAGCAGAACCGGAAATGCGTATACGCTTATTGTGCGACCGGCCGCATACACAATTATGCGACTACCACACAAGCGTATAATTACTTTTTAACTGCGTACGCAAAAATGCGTCTCAGCCGCATACTCAATACTGCGGCACCCCTCTAAAGGTAAGGTTCTATCAACAGAGAAAAAAAACCTTTTTTTTTTCTCTCTTGTCCCTGGATTCTGATCAGCGCTTCCTCTACACAATAACCGGCAGTACGCTCTCAGCAACACTGTGGTAATGAAAGACTAATGCGTCTCCCAAAAGGCGCCTCCACCCTTTTGCTGAGAGAGGACTGACCGAGTGTTATCGTGTATCAGATAGTGTGATAAACCGATGAGCCCCCACTGTTGAATTCGTCAATAAACCTTTTAATATATTCCTTCCTATAAACCTCTAAGATTCACCTGCCTAGAACCTCTAAGACAAAACCCTGCCTAAAACCTCTAAACAGAACGCTAATTGTGTACGCAGTTTAACCGCAAATAAGGACAGGAGTGGAATCTGTGTTTCCAACACACAAGTATTATTCAGGTAAAAGTACAGTCAGTTACACGCAATCTATACATACACAAGTTAGGCGTAAAAGGAAATAATAAAGACCCAAGTACGGTTATACATACGCTGCGCCTCTGGACCCAGAGATAGACTTCTGACTAGATATCCTCAGTTCACCCAAAATTCAGCATGAACTGCCAAACCAGTGTTCAGACACATGTATTTATTCCCCCCCAGACTGAAACAGGACAAAGGGGGAACTTCCTGCTGATCTCATTGGTTCCCAGAGGAGAAGCATATGTAACGACACATTTAACAGGTTGTTTCAAATAGACTTTCCCTGCCTCTAACAGCCGGAGTCTTTCTGGTAACGCCTCCTGTAACATTCCATCAACTAAACATTTTGTTGCTTGTAAGTTCTGCGATCCGTAACTTGAGTTTGCATGATACGATCTCTCCACCGATAACACCGGGATTCTGCAAAAAGCATACGCATCAGAACGAAACCAAACACACCTTGCTTATCATGTATAATACCTTAGATATCAAAAACCTCTATTTCTTAGCATTTAAACTAACTTAACCAACTTGAATCATACAATTTGATGCTAATGGAACCTTGTGTGCGAATATGTAGTGTGTGAGTATTCGGGGTTTG
Source organism: Taudactylus pleione (assembly GCA_031769625.1). Classification (NCBI taxonomy): domain Eukaryota; kingdom Metazoa; phylum Chordata; class Amphibia; order Anura; family Myobatrachidae; genus Taudactylus; species Taudactylus pleione. Next base: position 2,116,213 of record JAUIMM010000759.1, on the reverse strand, counting down.
ATATAAGGATGCTAGTTATTAATGGGTGAGATTTAAGTGCATAATTTCTCATACACGAAGTGAACATCCAGCAGTATGGATGGCTGAGGGTTGTAGTTCTACATGCCCTCTGTCAGCAGGCCCCCACCTGTTGTGTGTTCAAAGGAAAACAAAACCTCTTTTGTTCTCACAGACTCTTGTGTGAAATGCAAATGTATTACCACCTTAAGCTGTGGAATTTTGGGGCCATCCTGTCTAGGATTCAAACAAATCCAATTGTGTAGATATTATATTACAATTGCCACAACTATACTTTATCTGCATCCAGGGATTCCCAATTTGTATGTAAAAATACCCATTGTCTCTTCTTATATACTTTTACTCAGAAAGCTTGTTTTTCCAGTTGCCCTTGGTAGGTTAACAAAAACATTGCCATCTGTTCTTAGCTCCTGAGTTATAACTTGAAGTGACGCTGACCACAAAAATGGTGTCTTGCGATCTCATTTCCAAAATGGAGTCTTGTGGCCATTCGCAAGATGGCGTTGCCGCGATTAAATTTTAAACTGAACATGTCTCAGCCAATTATTCAGCTTCGACAGTAGACATACGGCTGAGGGGGGGGTTCCTCTCTAAAAAAACCAGGCTGTTATAAGTGTCTGAGATGCACTACGTGTCAATACATGATTACGGGCCACACTTTTTCTCATCCTCATTCAGAACGGTCTTACCACATTAAGCACGTGCTGACGTGTACATCTACTTACATTATCTATTTGATACAGTGCCCTTGCGGTCTCTACTCTATTGGAAAAACCACCAGGACGATGCAGTAGCGTATGGCCCTTCATCATTCCGCCATTAAGGCAGCTCTTGCTGGTAGGTCTTCGGATCAGCCAGAGGCTAGACATTTTTTAGAGAAGAAGCATGCCCTTGGCGATCTCCGACACATGGCCATCGACCATGTACCGAAAACCATCAGGGGGGCGATCGGGCACTTTGCCTACTTTAAGTGGAAGCCAGATGGATGTACAAATTACAAACCATCAGTCCGGCCAGTCTCAACGAGAGAATTAATTGGAATGTGTTCAACTAAGATGGACTATTCGATATTGTGTGTTTTCTACTTTTTTGCTAGTGACATATCTTCAATGGGTTAAATATTTAGTTTTCATTACTATCATTAGTGATTTTCCCATTAACCTGTGTAATTGTTTTCTGTGATCGTGTATTTCCATTCAGCTTTTGATTTTTGTTTCAGGCATGTCAGTGTATTACACTTCTGTGTGATCATTATGGTTCTTTCAATGTTTTTCTCATTTTTACTTTTTCCACTTTTCTCTTCTGCAGGACGACCAGCCGCGTCATAGCGCTAGCGTCCTGGTTACCTAGGTTACCTGTGATGCTAGTCGCGGTGATGTCTTCAATGCGGGACTCCGGTAGCGTCACGTGGGGTCCCGGGCGGCGTCCGGCTTCTCACTCCTGGCAGGCTTCTCCGGGTACAAGGTAAGCTCTTTTTCTTTTCCGTTCTTTCACCTGCTATTTACCTTGATAAAGGGGCGCATGGCCCCGAAACGTTGGTGTGTCAGGTACACATTAAATATTTTTCTACAGTCTCCAAGTGCCGCCGATTTATCTTGTTCATTTAATTATTTACGGAAGGCACTGGGGCACACTGTTGCTAGTATAGCAGAGTGCCGGTCCTCCAGAATCACTATATATATAATATATATATATATATATATATATTAGGGGTGTGCACCGGCCACTTTTCGTGTTTTGTGTTTTGGTTTTGGATCTGGATCTTTCTTCGTGTTTTGGATCTGGATTGGTTTTGCCAAAACCACCCTTGCGTGTTTTGGGTTCTGGGTTTTGTGTTTTGGATCTGTATTTTTTTGAAAAAAAGCATAAAAACAGCTAAAATCACAGAATTTGTAGGTTTTTCTGCTCCTATGCTATTATTAACCTCAATAACCTTAATTTCCACTCATTTCCAGTCTATTCTGAATACCTCACACCTCACAATAGTGTTTTTATGTCCAAAAGGTTGCACCGAGGTAGCTGGATGACTATGCTAAGCGACACAAGTGGGCGGCACAAACACGTGACCCATCTAGGCGTGAAACTGCAGTGGCAGACAGGATGGCATTGAAAAACTAGGCCCCAAACTGTACATAATGCAAAGAAAAAAAAGAGGTGCAAGATGGAATTGTCCTTGGGCCCTCCCACCCACCCTTATGTTGTATAAACAGGACATGCACACTTTAACAAACCAATCATTTCAGCGCCAGGGTCTGCCACACAACTGTGGCTGAAATGATTGGTTCGTTTGGGCCCCCACAAAACAAGCTGGCAATTTATCTGTCCCTGCACAAACTGGCTCTACGGAGGCAAGATGTCATCCTCATCCTCCTCATCCACCGATTCCTCACCCTCTTCAGTGTGTACATCCTCATCCTCACAGAGTATTAATTCGTCCCTGCTGGAACCACAGGTCCCTCTGTACGTTCTGGAGGCTGGTCTCCCTGGAAGAGTTGATAATTCATTTTATGAACATCATCTTCTCCACATTTTGTGGAAGCAACCTCCTACGCCTTTCGCTGACAAGGTTCCCGGCTGCACTAAACACTCTTTCGGAGTACACACTGGAGGGGGGGCAACTCAGGTAAAATAGAGCCAGTTTGTACAGGGACCTCCAAATTGCTTCTTTTTCCTGCCAGTACAGGTACGGACTGTCTGACATGCCTACTTGGATGCTGTCACCGATGTAATCCTTTAACAGACAGACGCACGCTTGTCGCTGCTGCTTTGAGGATTCAAGTGCGGCTACAGCCCACACAATTCACAAAGACAGAAAAAAAAAAGAATATTTTTATTGTTTGTGGAGCACACTTTGAGGGTTACACCACCCTTTAACAGACAGACGCACGCTTGTCGCTGCTGCTTTGAGGATGCAAGTGCGGCTACAGCCCACACAATTCACAAAGACAGAAAAAAGAAGAAGAATATTTTAATTGTTTGTGTAGAACACTTTGAGGTGTCACCACCCTTTAACAGACAGACGCACGCTTGTCGCTGCTGCTTTAAGGATGCAGGTGCGGCTACAGCCCACACATTTCACAAAGACCAAAAAAAAAAGAACAATATTTTAATTGTTTGTGTAGAACACTTTGAGGTGTCACCACCCTTTAACAGACAGACGCACGCTTGTCGCTGCTGCTTTAAGGATGCAGGTGCGGCTACAGCCCACACAATTCACATAGACAGAAAAAAAAAGAACAATATTTTAATTGTTTGTGTAGCACACTTTGAGGGTGTCACCACCCTTTAACAGACAGACGCACGCTTGTCGCTGCTGCTTTGAGGATGCAAGTGTGGCTACATCGCACACAAGTCACAAACACATTAAAAAAATAGTTTTTTATTTTTTGGAACACTTTGAGAGTTACACCACCCTTTAACAGACAGACGCACGCTTGTCGCTGCTGCTTTAAGGATGCAGGTGCGGCTACAGCCCACACATTTCACAAAGACCGAAAAAAAAAGAACAATATTTTAATTGTTTGTGTAGAACACTTTGAGGGTGTCACCACCCTTTAACAGACAGACGCACGCTTGTCGCTGCTGCTTTAAGGATGCAGGTGCGGCTACAGCCCACACAATTCACATAGACAGAAAAAAGAAGAATATTTTTATTGTTTGTGTAGCACACTTTGAGGGTGTCACCACCCTTTAACAGACAGACGCACGCTTGTCGCTGCTGCTTTAAGGATGCAGGTGCGGCTACAGCCCACACAATTCACAAAGACAGAAAAAAAAAGAACAATATTTTAATTGTTTGTGTAGCACACTTTGAGGGTGTCACCACCCTTTAACAGACAGACGCACGCTTGTCGCTGCTGCTTTGAGGCTGCAGGTGGAATCTAGACGGGATTTGGAACCGAGGACACACTACCTCCATCAATTGTCTAAATCCCACTGCACTAATGGCGGATACCGGACGCACGTCTAACACCAACATAGCAGTCAAGGCCTCAGTTATACGTTTTGCTTCAGGATGACTGCTGTCGTACTTCATCCTCATCGCTAGGGACTGTTGGAGGGTCAATTGTTTAGTAAAAGTAGTGATGTTCCTACTTCCTCTCTGGGATGATGAACAACTCCCAGCAGCAGCAACAGCACTAGGAGGAAGTGGTTCTTGATCTTTCCCTATTTTATTTTTATCGGAGAAACTTTGGTCCTCCATTTATGTTATATTGATATATATACGTGCGGCTAAAGCGCACACAAACACAGAAAATATTATTTTATTTTTGCTGGAGAGTAGTGCACTTTGTGGGTTACACCACCCTTTAAGAAATGAGCCAGCCGGCTCTTTACTTATGGGACACAGGCGCACGCTTGGCGCTGCTCCTTTGTTGATGCACGTGCAGCCACAGTGCACACAATTCACAAACACAGAAAATAATTTTTTTTTTGGTTTGGACTGGAGTGTACTTTCGGGGGTTACAGCACCCTTAACGGTCAAGCCAGCCGGCCCTTTACTTATGACACAGGTGCACGCTTGGCACTACTTTGTTGATGCACGTGCGGCTACTGCGCACACAATTCACAAACACAGAAAATAATTTTTTTTTGGTTTGGACTGGAGTGTACTTTCGGGGGTTACAGCACCCTTTAACGGTCAAGCCAGCCGGCCCTTTACTTATGACACAGGCGCACGCTTGGCACTACTTTGTTGATGCACGTGCGGCTACTGCGCACACAATTCACAAACACAGAAAATAATTTTTTTTTTGGTTTGGACTGGAGTGTACTTTCGGGGGTTACAGCACCCTTAACGGTCAAGCCAGCCGGCCCTTTACTTATGACACAGGCGCACGCTTGGCACTACTTTGTAGATGCACGTGCGGCTACTGCGCACACAATTCACAAACACAGAAAATAATTTTTTTTTTGGTTTGGACTGGAGTGTACTTTCGGGGGTTACAGCACCCTTAACGGTCAAGCCAGCCGGCCCTTTACTTATGACACAGGCGCACGCTTGGCACTACTTTGTTGATGCACGTGCGGCTACTGCGCACACAATTCACAAACACAGAAAATAATTTTTTTTTTGGTTTGGACTGGAGTGTACTTTCGGGGGTTACAGCACCCTTAACGGTCAAGCCAGCCGGCCCTTTACTTATGACACAGGCGCACGCTTGGCACTACTTTGTTGATGCACATGCGGCTACTGCGCACACAATTCACAAACACAGAAAATAATTTTTTTTTTGGTTTGGACTGGAGTGTACTTTCGGGGGTTACAGCACCCTTAACGGTCAAGCCAGCCGGCCCTTTACTTATGACACAGGCGCACGCTTGGCACTACTTTGTTGATGCACATGCGGCTACTGTGCACACAATTCACAAACACAGAAAATATATTATTTTTTTAGCACTTGGGGGGAGCACCCCTGATGGACAGAGCACCCCCTGGACAACACTGCAGCACTCCTTTAGGACTGGGACACTGCACAGGACTTTGGAGTGGACACAGCCCCTATGGAGAACTGACTGCACAACAGCCAGCCCCTATGGACTTTGAAGTAGTGGACACAGCCCCTATTAACAACAGCAGCACAGCACAACACAGCCAGCCCCTATGGACTTTGAAGTAGTGGACAACAGCAGCACTACACTACACTACACTACACAGCCCTAACTCCCACCCTCCCTCTTCACTGTCCACAGCCGAGTGAGAAAATGGCGCCGACGTGGGTACCTTATATAGGATCCAAAACCCGCGAGACTCGGAAGGCGGGATGATGACGTTTTGCCTCGATTTCAGATCCGAGTCAGGCGGGAAAAGTCGAGCCTGATTCGGATCGGACTCGGATCGGGGGGGGCTCGGGGGGGTTCGGATTTCAGAAATCCGAACCCGCTCACCCCTAATATATATATATAGTGACACAGTCAGTATAGGGGTCCCTCTCCTGGGGTAGATGGACTCCCTCTTTACACAGCAGCTGTAGAAACAGGATACATGTCTGGGGTTCTCGTACAAACTGGTCGGCGCCAGTCTTTATTGTGCCAAATGAATATAAACATAAACAAAACATAAACATAAGTCCTAGTCCAGCTGGGCACTAGCTACACAACAGATTCCGTCTCTATAATAATGGTAGGGCCTATTGCCCTCACCATCAACAAAACACATGCACAGGAAAGTGTCTCTGAACAGGCTAGTCTGCCTGCTGTCCCGGGTGTGAGACACTTAACCACAAACAAACCCAGCTTATATTAGCCATTTCCAGGTGAAACCACTAATTGGCCTGCTCCCAGGCTAAAAGGCCCAAAACCTGGAGTGGCCTGTGGATGGAGCCCTTCCTCTCCTCACATCCACACCACCAGGACACAAACTGGCTTTTCTCTAAAGCCGACATTTCTAGTCTGTTTTTCCCAAACAGACCTCTCCTGGGGGTTTCAGAACACATATGACAGGAACCTAGGACATACATAGAAGCCATTCCACACTTCTCCAGTGCTTCTATCACATTCCCCCTCCTTTGTTTCGACCTGTGGGGCGGAACAACTGCAGCCCCCAAACAATGGACACGTGACAAAGCATCTGCATTGGCCAGCTGGCTTCCTGGCCTGTGTTCTACCATAAATTTAAAGGATTGTAATGCCAAAAGCCATCTCGTTATTCTCGCATTACTGTTCTTGTTTTCTGACATCCACTTCAGAGGGGCATGGAAAGCGATCAATCTGAACTTTCTTCCCACCTGAGAGTCTCTAACACCCACTTTATGGCCAATGCTTCTTTCTCGACCTTAGCATAGTTTCTTTCATGTACATTTAATTTCTGGCTTAAGAAGAAAATCGGGTGTTCTTCACCCTCTTTAATTTGGGACAGGACCGCTCCGATGCCTACATCTGACGCATCGGTTTGTACAACAAACTCTCTGTCAAAATCATGGGTCATCAGAACTGGTTGGGTACATAACACTATTTTTAACTCCTGGAAAACCTTCTCTGCTTTAGAACCCCATTCCACCATGACTTTCTGTTTGCCTTTGGTAAGGTCAGTCAGTGGGACTGCAATGGTGGCAATATTGGGTATAAACCTCTTATAATACCCAGTGATCCCTAAGAAGGCTCTCACCTGCTTTTTATTCAGGGGTCGTGGCCAGTTTTGGATTGCCTCAATCTTATTGAGCTGTGGCTTTATCAAACCTCTGCCAATGGTGTACCCAAGATATTTTACTTCTTCCATGACCAGACAACACTATTTTGGGTTGGCTGTCAAATGTGCCTTATAGATGGAGTCCAACACTGCTTGTACTCTGGGCAAGTGAGACTGCCAATCAGGTCTATGAATGACCACATCATCCAGATAATCAGCAGCATACTGTCTATGGGGCCTTAGAATTGTATCCATCATTCTTTGAAAGGTAGCCGGTGCCCCATGTAGCCCAAAGGGCAACATCTTGTATTGAAACAACCCCTCTGATGCAGAAAAAGCTGTCTTTTCTTTGGCATTCTTGGTTAACAGCACTTGCCAATACCCTTTGGTTAAGTCAAGAGTAGTTAAATATCTGGCTGTCCCCAGCCTTTTAATTAGTTCGTCCACCCTAGGCATAGGGTAGGCATCGAACTTTGACTCACTGTTCAATTTCCGGAAGTCATTGCAGAGTCACACACTCCCGTTGGGTTTTGGAATGAGCACAATGGGACTTGACCACTCACTATGCGATTCCTCATTTACACCCAACTCTAAATTTTTTTTAATTTCCTTTGACACTGATTCTCTTTGGGCTTCTGGTAACCTATAGGGCTTTAGGTTAACCTTAACCCCTGGGTCAGTGATTATGTCATGTTTGATGACCGTGGTTTTCCCTGGTAGGTCAGAAAACAGCACCCTATTTCTGATCAGAAATTCCTTAACTTCCTGCTGTTGACTGGCTGACAGGTTTTTTGCCACTGTCACTGTTTACTGGACGGGCTCGGATGGCTCACAGTGCTGCTCTATCCTTCCAGGGTTTTATAAGATTTACATGGTATATCTGTTCTGGCTTTCTTTTCCTGGCTGGTAAACTTTATAATTGACCTGCCCCACTTTTTCTAAGATTTTCAAAGGGTCCTTGCCATTTAGCCAAAAGTTTACTTTCTACTGTGGGAACCAACACTCTGTCCCCAGGAGCAAAGCTGCGTAAGCGAGCATTGCGGTTGTATACCCTCTGCTGTGCATGTTGGGCCTGTTCCAAGTGCTCTCTTACTATCGGCACCACAGCAGCAATTCTTTCTTGCATTTGAGAAACATGCTCAATAACTGTTTTATATGGACTGGACTGCCCCTCCCTTGTCTCTTTGGCAATGTCAAGTAACCCTTTTGGATGTCTCCCGTACAACAAATCAAAAGGGGAAAACTCTGTGGAGGATTGGGGAACCTCTCTTATGGCCAACAGCAAATAAGGTAACAAGTAATCCCAATCCCTACCATCTTTGTCTACTACTTTCCTTAGCATGTGTTTTAAAGTTTTATTAAACCTCTCCACTAAACCTCTCTGGGGATGGTACACAGAGGTTCTTAACTGGTTAATTTTAAACAGGCGGCATAACTCCTTCATGATTTTTTACATAAATAGGGTACCTTGGTCAGTCAGGATCTTCTTAGGTATTCCCAATCTGCTAAAGACATGGACTAATTCTCTAGCAATGGTCTTGGTTGACGTATTGAGTAATGGTATCGCTTCCGGGTACCTAGTAGCGTAATCCATTATCACCAGAATATATTGATGGCTCCATGCAGATTTAATTAATGGCCCAACCAAATCCATAGTTATTCTTTCAAATGAAACCTCGACATGGGTAATGGAACAAGGGGACTTTTGAAATGTGGCTTTGAAGCATGATACTGACATTCAGGGCAGGATGCACAATAGTCAGATACCTCTTTATGGACCCCGGGCCAAAAAAACCTCTGCATAATTCGCTCAGTGGTTTTCTCTACCCCTATTTGGCTTGCTGTTATGTGACCATGGGCTAGATCCAACACTGTTCTTCTGTAAGCTTTAGGAACTATTAGTTCCACAATATCTTCCCCCTTCTTAGTCACTTGATACAACAAATCCTGACATACTGCCATGTGAGGATATGACAAAGGACTATGGGTTTACCATTGATCACCTTGACATTCTCCCTGGCTTTTACCAGAGTAGGGTCATTTAACTGCTACACTGCAAAGACCTCTCTTCTGACCTCTAAATCAGGCAGACGATCAACTGGCTCAACAACACTTCCCACCTCAGTGGGAGCCACATCACTTGGCGAGCCACCATCACGCTCTGCATTCTCTAGTTTGGCAATCAAACTAGAAAAAGGGAACACCTCTGACTCTGAAGAAACTTCCTCTGCTACTATGCCAGTAACCTTCTCAAACGAGTCAGGGTAATTTACCTCTGTGCAAAATCGGCTTTCCCACAACTTCCAGAAGTGAACAAAGTCTCTCCCCAATATTGCATCATACCTTAAGCCACGTACCAAACCCACAGAGACTATAGCAGAACCACATGGTGTCTCGATGTTCACTTCTGCAGTAATATAATAGCGAGTGTTCCCATGTATGCAGGTCACACCAACAGTTTTCCCCTTACGCTTCAAGGGGTTCACCAGCTCAGCTTTCATAAGTGTCAACAGGCTACCAGAATCTAACAGAGCCTCTACACGGTTGCCTTCTACAGTGAGTACACACATGTGCTTATCAGTCTCAGCCTGCTGGTCAGCAGTACAGGCTGGCTGTGCAAAGAAAGACCCACTGCGGTATATATGAGCAGTATCACATTGCATAGGTTCAGAGATAAGAGAACAATTAGCTGCAATATGGCCGAAGCCACCACATTGGAAACACTGAATCATATTATAATCTAGTCTTTTATGGGGAAGGAACCCTCTCCAGTTTCCACACCCCCAGTCTTGAGTACATTCCACCGCCCAGCACCCTTCTCCCCTGGAACAGTCTTACCAGTGCCAATGCGAGTTTGCCGATGCACCATCAGAGCACGGTGGGGCACACTCATCAGCTCCTCAGCCGCCACGTACCTCTCCACCAGTTCGACTAGCTGGTCTGCGGACTTAGGGTCTGCATGGCTCACCCACTTGTGCAGAGACGCAGGTAGCGATCGCAGATACCGGTCCATCACGACTCTTTCCACAATCTGTGGTCCTGTCAGCGTCTCGGGCTGCAGCCATTTTGTGGTTAGATGGACGAGGACATGCATCTGTGAGCGTGGAGGTTTTTCCATTTGCAACTCCCAGCGGTGGACTCATTGGGCCCGAACAAATGAGGTGACTCCCAAGTGGGTTAGGATCTCCCATTTTAACTTTGCATAGTCTTTGGCATCATCCAGGCATAAATCATAGTAGGCCTTTTGTGGTTCTCCAGACAGGAAGGGTGCCACAAGACTTGCCCACTGCTCTTTAGGCCACTTCTCTTTCAGCGGTTCTTTCAAAGGCCATAAGGTACACCTCCACATCATCACTCTGGGTCATCTTTTGAAGACAGTGACTGGTCCGTATGGTGTGAGTGTTAAAAGAGCAGGGGAAGCATCTCCAGACTGGGCTACAAGCTGTTGTACCACCTCTTTTATGGCCTGGCTGTTTTCCGCTATGGCCTGGCGGGTTTCCTCAATGGTGACTTGTTGTTGCCTCTGGGCTGCCTCCAAGGCCAATAGTTGCACCTGAGTGGATTCCTGCTGAGCCCTGGTAGCTTCCTGCTGAGCCCTGGTAGCTTCTTGCTGAACTTTGTTCATTTCCTGCTGACCCCTGGTAGCTTCTTGCTGCAGTTTGTTAGTTTCTTGCTGAGCTGCCGTAGCTTGGAGCAAGGCTTTAACAATGTCCTCCATTTTGTCCTGGGGTATAGGTTGGAAGCAGAATCTGGCTTCCCTAAGCATCTGTGGATGCCACCTAAGGATTCTGCCTTTGAACCTCTATATACCCCTGCCTATACCTTCTAATATCCTTCCTATAAACCTCTAAGGATGACGCTAATTTGCGTACACAGTCATCCAGTAAATAAAGACTCCAGACTTAAAACATGTGGTTCCAAAGCACAAAGTATTATTCAAGTAAAGTATAGCAGTTACACACTATGATCCTCATATAATATTAGCACAAAGAGATTATACAGACCCAAGTACAATTATACATATGCAGCGCTCTCTGGTCCAGATGTTAGGCATCAGCAAGAAACCCCTCATCAATCAGCATTCAGCACAAAGACTAGGAACCCAGGGTCAGCACACATATTTATACCCCCAGAAATAAACAACACAATAGAGAAGTTTGTTGCTAATACCATTGGTCCTAAAGGAGAGGGCATATGTTACAAGGCATTTAAAAGGTTGATTCAAATAGACACAACCCAGCCTCTAACAACTGGGGTCTCTGGTTTCCTGCCTCATGCAATCAATCTAACAGTTGTTCATATTATGTACATTTTGTTGCTTGAAGTCTCTGCGGTCCATAAGTTGAGAATGCATTATGCGATCTCCACACTGATGGTACCGTAAAACTGTTGAAAGAGTACGCATCAGTACAATACCAATCATGGCTTACTTATCATGTATAAAACCTTAGTTACCAAATAATCTTTATTTCACAGCATTTATGCTAAATGAACAAACTTAAATCTTATACTTTAAAGCTTATTAAACCTTTTATGTGAATATGTAATGTGTAAGTATGCGGAGTGTGATGTAAAGATGTTAGTTAACTTGGGGCAGATGCGTGCGCATGAAGCTAATAAACAGCATTTTCATACAGGATCTTATGCATTCGCTAATATGCAATTGTGCGTATTAATGTGTGTATGAGAAATGGTGCACTTAAATCTCACTTAAACTAAGTGAACACCTAGCAGTGTGGAATGCTGAGCATTATAGTTCCACACCCCCCCCCCTTTCTCAGAAGCCCCCACCCTTCCCAGGCTCAAAAGCACAGTCCTTTGTTCTCCCAGGTTCTTGTGTAAATGCAAATTAGCACAGCTACAAGACCCAAACCTCAGATAACACTCTTGGCTTTGAAGGTATTTTATTGTAGGAAGCCTGCTAATGTAAGGTGCTACAAACGACCCTCTTGCTGTATTCGAGCAGGGCCACCTGGAGTGAGAGCAGACGTTATGTCCAGGAAGCTTGTCTACACAGGCTAGTTATCACGTGGCCATTTGCTCTGTTTAGCTAATGCAATCCAATTTTTTTGACATACTGTACACCCAAACTACATAAAGTCATAAAATGGGCTTTTGATGAATAGCCGTAACTTATGGCTGCATTGGGATAGCAAAATGGCTACTGACAGCCATTTCTATTCATGGTTCTTATGTGTGTATCAGACATGAAGTGGTGTATCAGGCATGAAATGGTACAGGAATGTGGAAAGCAGACAAGCCATAAATCCACAAGGCGTTGTCTACTGCGATGTATGCTTGCGTTAAGTTTAAGAAAGTCCTTATCAGTAGTTAACCAATAAAGTAGTTTGAAGTAGGGTTATGCCCATATTAGTAGAGTTAGATGGGTATGACAAGTAGGATACTATATAAACGAAGAACAAAGGAGATTCAAGTGGCCTGCCCTATGCCTGGACCAGAGACTGCAGCTGGTGGCTAGGATATTGTTCGTTCCAGTTCTATTCTGAGAGGAGGCTCCTGGATCGTGTAACCATCTTATATTCCGAAGCTAAGTAACTATTATTCTTCCATATCTTGTTATCTGTTGTAATAAATTATATCTTTTTGCAAGATACTGGTTTGTGTGGCTTAATTAACCTTCTGTATCCAAGAACCTTATCTCGTTCCACCGGGAACATTAAAGTGGTGTTAGAAAGTGGGATACAGAGAGTTAATAGTCATAAATCTGCTTGGAATGTGTAGTCAATTGTTTTAGCATTGCTGTGCAAACGTAGTGTTGTGCAAATGCAGGGTTGTGCAAACCCATGTAAAAAATCCTCTGTCTCATAAGTGAATGAGGGAGGTGTGACCTGATCAGTCACAGAGTGTATACTGTACGTCACAGTATATCTGTATGTTGTCTGTTTACTGTCTTTGTGTTTGTGTTGTTGAAACAAACAAGAATAATGCATGTTAAGATTTTCAAGAAATATGCAAATATGTTGAAAAATGAATTGGGATTTCAGCTGGCTGATTTCCTGAAAAAGCATAATGTTGGTTTTTCACTGCCTGGTATTGATAAGTGTAAAAATAGTGACATTTTGCGTAGACCAATATATGTTGAAAGAAGTGTAAAATCTGTTGAGAAGAATGCAGTGATAAGAAAGCCTGTCTCACAGACAGAAAGAGTAAGCCTGAATTCACATTGTCCCAGAAATTCCATAGGGAGGGGGAGTGAATCTTCACAAGCAAGAGTTGAGATGTCAGCTAGCGCAGAAATAAGTGCTGATTTATTACACACAGAAAGTGTAGAACTTAGTGAGTTTGAGATACACAGAGAAGTGTGTGAAGTTACGCAGAAAGAACTTGAAACAGAAAATGTGATTGATCAGAGGAGTCATTTTTATGTTATGAAAATATTTGATGATTTGACAACATGTGAACAAAATGTTGAAATCCATGAATTCAAGGAATATGTCCAGAAATCAGAGTCAAAATTGAATGCAGATGAGGTTTCAGATAACATGCCATTGATTTCTGGTACTCATGAGCTGAATGATGATATGTCTGAATTGTCCAGAACTGTCCAGCTTGCCAACCATTGTGATATGAATGCAGAACAGGATGTATATTCATGGCCATTCAAAGGGGTGTTGCTAAGTGAAGGGGTGGTGATGATGCCTTTTGCCTTGCCCAATGAGACAAAAGTGAAGGGGTGGGAATTAGGCAGGATTGCAGTTATAGACCATACCCCTGAGGTTGAAGACTCCCCCTGTGACAACATTACTTTTACATGGCATGATCAACGTGTCATTGTTGAGTTTAAGAATGCAAAAAGTGAACAAGATGTGTTTTCTGATAAAACATCCATTGCCAATGATGTTCATGGTTTACTTGCTAATTGTGAAGGAGGGGTTGGTGGGTACACACTGACCAACCACAAGGTGCATACATACATCACAGACACACTGATTGTGGGAATATTTTGTGACAAAGTTGCAGATTTTGTGTTTGGTAATGAAATTCGCATCCCAGTGTATTTCCTTACAAAGCCTTACCAGCCAAAGGTTTTGAAGCAGCTGAAAGACACACAGTTGCTAATGACAACGGCAGAAACTCTCATGCTAATTGAGGAGATCAAAGCACTACTTGCTGGCCGAGTGAAATTTAAACCAATGTTTGAACTGTCCATACTGGATTTCTTTATGATCGCAGCTCCACGGTGGTGGGAAGATTTCCAAGACAGAGAGCATTATTGGTTCATGGACTATGGTGCTACTTGCACCCACACAGGATTGTTGTGGATTATTGCTGAAGCAAAGCAGCCATCTTTACAAGCTGACAGCAGAAAGCCAGAAGAAGGGGCTAGCGAACTTGTTGCATTTATGACTGTTTTCCAAGTCACTGACAAGACTGGATGCCCTGTAAGTCTTCACACTGAGAAATGGACATTTGACACAAAGTCTATATGTGCTGCTGTCCAAAGCTGGAAGATCGACGTGGGACATGCTGATACACACTCCTACAGCTTCAATGGTGTGTGCACAAGAGAACTGAACACAGAACATGGTGTGCAATTCACAGCAAAGACAGCACTGATGGTGCTAGAACTGTTATGCCATGACGGAGCTGAAGCTGCATTCGAGCAAGCTCAAATCAAAGGGATTCCTTATATCCAAACCATGGTCAGAGACATTGCAAAAACCTGTTTGCCAACAGCTGGAAATGTGGCCTAACTTGCTTGCTACTGATAAAGGCCTCATATACTGTGAAATAATGACTGTACAATTCTGGCAATTTGAATTCATCGTTTGCCACCAAGAAGATGGAGGACGAGTGTTGTACTGAACAGCTACAGAACACTGTCATTCAGGAGTGAAGTTGTTTTAAGCAGAGTGATACAAGATAAGACACTTTCCTGAAGATGTGACACAGACTGATTTGTTGATATTATGGGATGTCCAAGAAGATTCAAGCAGACACCCATTTTACAGAAACAACATGGAGTATATTGGGTTTTCTATGCTTCATACCATTCACAAAACTGACATCAGTATGATTGGATGAGTGAATGTGTTGCTTAGGAAACAGGAATGTTCATATATATATACAATGTTGGGTTTTTTAGAGCAGGATGTATATGTATACATATGTATTTTGATAACCGGAGGGTGGTAAAGGTTGAACTTTTAAAAGTAAGATACCTGGTGCATAGACACAAACATTTATGATAAGGGTGTGATGAAATGTTTAGTAGGAAGAGAATAGAGACAGGTGTAAGAGATAATTGCAGCAGGATAAGTAAATGCTTATTTTATTTTGTTGTTATGGTTTATCACACACTGTTTATTTGTTTAAGCCAACAGGTTGCTGGTTGGATCATCACTGGAGGTGAGAGAACGGCGCTGGCGTGCCTGAGATGATGATGGCCAGAGAGTGATTTCTTATACAGGAGAGAGGGTCCAGGAGGACAAAAGAGTTACAATATCTGACAGCACAACCATTACATACATCTATGTGCATTGTGCAAGACTGAACTTGTGCCTATATTGGTTGGATCCACACTCACCAATAATCTCAAGACTTTTTCAAGATTTCATTGCACTGAACTGAGTTTTACTTTACTGATATATTTGATATAATCATATGTATTATTCACTGTTTTATTAGAGTATTCACATATAAAAGGGGATTGTTTATGTTTGAGTGGATGGTGGGTAGGAAGATATTTTAAATACGGGATGTAGGAGCTCAATTGGTTAATACTGCCAGGGAATGGTGGGCTCTGCTAAACATTACACGTAATTGTAGTGATACCCCAGACATGATGCAATTAACACTTGATCCTGATAAGAGCAGAGATCTTTTGGCCAATGTATACACTGTGGTGGCTAATATTCCATACATTTTTCCAGATGATATGTATTACCTTTGTGGGAGAAAGGCATACAAATGGCTGCCCTATGGGGATTGGTAATTGTACATTGGGACGTTTGATACCCACCACATTCTTTATAGATGAGAATCAAGTTAATACCAAGCAGATTCCACATAATTTGTTAACCAAGAGAGCAGTGCGGCTTTTAAAACAGTATTATGAGGAAAGTTGGCTACAGTGGTTCAACCATGTTCAGAAATAGGGGGTTGGTTCACTGGTTTACTGCATAGGCTTATTTATGGAATTATGATCATAATATGTATGTATCATGGGATCAAGATATTATTTCTTTGTGCAGGGAAATGTTTTAACATGCTGGATTTTGCTACATTGATGCTGATTAGGAGGAAAGATTCCTATGAGAACATGATATACATGTCTTCCACACCATAAGCCCAAGGGTGGATTGTATTGGGATAGCAAAATGGCTACTGACAGGACAGCCATTTCTATTCATGGTTCTTATGTGTGTATCAGACATGAAGTGGTGTATCAGGCATGAAATGGTACAGGAATGTGGAAAGCAGACAAGCCATAAATCCACAAGGCGTTGTCTACTGCGATGTACGCTTGCGTTAAGTTTAAGAAAGTCCTTATCAGTAGTTAACCAATAAAGTAGTTTGAAGTAGGGTTATGCCCATATTAGTAGAGTTAGTTGGGTATGACAAGTAGGATACTATATAAACAAAGAACAAAGGAGATTCCAGTGGCCTGCCCTATGCCTGGACCAGAGACTGCAGCTGGTGGCTAGGATATTGTTCGTTCCAGCTCTATTCTGAGAGGAGGCTCCTGGATTGTGTAACCATCTTACATTCCGAAGCTAAGTAACTATTATTCTTCCATATCTTGTTATCTGTTGTAATAAATTATATCTTTTTTCAAGATACTGGTTTATGTGGCTTAATTAACCTTCTGTATCCAAGAACCTTATCTCGTTCCACCGGGAACAATGGCGATGGTTACAGATGCAATCGCATGATGCTAATAGTAATATCGCCACATGTACTAAAGTGTGAGTTCATCTAAAATAGCGCTTAGGCGGACATTCGCAAAATGGCGTCTTGCGATCTCATTTCCAAGATGGCGTCTTGCGGCCAGTCGCAAGATGGTGTTGCTGCGAATCAATTTTAAACTGATCTTGTCTCTGTCAATAATCCAGCTTCGACAGTCCACCCTTTGATAGCGAACAACATGCTATCACAATCTGATTTTAAAATATCATTTAGGCTTACATTTATATACTATTTTGTGTTATTATGGGATGGCACAAGGTGGTTCTTAATCCATCAATAATGTGTCTCTGAGTGGGGACATAAAACTACTATTATACGCGCACCGCAGATCTTGGAAGATCATGTGAAAGGTGTGGGGATACACCAGTCCTATAAAGGCAGTCTTGAAGGGGAATTGAGACTTTACATTATCTGAAGTGTTTTTAAAAATAACATTTCAATAATACATTCTATGCATGTCTAAATATAATACATTAAATGATGGTATTTCCTAGTTCAGGGTTGTAATGCAGTTCTGTATTTACCTCGGTATTCATACTGACCACCATCATAATTTTGCTCTTTCGTTTTACTCTATTTTTACATTTTCCACACTTCAACACAATAGGAACACACCGGACACATATGCCAATTATTATGATGACAATCAGTATAAGGATTAAGAATTTGCCTATGCTGGCGATCATTTCCTGGACCCATTCCCCTAGACCTGAGAACCATTTCACTTGGTTCAGCCATGAAACCCATCCTTCTATCTTCTCCCTTACTTCAGCCACTAAAGCGTTATGGTTCTTACGAAACTCCCATTTTAACTGCAGAATTTCATCCATCTTCCGGTCTATCACCTCCTTGGGGTCACTGGTATCATTGGTGACATAGGTGCAACATTTTACTCCAAATTGGGTGGCCAACGTTACGCAATACCCTCCAGTAACAGCAGTTAAATAATTTAACACTAGCCTGTGTTGCACCAGTTCTTTCTGGTATGCTTGCAATTCTCTCCCTGTATACCTGAATTTGTCATCGTACATCTCGGTGATATTATCTATCAATTTAGCAAGTTCCTGAATATATCTAAAGTTTAATGTACCCCAAGCGATCCTGGTGGGATCCAATGCGACTAAAACTTGAGTGGCTTTGTGCACATCACCAGGTATCATATTTCGTTTGCCTCTGTGTTCATATTGTGTGTGAAGATATGGTGACGGTGTGTTTTTATGTATACCAAGCATTTCAACATGTGTGAGGGTCATAACTTCTGGGACTACTCTTCCCAGGTAACACAAACCTTCGGAACTTGGGGAGAGCCACTTATCTGCTTTTCTTCCACATATAAAATATACATTATCAGGGAGAACATAAGGAATGGTATGCATCATTATCATTAAGCACATTTCCCTTGCAAACAATCCTATTTCTGGGTCTTCCATCTGGTACATGCAAGTTTCTGGTTGTATTATTTTAGCACAATAACTATCTGGCACCTTACCAATAATTTATTTGGTGGAACTCAATGTATAACGTTACCTAAAATGTTTCCCACTAGATTTAATTGAGCGTAACAGATCATGGTTTATGGACTCATTATCAGCTATTTGTGAGAAGGTCATCATCTGACTATTCCCCATCACTTCCCAACTCCCGGGTTTATTGGAGTTGGTTATGCTTAAACACAAAAGTGATCTATCTACTTGGAATTGATATAGTTTGAAATGAGGTGGTTTGGATGAGAGAAATTTTCCATCCAATGTTTTCCCTTTTTGTAATTCTAAAATTTCCGTGATATTCAGCGGAAATGGCACCAACCCTACATTATGCTGTCCCTGTGGCACATGTGAACACACCCAGCAATCAGTTTGATTTAACAGTTTGCCTACCATGCTATGATAATCCTCTAAAGGATACCCACCCCAGTACGGGTTATATTTAGGTTGGCACCATTGGATACAGTTCTCATCAACTAGGGACCCACAAAGCTCACAAATACAGGAATCTTCAGATGATAAACCTCCACACTGTCCCCGAGTATCCGGAATGACAGCTCTCTTAACAATAACAGTACTAAGATTGGTCAGACACTCCCCTGATTGGCATTGCACTCCTCCTGACTCCACTCCATCAACACTGCCATCAGCTCCCATTTCCTCTATCGGTCTCCCATCACAGAAACTGGATATTCCGGAACCGACCAGGATGGTGAACACTCTAAAAGTGAATATGAAAAAGAACACAGCAGGCCCGTCCATTGTCACAACAAGACCTGCAAATTTCTCTTAGTTCAGGTATCTCACTACGACCTTTTCAATCCTCCTGGAACAAGCTCGCGAGCGACAGGTCCACGCTATCAGCCTTGTCTCCAACTTGTTTCTCCACCGGTAGAATGACCTTTTTGCAGTGAGTGGAATGGACCCAGGTATCTCTCTCAGCTACCTTCAAAGATGTAGTACTTGTCAGCAGCACCTGGTACGGGCCTTCCCACCGATCAGTCAAACAACCTGAACGCAAGAAATTTGTGATCATAACATATTCTCCTGGTTCAACATCATGACAGTTAGTTTCAGGCATATCATGGGACAACAATTTCAGTTTCTGCTGCTGTTGCTTTAACTGCTTACTCATTGATATAAGATACTTTACAGTTACCTCGTTGTTACCCATCAAGTCTTCCTGTGGACTTATAATCAAATGAGGTTGTCTACCGAACAGTATTTCAAATGGGGACAGATTTAGAGGGGGTCTAGGAGTGGTCCTTATGCTATGTAGGACCAAAGGTAATGCTTCTGGCCATCCTAGTCCAGTCTCTGCCATGATTTTACTTAACTTATTTTTAATAGTCCCGTTCATCCTCTCTACCTTGGCACTGGCTTGGGGTCGGTAGAGGGTGTGAAGTCGGCTATTAATACCCATCAGCTTACACATATTTTGAAAAACATCACCTGTGAAATGAGTAATCCTGTCACTCTCAATGATTTTAGGGATACCGTACATGCATACAAATTCCTGAACTATTTTCTTGGCAGTAAACGCATCAGTATTAGTGGCCGCTGGGTAGGCCTCAACCCAATTAGAAAATACATCAGTGCACACTAATATATACTTAAGATTCCTGCAGGGTGGTAATTGGATGAAATCAATTTGTATCACCTGGAAAGGTCCATCAGTCGGTGGAATGTGGGACGGTTTGGTAGGGGTCACTTTCCCTATGTTTTTCCTCAAGCAGGTCAGACAGGACATTGCTATCTTTTCTGCTTGTGAAGAAAAACCTGGTGTGCACCAGTATGCTCTCACCAACTTGCACATACCTTGTTTTCCCAGATGAGTCAGACCGTGTGCTGCCTCAGCCAGGCTGGGGTAATATGCCTTGGGGGCTACTGGTTTACCTTGTCCATCCCTCCAGAGCCCGGAGAACTCTTGCCCACATCCCTTAGACTTCCAAATGGACTTTTCTTGAATTGAACACAAATTTTGCATCTCAATTAGTTTCAGCATATCAATTGTTTGGAAAGACATAATTTTTTCAGTGGGAGAAAACATTTTTAACCCTGCTGCCCATTTTGCAGCTTCATCGGCTCTGTTGTTGCCCAGTGACACCGGATCATCCTCACATGTATGGGCTTTACATTTAATTACTGCCACCACTTTGGGCAGTTGGATTGCTTCTAAAAGATGTTTTATGTGTCGGGAATGTGCAACTGGTGTGCCTGCTGCTGTCATAAAATTTCTCAGACACCATAGAGCCCCAAAATCGTGCACCACCCCAAACGCATACCTCGAGTCAGTGTAAATGTTAGCAGATTTGCCTGCTGCCAGTTCACATGCTCTAGATAGTGCTACTAACTCTGCCACCTGGACCAAGAGGTTTAGCTTCTATGATGTCTGTGTCATTTACAACAGCATAACCTGTACATAATTCACCTGTGTCTGTTTGTCTATGACAACTCCCATCCGTATAAAAAGTCACATCCACATTCTCTAAAGGTGTGTCGTGTATGTCAGGTCTAGCAGTAAAGGTCTGATTCAGATATTCCATACAATCGTGCGTATCATTATGTCCGCTGAACTCACCTCCCGCCAGCAACTCGCCTCCTTCCACCCTTTGTACATCATGTTGTACATATGGTAAATACGTTGCTGGATTCAGCATGCTGCAACGTTTAACAGTGATGTTTGCGGGTGCGATTAGAGCTAGTTCCCATTTGGTAAACCTAGCCGAAGAGACTTGTCTGGTTTGAGTTGAGTTCAACAGAGCAGATACAGCATGGGGAGTGTAGACAATCATATCATGACCCAATACTACGTCCTCACTTTTACTCACCAATAAAGTGGTAGCTGCTACACTTCTCAAACAAGTGGGGAGTTATCTTGCCACAGTGTCCAATTGGGCACTGTAGTATGCTACGGGCCTACTGGCATCACCATGTTTTTGTGTAAGGACACCTGCAGCACAAACATCGGCTTTCGTACAATACAAATCAAAAGGTTTTTCATAATCAGGTATTCCCAATGCTGGAGCTTTTGTCAGACTATCCTTAAGATTAAGAAAAGCCTGCTCTGTTTCCTCTGTGTGTATGACACGATCGAGCTTTGAGGAAGAGACTAATTCCTGTAAAGGCAAGGCCAAAATAGAAAAACCTGGGATCCACATTCCACAGTATCCACACATTCCCAAGAAATTACGAACTTGCTGTTGATTCTGCGGTATGGCCTGGATTCTATCATTTGTAAGATGTCGTAACCCCTAGGTTAGGCAGTGTCCCAAATATTTTACTCTGGATTGGCACGGCTGTAGTTTGACCTTAGCCACCTTGTGTCCTGTATGCGAGAGATGAAGCAACAAAAGTTTAGTATCATTCAAACATGACATAAACGAGTCAGAACATAGCAATAAATCGTCCACATATTGAATTAGAACAGATCCATTGGCAGGTTGAAAAGATTGTAAACAGTCGTGTAATGCTTGGGAGAAGATACTGGGGCTTTCTATGAAACCTTGGGGTAACCGTGTCCATGTGTATTGTACACCTCTGTATGTAAATGCGAATAGATACTGACAGTCAGGGTAGAGAGGCACAGAGAATAAAGCAGAACAGAGGTCAATGACAGTGAAATGGGTTGCATTTGGTGGGATCTGCATCAGGATGACAGCTGGATTTGGCACTACAGGGAATTGGCTCTCTACTACCTTATTAACACCTCTAAGTTCTTGTACCAGCCTATAACCCCTCCCACCACTCTTCTTCACCGGGAAGATGGGACTGTTGGCTACACTAGCTGTATGAACTAAAATTCCCTGTTGCAATAATCGCTCAATTATTGGAAAAACCCCTAATTCTACCTCCTGTTTTAGTGGGTACTGGGGAATTGTTGGAGCTTGCCTACCGCTTTTTAAATTTACCATTACAGGGCTTATGTTTGCCATTAATCCAGTGTCCTGTCCATCCTTAGTCCAAAGGGAATCTGGAATTTGGGAAATTTCATCTACCTGAGATGGATTTTCATTTAAACTTGTAGAGTGATACATTATCCTTTGGGGAGTGTCCAACATATCCCGCACCTCGTGTGCAACTCTCTCTGGGATATCTAAAAATACACCATCAGGGGTGCAATATATAACACATCCCATCTTACATAACAAGTCTCTACCCAGCAGGTTAGTAGGAGTCGCAGCAGCCAGAAGGAAAGAATGCCTGGTATGCAACGGCCCAATAGTAACCTCTGTGGACTATGTTAAAGGATAATGTTCCACTTTACCTGTTACACCCATTGTTGGTACTGTCTCGTTGGTCACCTGTAAATTAACGGGAGATTTTATCACTGACCTGGTCGCCCCTGTGTCTACAAGAAAAGGATATTCAGTACCAGCTACATCAACCATCATGACCGGTTCTTCCCTAGTACTTCCCGTTAACCTGACTATCTGTAGACTACAGGTATGACCTGACCCCTAGCATTGGCTACCATTCTCCAATAAAGCATATAGGGCCACAATTGGAGCTGGTGCCTGCTGGACATTTGCTGGTCTCTGTGCATATCCCTTATGGGGATGTCCAGGTCTTCCCTGATTTGGGGTTCCTACTCTTTTTACTGTACAGTTTCTACTTAAGTGTCCTGTTTGTTTACAATTTAAACATGTTCGTGGATCGGCTGAAGACACGTGTTGTTGTGAGGTTTGAGCAGAGGGTAAAGGTGGTGGATATGGAAAAGGATAGGGAGGGTAAGGGTATTGTGGGGGATATGAGGTTTGTGAGTAGTATGGGACCTGTGGTTGTATAGGGTTTGTGGAATAGAGCTGTGTTTGTTGTTGCATGGGGTTAGTGAGGGCATATAACTGTTCAGGTGTAAGTGTGTGTGCAGATGCGAGTGTATCTGTTGGCTGTGATGTTACCGTCATTCCCTCCAGAGCTTGTATACTGACAGCCATTAGTTTTTCGCTCTGGGACTCTCTTCTTTTATAAGATGTTTTTATCATGTTCTATGTCAGATTCTATGAGGGTATCTATTGTGACTCCCCTCCAGCCAGGTTGTGAGGTCTGAACCTGAGTCTTTAAATTCTCTTTCAGACCATCCATGAGTACCGTGACAATCATTCCCCTGTGGTGAGTGCTATCTTTAATATCTTCTAATCCAGTGTACTGGGTGATAGCCTGCAGAGCCCGGTCTCAATAATCTTCTGCAGATTCACTCTCCATTTGCTTAATGGTGAAAATTTTGTTCCAGTTAACTACTACTGGAAAATATATACCCAATTGAGTTACAATGCAGGAAATGTTACCTTGGTTTACTTGGTCTGTTATGGGAACGTCACCATCCAATACACAATCCGTGATAAATTTTGTCACATTTGTATTGCGTGGTAGACAGGCCCTTAACACCACACGCCAAACTTTATTAGTTGGCTCATGAGAACTACCCAAATTTCTCAAAAATCTTTCACATTTGGCTAGTTCCCTTTTGGGATCGACGAAATCATTTATGATGGAATTTAGTTCTTCTCTTGTCCAGGGACAATGCATTACTACTTCCCTCGTGGGCACTACACCGTTCGCATCTGCATTTCCATTCGGAACGGTTATTGTCCAAATGGGATGCAGACCGGCAGTGCTGCTACCTTTGACCTTGTTACCTGGCTGGGGGTTTAATCCGTTGCATCTTTGTATGGTATTAACAACTTCCTCTACGGGTGCAGAGGGTGTTAGCACTTCCCTTACTGTTACTGATGGAGATGACGGCACCACTCGTGATTGTTGTGATGCAGCATCTATCATCTGTACAGCATGGGAAATGGCAGACATTACAATAGGCTCATCATCCACATCATGAACATTTTCTTTATAGTTACTTAAGAGGGGGTACAAATTGCTTGTAAAATTTTTAAGGGTATTTTTGGTAACTGTACTTGCACCTCCATCCACATAAGGTGGGGGTGGTGAGCATGAACTGCTGGCAATACTCTCCACAACGCTACCTTGCTGCACATGCGTGCCATTTTGCGTCTCGCCCGTATTGCAATTCAGCGTCGCGGATGTATTCTCTGGCAATGCGCTCGCAACGCTAGTTTGCGTTGCTTGTACATTTTTAAGCCACGCATCCCCTTCATGCTGCCACAACTTTAAACATTCATAATATTTGACCTTTTTTTCTCGGGAGCGCATCAGACTGATGTGATCCCGGACATTATCTAGTACATTTTTATCAAAACTACCAATTCTGGGAAACGGTCTAACACTCTTCATCGTCATTTTAAACCATACATCACAATACCTTATGGCATAAGTACCGTACTTAGTATGCATAATACGACAGGTCGATCCAAACAGCGCTTCCATTAGCAGCACATAATTGTCTAACATCTCTATTGTTTGCATGGCCCCCATTCTGAGACAACTCCTATGCTTTTCAATAAAGATTTAAACTGGTGAAAGACAATCAAGATACTTTCACTTACCTGTGGACGATTTAAACGGCAGCACCCACACACCTGGATAAGATTTGAAAAAGGCAACTTCCACACCCGGATAAGATTTAGTAAGGCAACTTCCACACCTATGGAAGTTTAAGTCGGCTACTTCCACGCACCTCTCTACAACAAAGACAACATGTACACCTGCTACTCTGTATAGAATGGTAAGATGCTTACCGAGCGACTAGTACTTAGCCCTTAAAGGTCATACGGTACCTCTAACTGTAGGGAACAAGTTACCCCTACTAACAAATACTCACTGTTACACACTTTTTCCTGCGCAGAAAAATACACGTTAACCCAGATATTGATTATAATTGAAAAATGTAAACCTCAACGGCTTTATTTAAACACGTGGCAGCACAACCAGAAGTACATATACGCTACTGTGCGACCAGTCACATACACAATAATGCGACTACCACACAACCGTATGACAACTTTTTAGCTGTGTACGCAAAAGTGCACCTTTACTGTATGCAAAACTGCGACTCAGCTGCGTGCTCAATACTGCGGCACCCCTTTAAATGTTAGGTTCTATCAACAAAGGAAAACAAACTTTTTCCTCTTTTGTCCCTGGATTCTAGTCTGCTTCCTTGGCTCACACGAAAATGGATAACGATCTTTCAGCACAAAGCGGTTGCAGGTAAACCCTGCATGTGGCCACTCCACCCTTTGCTGAGATATCGATAACCGTATGTGCCATGTGAGTAGGTAAGTGACTTCACGATGAGCCCCCAACTAAGGATTCTGCCTTTGAACCTCTATATACCCCTGCCTATACCTTCTAATATCCTTCCTATAAACCTCTAAGGATGACGCTGGGGGTCTCTGGTTTCCTGCCTCATGCAATCATCCTAACAGTTGTTCATATTATGTACATTTTGTTGCTTGAAGTCTCTGCGGTCCATAAGTTGAGAATGCATGATGTGATCTCCACACCGATAGTACCGGAATACTGTTGAAAGAGTACGCATCAGTACAATACCAATCACGGCTTACTTATCATGTATAAAACCTTAGTTACCAAATAATCTTTAGTTCACAGCATTTATGCTAAATGAACAAACTTAAATCTTATACTTTAAAGCTTATTAAACCTTTTATGTGAATATGTAATGTGTAAGTATGCGGGGTGTGATGTAAAGATGTTAGTTAACTTGGGGCAGATGCGTGCGCATGAAGCTAATAAACAGCATTTTCATACAGGATTTTATGCATTCGCTAATATGCAATTGTGCGTATTAATGTGTGTCTGAGAAATGGTGCACTTAAATCTCACTTAAACTAAGTGAACACCTAGCAGTGTGGAATGCTGAGCATTATAGTTCCACACCCCCCCCCTCTCTCAGCAGCCCCCACCCTTCCCAGGCTCAAAAGCACAGTCCTTTGTTCTCCCAGGTTCTTGTGTAAATGCAAATTAGCACAGCTACAAGACCCAAACCTCAGATAACACTCTTGGCTTTGAAGGTATTTTATTGTAGGAAGCCTGCTAATGTAAGGTGCTACAAACGACCCTCTTGCTGTATTCGAGCAGGGCCACCTGGAGTGAGAGCAGACATTATGTCCAGGAAGCTTGTCTACACAGGCTAGTTGTCACGTGGCCATTTGCTCTGTTTAGCTAATGCAATCCAATTTTTTTGACATACTGTACACCCAAACTACATAAAGTCATAAAATGGGCTTTTGATGAATAGCCGTAACTTATGGCTGCATTGGGATAGCAAAATGGCTACTGACAGCCATTTCTATTCATGGTTCTTATGTGTGTATCAGACATGAAGTGGTGTATCAGGCATGAAATGGTACAGGAATGTGGAAAGCAGACAAGCCATAAATCCACAAGGCGTTGTCTACTGCGATGTATGCTTGCGTTAAGTTTAAGAAAGTCCTTATCAGTAGTTAACCAATAAAGTAGTTTGAAGTAGGGTTATGCCCATATTAGTAGAGTTAGATGGGTATGACAAGTAGGATACTATATAAACGAAGAACAAAGGAGATTCAAGTGGCCTGCCCTATGCCTGGACCAGAGACTGCAGCTGGTGGCTAGGATATTGTTCGTTCCAGTTCTATTCTGAGAGGAGGCTCCTGGATCGTGTAACCATCTTATATTCCGAAGCTAAGTAACTATTATTCTTCCATATCTTGTTATCTGTTGTAATAAATTATATCTTTTTGCAAGATACTGGTTTGTGTGGCTTAATTAACCTTCTGTATCCAAGAACCTTATCTCGTTCCACCGGGAACATTAAAGTGGTGTTAGAAAGTGGGATACAGAGAGTTAATAGTCATAAATCTGCTTGGAATGTGTAGTCAATTGTTTTAGCATTGCTGTGCAAACGTAGTGTTGTGCAAATGCAGGGTTGTGCAAACCCATGTAAAAAATCCTCTGTCTCATAAGTGAATGAGGGAGGTGTGACCTGATCAGTCACAGAGTGTATACTGTACGTCACAGTATATCTGTATGTTGTCTGTTTACTGTCTTTGTGTTTGTGTTGTTGAAACAAACAAGAATAATGCATGTTAAGATTTTCAAGAAATATGCAAATATGTTGAAAAATGAATTGGGATTTCAGCTGGCTGATTTCCTGAAAAAGCATAATGTTGGTTTTTCACTGCCTGGTATTGATAAGTGTAAAAATAGTGACATTTTGCGTAGACCAATATATGTTGAAAGAAGTGTAAAATCTGTTGAGAAGAATGCAGTGATAAGAAAGCCTGTCTCACAGACAGAAAGAGTAAGCCTGAATTCACATTGTCCCAGAAATTCCATAGGGAGGGGGAGTGAATCTTCACAAGCAAGAGTTGAGATGTCAGCTAGCGCAGAAATAAGTGCTGATTTATTACACACAGAAAGTGTAGAACTTAGTGAGTTTGAGATACACAGAGAAGTGTGTGAAGTTACGCAGAAAGAACTTGAAACAGAAAATGTGATTGATCAGAGGAGTCATTTTTATGTTATGAAAATATTTGATGATTTGACAACATGTGAACAAAATGTTGAAATCCATGAATTCAAGGAATATGTCCAGAAATCAGAGTCAAAATTGAATGCAGATAAGGTTTCAGATAACATGCCATTGATTTCTGGTACTCATGAGCTGAATGATGATATGTCTGAATTGTCCAGAACTGTCCAGCTTGCCAACCATTGTGATATGAATGCAGAACAGGATGTATATTCATGGCCATTCAAAGGGGTGTTGCTAAGTGAAGGGGTGGTGATGATGCCTTTTGCCTTGCCCAATGAGACAAAAGTGAAGGGGTGGGAATTAGGCAGGATTGCAGTTATAGACCATACCCCTGAGGTTGAAGACTCCCCCTGTGACAACATTACTTTTACATGGCATGATCAACGTGTCATTGTTGAGTTTAAGAATGCAAAAAGTGAACAAGATGTGTTTTCTGATAAAACATCCATTGCCAATGATGTTCATGGTTTACTTGCTAATTGTGAAGGAGGGGTTGGTGGGTACACACTGACCAACCACAAGGTGCATACATACATCACAGACACACTGATTGTGGGAATATTTTGTGACAAAGTTGCAGATTTTGTGTTTGGTAATGAAATTCGCATCCCAGTGTATTTCCTTACAAAGCCTTACCAGCCAAAGGTTTTGAAGCAGCTGAAAGACACACAGTTGCTAATGACAACGGCAGAAACTCTCATGCTAATTGAGGAGATCAAAGCACTACTTGCTGGCCGAGTGAAATTTAAACCAATGTTTGAACTGTCCATACTGGATTTCTTTATGATCGCAGCTCCACGGTGGTGGGAAGATTTCCAAGACAGAGAGCATTATTGGTTCATGGACTATGGTGCTACTTGCACCCACACAGGATTGTTGTGGATTATTGCTGAAGCAAAGCAGCCATCTTTACAAGCTGACAGCAGAAAGCCAGAAGAAGGGGCTAGCGAACTTGTTGCATTTATGACTGTTTTCCAAGTCACTGACAAGACTGGATGCCCTGTAAGTCTTCACACTGAGAAATGGACATTTGACACAAAGTCTATATGTGCTGCTGTCCAAAGCTGGAAGATCGACGTGGGACATGCTGATACACACTCCTACAGCTTCAATGGTGTGTGCACAAGAGAACTGAACACAGAACATGGTGTGCAATTCACAGCAAAGACAGCACTGATGGTGCTAGAACTGTTATGCCATGACGGAGCTGAAGCTGCATTCGAGCAAGCTCAAATCAAAGGGATTCCTTATATCCAAACCATGGTCAGAGACATTGCAAAAACCTGTTTGCCAACAGCTGGAAATGTGGCCTAACTTGCTTGCTACTGATAAAGGCCTCATATACTGTGAAATAATGACTGTACAATTCTGGCAATTTGAATTCATCGTTTGCCACCAAGAAGATGGAGGACGAGTGTTGTACTGAACAGCTACAGAACACTGTCATTCAGGAGTGAAGTTGTTTTAAGCAGAGTGATACAAGATAAGACACTTTCCTGAAGATGTGACACAGACTGATTTGTTGATATTATGGGATGTCCAAGAAGATTCAAGCAGACACCCATTTTACAGAAACAACATGGAGTATATTGGGTTTTCTATGCTTCATACCATTCACAAAACTGACATCAGTATGATTGGATGAGTGAATGTGTTGCTTAGGAAACAGGAATGTTCATATATATATACAATGTTGGGTTTTTTAGAGCAGGATGTATATGTATACATATGTATTTTGATAACCGGAGGGTGGTAAAGGTTGAACTTTTAAAAGTAAGATACCTGGTGCATAGACACAAACATTTATGATAAGGGTGTGATGAAATGTTTAGTAGGAAGAGAATAGAGACAGGTGTAAGAGATAATTGCAGCAGGATAAGTAAATGCTTATTTTATTTTGTTGTTATGGTTTATCACACACTGTTTATTTGTTTAAGCCAACAGGTTGCTGGTTGGATCATCACTGGAGGTGAGAGAACGGCGCTGGCGTGCCTGAGATGATGATGGCCAGAGAGTGATTTCTTATACAGGAGAGAGGGTCCAGGAGGACAAAAGAGTTACAATATCTGACAGCACAACCATTACATACATCTATGTGCATTGTGCAAGACTGAACTTGTGCCTATATTGGTTGGATCCACACTCACCAATAATCTCAAGACTTTTTCAAGATTTCATTGCACTGAACTGAGTTTTACTTTACTGATATATTTGATATAATCATATGTATTATTCACTGTTTTATTAGAGTATTCACATATAAAAGGGGATTGTTTATGTTTGAGTGGATGGTGGGTAGGAAGATATTTTAAATACGGGATGTAGGAGCTCAATTGGTTAATACTGCCAGGGAATGGTGGGCTCTGCTAAACATTACACGTAATTGTAGTGATACCCCAGACATGATGCAATTAACACTTGATCCTGATAAGAGCAGAGATCTTTTGGCCAATGTATACACTGTGGTGGCTAATATTCCATACATTTTTCCAGATGATATGTATTACCTTTGTGGGAGAAAGGCATACAAATGGCTGCCCTATGGGGATTGGTAATTGTACATTGGGACGTTTGATACCCACCACATTCTTTATAGATGAGAATCAAGTTAATACCAAGCAGATTCCACATAATTTGTTAACCAAGAGAGCAGTGCGGCTTTTAAAACAGTATTATGAGGAAAGTTGGCTACAGTGGTTCAACCATGTTCAGAAATAGGGGGTTGGTTCACTGGTTTACTGCATAGGCTTATTTATGGAATTATGATCATAATATGTATGTATCATGGGATCAAGATATTATTTCTTTGTGCAGGGAAATGTTTTAACATGCTGGATTTTGCTACATTGATGCTGATTAGGAGGAAAGATTCCTATGAGAACATGATATACATGTCTTCCACACCATAAGCCCAAGGGTGGATTGTATTGGGATAGCAAAATGGCTACTGACAGGACAGCCATTTCTATTCATGGTTCTTATGTGTGTATCAGACATGAAGTGGTGTATCAGGCATGAAATGGTACAGGAATGTGGAAAGCAGACAAGCCATAAATCCACAAGGCGTTGTCTACTGCGATGTACGCTTGCGTTAAGTTTAAGAAAGTCCTTATCAGTAGTTAACCAATAAAGTAGTTTGAAGTAGGGTTATGCCCATATTAGTAGAGTTAGTTGGGTATGACAAGTAGGATACTATATAAACAAAGAACAAAGGAGATTCCAGTGGCCTGCCCTATGCCTGGACCAGAGACTGCAGCTGGTGGCTAGGATATTGTTCGTTCCAGCTCTATTCTGAGAGGAGGCTCCTGGATCGTGTAACCATCTTACATTCCGAAGCTAAGTAACTATTATTCTTCCATATCTTGTTATCTGTTGTAATAAATTATATCTTTTTTCAAGATACTGGTTTATGTGGCTTAATTAACCTTCTGTATCCAAGAACCTTATCTCGTTCCACCGGGAACAATGGCGATGGTTACAGATGCAATCGCATGATGCTAATAGTAATATCGCCACATGTACTAAAGTGTGAGTTCATCTAAAATAGCGCTTAGGCGGACATTCGCAAAATGGCGTCTTGCGATCTCATTTCCAAGATGGCGTCTTGCGGCCAGTCGCAAGATGGTGTTGCTGCGAATCAATTTTAAACTGATCTTGTCTCTGTCAATAATCCAGCTTCGACAGTCCACCCTTTGATAGCGAACAACATGCTATCACAATCTGATTTTAAAATATCATTTAGGCTTACATTTATATACTATTTTGTGTTATTATGGGATGGCACAAGGTGGTTCTTAATCCATCAATAATGTGTCTCTGAGTGGGGACATAAAACTACTATTATATGCGCACCGCAGATCTTGGAAGATCATGTGAAAGGTGTGGGGATACACCAGTCCTATAAAGGCAGTCTTGAAGGGGAATTGAGACTTTACATTATCTGAAGTGTTTTTAAAAATAACATTTCAATAATACATTCTATGCATGTCTAAATATAATACATTAAATGATGGTATTTCCTAGTTCAGGGTTGTAATGCAGTTCTGTATTTACCTCGGTATTCATACTGACCACCATCATAATTTTGCTCTTTCGTTTTACTCTATTTTTACATTTTCCACACTTCAACACAATAGGAACACACCGGACACATATGCCAATTATTATGATGACAATCAGTATAAGGATTAAGAATTTGCCTATGCTGGCGATCATTTCCTGGACCCATTCCCCTAGACCTGAGAACCATTTCACTTGGTTCAGCCATGAAACCCATCCTTCTATCTTCTCCCTTACTTCAGCCACTAAAGCGTTATGGTTCTTACGAAACTCCCATTTTAACTGCAGAATTTCATCCATCTTCCGGTCTATCACCTCCTTGGGGTCACTGGTATCATTGGTGACATAGGTGCAACATTTTACTCCAAATTGGGTGGCCAACGTTACGCAATACCCTCCAGTAACAGCAGTTAAATAATTTAACACTAGCCTGTGTTGCACCAGTTCTTTCTGGTATGCTTGCAATTCTCTCCCTGTATACCTGAATTTGTCATCGTACATCTCGGTGATATTATCTATCAATTTAGCAAGTTCCTGAATATATCTAAAGTTTAATGTACCCCAAGCGATCCTGGTGGGATCCAATGCGACTAAAACTTGAGTGGCTTTGTGCACATCACCAGGTATCATATTTCGTTTGCCTCTGTGTTCATATTGTGTGTGAAGATATGGTGACGGTGTGTTTTTATGTATACCAAGCATTTCAACATGTGTGAGGGTCATAACTTCTGGGACTACTCTTCCCAGGTAACACAAACCTTCGGAACTTGGGGAGAGCCACTTATCTGCTTTTCTTCCACATATAAAATATACATTATCAGGGAGAACATAAGGAATGGTATGCATCATTATCATTAAGCACATTTCCCTTGCAAACAATCCTATTTCTGGGTCTTCCATCTGGTACATGCAAGTTTCTGGTTGTATTATTTTAGCACAATAACTATCTGGCACCTTACCAATAATTTATTTGGTGGAACTCAATGTATAACGTTACCTAAAATGTTTCCCACTAGATTTAATTGAGCGTAACAGATCATGGTTTATGGACTCATTATCAGCTATTTGTGAGAAGGTCATCATCTGACTATTCCCCATCACTTCCCAACTCCCGGGTTTATTGGAGTTGGTTATGCTTAAACACAAAAGTGATCTATCTACTTGGAATTGATATAGTTTGAAATGAGGTGGTTTGGATGAGAGAAATTTTCCATCCAATGTTTTCCCTTTTTGTAATTCTAAAATTTCCGTGATATTCAGCGGAAATGGCACCAACCCTACATTATGCTGTCCCTGTGGCACATGTGAACACACCCAGCAATCAGTTTGATTTAACAGTTTGCCTACCATGCTATGATAATCCTCTAAAGGATACCCACCCCAGTACGGGTTATATTTAGGTTGGCACCATTGGATACAGTTCTCATCAACTAGGGACCCACAAAGCTCACAAATACAGGAATCTTCAGATGATAAACCTCCACACTGTCCCCGAGTATCCGGAATGACAGCTCTCTTAACAATAACAGTACTAAGATTGGTCAGACACTCCCCTGATTGGCATTGCACTCCTCCTGACTCCACTCCATCAACACTGCCATCAGCTCCCATTTCCTCTATCGGTCTCCCATCACAGAAACTGGATATTCCGGAACCGACCAGGATGGTGAACACTCTAAAAGTGAATATGAAAAAGAACACAGCAGGCCCGTCCATTGTCACAACAAGACCTGCAAATTTCTCTTAGTTCAGGTATCTCACTACGACCTTTTCAATCCTCCTGGAACAAGCTCGCGAGCGACAGGTCCACGCTATCAGCCTTGTCTCCAACTTGTTTCTCCACCGGTAGAATGACCTTTTTGCAGTGAGTGGAATGGACCCAGGTATCTCTCTCAGCCACCTTCAAAGATGTAGTACTTGTCAGCAGCACCTGGTACGGGCCTTCCCACCGATCAGTCAAACAACCTGAACGCAAGAAATTTGTGATCATAACATATTCTCCTGGTTCAACATCATGACAGTTAGTTTCAGGCATATCATGGGACAACAATTTCAGTTTCTGCTGCTGTTGCTTTAACTGCTTACTCATTGATATAAGATACTTTACAGTTACCTCGTTGTTACCCATCAAGTCTTCCTGTGGACTTATAATCAAATGAGGTTGTCTACCGAACAGTATTTCAAATGGGGACAGATTTAGAGGGGGTCTAGGAGTGGTCCTTATGCTATGTAGGACCAAAGGTAATGCTTCTGGCCATCCTAGTCCAGTCTCTGCCATGATTTTACTTAACTTATTTTTAATAGTCCCGTTCATCCTCTCTACCTTGGCACTGGCTTGGGGTCGGTAGAGGGTGTGAAGTCGGCTATTAATACCCATCAGCTTACACATATTTTGAAAAACATCACCTGTGAAATGAGTAATCCTGTCACTCTCAATGATTTTAGGGATACCGTACATGCATACAAATTCCTGAACTATTTTCTTGGCAGTAAACGCATCAGTATTAGTGGCCGCTGGGTAGGCCTCAACCCAATTAGAAAATACATCAGTGCACACTAATATATACTTAAGATTCCTGCAGGGTGGTAATTGGATGAAATCAATTTGTATCACCTGGAAAGGTCCATCAGTCGGTGGAATGTGGGACGGTTTGGTAGGGGTCACTTTCCCTATGTTTTTCCTCAAGCAGGTCAGACAGGACATTGCTATCTTTTCTGCTTGTGAAGAAAAACCTGGTGTGCACCAGTATGCTCTCACCAACTTGCACATACCTTGTTTTCCCAGATGAGTCAGACCGTGTGCTGCCTCAGCCAGGCTGGGGTAATATGCCTTGGGGGCTACTGGTTTACCTTGTCCATCCCTCCAGAGCCCGGAGAACTCTTGCCCACATCCCTTAGACTTCCAAATGGACTTTTCTTGAATTGAACACAAATTTTGCATCTCAATTAGTTTCAGCATATCAATTGTTTGGAAAGACATAATTTTTTCAGTGGGAGAAAACATTTTTAACCCTGCTGCCCATTTTGCAGCTTCATCGGCTCTGTTGTTGCCCAGTGACACCGGATCATCCTCACATGTATGGGCTTTACATTTAATTACTGCCACCACTTTGGGCAGTTGGATTGCTTCTAAAAGATGTTTTATGTGTCGGGAATGTGCAACTGGTGTGCCTGCTGCTGTCATAAAATTTCTCAGACACCATAGAGCCCCAAAATCGTGCACCACCCCAAACGCATACCTCGAGTCAGTGTAAATGTTAGCAGATTTGCCTGCTGCCAGTTCACATGCTCTAGATAGTGCTACTAACTCTGCCACCTGGACCAAGAGGTTTAGCTTCTATGATGTCTGTGTCATTTACAACAGCATAACCTGTACATAATTCACCTGTGTCTGTTTGTCTATGACAACTCCCATCCGTATAAAAAGTCACATCCACATTCTCTAAAGGTGTGTCGTGTATGTCAGGTCTAGCAGTAAAGGTCTGATTCAGATATTCCATACAATCGTGCGTATCATTATGTCCGCTGAACTCACCTCCCGCCAGCAACTCGCCTCCTTCCACCCTTTGTACATCATGTTGTACATATGGTAAATACGTTGCTGGATTCAGCATGCTGCAACGTTTAACAGTGATGTTTGCGGGTGCGATTAGAGCTAGTTCCCATTTGGTAAACCTAGCCGAAGAGACTTGTCTGGTTTGAGTTGAGTTCAACAGAGCAGATACAGCATGGGGAGTGTAGACAATCATATCATGACCCAATACTACGTCCTCACTTTTACTCACCAATAAAGTGGTAGCTGCTACACTTCTCAAACAAGTGGGGAGTTATCTTGCCACAGTGTCCAATTGGGCACTGTAGTATGCTACGGGCCTACTGGCATCACCATGTTTTTGTGTAAGGACACCTGCAGCACAAACATCGGCTTTCGTACAATACAAATCAAAAGGTTTTTCATAATCAGGTATTCCCAATGCTGGAGCTTTTGTCAGACTATCCTTAAGATTAAGAAAAGCCTGCTCTGTTTCCTCTGTGTGTATGACACGATCGAGCTTTGAGGAAGAGACTAATTCCTGTAAAGGCAAGGCCAAAATAGAAAAACCTGGGATCCACATTCCACAGTATCCACACATTCCCAAGAAATTACGAACTTGCTGTTGATTCTGCGGCATGGCCTGGATTCTATCATTTGTAAGATGTCGTAACCCCTAGGTTAGGCAGTGTCCCAAATATTTTACTCTGGATTGGCACGGCTGTAGTTTGACCTTAGCCACCTTGTGTCCTGTATGCGAGAGATGAAGCAACAAAAGTTTAGTATCATTCAAACATGACATAAACGAGTCAGAACATAGCAATAAATCGTCCACATATTGAATTAGAACAGATCCATTGGCAGGTTGAAAAGATTGTAAACAGTCGTGTAATGCTTGGGAGAAGATACTGGGGCTTTCTATGAAACCTTGGGGTAACCGTGTCCATGTGTATTGTACACCTCTGTATGTAAATGCGAATAGATACTGACAGTCAGGGTAGAGAGGCACAGAGAATAAAGCAGAACAGAGGTCAATGACAGTGAAATGGGTTGCATTTGGTGGGATCTGCATCAGGATGACAGCTGGATTTGGCACTACAGGGAATTGGCTCTCTACTACCTTATTAACACCTCTAAGTTCTTGTACCAGCCTATAACCCCTCCCACCACTCTTCTTCACCGGGAAGATGGGACTGTTGGCTACACTAGCTGTATGAACTAAAATTCCCTGTTGCAATAATCGCTCAATTATTGGAAAAACCCCTAATTCTACCTCCTGTTTTAGTGGGTACTGGGGAATTGTTGGAGCTTGCCTACCGCTTTTTAAATTTACCATTACAGGGCTTATGTTTGCCATTAATCCAGTGTCCTGTCCATCCTTAGTCCAAAGGGAATCTGGAATTTGGGAAATTTCATCTACCTGAGATGGATTTTCATTTAAACTTGTAGAGTGATACATTATCCTTTGGGGAGTGTCCAACATATCCCGCACCTCGTGTGCAACTCTCTCTGGGATATCTAAAAATACACCATCAGGGGTGCAATATATAACACATCCCATCTTACATAACAAGTCTCTACCCAGCAGGTTAGTAGGAGTCGCAGCAGCCAGAAGGAAAGAATGCCTGGTATGCAACGGCCCAATAGTAACCTCTGTGGACTATGTTAAAGGATAATGTTCCACTTTACCTGTTACACCCATTGTTGGTACTGTCTCGTTGGTCACCTGTAAATTAACGGGAGATTTTATCACTGACCTGGTCGCCCCTGTGTCTACAAGAAAAGGATATTCAGTACCAGCTACATCAACCATCATGACCGGTTCTTCCCTAGTACTTCCCGTTAACCTGACTATCTGTAGACTACAGGTATGACCTGACCCCTAGCATTGGCTACCATTCTCCAATAAAGCATATAGGGCCACAATTGGAGCTGGTGCCTGCTGGACATTTGCTGGTCTCTGTGCATATCCCTTATGGGGATGTCCAGGTCTTCCCTGATTTGGGGTTCCTACTCTTTTTACTGTACAGTTTCTACTTAAGTGTCCTGTTTGTTTACAATTTAAACATGTTCGTGGATCGGCTGAAGACACGTGTTGTTGTGAGGTTTGAGCAGAGGGTAAAGGTGGTGGATATGGAAAAGGATAGGGAGGGTAAGGGTATTGTGGGGGATATGAGGTTTGTGAGTCGTATGGGACCTGTGGTTGTATAGGGTTTGTGGAATAGAGCTGTGTTTGTTGTTGCATGGGGTTAGTGAGGGCATATAACTGTTCAGGTGTAAGTGTGTGTGCAGATGCGAGTGTATCTGTTGGCTGTGATGTTACCGTCATTCCCTCCAGAGCTTGTATACTGACAGCCATTAGTTTTTCGCTCTGGGACTCTCTTCTTTTATAAGATGTTTTTATCATGTTCTATGTCAGATTCTATGAGGGTATCTATTGTGACTCCCCTCCAGCCAGGTTGTGAGGTCTGAACCTGAGTCTTTAAATTCTCTTTCAGACCATCCATGAGTACCGTGACAATCATTCCCCTGTGGTGAGTGCTATCTTTAATATCTTCTAATCCAGTGTACTGGGTGATAGCCTGCAGAGCCCGGTCTCAATAATCTTCTGCAGATTCACTCTCCATTTGCTTAATGGTGAAAATTTTGTTCCAGTTAACTACTACTGGAAAATATATACCCAATTGAGTTACAATGCAGGAAATGTTACCTTGGTTTACTTGGTCTGTTATGGGAACGTCACCATCCAATACACAATCCGTGATAAATTTTGTCACATTTGTATTGCGTGGTAGACAGGCCCTTAACACCACACGCCAAACTTTATTAGTTGGCTCATGAGAACTACCCAAATTTCTCAAAAATCTTTCACATTTGGCTAGTTCCCTTTTGGGATCGACGAAATCATTTATGATGGAATTTAGTTCTTCTCTTGTCCAGGGACAATGCATTACTACTTCCCTCGTGGGCACTACACCGTTCGCATCTGCATTTCCATTCGGAACGGTTATTGTCCAAATGGGATGCAGACCGGCAGTGCTGCTACCTTTGACCTTGTTACCTGGCTGGGGGTTTAATCCGTTGCATCTTTGTATGGTATTAACAACTTCCTCTACGGGTGCAGAGGGTGTTAGCACTTCCCTTACTGTTACTGATGGAGATGACGGCACCACTCGTGATTGTTGTGATGCAGCATCTATCATCTGTACAGCATGGGAAATGGCAGACATTACAATAGGCTCATCATCCACATCATGAACATTTTCTTTATAGTTACTTAAGAGGGGGTACAAATTGCTTGTAAAATTTTTAAGGGTATTTTTGGTAACTGTACTTGCACCTCCATCCACATAAGGTGGGGGTGGTGAGCATGAACTGCTGGCAATACTCTCCACAACGCTACCTTGCTGCACATGCGTGCCATTTTGCGTCTCGCCCGTATTGCAATTCAGCGTCGCGGATGTATTCTCTGGCAATGCGCTCGCAACGCTAGTTTGCGTTGCTTGTACATTTTTAAGCCACGCATCCCCTTCATGCTGCCACAACTTTAAACATTCATAATATTTGACCTTTTTTTCTCGGGAGCGCATCAGACTGATGTGATCCCGGACATTATCTAGTACATTTTTATCAAAACTACCAATTCTGGGAAACGGTCTAACACTCTTCATCGTCATTTTAAACCATACATCACAATACCTTATGGCATAAGTACCGTACTTAGTATGCATAATACGACAGGTCGATCCAAACAGCGCTTCCATTAGCAGCACATAATTGTCTAACATCTCTATTGTTTGCATGGCCCCCATTCTGAGACAACTCCTATGCTTTTCAATAAAGATTTAAACTGGTGAAAGACAATCAAGATACTTTCACTTACCTGTGGACGATTTAAACGGCAGCACCCACACACCTGGATAAGATTTGAAAAAGGCAACTTCCACACCCGGATAAGATTTAGTAAGGCAACTTCCACACCTATGGAAGTTTAAGTCGGCTACTTCCACGCACCTCTCTACAACAAAGACAACATGTACACCTGCTACTCTGTATAGAATGGTAAGATGCTTACCGAGCGACTAGTACTTAGCCCTTAAAGGTCATACGGTACCTCTAACTGTAGGGAACAAGTTACCCCTACTAACAAATACTCACTGTTACACACTTTTTCCTGCGCAGAAAAATACACGTTAACCCAGATATTGATTATAATTGAAAAATGTAAACCTCAACGGCTTTATTTAAACACGTGGCAGCACAACCAGAAGTACATATACGCTACTGTGCGACCAGTCACATACACAATAATGCGACTACCACACAACCGTATGACAACTTTTTAGCTGTGTACGCAAAAGTGCACCTTTACTGTATGCAAAACTGCGACTCAGCTGCGTGCTCAATACTGCGGCACCCCTTTAAATGTTAGGTTCTATCAACAAAGGAAAACAAACTTTTTCCTCTTTTGTCCCTGGATTCTAGTCTGCTTCCTTGGCTCACACGAAAATGGATAACGATCTTTCAGCACAAAGCGGTTGCAGGTAAACCCTGCATGTGGCCACTCCACCCTTTGCTGAGATATCGATAACCGTATGTGCCATGTGAGTAGGTAAGTGACTTCACGATGAGCCCCCAACTAAGGATTCTGCCTTTGAACCTCTATATACCCCTGCCTATACCTTCTAATATCCTTCCTATAAACCTCTAAGGATGACGCTGGGGGTCTCTGGTTTCCTGCCTCATGCAATCATCCTAACAGTTGTTCATATTATGTACATTTTGTTGCTTGAAGTCTCTGCGGTCCATAAGTTGAGAATGCATGATGTGATCTCCACACCGATAGTACCGGAATACTGTTGAAAGAGTACGCATCAGTACAATACCAATCACGGCTTACTTATCATGTATAAAACCTTAGTTACCAAATAATCTTTAGTTCACAGCATTTATGCTAAATGAACAAACTTAAATCTTATACTTTAAAGCTTATTAAACCTTTTATGTGAATATGTAATGTGTAAGTATGCGGGGTGTGATGTAAAGATGTTAGTTAACTTGGGGCAGATGCGTGCGCATGAAGCTAATAAACAGCATTTTCATACAGGATTTTATGCATTCGCTAATATGCAATTGTGCGTATTAATGTGTGTCTGAGAAATGGTGCACTTAAATCTCACTTAAACTAAGTGAACACCTAGCAGTGTGGAATGCTGAGCATTATAGTTCCACACCCCCCCCCTCTCTCAGCAGCCCCCACCCTTCCCAGGCTCAAAAGCACAGTCCTTTGTTCTCCCAGGTTCTTGTGTAAATGCAAATTAGCACAGCTACAAGACCCAAACCTCAGATAACACTCTTGGCTTTGAAGGTATTTTATTGTAGGAAGCCTGCTAATGTAAGGTGCTACAAACGACCCTCTTGCTGTATTCGAGCAGGGCCACCTGGAGTGAGAGCAGACATTATGTCCAGGAAGCTTGTCTACACAGGCTAGTTGTCACGTGGCCATTTGCTCTGTTTAGCTAATGCAATCCAATTTTTTTTATATACTGTACAGCCATTTCTGAAATATATCCTTTAGGGGAATTATAATAATATACACTTTATCCAGAGCACCCAAACTCTACAAAGTCATGAAATGGGCTTTTGATGGATCGCCGTAACTTATGGCAATGGTCACAGATGCAATCGCATGATGCTAATAGTAATATTGCCACATGTACTAAAGTGTGAGTTTATCTAAAATGGCGCTTAGGTGGCCATTCGCAAAATGGCATCTTGCGATCTCATTTCCAAGATGGCGTCTTGCGGCCAGTCGCAAGATGGTGTCACTGCGATTCAATTTTAAACTGATCTTGTCTCAGCCAATAATCCAGCTTCGACACACCTCTATGGACTTCAAAGGACACAACTTTGTATCCACACTGATGAATTAGTGTCTGTCTCTTTAAATTTTAAATGAAAATTTTTCCTTGCTGCAATTTAAGTGTGTAATTGCCCGCATTCTCCACCAAATGTGACACAGTCAGGATAGGGGTCCCTCTCCTGGGGTAGATGGACTCCCTCTTTACACACACAGCAGCTGTAGAAACAGGATACAAGTCTGGGGTTCTCGTATAAACTGGTCGGCACCATTCTTTATTGTGCCAAATGAATATAAACATAAACAAAACATAAACATAAGTCCTAGCCCGGCTGGGCACTAGCTACACAGCAGATTCCCTCTCTATAATAACGGTAGGGCCTATTGCCCTCACCATCAACAAAACACATGCACAGTACCTACAAGGAAAGTAACCAAGTGTCTCTGGACAGGCTAGTCTGCCTGCTCTCCCGGGTGTGAGACACTCAGCCACAAACTAACCCAGCTTATATTCGCCATTTCCAGGTGAAACCACTAATTGACCTGCACCCAGGCTAAAAGGCCCAAAATCTGGAGTGGCCTGTGGATGGAGCCCTCCCTCTCCTCACATCCACACCCCCAGGACCCAAACCGGCTTTTCTCTAAATCCGACATTTCTAGTCTGTTTTTCCCAAACAGACTTCTCCTGGGGGTTTCAGAACACATATGACAGGAACCTAGGACATACATAGAAGCCATTCCACACTTCTCCAGTGCTTCTATCACAATATATATACCCCCGTGTTTTGGTTTTGGATTTGTATTTCCTTCAAGGTTTTGGATCTGGATTTGGTTTTACAAAACCACCCTTGCGTTTTTTGGTTTTGGATCTGTATTTTTTCTAAAAAAAACATAAAAACAGCTGAAATCACATAATTTGGGCCTGTTTTTGTTCCTACAGAATCATTTCCAGTCAATTTTGACCACCTCACAGCTCACAATATTGATTTCATCCAGTTTAGGCCAAAAGGTTGCATTGAGCTAGCTGGCTTAATAAGCTAAGCGACAGCAGTGGGCGGCACTAACATTTGGCAGTTAGGCTTCCAACATGGCACTGCAGTGGCAGACAGGATGGCAGTTTAATAAACTATAAAATTTAAAATGTCAGACAGCAATGCCCCAAACAGCACATAATGCAAATAAAAGAGGTGCAAGATGGAATTGTCCTTGGGCCCTTCCACCCACTCTTACATTGTATATAGTAAACAGGACATGCACAGTTTAACAAACCAATCACTTCAGCAACAGGGACTGCCAATTGTGGCTGAAGCAATTGGTTTATTTGGT
The DNA here is from genome assembly GCA_031769625.1 of Taudactylus pleione. Taxonomy (NCBI): domain Eukaryota; kingdom Metazoa; phylum Chordata; class Amphibia; order Anura; family Myobatrachidae; genus Taudactylus; species Taudactylus pleione. The sequence continues at coordinate 2,073,427 of JAUIMM010000759.1, read as the reverse complement.
CCCCCACAAAACAAGCTACCAATGGGCAGCTGACATTGCTGGCAATGATCTCTCTGTGCACAAACTGGCTTTACAGAGGCAAGATGTCACCATCATCATCCGATTCCTCACCCTCATCAGTATGTACATCATCTTCATACAATATTAATTCGTCCCCGCTGGAATCCACCATTACAGCCTCAGGTGCCTCTGTACTTTTTGGATGTAATTGGTGGTAAAGGTCTTCCTCATGAAGTTTGTAGTTCATTTTGATGAACATCATCTTTTCCATATTTTGAGGAGTAGCCTCCTACGCCAATCGCTGACAAGGTTCCCGGCTGTGCTGAAAACTCTTTCTGAGTACACACTGGAGGGTGGGCAGCTCAAGTAAAGCAAAGCCAGTTTGTGCAAGGGCCTGCAAATTGCCTTTTTTTCCTGCTAGTAGTGAAACGGACTGTCTGATATGCCTATTTGGACGATATCATTAAAATAGTTCTCAACCATTGTTTGAATGGTTACCGTATCAGATGAAGTCACGGTAGAGGTCTCATTAATTGTAGGCATTCTTTTAGACCTTACCAGATGTCAAAATTTGGTTGTGTTGACTCATCTGCATCACCAGTGGGAAAGTTTAGTTTTTTCCTGGCAGCCGCATTTGCTGGAGAAGGAGGAGCCATTGCTGCATCACGTGCCATTTGAGCTTACAATTTGCTTATCAACTTCTCTTTGCATCTCTGATCTGTGCCCGTTCGGAAGAAAGACACAATGTATAACTTAAACCTAGGATAGAGCATGGTTACCAAAATGTATTGCTCAGATTTTAAGATCCTGACAACCCTTGGATCCTGGCAAAGTGACCAAAGGACTTGATTTACAGTCTGCCATACTTAGCGGAATCGCTTCATTTCAGCTCCTCCTTCAGTTTATCAAGCTGCTTTTCCAGCAGTCTAATGAGGAGAATTACCTGACTCAAGCTGGCAGTGTTTGAACTCACTTCACAGGTGACTACTACGAAGGGTTGCAGCACTCTGCCCAAAATGGAAGGTATTTTCCACTGAGCTTGAGTAAGGTACAGTCCACCTAATCTTTTTATGTCATACTTTGTTGTGTAGCTTTGGATGGCTTTTTGCTGTTCCTCCATCTGCTCAAGCATATAAAAAGGTGGAGTTCCACCAAGCTGGTGACAGGGCAAATTCAACATTTCTTGCAGATGCTGCAATCCTCTACTTGCACCTGCTGAATGGCGAAAATGCCCAGAAATTTTGCGGGCCAGGAGAGCATCTCCTGCACGGCCCTGTCATTTAAAAAAAAAAAATTCACCTCCAAGTAAATAGTGTGGGCAAAACATGGGATATGTTGTAATTCACTCAGCTGTAAAGCTCTCACAATATTGGTGGCATTGTCAGAAATCACAAATCCCGAGGAGAGTCCAAGCAGGGTAAGCCAATTTGCAATGACTTCCCTGAGTTTTTCTAAGAGGTTGTCAGCAGTATGCCTCTTAGTGAAACCGATTATACACAGAGTAACCTGCCTCTGAATAAGCTGCTTTTTCTTAGATGCTGCAGCTGTTGGTGCCACTGAAGGCAATACATCCACCCAGTGGGCTGTTACAGTCATGTAATTTTGCGTTTGCCCTGTTCCACTTGTCCATATATCTGTGGTTAAGTGGACAGTGGGTACAACAGCATTTTGGAGGACACTAATTAAGTTTTTTTTAATGTCCCTGTACAGGCTGGAAATTGCTTTCTAGTGAAGTGAAACCTAGATGGGTTTTTGTAGCGGGGACAGAGGACCTCAATTGGGTGTAGTAGATATTACCGACGGCCACCGTCAAATCCCAACAGCGGAAGCCCAGCAGAGGTGAAGATCCTGAACACTAAATAAGGTAAGTACTGCTAACCCTACTCCCTACCCTTACCCTCCCTTAGGGGTGCCTAACCCTAACCTCCCCCCAAGTGCCTAACCCTAAACCCTCTCTAAGTGCCTAACCCTAAGTCTCCTGGGGGGGTGCCTAACCCTAACCCACCCTTTCCCTAGCCTAAACCTAACCCTCCTGGGGGGGTGCCTAACCCTAAATCCCCCCAAGAGCCCTAACAACTAACCTGCCCCTCCCATGGCTGTCCACGTCTGGCACCCGCCTTACCTTAGTTCGGTATACCGGGCGTCAGTCTTCCGACGTAGGTCTAATTACAGGCGGCAAGTTTTCGACGCCTGTCTTCAGTACCTTGCTGGGATTTGACAGTCGGGAAGCAGGCAGTCGGTATTTAGACCGTGGGCTTCCTGACTACATCTCCCACAATTAACTCTCTAAAAACCCACTGCACTAATAGCGGATGTCGGATGCACATCTAATACCGGCATAGATGTTATGGCGTCAGTGATACACTGTGCAACTGGGTGACTGATTCATACTTGCAAAAAATTGTTTAACAGTCAATTGTTTTTTAGAACTACTACTAGTATTCTTCCTGGTCCCTTTCTGGGATGAAGATCCACTCCCAGCAGCAGCAGCAGGTGTAGCACTCAAGGATTCTTCTGAGAATAACAGGATAGGGGAGGACTGAGTTAGTCTTATCAAATTGGATGCAGAACTACTTCCAATTATGATTGAGGATATTGTTGATGAAGGTGTTGGTGGTAAAGATGCCAGGTGCTTGGATCTAGCAGAGAGAAGGGAGCTAGCTGACGCTGGACTGCTTGTTGTTACTTTTGTAGCCAAAGTTTCTGAACTTTGCAAACAATTTTGATGGATGTGCTGTAGATGATGTAACAGGGAGGAGGTTACTAGATGGTTAGGGTCCCTACCTCTACTTACTCTGGCATGACAACAGGTACAGATGGCTTGACAATTGTTGTCTATATTTGGGTAGAAATGATTCCACACATAAGAAGTGGATTTTTTTGTTTTATGCCCAGGCATGACAATGGTCTTTTCATTATCATGGGCAACAACTGTTTCCATGGGGTTCTGATTTACATGAACAACATCCTCATCAACAACATCCTCATCATCAACATCCGTATTAGCATCAGCTACACAAATATCCTCCTCAAACTGGTGCACTTCCACAGAAGCATTCTCAATTTCTATGTTAGCATGTTGACTTGTGCTGCTCATCCCCACATTCGCAGAGGATGCACAAGGAGGTTCCTCTTCGAGTAAAGTATTGGAAAGGTCAGGCTCACACATGGCACCCGCTAACACACTTCAAGGTAAATTTACTAAAGTGAGAGTTTTTAGAAGTGGCGATGTTGCCCATAGCAACCAATCAGATTCTAGCTATTATCTTCTAGTCGGTGCTAGATAAATGTTAAGTAGAATCTTATTGGTTGCTATGGGCAACATCTCCACTTCTAAAAACTCTCATGTTAGTAAATATAGCCCTTAGACTCTCCTCAGGGACATTTCTGAGTGCACAGTTGGTACCTGTGCCTTAACGATTTAAATTTTTTTTAAACATCTACAGGGAGAAGGGCTTACATCATCATAAGAGGCAGAACCACAAATCATAAATAAAGGCCAAGGCCTTAGCTTTTCCTTGCCACTTCGTGTGGTGAAAGGCATATTGCCAATTTTATGTCTTTCTGCAGCTAACTTTCCCTTTGATGTTTTTTCTTGACCACTGTAAAAGATTTTTTATTTTATTTTAGATGCCCTGACTTAAGCCCTGTATGCCCTTCAGCATCAGCTTTAGTAGATTATGTAGACGGACTAGTATCGTCATGACTGGTGGCACTGGCAGCAGCTCCAGTGGTTCCTGCTCTCCTCTCAACTGATCGTTCTCCATTTCAGCAAACAGGAATGAAGTGGGGTACAGCACACACGTCAATTTGTACCAATTTTAAATAATTAAACTGTGGTATCAATGACCTACAGTGTCACAATATTTTTTATGAATAAGAAAAGAATAACAAACTGCACTACCACTTACAGTGTCACAAGATTTTTTAGGAGTAAAACACTGCACTATCACTTACAGTGTTACAATATTTTTTATGAATAAGAAAAGAATAACACACTGCGCTACCACTTACAGTGTCAAACGATTCTATTATGAGTAAAACACTGCGCTACCACTTAATGTCACAATAATTTTTATGAATAAGAAAAGAATAACACACTTTGTTACCACTTACAGTGTCACAATATTTTTTAGGAATAAGAATAACACTGACTTATAGTGTCACAATACGTGGATGATAAACTGCGGTCTAGCCAGCAGTGTCAACGAACAGTAATTAATAGTGTACCTCTGGACGAGGCAGCAGCCCCTTGATGAACAACACAGCACCCCTTTATGGACAACAAAGCACCCCTGCGGAGTGTGGATGGACCACCTGCAGAGTCACAAATACGTGGATGATAAAATGCGGTCTAGCCAGCAGTGTCACCGAACAGTAATTAATAGTAGCTAGCACACACAAAAAAAAAATATATATATATTTATTTTTTGGGGAATGCTAATTTTATTTAACTTTTATTTTTTTTACACTGGGGAAGAGTACCTCTGGATGAGGCAGCAGCTCCTTGATGAACAACACAGCACCCCTTTATGTACAACAAAGCACCCCTGCAGAGTGCGGATGGACCACCTGCAGAGTCACAAATACATGGATGATAAACTGCGGTCTGGCAGGCAGTGTCACCGAACAATAATTGAGTAGCTAGCACACACACACACACACACACACACAAAAAAAAGGTTTTATTTTTATTTTTTGTGGAATGATAATTATTAATTTTAACTTTTATTTTTTTTACATGGGGGAAGAGTACCCCTGGATTGTCAGAGCACCCCTTTATGAACTGCAGCCCTTGCCCCTTGATTGACAGGACAACAGTGACATAGCAGCACACCTCACTTTATGTACTGCAGCCCCAGATCAACAACACTGCACCATTGAACTACAACACTGCAGCCTTGATCAACAGAGAAGAACAGAGCCCCTTGATTGACAGGACAACAGTGACACAGCAGAACCCAGCCTGACAGCATGGACCACACCAACAACAGAGAAGAACAGAGCATGTCTGTTCTGTACACTCTTCACAGCCGGTGTGAAAATGGCGGTGATCACTGGGACCTTCATAGAATCCAAAACCCGCGAGAATCCGACTGCGGGAGGATGATGTTTTGCCTTGTTTTTGCATACGAGTCAGGCAGGAAAACCTGATCCGGACTTCAATCCGACTCGGAATTGCAATGTTCGGGTGGGTTCGGTTCTCGGAGAACCGGACCCGCTCATATCTTTGCCAATAATGAAGTTGCTTCTGCCAACATATTTTTAATTTGAGGTATTCTAAATATATTGCTTTGCCTAGAGCATTGACAAGCAGCACTATACGAGGTAGAGACTGGTGGCAGCAGCGCCTTCACCCACCACTCACCCCAATGTCACTGTGTGGCCTGCAGACTGCTATGTAGCCTATCCTATTCAAGTGAACGTGGGCCTGTCACCTTTAGGTTCAGTTATGTGGCATTGTACATGGTTTTGCCTCCGTTTGTCACAATACTTCTGATTGGCGGTCACCAGTCATGAAGAGCAAAGTCACAGTAGGGGTGTCAGAGTTCAGCCGGGGATCAGCCATCCCTTACCGTCCCGCTGGCTTCGTCTCACATCCCAGGCAGTTGGGCGGCTGGCGCAGCGACGTGGGAGGAGCAGAGCATTCACCCTGTTGCTTCTGTGTCAGGCGGTCCGGTGTGCGGGGATCGCAGTTTCCGTCATGGGCGCCGCCATGACACTTTTTCCTATGACAGTACTTCCTTCCCTGTGTGGCCTGGCTGGTCAGCTGACGCTGTAGACCTATCAGCAGGCTTCCAGGGGTATATATCCGGCTCCTGTGCTCCAGGTAGTTGCCTGAACAACCATTGTCGCTGCTAGTGTAACTAGTGGAGTCTTGTTCTAGGTTCCCGTGCTTCCAGTGTGTTTCTTCCAGAGTATTCTTCTGAGCAACAGAGCATCCTCACCGCAGTGCTTTTCCATCACAGCCTGTGTGCAAGTTGTACCATCCATCTCACCGCAGTGCTTTACCATCACAGCCTGTGTGCAAGTTGTACCATCCATCTCACTGCAGTGCTTTACCATCTCAGCCTGTGTGCAGTTATATTATCCGTTCCACCGTAGTGCTTACCGTCACAGCCGGTACGCCGTTCCACTACCCACCTCGTTACAGGGTCTCTCTGCCTCGGACCGGTACACATCACATTGCACCATAGTGCATCCTCTCCTACCGGCAATCTGGTAAGGTGTGTGCGCAGACATATTCCGTGGGGTGTCCAGCTACTACCACCAGCCTTCTAGTGTATCTTAGTGCTCTTCCTCCAAGCACCTCAAGTGCCTTATCTCCAGCCAGGAGTTCTACCCCACTCTCCGTGCCCTCCTGAGGCATTACCCTCGGGCCATGAGTGTTTGAGTCTCTTTTCCCTATGGGGCTTGGTCACCTAGTCAAAGGACCGCGACCTGCTTACAGGGAGAAGTGCAAGCCCATATCCCGCTTGGAGGGGTCACTGGTGAACACCTCCTTGTGAGTTAGACTACGCACCAATGACTAGGTCTTGCCAACGACCAAGACTTGTGGATGCGGAAATCATACATCCAGGCCCCTCGCCTTCGTCTCTTCCCGCAGCCTCGGCTTTCAAAGACCTGCCGCCCAGCGTAACAAGGGGATTGGGTAGTGGAAGGGTCAAATACAGGGAAGTGGTTAGAGGAACACATTGGGAGAGGTGGTGACAGGAATACATGGAGAGGTTGTCAGAGGCACAGATGGGAAAGGGGGGGTTAGAAGCACTTCTTTGATTTTCAAACAGAAAAGGGTAGAGGACTGCCCTTCTTGGGTATGGTGTTGTATTTAGGATTCTAAAACTCTATATGGATTGGGGGATTATGCAGCTTATTACTGTAGGAGTACCAGTTCCTATTAGGAAAGTATGAGCGCTCACCTGTGTGTTCGTGTAGGGGGGTGGGTGGGGGGAAAGGTATGTGCTCAATGTGTGGAGGTGGCCTGACTCAGTAGTGTGAGGAAGAGATCAGGGGGGAGAGGCGGTGAGTGTGAATGGGACTATTGGGTAAGTGTGTATGAGACAATGATGTGTACATGAAGTGTGTGGGGGTGGAGAAATGATGAGAGCAGCGTTGTGTGCAGTACCGAGCCATTTATTGAGTAGACAGTGCTTTTCTATGGATGGTGGAGGTGGTCTGCTTAGGTGCGTTCTTGTAAAGAACCCTTTTTTCCGGTACAGTATTACCGGTCCCCTTCTTCATAGTTAGAGTGTGGTGTATGCTCAGTGGGGGAAGTGGGTAAACCCTTTTAGGGGGCCTCTGAACGTGCAGTTTTAGACCAGTATGTCTACCATGCTGGACCTTTGGTCTACCAACTCGTGGGTCTATGAGCTTGCAAGGTGTCTGTACTAATTATAGTATAGTTCTGAACAAAAAGGCAGCGTCCCACACTAAGCGACCTGCAATGAGAGGTTAACCTACTGCTTGGTGTGCTGAATCTCCTGCTCCGTTGGAGAGTTCCCACTTCTACTTAGTCTGGTTGCCATCCTGGTACTGGCAGAGAAACATATAAGTGAAGTGACCCATCGGCCCGTGGGGTCTGGCTCAACCAGTGACTGATGGTGCTACTGGTGGAAAGTGATGGGTCCCAATGTGCAGGCTAGAGCACTATCTGTGGGTAACTGGCTCTTGCTGCAGAGGTTAGTCAGTGCTGCATTCAATAGTCCAAATATTCATGAGTGGGTGTTTCGCTGACACGTTTCAGCTAGGACAGCCTTCTTCAAGGAGTTGCTGAGTGTCTCCCATGGCCTGGTATTTTTAGGGCTTCCAGGTTCTTTGATTTTCACACTGTCTCTACAGTTTACAGAGAATAGTGCATAAAACAAAAACCATCCAGAGCGGGATGTATAAAAACTAAAAACCTCAAAGAACTACCATTATTGGAGGTTTTTCACCATACATATGGATCAGAGATATCTGCTACAGACCCACTGCACAGCAAGTCTTTCTAGGATTCTATGAGGCTGTGATGTGCTATATGCATCAAGTTTAATTTCTGGAGATTGAGCCCGATAGGTAATGCCATCTATAGCCTATTGGATAGGGGGCTTCTTTTAGGTAGAAATCCCTGGAGAGACATCCAAAGGAACCCTCTTTGTCCCCCTGTCCCCCTGCAGCTTGCACATTTGCTGGCTAAGGACTGTGCATGCACAATAGGACCAAGAAGTCAGTACTTTGCTAGGACAGCTCTACACCTGAAGAGCTACAGTATCCTGGCAGGTAAGTATGCACACCGGATTTAAAAACTACTGGTTTGCATATGAATAGGCGCAGGATATACATGATACATCCTGCCCCCAATGAGCAGCCGTTCTCTGGACAAAAATGCCTTTCTTGATGAGAGAAGTTAGAGGAGAATGGGCAGACTGGTTCAAGCTGACAGAATGGTGACAGTAACTAATATTACCATGCATTACAACAGTGGGATACAGAAGAACATCTCTAAATGCACAGCATATAAAACCTTAAAGTGGATGGGCTACAGCAACTGAAGAACTGGGTTCCACTCCTGTTAGCTAAGAACAGGAAACTTGTATATAGTGGGCACTTACTAACATAACATGATATATGGATATACCCTGCCTTGTGGTGAATTGCTTCTTGAGAAACATCAGGCCCAGTAATGCCAATTGAGCATTGTTTAAATGCTACACCCTGCCTGAGTATTGTTAAACCATGTGCATCCTTTTATGGCCAGGTCTACCCATCTTCTAATGGTTACTTCCAGCAGGATAATGCACCATATTACACAGCACATGTCATCTGAAACTGGTTCCATGTATATGAAAAAGGGCCTGATTCAAAGTTGTACGCTTCTGAACAGCCACGGAAACTTTGTACAAGTGGATGTGCAATAATATGCTAATGCCGCTTGTGTAATTAGACCCCTGCCAGCTTATGTGATCCGCAGCTGCATCCAAAGATGTAGCATTGGATCACTCTGCGTGAACATGGGTCACCTGAGCAACCTCCAGCTGTTTTTACGTAGCTGAAGCCAGTGAAGCTGCAAACAAGAACACAGCCACTGGCTTCAGCAAACGGTATTGACACTCCCTGTTTTCTGATTTATGGGAACGAGGGATCTTGCAGGAGATCTGCACATGTGCAGGACAAATCCTGTGCATGCGCAGATCTCCATAAATCAAAGTTGTACATAAAGAAATCGAGTTTGCATACATCTCTGAATCAACCCCAAAGAGTCCAGTGTACATTAATGATGTCCTGTCAGAAGTCACTGGCGCGCCTTGTTACATACCCGCATACCACTTGTCTCTCCTCCTCCAGGTCATCCGGTTCACCAGCCACATGCCCGGACTTCTGCTTCTGTGCAGCATACATGCCGTACTAGGATGATACCTTCAGTTGCTAGGAGATTGGGATGCCGGACTGCGACACGTGATACTGGGAATGCTGGATAATGTTTCCTCCTCACCTTTTGATTTTCATCAGTTATCTGCTATGCAAGTCCATTGGTTCTTTACGTTTCTTAAGCCTGCTGGTTCATCGCCGCCTTGCCAACTATAGCATATCTGTATGTGCCCTTCTGGTTCTTGTCTGTCATGTTCCTGCTCGCCTGTGCCTGTCTCTACCTCCGCTATGTAGATTCTCTGCTCGTACTCTCACTCCGGCATCTAGAGTTTGTTGTGCTACAAGCAGCAGTGCACTCTGGTTCGAACTGTCCCTGCAGCCTCACCTCTCATGCGGCTACAGCATTCCATATGGCTATCAAGCCGCACTACGGCTCTCCAAGCCACGCCTCGGCCCTCAAGCCTGCATCTCACCGCCTGAACACACATTGGCTTTCAAAGCTGCACCATGGTCCTCAAGGCCACATCTCACAGCCTGAATACACATTGACTCTCTAAGCTGCACCACGGCTTTCAAGGCCGCATCTCACAGCCTGAATACACCTCAGCTCTTAAAGCCACATCTCGGCCGCCAAGGCCGCATCTTACAGCCTGAATACACCTCGGCTCTGAGTCTCGGCCATCAAGGCCACATCTCACAGCCTGAATACACATCGGCTCTCAAAGTTGCACCTCGTCCCTCATGGCCGCCTCTCACTGCCTGAATACACATCGGCTCTCAAAGCCGCACCTCAGCTCCAAAAGCCGCACCTCAGCCCTCAGGGCCGCACTTTGCAGTCAGACTACTCATCAGCCCTCAAAGGCCACAGCTCAGCTTCCAAAGCCATGGCTCCTAGAGTCACACCTTGGCATCCAAAGCTGCACCAAGGCTCCCTTAGCCGCTCCTTGACTCTAATGTATTATCCTGTGCAATGTCCACACCTTCCTAAGAGATCTTAACATTATAGCTGGCCACATGGATCCAAACATGAATCCTGTGCAGGTTTTAACCACACAAATCCAAGCTCTCACACAAAAGGTTCAACTATCCTTGCGTGTTGAGGAGCTATGCTCGTCTTCTGCACAAACCTCTGTCAAGGAGCCTAAAGTGAATCTCCCGGATTGTTTTTCAGGGGATCAGAAGGTATTCCTGAATTTCAGGGAGTGTTGTAAACTATACTTCAGACTACGACCTCTTTCATCTGGTACCGAAGCCCAGCGTGTAGGTGTAGTCATCTCCTTGCTCCAAGGTGATCCTCAGACCTGGGCCTATGGGCTGCCTTCGACTCACTGCTCCCTGAAATCAGTTGATGAATTCTTCAAAGCTTTAGGACTCCTCTATGACGATCCTGATAAATCAGCTTGGGCCAAGGCAAATCTGCAATCCCTAAAGCAAAGGCAGAAAGCAACAGAGGATTATTACACCATGTTTCTAAATTGGGTAGTAGATAGCAGATGGAATGACCTGGCTTTACGCAGTCAATTTCATCTCAGACTATCATAACAAATAAAATATATCTTGGTCCAACATCCGGTGCCTGAAACTCTGGACGGTCTTATGCATCTTGCCATCCACATTGACTGCTGCATAAGGGAGGGTAGGGTTAAGAAGGATCTTCCAACCTTGCCCCATTGGTTGGCAGCATGGGATTCCTCTTCAGACCAAGGAGAACCCATCCAGAGAGAGGCTTTCTGCTTGTCCGCTGAAGGGAAGCTCAGGAGACGTACCCTGGGTCTCTGCCTCTACTGTGGAGGTAAAGGACACACTGCCAATTCCTCCCCATCAGGAAAGTCGGGAAAAGGCAATGTCTAGATTTGCCGGGAGAGCTACATCTAGGCCTTGCATCTGTTTCTCAAAAAAACTCCTTCTTAGTACCATTACTATTATTCAGGTATCTGGAATGGAAAATTGCTCCTTCAGCCTTTGCGCATAGTGGAGCAGCTGGAAATTTTATGGACTATTCCTTCTTTGAGACTCTAGGCATTCCATCTGAAGTCCTATTGGACCTGATTTCTATCTTTAGATTGGAAGTCGGGTGAGATCCGCCAATGGGGTTTGGATTGCAAGTCAAGGTTCCTTTTATTTCCTGTATGAGCTGTCCAACCTCCAACTACCACTCCACTGGAATTGCCTTTCCCAAATCATGATTTCCTCAACATTTTTCCTAAAAAAAAGTCCGACACACTTCCCCCGCATAGGCCTTATTATTGTGCCATTGATTTAATACAAGGTGCTAAACTACCTAAGGACAGACTATATGCTCTTTCTATTCCTGAGAATAAAGCTGTGGAGGAATACATCCAAGACGGTTTAACTAAAGGCTTTATTCATCCTTTTAAATCACCAGTTGGGGCAGGTTTCTTCTTTGGCGAGAAGAAAGATGGATCGATTCAACATTGCATTGACTATAAGGGTCACAACAAGGTTACGGTCAAGAATTCCTATATTTTACCATTGATCTCAGTTCTCTTTGACCAGCTATGGGAAGCAACCATCTTTTCTAAAATTGATCTCCAGGGAGCAAATAATCTTATTCGGATCAGAATGGGTGATGAATGGAAGACAATGTTTAGCACCTACTCAGTACATTATGGGGGAAAATTTACTAAAGTGAGAGTTTTTAGAAGTGAGTTTTAAAATGATGTTGCCCATAGCAACTAATCAGATTCAAGCTATTATCTTTTAGGAGGTGCTAGTTAAATGTTAAGTAGAATCTGTTAGGTTGCTTTGGGCAACATCACTTTTAAAACTCTCTTCTGAAAACTCTGACTTTAGTAAATTTACCCCTATGAATACTTGGCTATGACATTTGGACTCGCCAATGCCCCGGCTGTCCTCCAAGATCTCATCAATGATGTCCTCTGCGAGTTTCTAGGCGTGTTTACTGTAGTCTACCCAGAGGAGTAGCATGGAAACATGGCGCCCGGAGAAAGTGCATTTCATAGTGCCCCCCCACCTGTACTGAACTGTGCCAGTGGGGTATGACCTGCCAGCATGGGAATACTGAAGTGAAGAGAAAAACAGCAAACAGTGGCAGTATCACACTGGACATTGAGGTCTGATTGGGGGAATAGAGTGCTTCGGTGATGCACTATCTGACATTAAGGGGTAGCTCCTTTGGCACTGTTTTATTTATGTACAGCGCCTAGGATCTGACTTTTGCTCCTTTGAACCATTGTTATTAGTCAATAGAGGAGATTGTATTATATATACTGATCAGAATGGGATTGAAATGCCGGTGGCTGTTTAGCCGCCAGTTCAAATCCTGACAGTGGATGCCTGACAGGATCAAGATCCCGATAGAGGCAGGTAAGTACCCTAACCTCTCCTGTCTTAGCCTAACCCTAACTCTCCCTTAGTGGTGCCTAACCCTAACCTCCCCCCTAGTGTCTAACTCTAACCTACCCCTGGGGGTGCCTAACCCTAACCCCCCTTTACCGCTTCCTAAACCAAACATCTCCCTGGTGGTGCCTAACCCTCCCCCGCTAGACTCCCTAATCTTAACCCTCCCCCCTACGACTAACACTAAGGGCGCCCCGGACTTACCTTCATTCGGGATGTCATCCTCAGCATTCCGGCATCAGGATTAGGATAGCCGTCTGTATTTAGCCACCTATCATAAAACTCCCTAGCCAACATTCCACTGTCAGGATTGTGACAGGCGGCCTTGCGGCTGCTGGTCACATGACTACATCCCATTCTGATCATTTATCTTAAATTGACAGAATACTGTACATGTGCTAGATAGAAATTCCACAGGGTGCACAGCTTCTGACAGCAATTACGGCCCAAAGCAGCTTTCACTGGAGTGGGAACACCTATGGGAAGCTCCCTTCTTAACTATGCTGATACTTTGTAAATTTACATTGCACCTATATTAATGTGAGCACTTCTAACCATGTTCTGTCTACCACCATTATTATTATTTCAGGTCTCCTAATATTTTCCTTTCAAATAGACCTTCAAATGAAATACCACTGGGCATGACTGGGAACACCTCCATTACTTTAAATAGCAAAGCAGTGACTTTTTAAACTCACACCTTATAATTGAAGTTTAGGATTTTACCTCAGATGTGTAACTATTAAGACCCATTGAAGTACAATGAATGAATGTGTGGAGAGAAGGAGGGAGGGGATCAAAAAGGAGAGGGGAGAGGAAAGTGCTGATCAGAGAGGGGAGGTGACAGAGGCCAATAAGAAAGGAGTGGACAGGGGCAAATAACTGATCACAGGGTAGAGAGGGGATAGAATTAAAGAGGTGAGAAATGAATGTAATCAATCTGACAGGAAAGGAGAGGTAATAGAAGATGATCACAGAGGAGGGAGGGCCGGAGGGGAAGCAATCTTGGCAGCTTGAGGAGCATGAAATGTCGAAACGGATCTCAGATTCGTAACTTATTTAGAATATAGCGCAAACAAATTACAGTGAGATAAAACTAACAGGTGGCCATCATACTGTGCAGTGCCCCATGAATTCCGGAACCCTGGATGGTGCCCTTTGTCCATTTTGGTGCCCAAAACTCATGCTCCACCCTTGCTACACCCTGAGTCTACCTAGAGGACATACTGATCTATTCCCAGTCACTGGAACACTGCCATCATGTCAGACTGGTACTACAGAAACTTCAGGAAAACCATCTATACGAGAAACTCGAGAAATGTGAAGTCTCCTTCTTAGGCTATATCATCTCCTCTCATGGATTTTTCATGGATCCCGGCAAGGTGAAAGCAGCTTTGGAGTGAGTCCAACCCACGACTTTAAAAGCAATCGAACGTTTCCTCAGATTTGCTAATTATTATCAGAGGTTCATCAACTCCTTCTCCTCTATTTTGGCCCTAATAGTAGAGCTAACCAATAAAGGAGCTGATATTACTAACTGGTCCACACAAGTCATTCAGGCTTTTAACAACCTTAAGACCTCTTTCACCCTTGGGCCTGTCCTTCATAACCCAAATCCTGAATGTCCGTTTGTTGTGGAACATGTGGGCAATCATGAGTTACTCACCATAAAATGGGCATTCGAGGATTGGAGACATTGGCTGGAAGGGGCCAAACATCAGATCACTGTCTTTAGTGATCAGAAAAATGTATCTTACATCGAGACAGTGAAGAAATTGAACTCCAGGCAGGCTCGTTGGGCATTGTTTTTTACACGCTTTAATATTATAATTTCCTTTTAGCCGAGATCCAAGAACATTAAAGTTGATACACTCTCTTGAAGCTTTCATCCAGTCTAACAATTTGCTATCTCTGATGAACATATTATTCCTAGATCTCAGATTCATGTTTGTCATAAACTTTTCCTTATCTAAAGTTGGAAGCCCCACATGGTAAACCTGCAGGATTATTATTTGTTTTCAAAAGACTCAGAGGATTAGTTCTGGCAGACTCTCATTCCAGCAACAGGGCAGGTTACCCAGGGATTTCCATGACTTTGGAGCTCCTCTCCCGTTCTGTATGTTGGCCATTGTTATCTCAAGATGTTTGTGAGTTCGTTCTGGCCTGTGACATCTGCGCTAGGAACAAGACTCCACAGGTCGCTCTCACGGACCTACTGCTGCTGCTTTCAGTGCCTTCTAAACCCTGGACCCATATTGCTATGTACTTTGTGGTGGTCCTTCCTAACAATGTACCGTCATTTGGACTGTGGTGGATCAGTTTAGTAAGATAGCACATTTCATTCCTTGAACCAAACTCTCCACTGCTAAGGAGCTGTCCATTCTATTCATCCAACATATCTTCCAGCTCCATGGATTACCTCTGGACATCGTGTCAGACTGAGGAACGCAGTTTATTGCTCACTTCTGGAAGGTCTTCTGTTCTTCCTTAGCATCAGTCTTAGTTTATCTTCTGGCTATCATCCCCGATCCAAGGGCAGAAAGAGCAGGTTAACCAGTCTCTGGAACAATATCTTTAGTGTTTGTTTCCAAGTGCCATAATTACTGGGTGAGCCATTTACCTATTGCTGAATTTGCATTTAATAATTCATGTCACTCTTCTTCCTCAGTCTCGCCTTTCTACTGCATCACCAGACTGCATCCCAGAGCAAACTCCTTTGAGCCCAATGCCAGGAGTTCTTCATCTCCATCTTTGGTCTCCCAACTCCACTTTGTCTGGAACAAGGTGCATCGATGCCTCCTCAAGGCTTTGTTGCATTCTAAGACACTGGCAGATAAACACCAGAAACCATGTAAATTCAAAGTTGGGGATTTGGTTTGGTTATCTGTGAAGACCACCAGGCTCCATAAACCTTGTCAGAAGCTTGGTCCTAGATATATTGGACCATTCCAGATTGTAGCTCAAATGAATCCTGTTGACTTCCATCTTAATTTGCCCAACACACTGAAGATTAATAACACCTTCCACTGTTCCTTGCTTAAGCTGGTATTCTTCTCCTCTAGGTTTAGATCTAGATGTTATGGAAGACCTTTTCCTATGCTCGTTCAAGGTCAACAAGAGTTTGTGGTGGAGAAGATTTTGGACTTCAAGTTTATGCGAGGACAGTTACAATTCCTTTGGTCCATTGGAAGAAGTATGGACCGAAGGAGCGTTCATGGGTACCTGAGAAGTCTTTGCAAGCTCCAAGGCTAAAAAATATATTTTTCAAGGATTTCCATCAGCCCTCAAAGGAAGGCCACATCTCGGCTTCCAAAGCCGCACCACGGTGCCTGAATACACCTCGGCTCTCAAAGCCACATCTTGGCCCTCAAGGCTGCATCTCATAGCCTGAATACACCTCGGCTCTCAAAGCTGCACCTCGGCCCTCAAGGATGCATCTCACTGCCTGCATACACCTTTGCTCTCAAAAGCTGCATCTCGGCTACTAGAGTCACACTTGGGCATCCAAAGCTGCACCAAGGCTCCCTTAGCCGCACCTTGACTCTAATGTATTCTCCTGTGCAGTGTCCACACCAGCCGCTTAAACTTCCAGTGGCCTCAGGATAGCCATAGTTCTAAGACTCTTACACGGTGATTCCTAGGTGATCATAACATGTTCACAGAGATCATATCTACACATATATTATTTATTATTTATTAGCTGTTTTTCTATAGCTCATATTATGCAGCTCTTTGTAGAGAATATTTTAGTCATTCACATCAGTCCCTTCCCCAGTGAAGATTATAAACTTTATTCCCTAACACATGGACACAAATACATATTAGTTATGCAGGGGCAGTGCAATGCGGTTAGTGGGGTAAGCATTGCAGGGGGGCACCGAGCTGTAGAGCCTCTGCTGCACCAGCCTCAAGCCTAAAGTTAGTGACAGACCAGGCGCTGGCCATATCACATTGGAGAGAGAGAGAGAGAGAGACTGCTTGTGTGGTGTGCAGCTGTGCCCAAAGAAAAAAGGCTGCACTAAAAGTAGTATGCAAGAATAACAACTGGTAGCTGCTATAAAGATACAGGTACAACTCCAAACCTGAATAAATAATTTAATATAAACTTCCATTCGCTTACCATATGAAGATAATCGATTTCAATATATTGTATTATACCCCTTTTCCATTGCCTAAAAAACCCAGGTAATAGCTATGTTTACCCGGGACGCGGGTCTAATTTTCCTGTGTAGCGAGCAGTGTTTTTAGCAGGTAAAACCCGGTAATGCTTCAGTAGAAACAGCTCTTACCCGGGATTTTTTACCCAGGTAATTACAAAAGCTGCTGGTTTGTCCTTCCAGGGCACTGGCTACTGATGTAATCACCCAGAGACTGCAGGAGACACGTCCACGCTGGGAGAGGCTGTTGTGAGAGGGCCAGAAAGGAGAGCTGGATACAGAGCTGGGTATTCTTGGAAGTAGAGCTGAGGAGAGCTGGGCATTGGGCACAGAGTATTTGGCACATAAGTTAGCTGGGTGCTGGTCACACAGGTCTGGAGAGAGCTGGGCACTGGGCACACATAGGCTTGAGGAGATTGGAGAGCTGAGAGCTGTTCACACAGGTCTGGAGAGAGAAGGTGCTGGGCACAGGTCTGGATAGGGCTTGGAGAGGCTTAGCAGCATGTGGTCTGCTTAGGACATATGGGAGCTGCTAAGAATAAGGGGTGAGGAGGAGATCATGCGTCAAATGATGGGCACAGTCAGGGATGCCACTGTGTATCATAACATCACAAAGATACTGGCATGGAAATACTATGATACATGTCACTTTGGCAACTCCGCGGTAGCAAATCCGGTCAGCCTGTCATCTTCTTTAACCTGCACCACCAGCAGCACCAGTCAAAAACCCGGAGGGGCATTGCAGTCAGTCAAGTCAGCAAAGTCTGCCAAGCAGTCTAGCCTGCCCTTAATCTCTGCTGCTACTTCCTGATGAAAATGACACAAGCGAGCATGATTCCTCCATTGAGATAACCACAATTGACTTGGAGGATACACAGACCACCAGGTCGCAGAGCACCGTGGCCTTGTTGTAGAGCACCGTGACCATGTCGCAGAGCACCGTGTCATAGCCCCCTTGTCCTGAACCAGAGACATCGCAGAATCCCACACTGTGTAAACATCATAAGTATAATAATAAGGATAATATAAAAGTGTTTTTTTTATTTATTTATCTGTTGCAGAGTGTAGCAAGTGTGCATTTGGGAATAGGCCAAATACACATGTACACTACCTTTGCTGTTAATATATGCTACGGTCTTCTGTTCACTGAAACTGAAATTATCCTTTGATCATACATGCACCCACGGGGAATGCAAAGGTCCCAGCAGCAAGTACAAAACAGAGTGAAAAGTACTGCATCCAAAAAATATATGTTGCAGAGGGTAGCTTTTGTGCAGGTGGGGAAATGCCACAAACATGTATGCTTACACATCTGCTATGTCTATGTATGCCTGCAGAACCTTATTTTTTTTTTGTTTACCACTTTCTATTGTTTACCATATGCAGTCGCAAGAAAAAAAATTAAAAGATTGGAGGAAATGGTGAAAGCTATATCAACCCTACTGGTGGATCAGCTCCGTGAGATGGACACTGACATGCAGGCACATGAGGATGCATGCCAATTATGCTTCCTTGAAGCATAAAAAGAAATGCAGCAATCCTTCATCTCACAGATCATGAGTATGCAAGAATGCTAGGGAATCCCTCAACATACATATGGCATTCCTGGAGCACATAGTAAACAAGGGGATCGGTATGAGTGACCGCCAGACTTGAGCCCGGCAGTTGAAATCCCGATACGGTAGCCCGAACAGCGTTGATCCCGACAGGGCAGGTAAGTATGCTATCCCTACCCCTCTCCCCCCTAACCTGAACCCTCCCTTAGGGGTGCCTAACCCTAACCTTCCCCCTAGTGCCTAGCCCTAACCTCCCCCCTAGGGGTGCCTAAACCTAAGCCCCTCTCCCTGCACCCTAACCTAACCTCTCCCCAGGGGTGCCTAACCTTAACCCTCCCAGGGGGGTTCCTAACCCTAAGTCCCCCGGGGACCCCTAAACCTAACCCACCCCCCTGTGGCTGTCTGCTCGTGACGCCCGGCTTACCTTCGTTCGGAATGCCGGGGGCGTCCGGCTTTCGGTGGGGGGACAATGATAGGCGTCGGGATTTGGATGCCTGTCATTACTCCCATGCCAGGATTTCACAGTTGGGAAGCCGGTCGTCTGCATTTCGACTGCTGGCTTCTTGACTACATACCTAAATAAGAACCCTACAAAGCCACTATACCAAGCCACACTGCAGGAGCACCCTTATCCCCAATATAATAGATGGCAAAGTTTTTATGACCCTGCTGCTACACCGTCAAACCCACAGAACCAAGATTACTCAATCTACAGGCAACTGCCTTAAGCCTGCCTGAATAGGTGTACGTTTGCCTATATTTATAAAAGTTGGAAATTACAATAATGTTAAACATTTTACTATAGAGATTTTAATATTTTATAATGGCTATGTGACCCAGCACCCCTGACCCAGCATAGATCATAACACAGCACACATCACCTAGCACCTCTGTCCCAGCACCCCTCTCCCAGCACAGCACCCGCGCTAACCACTAGCCATCATCCAGGTGCCCCGTCCCTGCAAACTACCACTGCTCACTCACTGTTTTGCTGCCAGGCTGTCAACTGAGCTCTGATCGTGGATGCTGCACAGTGACAGTAGCAGCTGCCATAGTCTCTTCCCAGCCAGCAGCAGGTGCCTTGGCCGTGCCTGCTGCAAAACTTTGTCGGCCCTAGGTGGGCTTGGGTGCTCCTAGGCATTCCAAATGCCCTAGGCATTTGCTTAGTTTGTCTATGCCTAGGGCCGGCTCTGGAAATATAGCACGCGACATCCAGAAGTGTGCCATCCACTGCTTGTCCTGAAAGGCTTCCACAGTCGTCATGAAAGTCTCTCTGTGCTTGCGGTCTCTGACCCATATTCTCGGTTGTTTTGCTGTGCTTATTCTCAGTATGTTTGCCATGGTCGATGAAATCAGGGCTGTCCTCCTGCACAAATACTGACCTCGAGAATTAGCCCTCTCGGTCAGAAATTGTGCTCTCCTCCTCCTTAAATGACACTGCACTATGCAGCACAGTGTCACAAGATAGATCATGCTCTCAGTTGCTGTGTGAAACAGCAGAAAGCTACAAACAATCAGGAACTCAGGGCTACACAATGTAATATTATCTATTTTAAAAAAAAATACAATATGACAAATAATAGTAATAATAAATATGCACCAGTTTCTATATCTCCTACTAATACTGGTATACATAGGAAAGACTAAGATGCACATGTAACATTTATAAGTGTAATTCAGTCTTGCAACTCAAGTGCTGTATTACTAAAATTGATGCTCAATGGCAGTAAATGAAAACTTCCCATATAAGTGCAGGTCTCTAATATATTTCACTATCGACCAGTGAAGATGATTCAGAGCCTCTTGCTAGGCTGCATTCGCTTGTAGCTGTCCGATTTTCGCATTCTGTGCATGCGTATGCATTGCAGTGCGCGAACCAGTGCGAGAGATCAGGAAGCGTATGCTCGCTGCGCGTAGATAGCCTAGCAGAGTGAGTGGGAGGAGAAGCCGTTTGTGAGTGGTGACAGGGGCAGGCCACTAGAAACGGGGGAGTGGAGGTGCGAACGCAGGTGTGCATGAGCGTCTCAACACCATTTCAGAGGCGTGCATAATTAACAGACAGCGTAATTGTACACATCACCTGGTTGTATTTCGCACTGGGGAGATCGCAGTGCTTGCGACAGGGTATAGTCACCCTCAAGCGCTGTGATCGCATCCGATAGTCCATGATGTACCAATGGTTGCATACACTTCCTGGAGATGACATGCGCTAGTGGGCGTCTTAAGACAGGCTAGTGGACTTCTGTATACACAAAGTGATCGCACGCCAAGACATAGTGGGCGTGCTAATGCCTTGCTGTGCAATCGCTTGCCTTGATGGGTGTGCTCAGGATTTGCATATGCTGGGTGTGAGTGAACGCATCTAGTGAGCGGGTCTGAATGAGCTCCAGTGTTCTTTAAATCCTAATGTTGTCTGCACAATGATCCGGCTCCCAAAAGTATGGAACAACCGCAACATTTGCCAGCAGACTTCTCACCTACTCACAAACCAAATGGAATTAAAAGATAAAATAATGTCCCACACAATGGAGGTAATCTATTTGCTTTAAACTCCCTATCGGCAGATAATGTGTGCAGGGTGTAGTAGGTATTACCGCTGGACGCAGAACCGGCGGTTCAAATCCCGACAGCGGCAGCCCGGCAAGGGTGAAAATCCCGATCGTCCCTAAGGTAAGTATCGCTAACCTAATCCCCCCCTAACCCTCCCTTAGGGGTGCCTAACCATAATCCCCCCTCTAAGTGCCTAAACCTAACCCCCCTTCCCCGCAGCCTACACCTAAGTATCCCGGGGAGGTGCCTAACCCTAACCCCCCCCTTCCCATAGCCTAACCCTAACCCTCCCAAGGGGGTGCCTAACCCTAAGTCCCCCCGGGAGCCCTAAACCTAACCCTCCCCTCCTAGGCTGCCGCGCCCGGCTTACCTTCATTCGGTATGCCGGGCGTCGGTCTTCCGGCGTCTGGTTAATGACAAGCATCGAGTTTTCAAAGCCTGTCATTAGTACAACGCCGGGATTAGAAAGTCTGAAAGTTGGCATTTAGACCGTTGGCTTCCAAACTGCATCCCTGTGTGCAACCATAAAGTTATTTAAACAAAAACTTAACTAAAATAAAGAGACAGACCAAGTATATATGCGATCAAATAATTATGGTCATCTTTATTTATTTTACAATCAGAGTATGGTGGCATAAGAAAGAACGACCAGTAACCTGATGCCCCACTTGACTTACAAGGATGTAAAATGCTCACTGAAAAGGGCCACTATCCCAATTCAAGTGTAATAGTGATATAAAACTTGCAAGGGCAGATATCCCTCTTTGGCAAGTGAAACGGTATCCAGCCCCATCCCAATGTACTATTTTAGCCCTAACCAGTGCATTGAAGGGGGTGCACCGCTCATACTGCAGTAAGGTGGATGCTTTATATAGACTGCCGTTCTTTCCCGCCACGCATGTTCCCAATGATGGAAAGTGCCTGCCACCATACAACCTACTCCCCAAACCTCCCAACACTGAACAAACACTCTCTATAAATGGAATTTGCCTACTCCATGAGGTGAACCCCATCCCTGCAAAAGAGATAGGCATCTTGTACCCCCATTAAAGGGTGATGCACCACAAAAACTCCCATTTTCAAAACTCTCCTGGCTACTCATTTATTCACTCTTTTCCTGGCCAAGTCTACCCCCACAACACTGTACCTACATTACCAGGAAAGCCTAGCACAATATCAGACAATATTATCACACCATCCGGCCAAAGACCAAGCAACCCACCCAAATCACGAACAATAGTGTGCCGCAAGTCAAGCGACATCTGCCGGAACAAATCATTCCCTCCCAAGTGAATCGCTAAGACCAAAGGAGAGCCAAAGGCCTCCGCTGCCGTCTGTATACAGGGTACTAATGCCTCCCAACCCATACTAGCAAAGCGGGATTGATCCACTCAAAATATAAACAAGTGTCCGATAAACCAAATGGGCTATAATCCTGGAAACCACCTACATTACATGAAATATTCATGAGTATGGTGACTATGACGTATTGCAGAGGGAGGGTCCAGGGGGGAGGTAAAGAGGGGGAAGGAGGACTTGACCCGAGGTAAAAACCTACAAAAAACCTCCTGGATCTTTTAATTTTTGTTAGTAACATCATTCTCATATTCTTGTTGTTTATTTGTTTCTATTCAGTTTTGCTATGTAGTATTAGCCAAACGTTGTCCTAAGCAGGGCAAAAAATAGGGCAAAATCCGTCAAGACCCCCACCGGAAAGGTGGCAAGTTTGCAGAAGCACTCAAGTCCACAAACAAACATTACACATCATGATTCCACATGAATATAGGTGTTGGACTTCCATCATCACAGAACCTGTATCTCCTGCCGAGCTGTGACTGCAAGAGAGTCTCTCACTGCTGCCACAAAGCCTGATAGGCAATCAAAGGACTGAGGAGCCAAGGACCGACATGCAAAACTCTCCATGGTGGCTTGAGAATTGTGCGGGGTATCATCTGTGCTGACAACTCCACTCCTGGCAACAGAAGCGACAAAATCGATCCCTGGGGTGGCGGTAGGAGGGGATCCGGCCGCATCAATGTCTGAAACAAAAAGAAAAACAGGGGCAGTATCGAACGCCAGGGTCCCTTGCAGTTAGGCAATGAACCGTATGCGCAGGCGCAGCAGTGTAAAGAGCAAACGAGACAAAGGGAGCAACAGACCACAAATCCAACCTAACTGCTAATGAGTGGACCCAGCATGCCGACATGGCGGATGCTGGGGGAGCAAACAATGCCCACTCTTCTTGCAAACAGAGACCCCCCGACTGTTGTGACAGCAGGGGCATCAAAGCACCCCCACTGACACAAGCAGCGCAGTGATGGCTCCTGAATCCAGGAATGTAGTATTCCCCAATACTGGTGACCCTGCATAAACACTGACCGAGCTCCTACAAGCCAATAGGAGACCACAACCTATGGACTGGGGAAACTCAAGCCAGGGGCATGTCCCAGTACTACAGAGGGCTGTGTATAAGATATGGTGTGCTTTTAAAAGCGTTGTATGTGGGGGCGGTGGACTCGGGTCAAACCTGTTTCCCTAAGTAAGCTATATATGTATGATAGGTCTTATTTGGAATGGGGATGAAATTTCAATGTAAGTTGTGTAGCTCCTAACTTCTATGAACATATATTTGGAAAATAAAAGGGGGGTGTGTATAAGATATGGTGTATTTTGAAGAGCGTTGCATGTGGGGGTGGACTCAGGTCAAACCTGTACCTGTATGTAACATAAATATATAAGATTAGGTCTCATTTGGAATAGGGATGAGACTATAATGCAAAAATGTGTAGCTCACCTAAATTCTATGAACCATATTTGGAATATAAAAATTGTCAATATCTAAATGTAAAATATAATACAATATTCCCAAAAGGCTGGCTATTTGACGTCATATAGTAACACAAAGAAAAAACAACCGCACAAGTTATAGATTATATCTCGCTATCTATATGGCCCATCGGTACATCGTGGACTATCGGATGCGATCACAGCGCTTGAGGGCCATAAACTGTGGGGTTATATATAGATTAATAGAATTATTTCAATTTTAATGATTTAAATCTCTATATATCTTACCGTGCTCATTGATCAAAGAATGTGAACAATGTTCACCAATTGTAATATAGTAATATAAAAAAAACAACAACAACAACCGCACAAGGTATAGATTATATCTCGTTATCTATATGGCCCTTAATGCCTTCTTATTGGAAATAGATATATATATGTGTGGCAAGGGGGTGCTACCACTTCACAAAAAATTCAAATATAGAAAATGGAAAAAAAGAATTGTATATTGTGGTGCACAAAAGGTCAATTTAAATAAAATATAGCTTTTATTATATACATATATTAAAATATCATCTAAGAAAGACTGTGAAATAATATAAAAAGTAAATGATGTGAAGTAAAGAAAAACATAGTGGTTTAAAAAAAAATTTGTGTGCAGGAATGCTGCTGTCCGTCTCAATAATTATTTATTGTGCCTAAGATTAATGTAGCACCTTCTAATAGGGATGATGTGTGTTACAGAGGATGTTTACAATGTAATCTTCTATCCACTGATGCTGAGATATTATTAAGGTAAATAGAAATTAGATTACCAGTGTAGGTTTATACATAACAGATCTCTCTTTGTCACTCAATCTCTTAATGTGAGTGAATGCTAATGATTTGATTGTTCACAGATTGTGCACTGTGAATAAATGAATGTTCAGTCCTATTATATAATAAATCCCAGATTTATATTACACCTTCTAGTAGGGATGACATGTGTACACAATGTAACCTTTTATTCACTAGTGCTGAGGTACTGTCAAGGTGGATGGTAATTAAATTACCAGCATGGGGTTTTATATGGCAAATCTCTGTGACTAAATCAATTTTATTAATTATGGTGTGGATATTATTGCAATTATAAATGGGTCACTTTCCAAATAATATATCATATGTAATACATTGCCAAAACCCAGCACTCATGTAATTGTAATGTTGTCAGATTCCCTATGATTATTATAGCACTGCAATCTGTGCTATTAAACAGTGGACAGCTATCCTCTGTCTGCAATCACATCTCCTTCACACTGTGGGCCTGTTTCAGAGCCGCTCGTAAGCGGCCGCTCGTTCGCTCTGAGCGATGTTTGCACAACTGCGCATGCGTATGGTTCGCAATGTACATGCGCAAACCAGTCATTGCGGTCGGAAATCGTGCGCTCGTAAAACAACGAGGGGCTGCTAATTTGATTGACAGAATGTACCATTTGTGGGTGGTAACAGGGAAAGGTGCTTGAAAACGGGGGAGTGGAGATCCGAACGCAGGCGTGCCTAACAGTCAAAATGGCGTTTAATGGGAGTGCATAATTAGTAAAGGAGCGTCATCGACCATATCACTTGGTTGTCTTTTAGCCTGAACTGCTCGCAGTGATAGCGGGAAGTAAATCCTACCACAAGCACTGCGAGCAGTTCAGATGCCTTTCGATTTTCCCGATTAATCTAATAAATAACGGAGATGACGTGTGATGCGAACAGCAAAAGGGCGTCTTTACAAAATAGCGAGTGCATTTTTCGGATGCTCGCTCAGACATACAGGCGTCAACGCACGGCAAAGAGCGAACGCTCAACTTAAATATCCGGCCCCTTTTTAAAAACGAGCGTCCGCAAATAGCGTCCGGGTCTGAATCAGGCCCTGTGTGTACACATCTGATCCTCCTCAGGCTTGATAACCACCTTCAGTGTGGATGCAAACATACAGTCCTATTAACACATTTGTAAGGACACAGCATTGAATAACCAGCATGGGATTTTATATGGTAATCTCTGTGACTAAATCAATTTTATTAATTGTGGTGTAGATGTTGTAATCATATATGGGTCACTCTTCAAATAATATATCATGTGTAGTACATTGCCAAAACCCAGCGCTCATGTAATTGAAATGTTGTCAGATTCCCTATGATTATTATAGCACTGCAATCTGTGCTATTAAATAGTGGACAGCTATCCTCTGTCTGCAATCACATCTCCTTCACACTGTGGGCCAGATTCAGAGCCGCTCATAAGCGGCCGCTCGTTCGCTCTGAGCGATGTTCGCACATGTGCGCATGCATATGGGTCGTAATGCGCATGTGCCAACCAGTCAGTGCGGTCGGAAATTGTGTGTTCGCAAAATAGCGAATGCCTGCTAATTTGAGTGACAGGATGAGGCGTTTGTGGGTGGTAACAGGGGAAGGTGCTTGAAAGTGGGGAGTGGAGATCCGAACGCAGGTGTGCCAAATGGTCAAAACTGGCGGCATTTTAAGGGTGTGCATAATTAACAAAGCAGCGTCATCGGCCACGTCACTTGGTTGTCTCTTAGCCTGAACTGTTTGCATGATTGCGGTAGGAAAATCCAACCACAAGCACTGCGAGCAGTTCAGACGCCTTTCGATGTACTCGATTAATCTAATAAATAGCGGAGATGACGTATGATGCGAACGGCCAGGGGCGTCTTTACAAAATAGCGAGCGCATGTTTCGTTCGCTCGCTCAGACATAGAGGCGTCAACATAACTGCAAAGAGCGAGCGCTCAATTTAAATAGCCGGTCCCTTTTTCGGAACGACCGTTCACAAATAGCGTCCGGCTCTGAATCAGGCCCTGTGTGTATACCAGTGGAGTATCTAGGGTATTTGGAGCCCAGGGCAAATGTAAAAATGGAGCCCCACCCCCCCTATATGCACGCGCCTTTGGCGCGCGTGGTGAAAAATGGGCGTGGTTACCTAAAAATGGGGCGTGTCAACATGACACACCCCTTTATCATCCCATTACTTTCCATATGCACCTTAACCCCAGTAGTGCCCCTTATACAGTACCCCCAGTGTGCAATGTCCCCAGTTGTGGTCCCTCTTATGCAGGCCCATAGTAGTGCCCCTTATACAGTACCCCCAGTAGTGGTCGCCCTTATGTTGCCCCTCAGTTCCCCTTATTCAGTGCCTCCAGTATTGGCCCCCCTTATGCAGGCCCCCAGCAGTAATCCCCCCACTATCCAGTGCCCCTTATACAGTGCCATCTGTAGTGGCCCTCCCTATTTAGTGCCCCCAGTAGTGGTCCCCTAGTAGTAAGCCCCTTATACAGTGCCCTCAGCAGTAGCCCCCCAATGCAGTGCCCCCAGTAATGGTACCCCTTATGCAGGCCCCCAGCAGTGATCCCCCCTATCCAGTGCCCCCTATACAGGGCCCCATGTAGTGGTTCTCCCTATTTAGTGCCCCCAGTAGTGGTCCCCTAGTAGTAAGCCCCTTAAATAGTGCCACCAGTAGTAGTTCCACCCCCAGTAGACATTCCCCCTCCTGATGCAGTGTCCCCAGTAGTAGCTCCCCCCAGTAATGGTGCCCCCAGTAATAGATCCCCCCCAGTAATGGTGCCCCCAGTAGTAGCTCCCCCCCAGTAATGGTGCCCCCAGTAGTAGCTCCCACCCAGTAGTAGTGTCCCCAGTAGTTGCAGCCCCTCCCAGTAATAGTGTCCCCAGTAGTAGCAGCCCACCTCAGTAATAGTGTCCCCAGTAGTAGCAGCCCCCTCCAGTAATAGTGTCCCCAGTAGTAGCAGCCCCTTCCAGTAATAGTGTCCCCAGTAGTAGCAGCCCCCCCAGTAATGGTGCCCCCAGTAGTAGTAGCTCCCCAAGTGATAGTGTCCCCAGTAGTAGTAGCCCCCCCAAGTGATAGTATCCCCAGTAGTAGTAGCCCCCCAAGTGATAGTGTCCCCAGAAGTAGTAGCCCCCCCAAGTGATAGTGGCCCTAGTAGTAGTAGCGCCCCCCCAAGTGATAGTGTCCCCAGTAGTAGTAGCCCCCCCAAGTGCAGACACACAAGTTACAAAAAAATAAATACAAAAAATACACTTACCTGAATCCACACTCCTGCTCAGGCCACCACTTCCGCCGCCACATGTCAGTCCTCCCGGGCTGGTGCGCTATGCATTATGGGAGAGACATCATGACCTCATGACATCTCTCCCATTACCCACTGCAGGAGCCGGTCAGAAGCCCGTCTCTTGCAGTGGGCGCGCAGCAGTCAATGAGAGTCTATCTGACTCTCATTGGCTGCTGATTCACACACATCTCTGCCAGTGCTGGCGGAGGATGTGTGTGCAGCAGCAGCCAATGAGAGTCAGATAGACTCTCATTGGCTGCTGAATAACACACACATTGCTGCCATGCTGGCGGCGATGTGTGTGTTAGCACAGCCTGAGCCTGCCTGCCTGCCACCCTCCTCCTGGCGCTATTGGGCAAACGCTCAGGGGGAGGGAAGGGGCTCAGCTGTGCAGCACAGGACCGGCGCTGGAAGCCTAGTGCCGGCCCTGTGTAAATGTGTAGCGCTGACCACACACACTGCGGTCAGTGCTACACTGGCAATCTAGGGCGGGCCGGTACCATGGCCAGCGGCGCCCCCCCGCGCCGCCGGTCCCACAGCGCCCAGGGCACGTATCCCGCTTGCCCTAGTTACACCACTGGTGTATACATCTAATCCTCCTCAGGTTTTGAAAATCACCATCAGTGTGGGTGCAAACATACAGTCCTATTAATACATTTGTAAGGACACAGTAGTAGAGCCCACACACAGGGGGTCATTCAGACCAGGTCGTTAGCGCCGATGCGCTTGGACCGGGTCGATGGCTCCCCACAGAGCATGCGCACGACGGCGCCGGCGCTGTCTCGATCCAAAGGGGGCGAGCTGTCGATGTTGATTGACAGCTCACCCCGTTTGGATGGTGGGCCGGGGGGGTGGCAGCCCAAATGGAGGCGTTCCCATGGGGAGGCCCCACTGACATCACTAGTGATGTCAGTGGAGAGCTTCCGGGTCAGACAGCCAGAAGCTCTCCGGTGCTTACGACAAGGGAGACCCTACCCTCTCCGACCATCGCGACCATCACCGGAGCAGTCGTTAGAGCTGTGGGTGTTAACCCACAGCCTAATGACCGCAACAGAGGCGGGCGGTCAGGATGCAAGCGGCCGTCCAGTTTCTGAGCGACCGCTTGCATCCTCCGACCGCCTCTGAATGA
Source organism: Taudactylus pleione (assembly GCA_031769625.1). Lineage (NCBI taxonomy): Eukaryota > Metazoa > Chordata > Amphibia > Anura > Myobatrachidae > Taudactylus > Taudactylus pleione. The sequence goes on along the minus strand of JAUIMM010000759.1, from coordinate 2,044,408 downwards.
GGCCCACAGCTTCTAAAAGCCGGCGTATGCTTTGCAGTGTCAGCTTCGTCAGGGCAACCAGATGGGTGTCCGCAGCCTGTTTAAATACCTCATCCAATCATTATCCTCCAATAACCTTTCCTTTTCAGTCTCTGATCCGCCTCCTCATTGAGACATCACTGGGGAACTGCTTCCCATGTATACTTCAGGATCAAGACAGCTATTCCTCCCATGCTATAAGGACCTGCTAATCAAACCCAGAAGGATTCACCCTGCCAGACTCGATCTATGGAACACCTATCATTACTGTAACATTCACTTGTTAATATAATAATAAGGAGACCCCATGCTATCATAAGGACATCTTTCTCTATTAATCCTGTTGTTAATGTACAACTTTTATAATAGGTATCCATGTGACATGTCCTTCTAATTATTATATAAACAAAAGAACATAAGTACCAAATTCCCATAATTCTTGTTCCTATTACTGTATCTGGAAATAAATAAATCAAAAGTGTCTCTGTTTCCCATGGTCTTTTATCAATATATAATACAATATTCGGTACTTTTACTTTACCTAGGGTAAGATTCTTACCCTATAACTATATATATATATAAAATGAACAAAGGGGGTGCACTCACCAGTCTTCTAAAATGAGTTTTTATTTCATCTTTTTAAAAAATTTTTACAGCATCATAGTAAAGCTCCGATGTTTCGGTCCTAGCCATGGACCTTGACAAAGGTCCATGGCTAGGACCGAAACGTCGGAGCTTTACTATGATGCTGTAAATTTTTTTTAAAAAGATGAAATAAAAACTCATTTTAGAAGACTGGTGAGTGCACCCCCTTTGTTCATTTTTTGTATGCAGGGATACAGGTGATCCCATTTGGGTGGCTACCCCAGCAATTGGATTTATATTAGTGTGGACCAATACTGGACTTATATATATATATATATATATATATATATATATATATATATATATATAGTGATTTTGGCTCTCCACGCCCCCTAGAGGAATATCCTAGTATTACATTTTATTCATGTCCATAATGCATTGTGATATTATGCAAATCTATCCCTTAAAAATCTCTCCCCAATTTTAAATAACCACTTACATTAGTCACATAAAAATGTGAACTCAGACTTGTGCTGTCCTCTATTGGACTCAATAAGTAAAGCACCTTTAGATAAAGAAAATTCTATTATGTTTTAATAGTATGAATGTGATACAATCAAATACATATGTTTAACAGTAATAGATAAATAATATTTAAGACCTTAAATAATTTACATGTCTTCTAATGTGTAATATAATCCATGCCCCCTGTAGAAATATCCTGGTATTACACAAGAACATGTCCATAATGCATTATGATATAATGTAAATCTATCCCATGAAAATCTCTCCCCAATTTTAACTAACCACTTATATTAGTCACATAAATATGTGTACTCAAGCTTGTGCTGCCCTCTGTTGGACTCATAAAGTAAAGCCCCTATTAATGAAGAGAATTTTATTATGATTTAATAGTGGTGATATAATATTGTGATAATGTAATAAGTAAAATTTATTTAAATTCATAGCCTTAAATAATTTCATTCTAACGTATAATATAGTAGTGAAGTAATAAATAATTGGCAATATAATTGTATAACCAAAGTGAAAAAATAATAAAACATAATATTCGTGATCCACTGTAAAATATATATAAATAAATAAATAAAATAAAATAATAACGTGACTGATAAAATCCTGGAATAAAATAATATACTCTAGTGTGTGTGATGTGATCTCACTTTATCCAAAGGAACTCAGGGCCTGATTCAGACCCGGTCGCAAGCGCCGAGTGCTCGCAACCGGGTCGATGGTGGCCCACAGCGCATGTGCATGACAGAGCCGGCTCCGTCGTATGCATGCGCGAGACCCAACTAGCGACGGGCAATCCGTCGCTCCAGGTCTCGCACCAAAGGGTGCGAGCTGTCGATGTTGAGTGACAGCTCTCCCCGTTTCGTGGGCGGGCTGGGGGGGTGGCTGCCCAAATGGAGGCATTCCCGAGGGAACGCTTGCCGTTTGGGGGCGCCCCCACTGACATCACGAGTGATGTCAGTGGAGAACTTCTGGCTCTGTTAGAGCTAAAAGCTCTCTGGGGCTTGCGATGAACGAGACCCTACCACAAGGGTCTCGTCGCAAGCCCGATGGTCGCGACCATCATCATGGCCACAGCTATGCGAGCGGCCAGGAGGTCGCTCCAAAAAAATAAATAAACGCCCTAATTCAGAGCGAGTGCTCTTTCAGAGAGTCCGGCTCTGAATCAGGCCCTCAATTCCAAAATTCTACTGAAATAAATGATATATAAATGTGCTTCAAATTACAAACAATGTGATGACTAAAAACACAGCAAACATAGAAATAATAAAAATTAGTCAATATCCAATCACAAAAATTCACACCTAAAGTGTGCAGTGAAAATCAAGTGTAATATATTAGACAAATGGTAAGGGTCTTGTGCTCCATCTCCAGTCTTCATTCAAATTTTCTCATAAATTGATAATACTTAAAATGAGAATTCATCTCTAGGTTATTCCATCATATTTTTATAAAGCATATTTCTCCTTGTATGTTACAGTAAGGATTATCTCTGTGTTTTTCATTAGTAGAATCCAAATATCACTCCTTATAAAAAAAAAGGTGTAGTTGTTTTCTTCATTAAGACCTCCAGGTGAAACTGTATTCATTAAAAAGATTTATCTTGTTTCTTGTTTCAAAAGTTCTTCATCCACATTCCCACTGTCACAAGCATGGAATTTAGGAGCTGTGTTCCCGGACTGGGCCTTGGATCTGTATTACTTGGCGCAGACGCTCGCTGGAGGAGACTTGGCTTAATGAAGTTTCTCCGCATGAGAGGGTGCAGCGAACTGACAGGAGTTTGAGGAATGCGGCAGTAACGAGGTAGCTAGGAAGCTTCGTGGAGCGGCTGGATAGCCGAGGGTAGACGTTGGTAGCTGAGTGGCTACGTGGAGCGGCTGGATAGCCGTGGGTAGACGTTGGTAGCTGAGCGGCTACGTGGAGCGGCTGGATAGCCGTGGGTAGACGTTGGTAGCTGAGCGGCTACGTGGAGCGGCTGGATAGCCGTGGGTAGACGTTGGTAGCTGAGCGGCTACGTGGAGCGGCTGGATAGCCGTGGGTAGACGTTGGTAGCTGAGTGGCTACGTGGAGCGGCTGGATAGCCGTGGGTAGACGTTGGTAGCTGAGTGGCTACGTGGAGCGGCTGGATAGCCGTGGGTAGACGTTGGTAGCTGAGTGGCTACGTGGAGCGGCTGGATAGCCGTGGGTAGACGTTGGTAGCTGAGCGGCTACGTGGAGCGGCTGGATAGCCGTGGGTAGACGTTGGTAGCTGAGCGGCTACGTGGAGCGGCTGGATAGCCGTGGGTAGACGTTGGTAGCTGAGCGGCTACGTGGAGCGGCTGGATAGCCGTGGGTAGACGTTGGTAGCTGAGCGGCTACGTGGAGCGGCTGGATAGCCGTGGGTAGACGTTGGTAGCTGAGCGGCTACGTGGAGCGGCTGGATAGCCGTGGGTAGACGTTGGTAGCTGAGCGGCTACGTGGAGCGGCTGGATAGCCGTGGGTAGACGTTGGTAGCTGAGCGGCTACGTGGAGCGCCTGGATAGCCGTGGGTAGACGTTGGTAGCTGAGCGGCTACGTGGAGCGGCTGGATAGCCGTGGGTAGACGTTGGTAGCTGAGCGGCTACGTGGAGCGGCTGGATAGCCGTGGGTAGACGTTGGTAGCTGAGCGGCTACGTGGAGCGGCTGGTTAGCCGTGGGTAGACGTTGGTAGCTGAGCGGCTACGTGGAGCGGCTGGATAGCCGTGGGTAGACGTTGGTAGCTGAGCGGCTACGTGGAGCGGCTGGATAGCCGTGGGTAGACGTTGGTAGCTGAGTGGCTACGTGGAGCGGCTGGATAGCCGTGGGTAGACGTTGGTAGCTGAGTGGCTACGTGAAGCGGCTGGTTAGCCGTGGGTAGACGTTGGTAGCTGAGCGGCTACATGGAGCGGCTGGTTAGCCATAGGTAGACGTTGGTAGCTGAGTGGCTACGTGGAGCGGCTGGATAGCCGTGGGTAGACGTTGGTAGCTGAGAGGCTACGTGGAGCGGCTGGATAGCCGCGGGTAGACGTTGGTAGCTGAGTGGCTACGTGGAGCGGCTGGATAGCCGTGGGTAGACGTTGGTAGCTGAGTGGCTACGTGGAGCGGCTGGATAGCCGTGGGTAGATGTTGGTAGCTGAGCGGCTACGTGGAGCGGCTGGAGCGCAGTGGGAAGGCTTGCTTAGCTAAACTAAGAAACTAGTTGCACTGGCAACTTGTGTGAGCATTGGGGATCCTTTTATAGTGGACACTGGGAACTGACAGGCTGAGAGAGAAGGAGAAGGCTCCTCATTGGTGGTAGTGGAGTCACATGGGCAATCCAAGATGGCCGCGCCCATGGACCGGAGGACAGCGCTTCCTGGAGGTAGTCAGCGGGGACCAGCGGTCAGCAGGAGCCGGCGTGGGAGCAGCACAGCAGCGGGACCCTCCAGAGGACAACAGCGGAGACTGCCTTGGGAGAAGAGGAAGGAGCGTACAGCGCGGGAGCCGGAAGACAACGCGGGTCAGCGCCCGCACAGGTAAGCGACGGGGTCTGATTCTGGGGTCTCCAGGCCGGTGTGTGACACCCACCTCTTATACATGTATCAATTTTCATCATCCCAAAGGCCTGAAGGCCTTTTGGGTTGCATTGATGGTATCTTAGAAAGTGTCCTGCTATGGGTGTCAGAGATTTCATTGCCTGACGATCCTTTTAATTATTATATTGCTTATTATATTATAAGTTTAAGGCTATGAATATTAATTAATTTTACTTATTACATTATCACTGTTAAATACACGTATTTCACAATATTATATCAACACTATTAAAACATAATAAAATTCTCTTCACTAATAGGGGCTTTACTTTATGAGTCCAACAGAGGGCAGCACAAGCTTGAGTACACATATTTATGTGATTAATATAATAGTTACTTAAAATTGGGGAGAGATTTTCAAGGGATATATTTACATTATATCATAATGCATTATGGACATGTTCATGTGTAATACAAGGATATTCCTACAGGGTGCATGGATTATATTACACGTTAGAAGACATGTAAATTATTTAAGGGCTTGAATATTATTTATCTATTACTGTTAAACATATGTATTTTATTGTATCACATTCATACTATTAAAACATAACAATAGCATTTTCTTTATTAAGGGAGTTTTATCACAGTACACTATTAAAACATAATAATAGAATTTTCTTTATCAAAAGGAGCTTTACTTATTGAGTCCAATAGAAGACAGCACAAGTCTGAGTACACATATTTATGTGACTAATGTAAGTGGTTATTTAAAATTGGGGAGAGGTTTTTAAGGGATAGATTTGCATAATATCATAATGCATTATGGACTTGAATAAAATATAATATTAGGATATTCCTCTAGGGGGCGTGGAGAGCCAAAATCACTATATATATATATATATATATATATATATATATATATAACTCCAGTTCTGTAATAATTTGTACTAAGGGAAGATTGTATGCCTAGTTATATTTATTGTAAGAATGTGGTAAGAATCTTACCCTAGGTAAAGTAAAAGTACCATATATTGTATTATATAATGATAAAAGCGGTGGTCGAAGTGGGAATTTTGAAGTGGGGGTATGGAAAATTTAGATGTCATGACAGTGATGTAAGTAGAACCTATGTCTCAATATTAATATGAGTGTGGCCATGCATCACACAGAGCTGAGAAGGAGACTGTCTGACTCTGGCTGATTGGGCAGCTGCCATTTTTGTTTGTTTGGTATGAGTTGCATGAAGGAGCCAGCATTAGTAGGGCATGCTGATTCTAGTAGTGCTAGTTGGAGTTCCCAGGGGTGACTCCCAGGTAAGCTGGCTCTCAATGTGGATGCATTTATGTATGTGCCTTTATCAGGAAGCCTAACATTTGACAAAATGTATATGTGCCTTTATCATGAGGCCTTATAGTTGGTACATTTTACATTTGGGGTGAGCGTTTGGGTGTAGGGCCCCCGGGCTGGTCTGGCTGGGCCCCCTGATGGCATCACCACTTACTACACATAGTTGCTTTTCACATCACTTGTTATGTTTGTATTTTTTTCATGTAATATTTCACATATATTTTAACCACTTTTTTCAAACCTTCATTAATTAGTCTTACACATCTATACTTTACACTGCACTATCACACTTTTTCCAATTTTCGTGTGATGCCCTGGGGGGGTCCTGGGCTGGACATTTTTCTGGGTGCACTGCACCCCGGACGTGAACCCCTTAGTGTTAGGGACTGCTAGTGACAGAGAAGCCGTGACGAGGCCTAGCAGCTTCCCATGTATTTGCAAATGTATGCAACCAATATCTCTGAATTTCTATGACCATATAGTCTTCAATATTGTTGCAAGTACTATTCAGTGTGCTGAGGAACAATAGGGGGTTAAATCCCCCTCCTTTTTCTACTCTGGCTGAGTGTTGTAAAGGTTGAGTGGAGAGGGATCCATCCGGACGAGTGGAGATGAGGGGAGCAATGCAGGAGCCAGTGGCAGCAAATGTGGTACAAGGAAGGGGGGAAGCCCCAGCAATTAAGAGGTCAAGCAGCAGAAACAAGCTCCATCGCTGAGCCAGCGCACACAGTCACCGCAAAGGCCAGTATGAGGGACTATCCTGTCACAGAAAGGCTGTCAGGGTAGCACTAGCGGTGGGGGACAGGTGGCAGTAAGGTCACACATAGGCTGGCGGCAGCACATTACAGGACTCCACAGTGTGGCTGATTGAGATTGAGTTATTGCTCTGCCAGCCGCACAAAGTCACTTGTGAGTGGTGGGCCCAGGTGCAAAAAATACTTTGGGCCCAAGCCTTCTAGACCCCATGCTAAATTAGTATACCATGGCATATGGTATTGTGCAGTGTGACCACCAAACAATACAGAAAACATCCCATTGTCTAATAATAATCTGTGCCCTCTTTGATCAAATAATAATCTATGCTCCCTTTAATCAATTAATAATATGTGCCCCCTTTGAACTCAACAGGACCTGATTTCAGCGGTGCTCCTCGGAGGCTCCACAGATGGGTCTGCTGGCAGAGGGTGATTGGGCAGAGGCAAAGTATGATGGGCAGAAGGTGATGGGCAGGGTTTGACAGCCAGAGTATAATGGCCAGAGGCAGAGAGTGATGGGCAGAGGGTGATGAGAAAGGCACAGGGAAAACAGCAGAGGGTGATGAACATAGACAGATGGGTTAATGGTCAGTAGCAGAAAGTGATGAACAGAGGGTAATGGCGATAGGCATAGGGGTACGGACAGAGGCAGAGGGTGACTTGCAGAGCGTGATTGGGGAGACAGAAACAGAGACAGAATACAATCCAAGCAACTTTCCCTAAATGACAGATTACTGTGCACCTGGGCTGTGTCCAGAGAGGAGAATCAATTAGTGCACCTGACACTGCACAGGGGCAACAATTAGTGCAGTGCCTCAGTAGCAACAAAGGCTGGAATTCCAAGCAATAGGATCTGCTAACTGCAGATCCTAACAAAAAGACCATGGGACACAGAGATACTTTTGATTTATTTTCAGATACAGTAATAAGAACAAGAATTATGGGAATTTGCTACTTATGATCTTTTGTTTATATAATAATTAGAAGGACATTTCACCATGATTAATAGAGAAAGATGTCCTTATGATAGCATGGGGTCTCCTTATTATTATATTAACAAGTGAATGTTACAGTAATGATAGGTGTTCCATAGATCGAGTCTGGCAGGGTGAATCATTCTAGGTTTGATTAGTAGGTCCTTATAGCATAGGAGGAATAGCTGTCTTGATCCTGCAGTATACATGGGAAGCAGTGATGTCACAATGAGGAAGCGGATCAGAGACTGAAAAGGAAAGGTTATTGGAGGACAATTATTGGATGAGGTATTTAAACAGGCTGCGGACACCCATCTGGTTGCCCTGACGAAGCTGACACTGCAAAGCGTGTGCTGACTTTTATTATATATATAATAAAAGCTTTGTGTGGGCTCTACTGCTGTGTCCTTACAAATGTATTAATAGGACTGTATGTTTGCACCCACACTGATGGTGATTTTTCAAAACCTGAGGAGGATTAGATGTGTACACACAGTGTGAAGGAGATGTGATTGCAGACAGAGGATAGCTGTCCACTGTTTAATAGCACAGATTGCAGTGCTATAATAATTATAAGGAATCTGACGACATTACAATTACATGAGTGCTGGGTTTTGGCAATGCATTACATATGATATATTATTTGGAAAGTGACCCATTTATAATTGCAATAATATCCACACCATAATTAATAAAATTGATTTAGTCACAGAGATTTGCCATATAAAATCCCATGCTGGTAATTTAATTACCATCCACCTTCACAGTACCTCAGCACTAGTGAAAAAAAGGTTACATTGTGTACACATGTCATCCCTACTAGAAGGTGTAATATAAATCTGGGATTTATTATATAATAGGACTGAACATTCATTCACAGTGATTCTATCACAGTGCACGATCTGTGAACAATCAAATCATTAGCATTCACTCACATTAAGAGATTGAGTGACAAAGAGAGGGGATGTAATCTGGAACCCGACGGTGCAAATGCCGGCCACCAGCTTGCAGACTGCTTTATCCCGACTAGGGACAAATGACAGGCATCTAAATGTAGACTCCTGTAATTTGCCCGACGTCTGTAGACCGGCACCCGAATCCCGATTGAGCGGATGCCGGGCGCCGCAGCGGACAGCCACAGGGGGGGGAGAGTTAGGATTAGGGCTCCCAGGGGGGACTTAGGGTTAGAGTTAGGCACCCCTGGGGGGAGGTTAGGGTTAGGCAGTGGGGAAGGGGGGTTAGGTTTAGGCACTTAGAGGGGGGGTTAGGGTTAGGCACCCCTAAGGAGGGTTAGGTTAGTTGATACTTACCTTTAGGATGGTCGGGATTTCCAGCGCTGTCGGGTAGCCGCTGTCGGGAATTGAACCGCCAGCCATGTGCCCGCCGGTAATACATATCACACCCAAAGAGAGATCTGTTATGTATAAACCTACACTGGTAATCTAATTTCTATTTACCTTAATAATATCTCAGCATCAGTGGATAGAAGATTACATTGTAAACATCCTCTGTAACACACATCATCCCTATTAGAAGGTGCTACATTAATCTTAGATACAATAAATAATTATTGAGACGGACAGCAGCATTCCTGCACACAGCATTTTTTTAAACTACTATTTTCTTCTTTACTTCACATCATTTACTTTTTATATTATTTCGCAGTCTTTCTTAGATGATATTTTAATATATATATATATATATATATATAATAAAAGCTATATTTTATTTAAATTGACCTTTTGTGCACCACAATATACAATTCTTTGTCTTTCCATTTTCTATATTTGAAGTCAACCCAGCAGTTATCGCATCAACGTACCTTAAGTATGACCTCACAATGTATTAGCCAAAGCTCTCAAATTAAACCGGTATGGAAAGACACCCTATCATGGGTAAGAAAAAAAACAAACCGCGAGCACCGGCTATAGGGAAAAGGCCAGAATACCGTACGGGTTTCGCCAGGACACAGTTGTGATAGATTATCCGAGGAACACTCCATGATACATATTTTCCTTATCCACATTTCTCTGTTGTACTTATTTTCTTATCTTATCTATGTGCATGACTAACTATGAATGTTTTGCTGTAATAAATTAGTTTGATGGACGATACGGTCTTATTCAGATTGAAATAATTGATTGTTTTAATATTCAAATCAATATAACTTTATTGTGCGTACTGACTTATAATTTTTAAATGTCATCAATGTGCATGACTATAACATGAAAGTTTGCTGTAATAAATGAATGTCATATGACAAAATCTATAATGCAATAAATCTACTAAGGAACCATGCAGAAGAACCGCAGAACAAAGGGCCAAAGGCACCGTTTCTGACATGCTGGCTTATGATAACATGTGCTACAATGCATTTAACGTGTATAAAAAGTCACTACATTTATTTATGAAAGAAGTGCTCTACCAATAGTATTGATTAATAAAACTGTTTTTTTTGTAGACAATGACTAGATAAATAAAACTGATTTGTTGACAATGACCAATAAAAGATGTGCAGAGGTGGGCTGGTAAGCTTCTGAGGAAACGGCACATGGCCGAGAAACAAGATACGCCACATCCTTGTCTTGGATTACGTATGAAATGAGCCCTCACAATAACAAAAAAACAAGTGAGTGTAAGACCACCGTCTCCTGTCACAGAGCAGCGAGGAAACCTCCCAGAACTGTACATTACATATTCCCCCAGCCCAGGAGCTACGGATGACATGAGCGCTGGAGAACTGCTTTTAGACTGCAACCAGATATGAATACAACTGCCTCCCTACAGTTATTTTTAATATATTATACTGCTGGCTTCCCGATATATAATTATACTATAATATATCCCTATATATTATACTGTTGAGAAAGGACCAAATTAATAGCGCTCTTACCACTATGCGTATCATTCAGCCTATTATTATTGCATGTGCATAAACTACTAATTACTTTTTTCTTTGTGTAAAGGAAAAGGCAGAGGGTGAGGCCACACACAGTTTCTAACTTCTGAGCCTGTGTGACGTATGCCGCAGGCACAGCCGAAGATGCTCAAAACTACCCCACAGTCCCAGACTACGGAGACCATAGGGGTGTAAGAGCACCCCCACTGCCACCAGCAGTCTGGCAATATCATTACTAGTGAGAGGTACAGTGGCCGCCATGGGGGACCCCATGGCAGCAAGCATACGTTTCTGCCCTGAGAGGGGTACAAGGCTGCCATGGGGAACAGGCAGACCTTGCTGCGGTTGACTCCCCACTTGGGACCGGGAAGATGGTCACTGGCCCCTCCTCCCGGCCCGAGAAGATAGCCACTGGCTCCGCCCCCCCGCAGTTATCGAGCGAGTCGGTGCCATTACAGGCTCCCGGCTCACTCGCGCATGTCTGCGCTTTGTCCCCCGGCCATGCAGATCCCCAGTACAGGACTCAGCCGGGGGACAGTAACTGGTGCAAGGTGAAGGCTGCGCCGCATGCGACCGCGAGAGCGGCGCATGCAGGGTTGCACGGCAGCCACAGCACCAGCCACGCCTGCCTCCCCAGAGTGCCAGGACCAGCGCGGTCCTGGCACCGCAACAAGAGGAGAGGGGGGTAATGAGGGCAATGGGGAGGATATGAACCCCAACCCGGCAGCATCATCCAGCTGGGCGGGGCAGAACGGGCGCGCTGAGGAGAGTAGTCACACACAGAGAGCATCATGTATAGGCCAGGTTTACCAGCACGTTAGAACCACTTGGGAAAATAATCTGTCTCCCAACATGTGATTCACTGGGGATACTGGTAAAATGCAGGCCTGATACTGAGGCTCATCAAGAAACAAATGTACACAGTGCCATTAACAGCTAACGCTACAATGAGACATTAGTGTAGAGGGAAGGAATGGACAGGATAAGGAAACAGCACAAAGAAGGAAAGAATAGATCAGTATAAGAAGAAGAAGAGATAAAAGAAGGTAGGAATGACAGGTATGAGAAAAAAAAGAGAATACCAACAACAAAGACCAGAGCTTGACAACCTGTGTCTGTACAGCTAGGAGATCAGATTCAAAAGAGGCAGTATAACCTTACAGACCTACCCACACTCCTATTAACCACACCCCTTGACACAACACTCACCAATCCTTTCCTAATGTCAACCTGACCATAAAAAACTAACACTCCCCTTCATAACTTTATTGACACCACGCATCCCTGCCTAGGGGTTTATGTGCCCTCTGATCTATCCGTACCTCGGTTATCTTACTGTCTGTGTGGTTTTCAATATATAGGGAAAACCATCCCCAAACAGCATTCGGTATGGAATCCCGGCTGCGGCAGCCCGAAAAAACAGCAGAGCCCGGCAGCGGAAGACCGGCAGCGCTGGAAATCCCGATCGTCTAAAGGTAAGTATAAACTATTCTATTCTAACCCTCCTTAGGGGTGCCTAATCTTAACCTCCCCCCCAAGTGCCTAACCCTAACCTCCCCCCTCTAAGTGCCTAACCCTAACCCCCTCTTCCCTGTTGCCTAAACCTAAATCCCAGCGGGGGTGCCTAACCCTAAGACCCAGAGGGGGGTGCCTAACCCTCCCTCCCCCTAGCCAAACCCTCATGGGGGGATGCCTAACCCTAAGTCCTCCCTGGGTGGCATAAACCTAACCCTACCCCCCCACCGCGGCTATCCGCTTGCAGCACCCGGCATCCCTTCGATCGGGATGCCGGGCACTGGTGTGCCGGTGTCGGGAAAATGACAGGCATCTGGATCATAGATGCCTGTCATTTAATCCTAGCCAGGATTAAGGATTCTAGATGCCGGCGGTCGAGATTGCGACCGCCGGCATCTTAAACGTATCCCCCTCAAACAACATCAGAACAAATGAACATCTCTGCAACATGAAGGATAACCACAGTATACCGGTCCACTTTAAGGAAAAGCCAGAGCTATAACTAGACATTTTGGTGCCCTGTGCCAGAAAGAGCATTTGCGCCCTCCCCTATTTTTCAAATAGGGACATAAGATAATGCACCTGAAAAAAGGGCCATGGAATCTTGGGAAAGGGCCAGGGAAGAGATAGGGGAGGCCAGGAGATGCTGGAGATAAAGAAGAAGCTACAAGTAAAAATAATAGGAAAATTGAAAGGCCCAAACAGCACCCCCTGCCCCGCGGTGCCCTGTGCCATGGCATAGGTCACACCTCCCTAGTTACGACTCTGGGAAAAGCATACTAGTGATCTAGTAGAGTTACAATTTGTGGGACAAAAAAAAGTAAAATCCAATTGGAGAGAGGGCGATTTGGATGAAGTCCTAATGAAAGAAGAGACTAAGATGATATACGATTTGGGAACTCTAACCCCAAATGGTCTAAATGTTGACTTAAAAAAAGCCCCTTCCTTAGATGAAAAAAAGTATAGAAAAGAAAAAAAAAGGAGTAGAAGAAATAAGCAAAGATATATAAGAGAAAAAGTATATCATACATAAAGTGTGTCTGTTTCAGATTCATACTCTCTATATGCTGTATATTTTGTGCACAAACCCAATGGTTTGCGTACAACACAGATGAGAGATCTGAACATGTGCAGGATCAGTACTATGCATGTACAAGTCTTTTTCTGCGAGATTGCTCGTAGTACCCCCAAGCCGCATGATTGACATGATGCAGTCGTTTGGGGGTCAGCCGGGAGTGGCAACAGTGAGCATTTTACAAAAAGAGTGTTGTGTTATTTCCATTTTGTACATGTGCCAAGGCCAGGGTCTGCGTCTTCCTGGCCCGGCAGAGTGAAAACACCGCCCATCCTGTGTAACCTGAGAGTTAAGGTGGGTACACACCTGACAGATATCTGCAGATGATGGTCGTTCATACACACTTAACGACCATCATCTGCTGCTGCAGGGGGTCAAGCCGGACTGGGGGCGGGGCCTAATCAAGGGATGCATGGCTACGCCCCCTTTTTTTTAAAAAAACAACAATATTTTCCTATGCAGCGCTGCACGCTGGGGAGGGGGGGGGCGCTGTGTGCAGCCTCGGACAGTCTTCCAGTGCAGCCCAGCACATAGCAGCGTGTGCTGGGCTGTTGTGGATGGGGAGCTGTGCCGGACCTGGGTAAGTAGTACCCGCTTGCAGCTCCCCCCCTCTCTGCACCCCTGTGTATGGGCGATCGACTGATCACCCGTACACACTTGCCGATGGACAGATATGTCTGCAGATATATCTGTTCATTGGCTGTGCAGCACAACCAATGCGATATGTCTGTGAACGATGTCGTTCACAGACATATCGTCTGTACACACTGGCCGATGGGGACACGATATATTGGCTGGTCAATTGATCGGCCAAAATATCAGCCAGTGTGTACCCAGCATTACTCAGATGGCCAATGTTTTCACAGATGATCCAATGCTCCGTCCTCAAATGCAGCAGTGGACTACAGAAGCTTGCTGGAGGTATCTATTTACACAAGATGCCTCCTGCAGCATTAGCTTAATTACACACAGCAGCTGCATCCAAAGATACAGCTGCTGCATACACTGTGTCCACCTTTAAATCAGGCCCCATCTGTGAAAACATTGACCATCTGTGTAACCCTCAGCTCCCCATTCCCTTCCTGGTGTGTGTGGTGACTGTGAATAGCACTCCCGGCCACCGCCTTCCTTCCCAGAGAGGCACTATCTTCTGGGAGAAATAGAGGCGGGCCAGGAACCCAGTCACCTCTGCAGCACAGGTCGGCCTTTGTTTCCGGTGCTCGCAGCACCCTCTCCCTGCCCATCCTGCTGCTGCTGGGATCTAACCGAGGTGTCCCTCCTTCCCTTCTGTGTGTGACAGCCATCTCCCTCCCTCCTGTGTGTGACAGCCTTCCTCCTGTGTGTGGCAGCCTGTCTCAGTCCCTCCTGTGCGTGGCAGCCCGTCTCCCTCCTGTTTGTGGCAGCCCTTCTCCCTCCCTCCTGTGTGTGGCAGCCCATCTCCCTCCCTCCTGTGTGTGGCAGCCCATCTCCCTTCCTCCTGTGTGTGGCAGCCCATCTCCCTTCCTCCTGTGTATGGCAGCCCATCTCCCTCCCTATATGTGGCATCCCGTCTCCCTCCTTCCCTCCAGTGTGTGGCAGCCTGTCTCCCTCCTTCCCTCCAGTGTGTGGCAAGCCGTCTCCCTCCTTCCTTCCTGTGTTTGACAGCCCATCTCCCTCCTTCTCTCCTGTGTGTGACAGCAAATCCCGCTGCTGCTGGGATCTGCCTTAGGCGGCACCTATCTGCACTCAGGCAGGTAAATGTGCTTCTACTGTAACCTGTGTATTGCGGCCAGTCATAGGGACTAATGCCCCGGCACTTCCCTTCCCCTAGGTAACACTGGGGGACACAGCTGCTCCCAGGCCTGGCCATGGAGAAGGAGAGATCAGGCCTTGCCCTTCCCTGTGGAGTGCTGCTAGGATAGACATGAGCTGAGGGGTTGGGCAAAAGGCACTGTGGTATTATCTGAATGGGGCCTCCCCATGTGTGTGCTATGTATGTTGTCCTAGTCCAAAAATCATTTAGTTGACAGCCTATTGCCTCAAGCCTCTATCTTCCCTGTGGCAGCCTGTCTCCTTTCCTTCCCTCTCCCTCTTGTGTGTGACAGCCCATCTCCCTCCCTCCCTCCTCTGTGTGGCAGCCTGTCTCCCTCCTTCCTGTGTGTGGCAGCCTATCTCCCTCCTCTCCTGTGTCTGACAGCCCATCTCCCTTCTTCCCTCCTGTGTGTGTCAGCCTGTCTCCCTCCTTCCTGTGTGTGGAAGCCTGTCTCCCTCCTTCCTGTGTGTGGCAGCCTATCTCCCTCCCTCATGTGTGTGGCAGCCTGTCTCCCTCCTTCCCTCCAGTGTGTGACAGCCCATTTCCCTCCTTCTCTCCTGTGTCTGACAGCCCATCTCCATTCTTCCCTCCTGTGTGTGACAGTGCGTCTACCTCCTTCCCTCCTGTGTGTGGCAACCCATCCCCCTCCTTCCCTCCTGTGTGTGGCAGCTCGTCTTCCTCCTTCCCAACTGTAGGTGCCAGCCCATCTCCCACCTTCTCTCCTGTGTGTGGCAGCCTGTCTCCCTCCTTCCTTCCTGTGTCCCTCCTTCCCTCCTGTGTGTGACAGCCATCTCCCTCCTTCTCTCCTGTGTCTGACAGCCCATCTCCCTTCTTCCCTCCTGTGTGTGTCAGCCTGTCTCCCTCCTTCCTGTGTGTGGAAGCCTGTCTCCCTCCTTCCCTCCAGTGTGTGACAGCCCATTTCCCTCCTTCTCTCCTGTGTCTGACAACCCATCTCCATTCTTCCCTCCTGTGTGTGACAGTGCGTCTACCTCCTTCCCTCCTGTGTGTGGCAACCCATCCCCCTCCTTCCCTCCTGTGTGTGGCAGCTCGTCTTCCTCCTTCCCAACTGTAGGTGCCAGCCCATCTCCCACCTTCTCTCCTGTGTGTGGCAGCCTGTCTCCCTCCTTCCTTCCTGTGTCCCTCCTTCCCTCCTGTGTGTGACAGCCATCTCCCTCCTTCTCTCCTGTGTCTGACAGCCCATCTCCCTTCTTCCCTCCTGTGTGTGTCAGCCTGTCTCCCTCCTTCCTGTGTGTGGAAGCCTGTCTCCCTCCTTCCCTCCAGTGTGTGACAGCCCATTTCCCTCCTTCTCTCCTGTGTCTGACAACCCATCTCCATTCTTCCCTCCTGTGTGTGACAGTGCGTCTACCTCCTTCACTCCTGTGTGTGGCAACCCATCCCCCTCCTTCCCTTCTGTGTGTGGCAGCTCGTCTCCCTCCTTCCCAACTGTAGGTGCCAGCCCATCTCCCACCTTCTCTCCTGTGTGTGGCAGCCCATCTCCCTCCTTCCTTCCTGTGTCCCTCCTTCCCTCCTGTGTGTGACAGCCATCTCCCTCCTTCCCTTCTGTGTGTGACAGCCTGTCTCCCTCCCTCTTGTGTGTGGCAGCCCATCTCCCCCCTCCTGTGTGTTGCAGCCTGTCTCCCTTCCTCCTGTGTGTGGCATCCTGTCTCCCTCCCTCCCTCCTGTGTGTGGCATCCTGTCTCTCCTGTGTCCCTCCTTCCCTCCTGTGTGTGGCAGCCCATCTCCCTCTGTCTCTCCTGTGTCCCTCCTTTCCTCCTATGTGTGGCAGTCCATGTCCGTCCTTCCCTTCTGTGTGTGACAGCCGTCTCCCTCCCTCCTGTGTGTGACATCCTTCCTCCCTCCTGTGTGTGGCAGCCTGTCTCCCTCCAACCTGTGTGTGGCAGCCCGTCTCCCTCCCTCCTGCGTGTGGCAGCCCATCTCCCTCCCTCCTGTGTGTGGCAGCCCGTCTCCCTCCCTCCTGCGTGTGGCAGCCCGTCTCCCTCCCTCCTGCATGTGGCAGCCCATCTCCCTCCCTCCTGCATGTGGCAGCACATCTCCCTCCCTCCTGTGTCTGGCAGCCAGTCTCCCTCCCTCCTATGTGTGGCATCCCGTCTCCCTCCTTCCCTCCACTGTGTGGCAGTCTGTCTCCCTTCTCTCCAGTGTGTGGCAGCCTGTCTCCCTCCTTCCCTCCAGTATGTGGCAGCCCATCTCCCTCCTTCCTTCCTGTGTTTGACAGCCCGTCTCCGTCCTTCCCTCCTATGTGTGACAGCCCATCTCCCTCTTTCTCTCCTGTGTGTGACAGCGAATCCTGCTGCTGCTGGGATCTGCCTTAGGCGGCACCGATCTGCACTCAAGCGCAGGTAAATGTGCTTCTACTGTAACCTGTGTATTGCAGCCTGTCATAGGGACTAATGCCCCTCCCCCATGTAACACTGGGGGACACAGCTGCTGCCAGGCCTGGCCATGGAGAAGGAGAGATCAGGCCTTGCCCTTCCCTGTGGAATGCTGCAAGCATAGACATGAGCTGAGGGGTTGAGCAAAAGGCACTGTGGTATTACTCGAATGGGACACTCCCCGTGTGTGTGCTATGTATGTTGTCCTAGTCTGAAAATCATTTAGTTGACAGCCTATTTCCTCAAGCCTCTATCTTCCCTGTGGCAGCCTGTCTCCTTTCCTACCCTCTCCCTCTTATGTGTGACAGCCCATCTCCCTCCTTCCCTCCTCTGTGTGGCAGCCCATCTCCCTCCTTCCTTCCTGTGTGTGGCAGCCCATCTCCCTCCTTCCTTCCTGTGTGTGGAAGCCCATCTCCCTTCCTCATGTGTGTGGCAGCCTGTCTCCCTCCTTCCCTCCAGTGTGTGACAGCCCATCTCCCTTGTTCCCTAATGTGTCTGACAGCCCATCTCCCTCCTTCCCTCCTGTGTGTGACAGCCCATCTCCCTCCTTCCCTCCTGTGTGTGACAGCCCATCTCCCTCCTTCCCTCCTGTATGTGACAGTGCGTCTACCTCCTTCCCTCCTGTGTGTGACAGCCCATCTCTCTCCTTCCCTCCTGTGTGTGACAGTGCGTCTACCTCCTTCCCTCCTGTGTGTGACAGCCCATCTCTCTCCTTCCCTCCTGTGTGTGACAGCCCATCTCCCTCCTACCCTCCTGTGTGTGGCAGCCTGTCTCCCTCCTTCCCTCATGTCTGTGGAAGCCTGTCTCCCTCCCTCCTGTGTGTGACAATCTGTTTCCCTCCCTCCTGTATGACAACCCGTCTCCCTCCCTCCTGTGTGTGACAACCCATCTCCCTACCTCCTGTGTGTGACAACCCGTCTCCCTTCCTCCTCTGTGTGGCAGCCGAATTGTACTATCCAAATGATGGCTTCGCAGTGGGATTTCACTATAGAAATCCCGGTGTGAAGCGCTCATTGACTGAGAGAGGCAAGCCTTCCGCCTCTCAGCCAATGAGCGGTTCTCACCATTGACCTCAATGGTGAGAACCACAAAAGTGACTTGAGGTTACTTTCATGCCCATTTCAAAAATGGCACCTCAGCGCCATTTTTTAAATTTATAGAAGGCCACCATGAGCCAATCACGACTCGCAGCATCATCGCCCAACTCCCTTGGCTGGCTTATATAAGCCAGCGTGAGGAGACGGCATGGCCGTCCAACGGCCGGGAGGCATCAGAGAAGAGTTGCCATTGAAAGAAGATGCCGGGGAAGTCCTGAATGGGTGGCGCCCTCCAGGTGAAGATGCTGTGCAAGTCTTGGGGGAGGCAGCAGCCATGAAAAAGAGCTTAAAGGCTGCTGTCCCCCTAGGTGAAGGTGCTGGAAAATAAAATATTAAAACAATTGGTGTCCTTGTGTTATTTGAATATTTCTTTTACAAGGGTACTATAGGTACCAGCGGGCCCTTAATCAACACTTGCTGGTACTTGTGGTTCTTCAAGTACCAGCATGCGGGGGAGACCTTCTGGGACCTGTCTGCCTACTGCAACAGACAAAGGGCCTGATTCAGACCCACTCGCGAGCGGCTGTCCGCTCGCAAGTGGGTCGATGTTGTGCACTGCGCATGCGCACGACGGCGGGAGCTCCGGGGACTTTCCTTCGCTCGTTGTGTTTGATCAAAGGGGGCGTGCTGTCGATGTTGATTGACAGCACGCCCCCTTTGGTGGGCGTGCTGGGGGCGTGCCTCCCTGACAGGGGCGTTCCCAAGGGAATGCCTACCGTCAGAAGCCGGCCCACTGACATCTCTAGTGATGTCAGTGGGAGTGATTTTGGCTCTGATAGAGCCAAAATCACTCCGGGCCTTGCGGTTGAAAACCTCAACCGCAGGCTCCGGCTCGCAGTTGCGATGGTCAAGACCATTGCGGCCATCAAACTGCACGCTCGTATAGGCTGTGGGTGGTGACCAACAGCTATACGAGCGTCCTGGAGGATGCTCCATAATTATGGAGGCCGGCCCTCATTCAGAGCGTGCGCTCTGCTCAGAGCGTACGGCTCTGAATGAGGGCCAATATTTTAACTTTCATATACACCACACTACACTATCAACCCGGCACTCACTGGCCAGGGGTGATGAGGATAGCCCCGGGCTATCAGTACAGGCCTGGAGTGCCCTGGAACAAGGGACCCCTATGTGGGGGCAGGAGCCCAACTACCCAGGGATCCCCGGCCTGGACTGACTAGCGGACAGGTGTGATTCTTTGGCTGCGGGACAGAGTGAGATTGCTGTCTCACACAAACTGGTGGAGTCTATGCAACTGAGGTCTGTGCAGTTATGTGGCACACACATCCCACTCAGGACCTCATTCAGAGTCGGTCGTAGCAGCCGCACGGTCGTATGCTTCCGATGTTTTTCTTTCTGCACCTGCGCACGGCTAGCTGTGCGCATGTGCGTACGAGCTCTACCGATGATAAATACTGTCGGTCGTAGGGCTTCCGACACGGAAGTGGATTGCTAAAGTTGATTGACAGGAAAGTCCATTTATGGGAGTATACGGGGGTGGTGGTCTGCAAATGGAGGCGTTCTTCAGCGTTTCCAGGCGTTTTAGGGGAGTGCATAAATTATCTGCTTCATACGACCAAGAATTGTGTATGCATGACAATGTCACTCTACAAACAGGATGATCGTCCAGGCTAAGGTAGGCAAGAAGCGTCCGTAAGCCACAACAGTACAATCCTTAATCCGATGTTACTTGCAATGTTTCTAATTGGAACCACACAAACCAAGCAGCTAAGATTGGTGCATTGTAACTATTAACACTGCTAATTATCTTGTAACTGATTTCACTTGCGTGTGTATTAGGGAATTCGTAACACAAATGTTTATGTATTCTTTTTAAACTTATTTTTTTAAAACAGTTTGTAAAACATCTAGCATTGTGTTTTGCGTAGCAGCCTTTTCAGATACCATACTTTTTAAACCTTGTATACATTGATATAGTTTAAATATAGACATTTTTGCTTACATTTTTTTTATTTTTTTTAAATTCGCCTTTCAGCACAATTTAACTAACAATTGTTAGGGCAACATTTGCATATAATTAAAATAATAATAAAAAAACACAATTCAGAATAAATTAATAAAAAAAAAAAAACAGAGCTTGAGACATTGGTGACAAGAAATATGGGGACTGGACAACAGGTGAGGGAGGAGATATCCAGGGCTACTTTCATCGTTTTGGCCGGCTCGGAGGAAGAGGTAAGCTACGGACAGCCGACTGGCATGTAACATGCCGACTGGCCTGGTCAGAGGTAGATGGGATTTCCTCTGGCCTAGGCATAGGGCTCTCCATACTTGCGGGGGTGGCTGTTGGGCTGCCAGAGGTGGTGGTCCAGGGAAGAAGGGAGTCTCACTCCATCATGGCAGGTGGGTTTGCCTGCTCCTGGGTATTGGCCCAATGATCAAAGGCCCCAGCAATGGTCTCCAGGGCCACTGCCACCCTCACCAGAGTGGTCTCCATCCTCAGAAAAACACATCTGGTCTCCTGAGTTTGGGAGACCAACATGGTGAGGAGAGGCACTGCTCAGTTTGATGGTTGCCCTGGAGTAGACTCCACAGATGGAGTACTTGGATCCTCCCCTGCAGAGTCTCCATCTGTGCTGGACCCAGACCTGACCTCAGGAGCAGGTACTACCTCCTCTGAGTCTGGAAAAAAAAGAAAAAAAAACATTTGTATTTTTCTTTAAAAAAAAACGCATACACGTTTTAGCTTTATACTTTTTTGAGTCTTAAAAATATTTACATCCTTGCACATGTGGAGCATTGAAGTCGGTCATGTCAATGTCCATAGTGGACACGCCGACTATCTCCTCTTCTGTCACACATCCCTGAGCCAAAGTCTCCAAACTCGTCAAGGCCAGCTCCTTAGGGATGGGACCACCACCTGTCCCCGCAGCATGGTCCACCCTACTCCGTAGCTTCCTATTCAGTTGGTACTTGAAATCAGTCCAGCTGGCAATGTGATTTGGCATTTTTTAAGGGTTAGTTTTTTAAAATAAGATCAAGCTTTTGACTTCAGTACACTCACAATATCATTTTCTTACCATTTTTTAACGACTTTCATGGTTCTGTGGGTTGTCCCCACAGCATTAACAGCCCTGGATATCTCCTCCCAAATCCTGTCTTTGGCTCCAGCCCCTATATTTCTTGGGGCATGGACACCAATGTCTCAAGCTCGATCCGTGAAAATGGAGGGTTTCTTGGCCTTGGCCTGCTTGGGCCCGCCTCCTCCTCCTCTAGTGGTGGAATTGGATTCCCAGCACCTACAACATTTTTAAAATTAGATAAAATTAAAAAAGGATATTTTTGGAAACATGAACTGTTCTTGTGTTTTTAAAAAAATGTTATTCGCACTTACCTGCCTCAGTTGGCCTCTGCTCAATATGCTCCTCGCTTGACATTTTACAAACATGTGAGAGCATGAAGAATACTGCTTGTGCAGACTTTTTTATAGATGTGAGAGCATCCCTGGATTGGTTACCCGTGTATCCCTATTTGCCTACGTATAATGCACACCTTGCCTGCATTCCGTAATCACTGCGTGGGTTGGGTTAGATGTGAGCGCATCCCTGGATTGGTTACCCGTGCATCCCTATTTGCCTACGTATAATGCACACCTTGCCTGCATTCCGTAATCACTGCGTGGGTTGGGTTAGATGTGAGCGCATCCCTGGATTGGTTACCCGTGCATTCCTATTTGCCTACGTATAATGCACACCTTGCCTGCATTCCGTAATCACTGCGTAGGTTGGGTTAGATGTGAGCGCATCCCTATTTGCCTACGTATAATGCACACCTTGCCTGCATTCCGTAATCACTGCGTGGGTTGGGTTAGATGTGAGCGCATCCCTGGATTGGTTACCCGTGCATCCCTATTTGCCTACGTATAATGCACACCTTGCCTGCATTCCGTAATCACTGCGTGGGTTGGGTTAGATGTGAGCGCATCCCTGGATTGGTTACCCGTGCATCCCTATTTGCCTACGTATAATGCACACCTTGCCTGCATTCCGTAATCACTGCGTGGGTTGGGTTAGATGTGAGCGCATCCCTGGATTGGTTACCCATGCAGCCCTATTTGCCTACGTATAATGCACACCTTGCCTGCATTCCGTAATCACTGTGTGGGTTGGGCTAGATGTGAGCGCATCCCTGGATTGGTTACCCGTGCATCCCTATTTGCCTTTGCCTACGTATAATGCACACCTTGCCTGCATTCTGTAATCACTGCGTGGATTGGGCTAGATGTGAGCGCATCCCTGGATTGGTTACCCGCGCATCCCTATTTGCCTAAGTACAATGCACACCTTGCCTGCATGAATAAATAATTGTGTTTTTTTTCCTTAATTAAGGCAAAGCCAAATGTTCCCTTACTTGTGGGTTGTAGTTGTAGTGATTTGTGGTGCAGGAAGGGATTGCTAGTGGTTACATTGTTTGGAGTTGTTTGGTGCCAGTGTGTTGTTTGAGTGGTGCTTTTGTGTGTTGTTTGAGTGGTGCTTGTGTGTGTTGTTTGAGTGGTTTTTTTTATTTTAATTTTTTTGGGTGGTTTTTTCTTTCTTTTTTGGGGTTTTTTTTTGTTTATTTTTTGGGTTGGTGGATGTTTGATATTTTTATTTTGGGTGGTGGTTTTTTTTTTTTTTGATTGGGTTGTTGGTTTTTTATTTCTAATTTTGTTTGGGGCATACATTTTCCAAACCCGGTTAGTTGGTGTGTTTGGGTGGCCGTGCTTTTAGAGGATCAAAAATCCAACGTTATTTGAAGACTCCAGTAAGTGTGCCAGCCTACTGCAAGTTTCTATTTTTTATTTTTGTTATATAAACCCAAAAAAAGTACATTATTCTAAAAAAATTATTCATGTTTTTTTTTTTTTTTTTAAGGTGTTTAACAGTCCATTTTGTACTTGAATCAGGTAAGTGTCTACTTATACAAACCTAAAAGTTTGTTTATTTCAATTATGAAGTGTTTTGTGCAGTTTTTTTTTAACATTTAATAATGCAGTTTTAAAATATTTTGAAAAAAGAATAATAAAGTTTTAAAAATTTAATATTGGCCATTTTAAAAGTTAAGGTTTGTTTTAACAATAATAGTAGTAATAGTGGTTTTTAAACCATATAATATTATTTTCTTTTTCTTCCCCCCCCCAAAAAAACGTACACCAAATACACCTGTAGGGATTCCTGAAGAATTTTGGGCAAATATTCAAAAATCATTCTCAAAAACTTTATTTTTTGTTTTTTAAAATTTACAGAGCGAAGTGGGCCAGCTAATAGTGGCCATGTTGCCCCCCACCAACCTGGGCATAGGCATAGGAGGCGTGCAAGGGCCAAGATATATAGAACACGTGTCACCCTTTTTGGAATGCCTGATGATGTGGTTGTAACCACTTATCGCCTGCCTCCAAATATTATCCTAGACACTCTTTCAATAATAAAGAATGATCTAGAAAGTCTGATTCACATTCCAACAGCAATCTCATCACTTACACAGTTGTTGGCAGTGTTACATTTCTGCGCCTCAAGGTACGTCCAAACCACTGTGGGGCTGGTGGGTGGACTCTCCCAGCCCTCATTTTCACGGATCCTGAGGCAGGTGCTAGATGCATTCTTTAATCATCTAGCACATTTTATTAGTATGCCTTTGGATACGGAAGCCCTTGATGAGGTAAAGCAGAAGTTTTTTGAGATTGCAGGCTTTCCACATGTCATAGGGGTAGTGGATGGCACTCACATAGCACTTCAGCCCCCTGCATGCAGGGAACAAATATATAGGAACCGTAAACATTTCCATCCGTTAAATGTAATGGTGCTATGTGATGCCTCCCTGCAGATCCTCTCCCTGAATGCCAAATTTCCAGGCTGCAGCCATGATGCGTACGTGATCCAGCATTCAGGGATTATTCAGGGATTATTCAGGGATTATTGAATAACAGCATTACTGCACAATGATTTTGACACCCATACTGAAATTTAAAAAAAAAAAATACGCCCAAAAATGTTTAAAAAAACATGGATAACAACAACACCCAAAAAAATAATACAAAGCACATACCATCAGAGCGTTGTAGCAAAACCTCCGATGTAGATGGTGCAGGAGATGGTGCTGGATATGGGGAGTAATTTGGAGTTGGGGGAATGGTGGGAGGGGAAATGGAGTGGCAAACATCAAAGGGAGGGGATATTTGGGATGAGGACTTGGGCACGGGAGTGGATATTTGGGATGAGTGGGCAGGGGAGGGAGGAATACTTGGGGAGGATTGGAAGAGGGAGGGAGGTTTAGTGGGGGAGTATGGTGGTGGGGAGGGAGGGCTGGGTTGAGTGGATGGGTAAGGTGAGGGTGAGGGCTGCAGGTTGGGACCTGCATTTCCTCCAAATCTGTGGGCCCTTCTCTGTCTCTGCTGTGTTTCTAAAATTTAAAGATATTAAAAAAAAAAAGTTTAGTTTTCAATTTCGGGTACACAATACAAGTACACTTTACACATTCAGGACAATAGGGACAACATACAGGAGGTTTTTTTTACATTGACTAAAAAAATTGGAAAAGGAACATACAGTTTTAACAGTCCACTAATTATAACATTTATACAAATGCATACTTATGTCTGCGTAGTCACGCCCGCAAATTCCGCAAAAGGACAGGTGATCGGCGGCACAGATCCGACGACCGCCTCTCTAGTTGCCCTATATTGTGCCTGTATCCCGCACTTCAAAGGGCTCTCCTCACCTCCGCATAGGCTGTCCGCTTTATGCGGTATGAAATAGGAGGCTGGGCGGTCGTAATCCGCCTGTCCATGATCTGAACCAGGATCATCAATTCCCGATGGGTAAAGGCC
Source organism: Taudactylus pleione (assembly GCA_031769625.1). Classification (NCBI taxonomy): domain Eukaryota; kingdom Metazoa; phylum Chordata; class Amphibia; order Anura; family Myobatrachidae; genus Taudactylus; species Taudactylus pleione. The sequence goes on along the minus strand of JAUIMM010000759.1, from coordinate 2,019,092 downwards.
GCGGCTCTCATGATGGCAATGGCCGATTTTACAGAAAACATGAAATATACATGGGGTAAAATAAATATGATTGGCTAAAATATTTACTCAGTTTCCTAAAAAAAACACTATTGGCCAATCCTTTAAGCATGTGACCCAAAAAATAAGGTCAGATTTGATTGGATAAAACATGCAGTGTGCAATTGCAAACATAAGAGTGCAAATGATCCTAACGCAAAATGCTCATGCATTTTTAAAGTTAACACAATTAGCAGCAGTACATTCACAGATAATAAACATTACTTTGTTTTGGAAATTTAGAAAAAAAAGAGAACGGAGAAAACACCCACGAAATAAACAATAAAGTTTATTGACACATGAAAAAAAACTGGAAAAAAAGAACAGCAAGAGTTAAACAATCTTAATTAGATAATTGACAACAAGCTAATAACAAGCTGATCGATAGTCCAGGTAAAGATGACATGTGACCATCAATACAACACATACGGCCGCAAACATCAGAACATAATTAGCATACAGCGACTGACAGCGCCTGAGCACGATTGTCTCGGTCGTTCGATCAGATCAGTCGGTAGCTAGAGGAGGGTGTCACTTTGTTTATGATCGTCCTGCCGTACGATCGGATTTTGTGGTCATAGCCTGTATGACCGTGCTGCCGCTACGACCGACTCTGAATGAGGTCCTCAGTGCCCACAATTTTCCCATTCATTCACCACAACAATCCCACTGGGTTCCAACCTCCTTCTCACTCCATACATCCATCTCATTCAGAATACACATTCAGCTCAGTAATTTCTAAAACTATCATACTCTGTCTTTGCTTGTACACTTTCTTCTGCTATACACCTCCATGCTGCTATATCTTCCCCAATCCCTACTACTGTGTGGTAACTCCCAACTGTGCTAGTCTGTGTTCCCTCATCCACACTAATCTGTCTTTCCCCATCCACACCACCCTGCATCTGTGCCACTCTGTTTCCTTCTGCACCACTGCCTTCCCCCCAGCCATGCCGCTGTCTTCCTTTCATCTGTGGCACTCTTTCTTCCTCCATCTGCACCACTCTGTCTCCCCAACAGTGCAACTCTGTCTCCCCCATCTGCACCACTCTATCTTCCTCCCCATCTGCACCAATCTGTCTTCCCCAATCCCTACTGTTGTGTGTTCTCCCATTTGTGCTAGTCTGTATTTCCTCATCTGCACCAATCTGTCTTTACCCATCTGCATTGCTCGGTCTTCCCATGTTCATGCCACTCTGTACCTATCATCCATGTCACTCTGTCCCCCCAAACTGTGCCACTCTGTTTCCCACCCATCCGTTTTCCACCCATCTGCATCACTTTGTTCCTCTCCCCTATCCGCACTACTGCTTTCCACTCATCTGCATCACTTTTCCTCCCCCCCTCTGTACTGATTAATTTTCCCCCCTCTACACGCCTTTCTGTCTCATCCATCCATGCTGCTCTGTCTACTTCCGCCATCCAGACCACTCTTATCCCATCTGCAAAGCTCTATCTTCTGCTCAGACCTCAGTTGCATAGACTGCATGTGTGTATTCCAATGAGCACACAATTCTGTTAATTAGCAGCTCCACCATTTTGTGAGTGACAGCAATCTCACTCTGTGAGAGTGTGGAATTTGCAGTTAACCACAAGGTGTGATGGCATACCATATCTGTATTGCACAAGGAACACGTCCATTAAGGCGTCTGCCTTAATGATCGGTATTTCATTGTTTTTTAAGTTTGAGTGGCAGAAATTCAATAGGTTTTGGGAAATTACAGATCATGTCTAAGAAGCTTTAATGGGACATGTGAAACCATAAGGTTTTTTGTCCATGGAATATATATTATAAGGACACAGTCGTACCCCTATATTAAGGCTGAATCTAAAAAAACAGCATTCTCCCATAGAGAACTCCAGAGGGCAGGGTGTTTAAAGGGCTACACCTCAAAAGCTTTTGGAGGTACCGAGTTGAAATTTGGCGTGGGTGGGTAGAACTGTCGCTTGGTGCTGCATGCCAAATTTCAGGGCAAAATGATTTGGGAGTAATCTAAAATACTGTCACAATCCACCGTGCTGCCAATGATGTGTGGGGTGAACGCCGGACAAGTGTTCACAGAAATATCCTCCTTCCTCCTGTTCGTATCTGTGGTAGCAGCATATTGTTTGCAGTTCCAGTCTTGATTGCTGCTGAGGCTCTGCACTAATTACTACCTGCTGTGTGCAGTATCAGGTGCACACATTGATTCTCCTGTCTGTGCAAAGCCCAGGTGCACAGTATTCTGTCATCAAGCGAGACTTGCTCTGATTGGGCTCTGTCTGTTAAATTCCAGCCAGCCCTGCACTCCATGTCTGTGATAGAAGTTTTGTGTTTCCGGTTTTGGCTGTGTCTCCTGTCCGTCAGTTGAGCTCCAGTGTTCCTGCCTCTCCTATTGTTCCAGTAGTGATATATTACCTGTGCCGTTTTGTTTTATCCAGGCGGCATGATCCGCTTTCCACCTGCTGTGTGCTACTTGAGTCATTCAGGCAGCACGGCGTGCACATCTACCCTCAGCCACATGTATCATCCCAGCGGTTCAGAGTGCACTCCCGGGTGCATGCTAGCGTCCGGCAGCTTGTGTCAACCTGGCGACATTAGCCGCACTTTAGTGTCCAAAGTTGGCCAACTCAGCATACCAACGCCAGTGTCAGCCCGGTGACATTTTCCGCACTTTAGCATCCAAAGGGCACCAATCCAGTATATCCACACCAGTGTCAACCTGGCAACATTGGTCGCAATCCAGCGTCTTACGTGCACACCCCAGCACACCTCCGTCAGCGTCAACCCAGCAACACTGGTCACACCTCCACATCTTTGTGCACATCCTGTTAGAGGCTCATCAGCCCAAAGGCTGCACCTCAGCTTCGGCCCTCGGGCCGCAACTCACCAAGGCCGACCAGCCCTCATGGCTGCTTCCACAGCCCAAAGGCTGCATCTCATCTTCGGCCCTCAGGCCGCAACTTGTCAAGGCATACCAGACCTCAAAGCTGCTTCTACAGCCCAAAGGCTGTATTTCATCTACACCCACTGGCAACAGCCAGCCAGATTACCCCAGCTCTCAAAACTGAAGCACGGCCTCATCTAGTCTAGAATTACCCGCTCTCAACTTACCCTCTAAATCACCCCCATGGCATAACATTATCACCGGCCAGACACATAATCACTCTGAGGGAATTTTCCTCTGACCTCTTGTCATGGAGCAGACTCAGAGCCTTGCCCAGGTTCTGACCACACAGGTTCAGCTGCTGATGCAGCAGGTGCAGGAACTCTACCTACGGTATTGATTTCTAATAGTCGCAAGTCGCTTAAAAAAGAATTGCTTTTCAGTCCAATTGTGTGGTTCCAAAGCACAAAAAGTTATTTATGTAAGAAAAAGTAACATGATGAGTAAAAGCAATAAAATAGTACAAGCCGATACATATGCATGCGCACTGGTCCCAGCATACAATCATCAATCCAGAAGCCTGTGATCATCAAAGAGGATGTCTGAACACTGGGATTGGGACACAGCCTATATACCTTACAAAGTTCAGAGTTAACAAAGGGACTAGTTGACGAGTTTCCATTGGTTCTTGCTTCTGGATAATCTGGTCATTGGTCGGTTCATACGGTGTCATCAGGGGCATGGCTCAGTTCTCCAACAGTCTCTTTGTGTGGATTCCCACCGAACAACTGGTTAAAACTAGCTACAACACTGCATATAGGTAATAACAATCTATGCAATAAATCCCTATCATGCATAACTAGCGGATGCAAGATGCGATTTCTTTGCCAATAGATACGGAAGTCTGCAAATAAACAGAGATTTAGTGTGATATCAAACATGACATGTCCACTATATTCTAAACCTCAGATCTCACTTAAGTACATTTTACATCATAATTATTAACAAACAAAACATTTAATAACTCTGGTTATTAACTTATAGTGTGTGGGAACCATTTTATACATATGCGTTCGCATATGTGCATCCGTGTATTGAAATAGGAAATGTTTGTATGTATGTATGTGAATACGCATGTGAGTGTCTATGTGTATGCATGTGGATACACATGTGAGCGTCTCTGTGTATGCATATAAGTTTATGTGGGTGCGTTATGTGCATCAGTGTATATGTGTATGGTGGATTCGCATTTGTGTGCATCAGATTGCGCCAACACAAAGTAGCATTGTGGTAACCCATCATCAGACCATAGATGATTAGATCATCAGATAATGATTGCAAGCGATCATATCCAATTATTTAATTTTGACAGTCCACCCTTTGATAGCAAACATAAAACTATCAAATTCTATTCAACCTTTTTAGTCATGCATAATAAATGAGTATTCAATGTTCTAAACGGTATGACACAACTTGGTCATTGAATCATTAATAATGCGTTTTAGGAAAGGGTAAAACAACCCTTATACGCCATCTGCGGATCTATAGGGGACCATTGGTAGGATGTGGGACCTCATCGAACCTATAAAGGAAGTTTGGGGGGGGAGTTGAGACTACATTATCTATGATGTTTTAATGGAACATTTACAATACATTTTATTATACATAACCAAGCCTATTCAAATGTTATTATCTGATGGCACATTCAATTTCAGGATTGTAATGCAGTTCTTTATCAACATTTGTACCTATACCATCACCACTCACCACCATCATAATTTCATTTTCATGGTTTACCTTGGTGGTACATTTTCCACCCTTTGCCACAGTAAGAACACATCTGACACATAAACCAATTACTAAAATAACAATCAGTATAAGAATAAGGAGCTTACCCATACTAGCAACCATCTCCTATACCCAATCTTCCAGACCGACGAACCATTTGACAGGGTTTAACCATGAGAACCATTTCTCTACCTTTACCTCTCATACAAAGAAGTATTATGGTCCTTCCGAAATTCCCACTTCAGTTGTAGGATTTCATCCATTTTCCGGTCTATCAGCTCTTTTGGGTCATTAGTATTATTGGTGATGTACGTGCAACACTTGACACCAAATTGGGTGGCCAAAGTCATGCAATATCGACCAGTAACAGCTGTCAGGTAGTTTAACACTTGCCTATGTTGTACCAATTCCTTTTTATAAGCCTGTAGCTCCTTACCAGTATACTTGAAAGTGTCATCATACATCTCGGTGATGTTGTCTATTGATTTAGCCAGGCCTTGGATATACTGTATCTAAAATTTAAAGTTCCCCGAGTGATCCTGGTGGGATCTAATGCTACCAAAATTTGAAAGCCAGTTGTTTCACTAATCAACTGTGTGGCTATATGTTCTTCACCAGGGATCATATTTCTTTTGTCACAATGTTCATACTGTGTATGTATGTATGGAGGTGGTGCGGTTTTATTGATACCAATCATTTCATGATGTGTAAGAGTCATAACCTCTGGGACCACCCTTCCAAGATAACATAACATAACATAACCTTCAGAGTTCAGAGAGAGCCACTTGTACGCTTTCCTTCCACATATAAAATACACATCATCTGGGAGAATGTAAGGAACAGAATGCATCATTATCATTGAACACATTTTTCTAACCCTGCCCCTTTTGCCCTCATTTGACTGGTACACATTTCTGTTTGTATATTTGCACAGTATCCTAATGATACACTGCCAACCATTACTTTGTCATAACTATGCATATGCCTATACTGGAAGTGTCTCCCATTTGCAATAATACTGTGTACAAGTTCAGAATAGATAGGCTCATTATCAGCTCTGTGTGAAAAGGTCATTGTCTGATTTTTCCAGATCCCAATTTCCTGGTTTTCTAATATTTGTGAAATTGAAGCAGTCTAGGGATCTATCTACATGGTACTGGTGGAGCTTAAGACTAGGGGGTCTAGATATATTAAATTTCTTGTCCACCAGTCTTCCCCCATGTAATTCAAGTACCTCTGCTAACTTAAATGGGTATGGCACTAATCCCGAGTAACTATGTCCTTGAGGTACTTGTGAGCACACCCAACATTCAGTCTGGTTTAAGACCTTACCCACTAAGGAATGGTAATCCTTTAAAGGATGCCTGCCCATATACAGATTACTCTTGGACTGGCATCATTGGATGCACTTCTCATCAACTAAGGATCCGCAGTACTCACAAATACAATATTCCTCAGACAATAGTCAGGACTTTGACTATTTCAGTACATAAAGATAAACTACACTTGCTGAAGTTTCATTGTAGTCGTTGGAGGATCTATCCTGGTTACTGGCATTCATCACATGCAGTGTGCAGAGAGTTAAAGTGATCATCTGTTTCTTAGATGTCATCAGGTTGTTGGATTCCTTGATTGCTTATTATTCCAAACCTGATTCTATTTGGGTCACATGTTCTGAACTTCCTATGGATCACAGACCTCTAGTATAAAGTCTGTTACTAACTATGCCTCATTGTCTGTGCAACATTACTTTCAGGTCTTCCTTGGACTCGTGCCAGATCCCCACTGTGGCTGGTGTATGCTGTGGACCTCGCTACATTCCTGCTCGTGTTCTGGTTCAAGTTCTGATACAGGTTATCAGCTGCACTACAGAGCTCAGCATTGCCATTGTCTTTCCGTTGTTATCCTGCTCTATTACTGCTATTCCATTCTACGCTACACTATTTGGTTTACTTGTTATAATTGACTCATACGGACACTGGGGTTACTTCTTCTACAGTTGTCAACTGCACCGTTACAGTCTATCCTCATCGGAACCCCATCACATTGCAGGGCTCAACCCTGCTCTGGATCTTTATTATTCTGCAGGGCTCAACCCTGCTCCAGACCTTCAGAATGCCACAGGGCTCAACCCTGCTCAGGACCTTCATCATATTGCAGGGCTCAACCCTGCTCTGGACCCTCATCACATCTCAGGGCTCAACCCTCTTCCAGAACTTCATTAAGTATTAGGGCTTAACCTCGTTCCGGATCTTGTTACATCTCAGAGCTCAACCATGTTCCGGACCTCCATCACGATACAGGGCTCAACCCTGTTATTGACCTGCATTCTATCCTGAGGCCCTAGCCTCATGTAGGACTCGGAGTTTCACCCCACACCAGTTCAGTGTGTACTTTGAACTTTGTTTCTCACAGGGGCATACCCCTGCACCTGTTAGTGCATGTCATGAACTTTGTGTTATTGAGATTTAATGTGGATCTTTGCCATACAGTTTTTGTTTTTGAATAAATTCTATTTACTTTTATTTCATGCTAGTGATATTTCATGAAAAGGTCATTCCTAAAACCACCTCAGTTCATACTACCTAGTAAGCCTGACTCTTCCCAGGAGTCTCAAGTGTCTGTAGCCGTGACAGTTTGCACAGGCCTAAAAATGAACCCAGATCTGGAACAGGCTACTGGGGTACAGGTGCTCCAGGGTTTGACCGCCCATCTGGAAGTACAGGAAAATACACAAATTCAAGTTTTGCAATGTTTACAGGATCCTTCTATACGTTTGGATAAATTTAAGATACCTACTACGAATGCATCAGTGGCTTTTGCTTCTCATTTATATCTACCAACTCAACCTCTTATGATGGTAATTGAAAAACCTGCAGAGGATTTCTCAACCAATGTGAGATTCATTTTGAGTTATTACCACAAAGTTTTTCCACCCCTTGTATTAAAGTGGCTTATATAATGTCATTATTGTCTGCTCTCGAATGGGCCTCTCCTTTATGGGAGAGAAATTATGTTTTAATGTCTAATTACCAAGCTTTTGTTTCTACTTTTAAGAGGATATTTGACGAACCTGGAAGATCAGTGGGCCGCGTCTAGATATTTTGCGATTGAAACTGGGAACATCTCCAGTTGGTCAGTATGTGGTTCATTTTCAAACTATAGCGGCAGAACTTAAGTGGAATAATGAAGCATTAAGAGCAGCCTATTGGAATGGTCTTTCTGAGAAACTTAAAGATGAGTTAGTGACTCGGGGTCTTCCGAGAATTTGGATGAGTTGATTTCATTGACTATTAAAATTGATTTGCGGATGCAAGAACGAGGGGTTCATAGGAGTTGTACTGAGCATACTAAAATTTCTCTTCCCCAGTCTCGTTCCTCTCATGGTACAACTGATGAACCTATGCAAATTAATAGATCTAAGTTATCTGAAGTAGAGAAACAATGTAGGAGACGTTCTAATTTGTGTTTGTACTGTGCGTCCTCTGAACATTTTTTGGCTAAATGTCCAATAAGGCCGGGAAATGGTCATCCCTAGTTGATGGAGGGGAAGTCAAACTAGGGATTCTCTCAAAGAATTTCCCCAAAAAGGATTGTTTAATCTTTGTTTGTATTCCTGATTTTGGTTCATCGTGTCAAGTGTTTTCTGCCTTGGTAGATTTTGGAGCAGCTGGCAACTTTATTTCGTCTTTATTGGTTCAAGAGTTGCAGATTCCTGTTGTTAGATTATCCCATTTTCTTTCCCTCTCTGCAGTGAATGGGACTAGAAATTCTAATGGATATGTTACAAATCAAACAAAGTCTATGAAGCTGAGGGTTGGAGCTTTGCATGAAGAAAGTTTAGAGTTGTTGGTATTACCTACTTCTATGTATGATATAGTTCTTGGTTTACCATGGTTAACTCTTCATAACCCTCATATTGATTGGACTTGTTCTCAAATCCTTTCTTGGAGTCCTAAATGCAAGCTAAATTGTTTGATTCCTGTTGTATGATTGGCTGTAGTAAAAGTAGATGTTCCACCTTCTCTCCCACAGCCTTATTATGAGTTTGCTAATGTCTTTTTTGAACAGGCGGCAGAAATGCTTCCACCGCATCGTCCTTGGGATTGTCCTATTGAACTTATTACTGGTAAAGTGCCACCCAAAGGTCGAGTATACCCTCTCTCTGTCCCTGAAACTCAAGCCATGTCGGAATATGTGCAAGACAACCTGCGGAAGGGGTTCATCGGGCCTTCCTCGTCTCCCGCTGGAGTGGGATTCTTTTTTGTAAAGAAAAAAGATGGCGGACTTCATCCATGTATCGACTTTAGAGGTCTAAATGAGATCACGGTAAAAAATAAATATCCTTTGCCTCTTATTACAGAGCTGTTCCACAGAATCAATGGGTCTCGACTGTTTACTAAACTTGACTTAAGGGGAGCTTATAATTTGATCAGAATTAAAGAAGGAGATGAGTGGAAAACTGCGTTTAATACGCTAGATGGTCATTATGAGAACCTCGTTATGCCTTTTGGCTTATGTAATGCTCCCGCAGTGTTCCAGGAGTTTGTGAATGAAATTTTCCGAGGTATACTTTATCAATTTGTTATTGTTTATCTTGATGACATTTTAATTTTTTTCCAGGAATCTTTCTGATCATCGTATTCATGTCAAAGAGGTACTAAGTCATCTCCGAGCTAATAAGCTTTATGGTAAGATCTCTAAGAGTGTTTTTGAGGTCCCATTTATACCCTTTTTGGGGTATATTATCTCTGGTTCCAAATTTCAGATGGACCCAGAGAAGCTGAAGGCTATACAAGATTGGGTTTTGCCCACTTCATTAAAGTCTATTAAGAGATTTTTAGGCTTTGCCAATTATTATAGAAAGTTTATGAAAGCATTTTCAACGATTGTGGGCCCAGTTTTTGCTATGACAAGAAAAGGGTCTAACCCCAAAGTGTGGTCCCCAGAGGCATTGAATGCCTTCCAGACTCTCAAAGATGCATTTTCTGTGCCTCCTATTTTAGTTCAACCTGATGTTGAGAAACCATTTATATTGGAAGTGGATGCGTAAACTTATGGAGTTGGTGCCATTTTGTCCCAAGTGGCCGCAGATGGGAGAACAGTGTCTTGTGGTTTCTTTTCACAAAAGTTTTCCAGTGCTGAGAGTAACTATTCCATCGGGGACCAAGAATTATTAGCAATAAATAAGCATTATAGGTATAGAGATATTTGCTAGAAGGTGCAAAGCATCCAATTACCATTTTTACAGATCATAAAAATTTGTTGTATTTGAAGACAGCTCATTGCTTGAACCCACGACAGGCTTGTTGGGCATTCTTTTTCCCCTGTTTTGATTTTATCCTTAGGTATCGTCCAGGTTCATTGAATTAAAAAGGCAGATGCACTTTCTCGCTCTATGATGGAAGAGAAAGAACAAAATTAGCATCAAAGGTACCCTATAATAAACCCTCTGGCCTTTTCTTCAACTTCCATCTCTCCTGATCCTCCTCCTGGAAGGATATTTGTGGGACCTGAATTATGAGGTAAACTCCTTTCTTGGGCTCATAATTCTTGTTTCTCTGGACATCCAGGGGTTCATAAAATGTATTCATTTCTGCAACGTTCATATTGGTGGTCCTCCATGAAAAAAGATATTCAAGAGTTTATACGTTCTTCTTCTAAATGTGTACAACATAAATCCTCCTGGCAATCTCCTGTGGGTCCCCTCCATCCACTACCCATCCATACTAGGGATGTGCAGGCTCGGTTCTACTCGGTTCCGTTCGGTTCTTTTTACCGGATCTTATTGGGTTTCAGCTGTCACGAGTTTTGGATAGCCAATAAGATTCGGTAAAAAGAACCGAACGGAACCGAGTAGAACTGAGCCTGCACATCCCTAATCCATACCCAACCATGGACCAATCTTTCCATGGATTTTATTACAGATCTTCCCGAATCCAGGGGGTGTACGGTTATTTGGGTAGTGGTGGATCGTCTTACCAAAATGGACCATTTTTTGTCCTTTGGCACGAATTCCATCAGCCCCCAAACTAGCACAAATTTTTATCAAGGAGATATTCTGTCTTCATGGACTTCCTTCTGAAATAGAGTCTGATCGTGGTGTTCAGTTTGTTGCTCATTTTAGGAGGGCGTTATGTTCGTCATTACAAATTAAATTACAATTTTCTTCTGCATATCAGCCTCAGTCAAATGGACAAACCGAAAGAGTGAACCAGGATTTGGAGACCTTCTTGAGAATGTATATTTCCTCTTCTCAAGATGACTGGAAGGATTTTTTGCCTTGGGCTGAGTTTGCCCATAATTTTCACTATTCGTCTGCTAGAGGTGTAAGTCCCTTTTTTGCCAACTGTGGCCAGCATCCTCGAGTTCCTGAGCTTCAATCAGTTCCTACATTGGACGTTCCGGCAGCCAAAGCTACTCTCCAACATTTTTCCAGAATTTGGAGACGGGTACTTAAGTGTCTTAGGAAAGCCTCTCATAATTATAAAATTTTTGCTGATAGAAAATATTCGGCTGTTCCTAAATATTCTGTTGGTGATCATGTCTGGTTGTCCACCAGAAATCTTCGACGTAAAAATACCCACTATGAAATTCCCCCCCCCGGTATATTGGGATCAATCCAGTGGCATGTAAGTTACAGTTACCTCTAACTATGCATGTACCTAACTCCTTTCATGTCTCCTTGCTTACATCATTGATTCTTAATCGGTTTCATGACAGCTTGCCTAAAGTACCTCCTATAACAACTTCTCGAAGGAGTGGAGTTTGAGATTGATAAGATTCTGGATTCACGTAAGCAGCAAAATCAGTTGCAATATCTGGTAGACTGGAAGGGCTACTGCCCGGAGGAGAGATCTTGGATTAAAGACTCTGATGTCCATGCTCCTAAATTGATACGTAATTTTCATGCTAAATTTCCTTTTAAACCTGGTGGGTGTTCAGAGACCACCCAAAAAGGACGGGGGTACTGTCAGGACTTTGACTATTTCAGTACATAAAGATAAACTACACTTGCCGAAGTTCCATTGTGGTTGTTGGAGGATCTATCCTGGTTACTGGCGTTCATCACATGCAGTGAGCAGAGAATTAAAGTGATCATCTGTTTCTTAGATGTCGTCAGGTTGTTGGATTCCTTGATTGCTTATTATTCCAAACCTGATTCTATTTGGGTCTTATGTTCTGAACTTCCTATGGATCACAGACCTCTAGTATAAAGCCTGTTACTAACTATGCCTCATTGTCTGTGCAACATTACTTTCAGGTCTTCCTTGGACTCGTGCCAGATCCCCACTGTGGCTGGTGTATGCTGTGGACCTCGCTACATTCCTGCTCGTGTTCTGGTTCAAGTTCTGATACAGGTTATCAGCTGCACTACAGAGCTCAGCATTGCCATTGTCTTTCCGTTGTTATCCTGCTCTATTACTGCTATTCCATTCTACGCTACACTATTTGGTTTACTTGTTATAATTGACTCATACGGACACTGGGGTTACTTCTTCTACAGTTGTCAACTGCACCGTTACAGTCTATCCTCATCAGAACCCCATCACATCACAGGGCTCAACCCTGCTCCAGATCTTCATTACGCCACAGGGCTCAACCCCACTCCGGACCTTCATTACGCCGCAGGGCTCAACCCTGCTCCGGACCTTCATCACATCACAGGGCTCAACCCTGTTCCGGACCCTCATCACATCTCAGGGCTCAACCACGTTTCGGACCCTCATCATGTCTTAGGGCTCAACCCTGTTCCGGATCTTCATTATGTCTCAGGGCTCAACCCTGTTCAGACCTCTGTTGCGATACAGGGCTCAACCCTGTTATTGACCTGCATTCTATCCTGAGGCCCTAGTCTAGTGTCAGACTCCGGTTTCACCCCACACCAGTTCAGTGTGTACTTCGAACTTTGTTTCTCACAGGGGCATACCCCTGCACCTGTTAGTGCATGTCATGAACTTTGTGTTATTGAGATTTAATGTGGATCTTTGCCATACAGTTTTTGTTTTTGAATAAATTATATTTACTTTTATTTCATGCTAGTGATATTTCATGAAAAGGTCATTCCTAAAACCACCTCAGTTCATACTACCTAGTAAGCATGACTCTTCCCAGGAGTCTCAAGTGTCTGTAGCCATGACACACTGTTTACGAGTTCCATGGCTAACAGATCTCTTAACAATTCCTGTACTGAGTTTGACCGTATACCGCCCTGATTGTTTTATCGCTCTCTCCTCCAACTCCACTCTATCGACATCACTATCGACCTCCCTCTCCATCATCTGTCCTCCGTCACAGAAACAGGAAATCCCAAACAAATAAGGATGAGGAGAACCCTGGAAGGAGGTAAGGACACAAAAACAGCCCACCACTCCATTGCTGAAATAGTGGTCTACACACATCTCTGGCTCAGGTGTTTTCACTGCAATCTCTAGCTCTCCTGGAACAGGCTCACAATAGACAGGTCCACGTTATCTGTCTCAACTCCGCCTTGTATCTCTTTTGGGTGGATGACCTTTCTGCAGTGAGTGGAATGGACCCAGGTATCTCTTTCTGCTACTTTCAAAGATGTCATACTTGTCATCAACACCTGATAAGGACATTCCCACTGGTCTGTCAAACAAACTGAGCATAAGAAATTTCGGCTCATAACATATTCTCCAGGTTCAACATCATGACAGTTTGTTTTTGGCATATCAGGTGACAACATTTTCAGTTTCTGTTGCTGTTGTTTCAGCTGTTCTACTCATTTTTATAAGATATCTCACTGTAACCTCATTATTACTCTTCAAATCATCCTATGGACTTATAAGCAAATGAGGATGCCTCCCAAACAGTATCTCAAAGGGGGACAGATTAACAGGAGATCTAGGAGTGTTTCTGATGCTATGGAGGATGAGCGGTAAGGCTTCTGGCCATCCTAATCCAGTTTTAGCCATGATTTACTCAGTTTACTTTTGATACCCATAAGCTTACTCATGTTCTGTAAAACATCACCAGTGAAATGAGTACCCCTATCACTTTCTATGATTTAGGGATACCGTATCTGCATACAAAATTCCTTTTAGCAGTAAAAACAGCAGTATTAGTGGCAGCTGGATATGCCTCTACCCGGTTAGAAAATACATCCGTACAAACTAAACTAGCAGAACGAGGGGAGAACTTCTTAGGGCGCGTTTGTAAGCTGCCACTGATTTTATCAATATTCCACAAATTTCACCACAATTTGAGACAATACATAAAACAAAGAAATGGAATAGACAAAAAATGCGGCGCTAAATAAGAAATATATGGTAGTACATCCCTTTAAACTTCAAAAAGTTTTCTTCCCAGCAGACAGAATCAACTGGCAATTCTTTCCCTTTTGCAGCAGATTATATCTGACAGATGTATGCAATAAAAGACATCTTTATAAGGCTGGCGTACCCAACTCACTTCTTTGTCACATAAATGAAAACAAAAAAGGTATCTTTTGTCCTTCTAATTATTACACTTCAATTGGATCTCTGTGGGTTTTCTTAATTGATTAAAGTATCGATTAGCAATTTAGAGTACCCCAACTCACACTATGTTGCAGATGTTTAAAACACATAAAGGTATCTTTTATCTGGAAAAAGTGGGTTCGTACCCCAACTCACATGGAGCAAAGTGATGAAACTCCTATCAAGGTATCTTTTCAGAATTTGCAGTGGTATAGCTTTTCCAGCAGAATTTTCAGTAGTATAACTCCATAATGTGATTCAGTAAATGGTAAAATCAAAAGAATGTATTTTATTGACAAAAAGGACAAATCAAAAAGACGTTGAATAGCATCAAAAAAATTGATGCATACACAGTGCAAATAGAGCTACATAAAACAGCATCAAAATGGTTATCCAGAATGGAAAAAATATAAAAATAGGAAAAAGTCCAATCAATTAAAAAAATGTAAAAATCCAAGTATTGAGCTACTCACACCTTCTGGTAACTGTCAACGTGTTTCGGTCATTGGGACCTTTTTCAAGACATCCAGTTAGAGTGGGAAGCTCGATATTTATGTGAGAATGCACCTATCAGAAACTCACAGGAAATGGTCATCAACATTATAATAATTCATTTATAATAGGTGTGTAGAAAATACTGACAAAGATCTACTATATATCAAAAATACAGCAGATGTTAAAATAAATGTTTTGTAACTGCATATTGATCTTAACAGTAGAACATAATGTATATATAAATAATAAAACATCATTTTGTCTTATTCGGACAAAACCGGACTTCCAGTAATTGCATTGTGGGTAATGTAGTCCGGATATTCAACAAAATTAATATGGTTAAAACACATAATCCACAATCACTATAAGTAAGATAAGAAACCAGACGGCCACCGACAAACTTGTTAAAGTGATGACATGTCCCTCATTATACTCAAAGCGTTAAATCACCAGCTTCAATATATAGCCATACCGGAAGTGTCAAATCACTACCGGAAATCGGAAATATAAATTATAAAGGATGCTGGGATATGGAGTCAAGAGGAAAAATTCCAACAATCATCAATGAGCGTGATGGAGTAGTCCTACATCTCCAATTCCGGATCACCAGCTTCAACGTATTTCTCCGTACCGGAAGTGACGAATTGCTATCGAGGACCGGAAATCGTAAAGGATGCTGGGATATGGAGTCCCAAAGGGAGAGTGATTTCGCCATCAGTTCTCTCAGACGGGTTTACAAAAGATAATCACTGCGTTGCCATAGCGACCATATATACATTAGCGCGGAAATCTCAAATGGGTCGGTGGACATATGCAAAAAAAAAAATATATAAAAAAATGAATATAATTGTGATATATTAAAAAAAAAAAAGAAACTAGATTATAATAATAATATATGAATCTAATAAATATCTGAAAATGATAATTCTACCATTACAAAGTATATACATACCACTGGTTAAGCTGACTAAGCTACAATACATATCGATAATCATATGATGATAAGCACATAACAAGAATATATTTTTAAATTGCCCATAAGGGCATCTAACACTGAAATACTATCAAATCATAAGAACCATTGTAACTCAAAGTTCTCATTTAGACCTTGTGGAGCAAGAGTCTTATAATTATAAATCGCACTCATTTCAGCCTTAGCTAATTTATTGGCAGTGTCTTTGCATCTTAAATTGCCTTTTATATGTCTAATACCATAGAATCCCAAAATTTCAGATACTGAACAATTGTGAACATCTCTGAAGTGCATTGATAGGGAGTGTGATTCTAACCCCTTTTTTACATTTCTGATATGTTCACCAATTCTAGTCTTGATCATTCTTGAAGTGCGTCCTATATAAAATAGGTTGCATGAGCATTTTATGGCATATATTACATCTTTTGTAGTGCAAGTTACAAAATCTCTTATTTCTACCTGTTTGTTATTGATCATAATTTTTTCAATCTTGCTACTACCCTCACTTTTTATGTTTCTACATCCGATACAGCTTCCACATCTAAAGAAACCTTTAGATTTGACCATTGTCTGTATTGGTTTGGATGGAAGAGAGCTGGATACAAGTTTATTTTTTAAATTTGGGGCTTTTCTATAAATGTGAATAGGTCTTTCGGGAATGAGGGTACCTATTATCAGGTCTTTTCTTATAAGACCCCAGTGCTTTTTTATGACCTTCTCTATTGATCTGTATTGGTCATTATATTCAATAATGAATTCCCATTCAAACTTTATATTCTTTTTTTCTTTTTGGGTAACTTGTAGAAGATCTTTACGATGAAGATTATCTACCCTTTCGATGGATTTATTTATTTTATCTTCTTTATATCCACTATCTAGAAACTTCTTACTCATTTCTTTTGCTTGTGTTTGATACATTCCTTCTTCCGTACAGTTCTGCTTTAATCTAGTTAATTGGCCCATTGGGATAGAATCAAGCCAAGTCTCATGATGGCAACTAGTAGCTGATATGTAGGTGCCTGAATCGGTGGGCTTGGCATAATTCTTAGTTTCAATTTTACCATCCTTAATATATATTGTTATATCTAGAAAATTAATTGTTTTATTGTTAATATCGAATGTTAAAATTATATTTTTATTATTATTATTGAGGAATGTGCAAAAATCTTGTAGAGTTTCTCTATTACCTTTCCAAACGAAAAAGATATCATCTATATACCGTGCATAGGACACCAGGTTCGCTCCAAAAGGGTTGTTGGACCATATCGTCCCAAGCTCCCACAACCCCAAAAAAATATTGGCATAGCTTGGAGCGAACCTGGTGCTCATAGCTGTCCCAGTTTTTTGTATATAGAAACTATCTTCAAATATAAAAAAATTATTATTAAGAATAAAATCAATTCCTTCCAATACCAAATCCTGAAGATCTTTTTTGATATCAGATCTAGTCAAAAAATATTGTATCACCTCTATACCCAAATTATGGTCTATAATAGTATAGAGCGAACTAACATCCGCAGTAACCAATAAATAGTCCATTTCCCATGTTAGTGATTCCAACAACAACAAAAAATCTTTAGTGTCCCTGAGATGGGATTTATTAGATAAAACCAAAGGTTGAAGTATGTAATCTATAAATTGTGACAAATTTGAGGAAATGGAATTTACTCCAGATATGATCGGTCTCCCCGGAGGGTCCACCAAACTTTTGTGGATCTTGGGGAGAAGATACATAACTGGAGTATTAGGAACTTCAATCAAAATAAACTTAGCTTCTTTTTCTGTCAAAGTACCTTTATTGACATATTTATAAATCAATAATTTTAACTTGTTTTGAGTCATGATTGTTGGGTCATTCCTTAATTTTTTATATACAGAGGAGTCATTTAATTGTCTCAAACCCTCTTTTATATAGTCATCTTGATTCATCAGAACAATGCCCCCACCCTTATCCGCTGGTTTAATTATGACATTGGTCTGTTGGCAGAGATCTTTAAGAGCTTTCCTTTCCTTAAATGTCAAATTTGTAACCTTTCTATTTTTCTTAGCTAGTTTTTCTAAATCCTGCTCTATTAAGGATCCAAAGGTTTTAATATAATGGCCTTGTACATGTTTGGGGAAGAACATTGATTTAGGATGGAATGGGATGGACGAACAATCCTCTGGAACACTTCTTTCTTCATTATTGTGACTAGCAAAAAACTTTTTTATTGTTAACTTGCGTATAAAACTTTGTGTCCAAATAAATTTCAAAAGGATTGATGTAATTTGTAGGGGCATATTTCAGTCCCTTTTCTAGCAAAGAGGATTCACTTGTGGTAAGTATGTGGGAACTAAGATTGAAAATCCTAGCTTTCATATTTGTTTTTTCAACATCTGTTGTTTCTATTTCATTTTTGTTTTTATTTCTCTTTCTCCTAGGTTTAGATTTCACTCTGGTTTTCTTATGTCCAGCCCTTTTTCCTCTATATGACTGATGGTTTTTTATCTGTATCTCTTCACAGAAAGATCTCTCTCTAAAAAAAGGGGTGATTTTAGTTCCTCTGATAGTGGTGAAAACCGATTATAGGAGAATCTTGATTCTCTATCTACACTATATCTCCTTTTTCTTATATTCCTCGATGGAGCATTCCTCCACTCTAGAAATTCAGACTTTTCAATTTCATTATCCCTATTATGTCTATTATGGTGTGCCCTATAGTTATTACGTGGTTGAAAAGGGACATGGCGTTTATTCAATGATGACCATTCATCTGAAATTTCACTGTCTTCCTGATAAAATGATGTTTTTTTTCTATTTATTTGTCTTTTCAGAGGTATACGATATTTCTGGACAGATCTATTCAGTGGTCTGAAATTTATTTTATTTGGAGATTTTGGAGCAGAAGGGGAATTATCATGTTTAGATTCTATCTTATCGCGATTCAATTTTTTTACTTTCTTCTCTAAGATTAAATTTTGAGTTTTTTTCAGTTTTTGTTCAATCTCCCTTTCCAATTCTTTGTATTCTTTTGAATTGGAAAAGGGGGCAACCAATGATTTATCGATTGTAATTTCTTCCTCCAATTTATTAAGCTCTTTGCATCTTTCTTTCATTATTAATTCCATAAGTGAGAATGAGCAATTATTTATAATTAATTACCATTCCCTCCTAAAATCGTCATTAGCAGAATTGAAAGTGCAGGATTTAGTGACTTTAAGTCCTCGTGGAATAAGTCTATGAGATATGTATTTCTCTAAAGTCACTATCTCCCACCATGTTTTACTTTCCTTTATCAATATATTTTCAAGTTTTCTCATTAGCCCCTCTACATCTTCATCAAGAAGCTCAATATGATTAGATTTACCATCAAATGCTTTTTCAAAAACAGACAATCTCTGTTCTCTGATAGAAAACATTGTCTGTCGCAGCCCACCAGTAATCTCCTCAATTAGTGAAAATAAGCAATGTAAACTAGCAGAACGAGGGGAGAACTTCTTAGGGCGCGTTTGTAAGCTGCCACTGATTTTATCAATATTCCACAAATTTCACCACAATTTGAGACAATACATAAAACAAAGAAATGGAATAGACAAAAAATGTGGCGCTGAAAAAGAAATATATGGTAGTACAGCAGACAGCATCAACTGGCAATTCTTTCCCTTTTGCAGCAGATTATATATGACCGATGTATGCAATAAAAGACATCTTTATAAGGCTGGCATACCCAACTCACTTCTTTGTCACATAAATGAAAACAAAAAAGGTATCTTTTGTCCTTCTAATTATTACACTTCAATTGGATCTCTGTGGGTTTTCTTAATTGATTAAAGTATCGATTAGCAATTTAGTGTACCCCAACTCACACTATGTTGCAGATGTTTAAAACACATAAAGGTATCTTTTATCTGGAAAAAGTGGGTTCGTACACCAAATCACATGGAGCAAAGCGATGAAACTCCTATCAAGGTATCATTTCAGAATTTGCAGTGGTATAGCTTTTCCAGCAGAATTTTCAGTAGTATAACTCCATAATGTGATTCAGTAAATGGTAAAATCAAAAGAATGTATTTTATTGACAAAAAGGACAAATCAAAAAGACGGTTAATAGCATCAAAAAAATTGATGCATACACAGTGCAAATAGAACTACATAAAACAGCATCAAAATGGTTATCCAGAATGGAAAAAATATAAAAATAGGAAAAAGTCCAATCAATTAAAAAAATGTAAAAATCCAAGTATTGAGCTACTCACACCTTCTGGTAACTGTCAACGTGTTTCGGTCATTGGGACCTTTTTCAAGACATCCAGTTAGAGTGGGAAGCTCGATATTTATGTGAGAATGCACCTATCAGAAACTCACAGGAAATGGTCATCAACATTATAATAATTCATTTGTAATAGGTGTGTAGAAAATACTGACAAAGATCTACTATATATCAAAAATACAGCAGATGTTAAAATAAATGTATTGTAACTGCATATTGATCTTAACAGTAGAACATAATGTATATATAAATAATAAAACATCATTTTGTCTTATTCGGACAAAACTGGACTTCCGGTAATTGCATTGTGGGTAATGTAGTCCGGATATTCAACAAAATTAATATGGTTAAAACACATAATCCACAATCACTATAAGTAAGATAAGAAACCAGACGGCCACCGACAAACTTGTTAAAGTGATGACATGTCCCTCATTATACTCAAAGCGTTAAATCACCAGCTTCAATATATAGCCATACCGGAAGTGTCAAATCACTACCGGAAATCGGAAATATAAATTATAAAGGATGCTGGGATATGGAGTCCAAGAGGAAAAATTCCAACAATCATCAATGAGCGTGATGGAGTAGTCCTACATCTCCAATTCCGGATCACCAGCTTCAACGTATTTGTCCGTACCGGAAGCGACGAATCACTATCGAGGACCGGAAATCGTAAAGGATGCTGGGATATGGAGTCCCAAAGGGAGAGTGATTTCGCCATCAGTTCTCTCAGACGGGATTACAAAAGATATTCACCGCGTTGCCATAGCGACCATAAATACATTAGCGCGGAAATCTCGAATGGGTCGGTGGACATATGCAAAAAAAAAATATATAAAAAAATTAATATAATTGTGATATATTAAAAAAAAAAAATAGATTATAATAATAATATATGAATCTAATAAATATCTGAAAATTATAATTCTACCATGACAAAGTATATACATACCACTGGTTAAGATGACTAAGCTACAATACATATCGATAATCATATGATGATAAGCACATAACAAGAATATATTTTTAAATTGCCCATAAGGTCATCTAACACTGAAATACTATCAAATCATAAGAACCATTGTAACTCAAAGTTTTCATTTAGACCTTGTGGAGCAAGAGTCTTATAATTATAAATTGCACTCATTTCAGCCTTAGCTAATTTAGTGGCAGTGTCTTTGCATCTTAAATTGCCTTTTATATGTCTAATACCATAGAATCCCAAAATTTCAGATACTGAACAATTGTGAACATCTCTGAAGTGCATTGATAGGGAGTGTGATTCTAACCCCTTTTTTACATTTCTGATATGTTCACCAATTCTAGTCTTGATCATTCTTGAAGTGCGTCCTATATAAAATAGGTTGCATGAGCATTTTATGGCATATATTACATCTTTTGTAGTGCAAGTTACAAAATCTCTTATTTCTATCTGTTTGTTATTGATCATAATTTTTTCAATCTTGCTACTACCCTCACTTTTTATGTTTCTACATCCGATACAGCTTCCACATCTAAAGAAACCTTTAGATTTGACCATTGTCTGTATTGGTTTGGATGGAAGAGAGCTGGATACAAGTTTATTTTTTAAATTTGGGGCTTTTCTATAAATGTGAATAGGTCTTTCGGGAATGAGGGTACCTATTATCAGGTCTTTTCTTATAAGACCCCAGTGCTTTTTTATGACCTTCTCTATTGATCTGTATTGGTCATTATATTCAATAATGAATGCCCATTCAAACTTTATATTCTTTTTTTCTTTTTGGGTAACTTGTAGAAGATCTTTACGATGAAGATTATCTACCCTTTCGATGGATTTATTTATTTTATCTTCTTTATATCCACTATCTAGAAACTTCTTACTCATTTCTTTTGCTTGTGTTTGATACATTCCTTCTTCCGTACAGTTCTGCTTTAATCTAGTTAATTGGCCCATTGGGATAGAATCAAGCCAAGTCTCATGATGGCAACTAGTAGCTGATATGTAGGTGCCTGAATCGGTGGGCTTGGCATAATTCTTAGTTTCAATTTTACCATCCTTAATATGTATTGTTATATCTAGAAAATGTATTGTTTTATCGTTAATATCGAATGTTAAAATTATATTTTTATTATTATTATTGAGGAATGTGCAAAAATCTTGTAGAGTTTCTCTATTACCTTTCCAAACAAAAAAGATGTCATCTATATACCGTGCATAGGACACCAGGTTCGCTCCAAAAGGGTTGTTGGACCATATCGTCCCAAGCTCCCACAACCCCAAAAAAATATTGGCATAGCTTGGAGCGAACCTGGTGCTCATAGCTGTCCCAGTTTTTTGTATATAGAAACTATCTTTAAATCTAAAAAAATTATTATTAAGAATAAAATCAATTCCTTCCAATACCAAATCCTGAAGATCTTTTTTGATATCAGATCTAGTCAAAAAATATTGTATCACCTCTATACCCAAATTATGGTCTATAATAGTATAGAGCGAACTAACATCCGCAGTAACCAATAAATAGTCCATTTCCCATGTTAGTGATTCCAACAACAACAAAAAATCTTTAGTGTCCCTGAGATGGGATTTATTAGATAAAACGAAAGGTTGAAGTATGTAATCTATAAATTGTGACAAATTTGAGGAAATGGAATTTACTCCAGATATGATCGGTCTCCCCGGAGGGTCCACCAAACTTTTGTGGATCTTGGGGAGAAGATACATAACTGGAGTATTAGGAACTTCAATCAAAATAAACTTAGCTTCTTTTTCTGTCAAAGTACCTTTATTGACATATTTATAAATCAATAATTTTAACTTGTTTTGAGTCATGATTGTTGGGTCATTCCTTAATTTTTTATATACAGAGGAGTCATTTAATTGTCTCAAACCCTCTTTTATATAGTCATCTTGATTCATCAGAACAATGCCCCCACCCTTATCCGCTGGTTTAATTATGACATTGGTCTGTTGGCAGAGATCTTTAAGAGCTTTCCTTTCCTTAAATGTCAAATTTGTAACCTTTCTATTTTTCTTAGCTAGTTTTTCTAAATCCTGCTCTATTAAGGATCCAAAGGTTTTAATATAATGGCCTTGTACATGTTTGGGGAAGAACATTGATTTAGGATGGAATAGGATGGACGAACAATCCTCTGGAACACTTCTTTCTTCATTATTTTGACCAGCAAAAAACTTTTTTATCGTTAACTTGCGTAGAAAATGTTGTGTGTCCAAATAAATTTCAAAAGGATTGATGTAATTTGTAGGGGCATATTTCAGTCCCTTTTCTAGCAAAGAGGATTCACTTGTGGTAAGTATGTGGGAACTAAGATTGAAAATCCTAGCTTTCATATTTGTTTTTTCAACATCTGTTGTTTCTATTTCATTTTTGTTTTTATTTCTCTTTCTCCTAGGTTTAGATTTCACTCTGGTTTTCTTATGTCCAGCCCTTTTTCCTCTATATGACTGATGGTTTTTTATCTGTATCTCTTCACAGAAAGATCTCTCTCTAAAAAAAGGGGTGATTTTAGTTCCTCTGATAGTGGTGAAAACCGATTATAGGAGAATCTTGATTCTCTATCTACACTTTATCTCCTTTTTCTTATATTCCTCGATGGAGCATTCCTCCACTCTAGAAATTCAGACTTTTCAATTTCATTATCCCTATTATGTCTATTATGGTGTGCCCTATAGTTATTACGTGGTTGAAAAGGGACATGGCGTTTATTCAATGATGACCATTCATCTGAAATTTCACTGTCTTCCTGATAAAATTATGTTTTTTTTCTATTTATTTGTCTTTTCAGAGGTATACGATATTTCTGGACAGATCTATTCAGTAGTCTGAAATTTATTTTATTTGGAGATTTTGGAGCAGAAGGGGAATTATCATGTTTAGATTCTATCTTATCACGATTCAATTTTTTTACTTTCTTCTCTAAGATTAAATTTTGAGTTTTTTTCAGTTTTTGTTCAATCTCCCTTTCCAATTCTTTGTATTCTTTTGAATTGGAAAAGGGGGCAACCAATGATTTATCGATTGTAATTTCTTCCTCCAATTTATTAAGCTCTTTGCGTCTTTCTTTAATTATTAATTCCATAAGTGAGAATGAGCAATTATTTATAATTAATTCCCATTCCCTCCTAAAATCGTCATTAGCAGAATTGAAAGTGCAGGATTTAGTGACTTTAAGTCCTCGTGGAATAAGTCTATGAGATATGTATTTCTCTAAAGTCACTATCTCCCACCATGTTTTACTTTCCTTTATCAATATATTTTCAAGTTTTCTCATTAACCCCTCTACATCTTCATCAAGAAGCTCAATATGATTAGATTTACCATCAAATGCTTTTTCAAAAATAGACAATCTCTGTTCTCTGATAGAAAACATTGTCTGTCGCAGCCCACCAGTAATCTCCTCAATTGGTGAAAATAAGCAATGTAAACTAGCAGAACGAGGGGAGAACTTCTTAGGGCGCGTTTGTAAGCTGCCACTGATTTTATCAATATTCCACAAATTTCACCACAATTTGAGACAATACATAAAACAAAGAAATGGAATAGACAAAAAATGTGGCGCTGAAAAAGAAATATATGGTAGTACAGCAGACAGCATCAACTGGCAATTCTTTCCCTTTTGCAGCAGATTATATATGACAGATGTATGCAATAAAAGACATCTTTATAAGGCTGGTGTACCCAACTCACGTCTTTGTCACATAAATGAAAACAAAAAAAGGTATCTTTTGTCCTTCTAATTATTACACTTCAATTGGATCTCTGTGGGTTTTCTTAATTGATTAAAGTATCGATTAGCAATTTAGCATACCCCAACTCACACTATGTTGCAGATGTTTAAAACACATAAAGGTATCTTTTTTCTGGAAAAAGTGGGTTCGTACCCCAACTCACATGGAGCAAAGCGATGAAACTCCTATCAAGGTATCTTTTCAGAATTTGCAGTGGTATAGCTTTTTCAGCAGAGTTTTCAGTAGTATAACTCCATAATGTGATTCAGTAAATGGTAAAATCAAAAGAATGTATTTTATTGACAAAAAGGACAAATCAAAAAGACGGTCAATAGCATCAAAAAAATTGATGCATACACAGTGCAAATAGAGCTACATAAAACAGCATCAAAATGGTTATCCAGAATGGAAAAAATATAAAAATAGGAAAAAGTCCAATCAATTAAAAAAATGTAAATATCCAAGTATTGAGCTACTCACACCTTCTGGTAACTGTCAACGTTTTTCGGTCATTGGGACCTTTTTCAAGACATCCAGTTAGAGTGGGAAGCTCGATATTTATGTGAGAATGCACCTATCAGAAACTCACAGGAAATGGTCATCAACATTATAATAATTCATTTATAATAGGTGTGTAGAAAATACTGACAAAGATCTACTATATATCAAAAATACAGCAGATGTTAAAATAAATGTATTGTAACTGCATATTGATCTTAACAGTAGAACATAATGTATATATAAATAATAAAACATAATTTTGTCTTATTCGGACAAAACCGGACTTCCGGTAATTGCATTGTGGGTAATGTAGTCCGGATATTCAACAAAATTAATATGGTTAAAACACATAATCCACAATCACTATAAGTAAGATAAGATACCCTTTTGGAGCGAACCTGGTGTCCTATGCACGGTATATAGACGACATCTTTTTCATTTGGAAAGGTAATAGAGAAACTCTACAAGATTTTTGCACATTCCTCAATAATAATAATAAAAATATAATTTTAACATTCGATATTAATGATAAAACAATACATTTTCTAGATATAACAATATATATTAAGGATGGTAAAATTGAAACTAAGAATTATGCCAAGCCCACTGATTCAGGCACCTACATATCAGCTACTAGTTGCCATCATGAGACTTGGCTTGATTCTATCCCAATGGGCCAATTAACTAGATTAAAGCGGAACTGTAAGGAAGAAGGAATGTATCAAACACAAGCGAAAGAAATGAGTAAGAAGTTTCTAGATAGTGGATATAAAGAAGATAAAATAAATAAATCCATCGAAAGGGTAGATAATCTTCATCGTAAAGATCTTCTACAAGTTATCCAAAAAGAAAAAAAGAATATAAAGTTTGAATTGGCATTCATTACTGAATATAATGACCAATACAGATCAATAGAGAAGGTCATAAAAAAGCACTGGGGTCTTATAAGAAAAGACCCGATAATAGGTACCCTCGTTCCCGAAAGACCTATTCACATTTATAGAAAAGCCCCAAATTTAAAAAATAAACTTGTATCCAGCTCTCTTCCATCCAAACCAATACAAACAATGGTCAAATCTAAAGGTTTCTTTAGATGTGGAAGCTGTATCGGTTGTAGAAACATAAAAAGTGAGGGTAGTAGCAAGATTGAAAAAATTATGATCAATAACAAACAGGTAGAAATAAGAGATTTTGTAACTTGCACTACAAAAGATGTAATATATGCCATAAAATGCTCATGCAACCTATTTTATATAGGACGCACTTCAAGAATGATCAAGACTAGAATTGGTGAACATATCAGAAATGTAAAAAAGGTGTTAGAATCACACTCCCTATCAATGCACTTCAGAGATGTTCACAATTGTTCAGTATCTGAAATTTTGGGATTCTATGGTATTAGACATATAAAAGGCAATTTAAGATGCAAAGACACTGCCACTAAATTAGCTAAGGCTGAAATGAGTGCGATATATAATTATAAGACTCTTGCTCCAAAAGGTCTAAATGAGAACTTTGAGTTACAATGGTTCTTATGATTTGATAGTATTTCAGTGTTAGATGCCCTTATGGGCAATTTAAAAATATATTCTTGTTATGTGCTTATCATCATATGATTATCAATATGTATTGTAGCTTAGTCAGCTTAACCAGTGGTATGTATATACTTTGTCATGGTAGAATTATCATTTTCAGATATTTATTAGATTCATATATTATTATTATAATCTAGTTTTTTTTTTTTTTAATATATCACAATTATATTAATTTTTTTATATATATTTTTTTTGCATATGTCCACCGACCCATTTGAGATTTCCGCGCTAATGTATATATGGTCGCTATGGCAATGCAGTGAATATCTTTTGTAATCCCGTCTGAGAGAACTGATGGCGAAATCACTCTCCCTTTGGGACTCCATATCCCAGCATCCTTTACGATTTCCGGTCCTCAATAGCGATTCGTCACTTCCGGTATGGAGAAATACGTTGAAGCTGGTGATCCGGAATTGGAGATGTAGGACTACTCCATCACGCTCATTGATGATTGTTGGAATTTTTCCTCTTGGACTCCATATCCCAGCATCCTTTATAATTTATATTTCCGATTTCCGGTAGTGATTTGACACTTCCGGTATGGCTATATATTGAAGCTGGTGATTTAACGCTTTGAGTATAATGGGGGACATGTCATCACTTTAACAAGTTTGTCGGTGGCCGTCTGGTTTCTTATCTTACTTATAGTGATTGTGGATTATGTGTTTTAACCATATTAATTTTGTTGAATATCCGGACTACATTACCCACAATGCAATTACCGGATGTCCGGTTTTGTCCGAATAAGACAAAATGATGTTTTTTTATTTATATATACATTATGTTCTACTGTTAAGATCAATATGCAGTTACAATACATTTATTTTAACATCTGCTGTATTTTTGATATATAGTAGATCTTTGTCAGTATTTTCTACACACCTATTATAAATGAATTATTATGCTGTTGATGACCATTTCCTGTGAGTTTCTGATAGGTGCATTCTCACATAAATATCGAGCTTCCCACACTAACTGGATGTCTTGAAAAAGTTCCCAATGACCGAAACGCGTTGACAGTTACCAGAAGGTGTGAGTAGCTCAATACTTGGATTTTTAAATTTTTTTTTATTGATTGGACTTTTTCCTATTTTTATATTTTTTCCATTCTGGATAACCATTTTGATGCTGTTTTATGTAGTTCTATTTGCACTGTGTATGCATCAATTTTTTTGATGCTATTCACCGTCTTTTTGATTTGTCCTTTTTGTCAATAAAATACATTCTTTTGATTTTACCATTTACTGAATCACATTATGGAGTTATACTACTGAAAATTCTGCTGGAAAAGCTATACCACTACAAATTCTGAAAAGATACCTCGATAGGAGTTTCATCGCTTTGCTCCATGTGAGTTGGGGTACGAACCCACTTTTTCCAGATAAAAGATACCTTTATGTGTTTTAAACATCTGCAACATAGTGTGAGTTGGGGTACGCTAAATTGCTAATCGATACTTTAATCAATTAAGAAAACCCACAGAGATCCAATTGAAGTGTAATAATTAGAAGGACAAAAGATACCTTTTTTGTTTTCATTTATGTGACAAAGAAGTGAGTTGGGTACGCTAGTCTTATAAAGATGTCTTTTATTGCATACATCTGTCATATATAATCTGCTGCAAAACGGAAAGAATTGCCAGTTGATTCTTTCTGCTGGGAAGAAAACTTTTTGAAGTTTAAAGGGATGTACTACCATATATTTCTTATTTAGCGCCGCATGTTTTGTCTATTCCATTTCTTTGTTTTATCCGTTCAAACTAATACATACTTGAGATTCCTGCAAGGTGGTAATTGGATGAAGTAAATTTGTATTGCCTGAAATGGACCGTCTGTCGGAGGGATGTGGGATGGCTCGGTGGGGATTGTCGACATTTTTCCTCAAGCAAGTCAGACAGGACACTGCTCTCTTTCCAGCTTGAGAAGAAAAGCCTGGTGCACACCAATATGCTCTGACCAACTTGCACATACCTTCTTTTCCTAGGTGAGTCAGACCATGTGCTGCCTCAGCCAGGCTTGGGTAATATGCCTTGGGAACAACAGGCCTACCTTGTCCATCTCTCCAGAG
Organism: Taudactylus pleione; assembly: GCA_031769625.1. Lineage (NCBI taxonomy): Eukaryota > Metazoa > Chordata > Amphibia > Anura > Myobatrachidae > Taudactylus > Taudactylus pleione. Next base: position 1,990,282 of record JAUIMM010000759.1, on the reverse strand, counting down.
TCCAGAGGACTACTGAACACATCCCTTCGATCTCCAGACTGCCTTTTCCTGTAGGGAACATAATTTTGCATTTCAATTAATTTCTGTGTGTCTATTGTCTGGAAGACCATCACTTTATCAGTTGTTAAGTTTATGCATAACCCTGCTGCATATTTGGCAGCTTCATCTGCTCTGTTATTGCCCATTGACACCGGGTCTTCTTTGCATGTGTCGGCTTTGCATTTGATGACAGCTACTGCCTTTGGTAGCTGGATTGCTGTCAGAAGTCCTTTTATGTGATGTGAGTGTGTGACTGGTGTGCCAGCTGCTGTCATAAAATTCCTAAGATGCCAAAGAGCCCCAAAATCATGTACTACCCCAAAGGTGTACTTAGAGCCAGTGTATATATTAGCTGATTTACCTTCTGCCAACTCACATGCTCTCCTTAATGCTATCAGTTCAGCCACCTGTGCTGAGTGAGGTGGACCAAGTGGTTCAGCTTCTACAACATCCTTGTCATTTACAACAGCATAACCTGTGCATAGTTCTCCTGTGTCTGTCTGCCTGTGACAACTCCCATCCATGTAAAATGTCAAATCTACATTTTCTAATGGTGTATCACATATGTTGGGTCTTGCACCTTCCTCCACCTTTTGTGCATCTTGAGGCACATATGGTAAGTACATTGCTGGATTTAATGTATTGCACCATTTAATGGTAATATTTGCAAGTGCCATTAGAGCTAGTTCCCATTTCGTGAACCTTGCTGACGAGACTTGTCTGGTTTGGGCAGAATTTAACAAAGCAGATACTGCATGCGGCATATAGACAGTTGTATTATGCCCTAATACTACACCCTCACTCTTACTTACCAGAAGAGCAGTTGCAGCTACACTTCTTAAACACATTGGGAGTGATCTTGCTACAGTGTCCAATTGTGCACTGTAGTATGCTACAGGTCTGCTAGCATCACCATGTTTCTGTGTGAGGACACCTGCTGCACAACCATCAGCTTCCATACAATATAATTCCAAACTTTTTTCATAATCTGATACTCCCAAGGTAGGTACTCTTGTCAGACTATCCTTAAGGTTAAGGAAAGCCTGCTCTGTCTCCTCAGTGTGTGACCCAGTTGGGTTTTGAGGATGAAACTAATTCCTGCAATGGTAACGCCAAAATAGAAAACCTCCAATCCACATCCTGCAGTATCCACACATGCCCAAGAAGGTACGGATTTGCTGCTGGTTTTGCAGCAGTGTCATGGTCTGTATAGCCTGTATTCTGTCTATTGTCAAGTGTCATAGCCCCTGGGTTAGACAGTGTCCCAAGTATTTAACCTTAATCTGGCATGGCTGTAATTTGTCCTTTGCAACCTTGTGCCCTGTTTGTGAGAGATGAAGTAACAACAGTTTATTATCATTTAAACATGACATAAATGAATCAGGGCACAACAACAAATCATCTACATATTGGATAAGGACAGACCCATTGCTTGGTTGAAAAGATTGCAAACAGTCGTGTAAGGCCTGAGAGAAAATACTGGGGCTATCTATGAAACCCTGGGGAAATCGTGTCCATGTATATTGTTCCCCTCTGTAGGACAATGCACATTGACAGTCAGGGTGAAGAGGAACAGAGGAGAAAGCAGAAAATAGATCAATGACAGTGAAGTGGTTTGCAGATGGTGGAATCTGCATGAGGATGACAGCTGGATTGGGCACTATGGAGAATTGGCTTTCAACAACTTTGTTAACCCCCCTAAGATCCTGTACTAATATATAGCCCCTCCCCCCAGCCTTCTTCACTGGAAAAATGGGACTATTGGCTGGACTAGCTGTACGAATTAAAATCCCCTGTTGCAGTAACCTCCCAATTATGGGATACACCCCTAACTCCACCTTTGGCTTTAATGGGTACTGAGCGATTTTTGGAGCTTGCCTACCACTCTTCAAGTTAACCATTACAGGAGCTACATTTGCCATCAATCCAGATTCCAGGGGGAACCTGGTATTTGTAATAACATTTTGTTTATCCGAGATGGACTTTCTTCTAGCACAGCAGAGTGCAACATTAACCTTTGTGGTATATCTAAGATATCCTGTACCTCATGTGCAACCTTTTCTGGTATATCTAGGTATATACCATCAGGGGTACAGTATATAACACATCACATTTTACACAGCAAATCCCTTCCCAGCAGGTTATAGGAGCTGCCGCTGCCAAGAGAATAGAATGCTTGGTTTGCAGTGGCCCGATAGTAACTTCTGCAGATCTGGTTAGAGGGAAATGCTGTACCCTCCCCATTTCTCCCATTGCTGATATGGTTTTGTTAGTAACTTGTAATTTAAACTGAGAATTTATCACTGATCTGGTCGCCCCTGTATCTACAAAAAAAGTATGTTTAATACCAGATATATCAACTTTCATTGTAGGTTCTTCCCTAGTATTCTCAGTTAACCTGACTGGCTGTAGACTACAGGTATGACCTGACCCCTAGCACTGACTATCACTCTCCAGTAGAGTTTGCTGTCACTATGTGAGCAGGTAACTGTTGGAACCTTTCTGAATCTTGTGAATGCCCTCTTTGAGTGTATCTGGGTGCTCCCTTCTTAGGTGGCCCCCAATTACTTGAGTTACAGTCCCTCTTTATATGTCCTACTTTATTACAATTAAAAAACCTTACTGTACTACTCTGCTGCTGGTATGTGTTGTAAGACTGTGGCTGGGTACGTGATCCCTCTAGAGCCTGAATGCTCACTGCCATTAACTTCTCACTCAGTGCCTCTTTCTTCCTGCAAATGTTCTTGTCATGTTCTGACTCTCTGAGTGCATCTACAGTAATCCTTCTCCAGTTAGGTAGAGAGGTTTGCACCCTGGCTTTTATATTGTCTTTGAGACCATCCATTAGCACCGTTACAGCTACTTCCCTGTGGTGTACATCATCCTTTATATCTGCTATCCCACTGTACCGGGTTATTGCTAGCAGCGCTCAGGCAAAATAATCTAATGCAAATTCACTATCCTTTTGTTTAATAGTGAAAATTTTACTCCAGTTCACTACCACTGGGAAATATATAGCCAACTGTGTGTTTGTTCGCTTTATATTTACCTGGTTATCCTCATCCGTTAAGGGTTTATCCTCCTCAAATGTACAATCCTTAATAAACTTTTGTACATCAGTATTGGAAGGAAGACAGGCTCTTAACACCACTCGCCAATCCTTATTGGTTGGTTCGTGAGCATTACCTAAATCGTTAACAAATTTCTGGCATTTGGCTAACTCTTTCCTAGGGTCTGGGAATTCTGACATAATGGAATGTAATTCTGCTCTTGTCCATGGACAATGCATTTCTATATTCCTGATAGGATCTACACCATCTTTGTCTGTTTTCCCATTGGGAACTGCAATTGTACGGACAGGATGCATACTTACCACATCACTAGGTTCAGGAATTGCTGGACTTACAGTTTCAGTACTAAGAATGTTCCCCCTCCTTCTACGCTCTACACTAGTCTCACCAATTTCAGCTGCTGCCCCTGCTGGTTGGATCACTGCCTTTCCTGGTCTCTGTTGAACATCTATTAAATTAACAGCTAGGGAAATGGCTGAAATTACAATAGGTTCATCATCTTCTACAATTACATTTTCCTTGAGGTGACTTAAAACAGGGTATAGGTTACTTGTTACAATTTTTTTTAATTATTTTTGGTATCGGCTGTACTTTCACCTGTGGCCGCATAAGGTGGCGGAGGTGAGCATGCGCTATCTTCTTTATGCACAGTGATGCTACCTTGCAGCGTGGGTATGCTACCAGGTGGCATCTTGCTTTGCTGCATGAGTACGCTGCTTTGCGATGCACATATACCACCGTGCCACGTGTTCCCCTCGTGCTTCCATAACTTTAAACAATCATTATACTTTACTCTTTTCTTGAAAGATTTGACTAAACATATGTTATCTCTAACAGTATTCAGTACCTCCGAATCAAAACTGCCAACTTTGGGATACATGCTTTGGTCATCTTGACCCATATGTCGCAGTACACAGTTGGTATGCACCATACTTCTCATTCATTATATACTTTGCCGACCCGGTCTGCCCATTCATAAGCAGCATCTCATCGACCATCCCTAGCGACTGTTTAGCGCCCATCTGGGACAATGCTATGGCTACTTTCGCTAGAGATTTCGACCGGTGGACGAATTAAACAAGCTGCGTCCACTCACTTCAACCCACTGTGCACAAACTATCGCTAAGCGTGTTTTGTCAGTTTTGCACAATGAGGAAACAGAATCTAGCCTATACTATACTCCTGCTTTCCAGACAAATTATACCAAGCTTCGTCTGCCACTTCCTACATGGAGTTACTTTCCACTGGTAGCATCTAAGTATTCCAATAACACTTAGCCTTGCCAGTGATTTCCTCCACCACAACCAATTCCACAATTATGGTTTTCACACAACCATGCAGTCCGATCGCATTGCCCAGAGATGCTAACCTATCAATGGACTTTGCGATTACAATGGAAGTGACCAAGAAACACGCTCCGGTTTCTCACCCAGTTATACCTGCTGTGTATAACTGCTCCAGATTGCCCTATCCACCTCTTGGACACCTTAGCTGTCCCTGTCTATTACCAACAGTTCAACAATCAAAAACCTTTTCCGTTTTTCCTTTATCACATCACAAGCATGCGTTCACATTCATATACCTTTGTTTTCTGGCCAGAAAAATGCTTTACCCTTGGATATACCTATTCAGGTAACAAGTGATACAAGACTATCTATTACAATGAGTGTTTAAACATATGGCAGTAATACAGGGAAGATGCATACGCTATTTGCGAATCGCCTATTGCAGCACAAAAGTGACAATAAAAGAAACAGACTTTTCTCTCTTGTCCCTGAATTCTAATCAGTGCTCCTTAGATCACCCAAAGAACAGATATTCGACTTCACAACACTGAGTACAAAACAGGTTTAAAACACATTGCATTCTTACCCATATATGATACGTGCACCCTTTGTTGAGGAATTGAAATCCGGTCGTCGCTTTGAGTAATTTACAGTAGCGGGATCTTAAGGCCAAGCCCCCATCTATTGATTTCTAATAGTCGCTAGTCGCTATTTAGTGTTGCAAGTCACTTAAGAAAGAATTGCTTTCCAGTCCAATCGTGTGATTCCAAAGCACAAGAAGTTATTTATGTAAAGACAAAGTAACACAATGAAAGATTTAACAATTAGAGTAAAAAGCAATAAAATAGTACAAGCCGATACATACACATGCACACTGGTCCCAGTATACAGTCATCAATCCAGAAGCCTGTGATCATCAAAGAGGATGTCTGAACACTGGGATCGGGACACAGCCTATATACCTTGCAAAGTTCAGAGTTAACAAAGGGACTAGTTGACAAGTTTCGATTGGTTTTTGCTTCTGGATAATCTGGCCATTGGTCGGTTCATACGGTGTCATCAGGGGCATGGCTCAGTTCTCTAACAGTCTCTTTGTGTAGTTTCCTGCCGAACAACTAGTTAAAACTAGCTACAACACTGCATATAGGTAATAACAATCTATCCAATAAATCCCTATCATCCATAACTAGCGGACGTAAGATGCGACTTCTTTGCCGATAGATATGGAAGTCTGCAAATAAACAGAGATTTAGTATGATGCCAAACATGAGATGTCCACTATATTCTAAACCATAGCTCTCACTTAAGTACATTTTACTTCATAATTATTAACAAACAAAACCTTTAATAACTCTGGTTATTAACTTATAGTGTGTGGGAACCATTTTATACATATGTGTTCGCATATGTGTGTCCGTGTATTGAAATAGGAAATGTTTGTATGTATGTATGTGAATACGCATATGAGCATCTATGTGTACGCATGTGGATACACATATGAGCGTCTCTGTGTATGCATATAAGTTTATGTGTGTGTGTTATGTGCATCAGTGTATATGTGTGTGCTGGATTCGCATTTGTGCGCATCAGATTGCGCAAAGTAGCATCCTGGTAACCCATCATAAGACCATAGACTATTAGATCATCAGATAATGATTGCAAGCGATCATATCCAATTATTTGACTTTGACACCGGGTAGAAGAGACCCAGGGTACAACTGTTCTTGCTATAACTGAACCGAAACTGAACTTGCTTGACCGGTGTTCCGGGAACCACAGGGAGTTCCTGAATTTGAGAGAGAGCTGTAGACTCTACTTTAAGCTCTGTCCTAGATCCTCTGGTTCTCAGGTTCAACAGGTTGGGATTGTCACATACTTGTTACAGGGGGATCCACAGACATGAGCCTTTGGTCTTCCTTCCACTAGTTCGGCACTTCAAGCCTTAGACTCCTTTTTTGCTGCTTTGGGTTTGTTTTATGACGACCCGGATAAAGTGGCTATGACAGAGGCAAATCTAAGGTCTTTAAAACAGGAGAATAGGGTGGCTGAGGACTACAGTTCAGACTTCCGTAGATGGGCAGTTGACACAGGCTGGAATGACCCAGCCTTGTGAAGTTAGTATCATTGGGGATTGGCAGATAATATCAAGGATGTTTTGGTCAAGTATCCTTCTCCGAATTCTTTTGACGAGCTCATGAACTTGGCCATCTGTGTCGATCGTAGACTCCGGGAGCGCCGGGTAGAGAAAAGTCAATCTTTCCTGTCTCTATTCAACTCTGAGGAACCGACGCATCTGGGAATGTTTCATCTGTCTCCTGATGAGAAATACAGGAGGTTAGTCCTGGAGCTGTGCCTTTACTGTAGCAGTAAAGGACATAAAGCTCAAGTATGTCCTCTGAAGTCAGGAAAAAGCAAGGTCTAGATGACTTAGGGGAGGTACATCTAGACCTTGCATCCATCTCCCTTGAAAATTGGTTCTCATCACTGTAGTCATCACTCTGTCCAATGGTCAGGTCTCTGTCCCTGCATTTGTCGACAGCAGAGCTGCAGAAAACTTCATTGACATGACCTTTTTTGCCACCACATCGATCTTTTGATTGTGCCATTGATCTTCCACCTGGTGCTAGATTTCTTGAGGGCAGAATGTATGCCTTATCCATTGCGGCGGATAAGGCCATGCAGGAATACATACAGGCAGGTTTTCATTCGGCCTTCTAAGTCCATGGTGGGAGCAGGGTTTTTCTTTGTCGAGAAGAAAGATGGATCCCTTAGACCCTGCATAGACTTCTGAGGACTGAATAAGATTACAGTCAAAAATGCGTATCCCTTACCACTCATCTCTGTTCTCTTGATGAGTGGAAGATGGCATTCAACACTCATTTGGGACATTTTGAATATCTTGTCATGCCGTTCAGCCTTTCCAACGCCCCAGCCGTTTTTCAAGATTTCATCAATGAGGTGTTAAGGGATTTCTTGGGAGTCTGTGCAGTGGTTTATCTAGATGACATCCTCATCTACTCCAAGTCAGTAGAGGAACATCGTGGGCATGTGCGGAAAACCTTGGAAAGACTGTTGGCTAACAACCTTTATGCCAAATTAGAGAAGTGCAAATTTAATGTGAAAGAGGTGTCATTTCTGGGTTATATTTTCTCTCCACAAGGCTTCTCTATGGACCCTGGCAAGGTGAAAGCCATCCTGGATTGGGAACAACCCACGACGCTGAAAGCCATGCAGCGATTCCTTGGGTTTGCCAACTATAATCGTTGGTGCAGTAAGTCTTTCTCCTCGATTGTGGCACCCATCGTGGAGTTAACGAAAAAAGGAGCTGAGGTTGTGAAATGGTCATCTAAGGCTGTCTAGGCCTTTAATAACCTGAAAGAGGCTTTTGTGCCTGCTCCTGTCCTCCGACACCCCAATCCAGAATCCCCGTTTATTGTTGAGGTTGATGCATCTGAAGTTGGAGTGGGTGCTATCCTTTCACAAAAGGATATCAAAGATGACAAACTTCATCCATGTGCCTTCTTTTCCTGGAAATGTGATTCCGCAGAAAGTAACTATGATGTTGGCAACTGGGAGCTTTTGGCCATCAAGTGGGCCTTAGAAGACTGGAGGCACTGGCTAGAAGGGGCTAATCATGTGGTGACCGTTCTCATGGATCATAAACATCTGGCCTATATTGAGACAGCTAAAAGATTGAATGCAAGACAGGCCTTGTTCTTTACCCACTTTAATTATGTGATATCCTTCAGGCCAGGGTCTAAGAATATTAAAGCGGATGCTCTGTCTCTAAGCTTTTCCATCAGTCATCTCGCAAGGGTCTCTGAGAGCATCGTTCTGGCTTCTAGAATTCACTTTGCAGTAACCAGGACCATGGCAGATTCTCTTACTTCTTGTCAGTCTGAAGCCCCTCAGGAAACACCATCAGGTGTGCTTTTTGTTCCTGAGAGACTGTGCAAGGACGTAATGAAGGATTTTCATTCCTCTAAAGCGGGGGGTAATCCTGGTATCGCCAGAACTTTGGAGCTAGTGTCTCGTTCTGCCTGGTGGCAGTCCATGTCTTGAGACATTTGTGAGTTCATTTTGGCACGTGATGTCTGTGCAAATAATAAGACTCTCCGGACTGCTCCTCAAGGATTACTGTGTCTTCTTCCTACTCCTTCTAAGCCATGGTTCCATATTGCTATGGACTTCATTGTTGATCTGCCTGTCTCTTCGCTGTTCTGTCATCTGGACTATCATGGATCAGTTCTCCAAAATGGTGCAGTTTGTTCCCTTGAGCAGGTTACCATCTGTAAAGGAATTATCTGCATTATTTCTTCACCATGTCTTCAGGCTCCTTGGACTTCCAATGGATATTGTCTCAGACCGTGGTATGCAGTTCGTTGCCCAGTTTTGGAGATGTTTCTGTGCCGATCTGGGAATCAACGTCAGTTTGTCCTCAGGCTATCATCCGCAGTCCAACAGTCAGATGGATTGTGCCAATCAGTCCTTGGAACAGTTTCTCCGCTGTTTCATTTCCAAGTGCCAGAATGATTAGGTTCCACTGCTGCCTTTTGTGGAATTCGCATATAATAACTCATGCCACTCTGCCTCCACTGTCTCACCTTTTTATTGCATCTATGGGAATCATCCAAGGAGTAATTCAATAGAGCCGTCAACAATGGGAACTTATTCTTCTGTTTCAAGACTACGGTCGGTATGGAAGAAAGTACATCATGCCCTCCTGCTAGCATCCAGTCAGTCCAAGGTGCAGGCGTACAAGCATCGGAGACTGTATAATTTCAGGGGTTGCAGAAATTGGGGCCAAAGTTCATCGGGCCATTTTGCATCATTGCCCAGATCAATCCTGTAGCCTTCAGGCTGAAGTTACCGAAGACCCTTAGAATCAACAACACATTTCATTGTTCTCTCCTCAAACCAGTGTTCTTTTCCTCCAGGTTCACTTCTAGACATCCAGTCAGACCTCCATCAGTTCTCCTAAAGGGGTGCCATGAGTTTGTGGTAGAGAAGATTCTGGACTCTAGATTTTCTCGTGGACATCTTCAATTCCTGGTACACTGGAAAGGGTATGGACCAGAGGAGCATTCTTGGGTTCCAGAAAGATCTCTGCATGCTCCCACCTTGCAGAGAAGATTCTTTGAGAACTTTCCAAACAAACCAGGCTCTAAGGGTTCCTTAACCCCTCTTCAAGGGGGCGAGTACTGTCACAAGCCACCACGCTGCCAATGCTGTGCGGGGTGAATGCTGGACAAGTATTCGCTGAAATCTCCTCCTTCCTCCTGTTAGGATCTGTGGTAGCAGCATATTGTTTGCAGTTCCAGTCTTGATTGCTGCTGAGGCTTTGCACTAATTACTACCTGCTGTGTGCAGTATCAGGTGCACACATTGATTCTCCTGTCTGTGCAAAGCCTAGGTGGACAGTAGTCTGTCATCAAGGGAGACTTGCTCTGATTGGGCTCTGTCTCTGTTAAATTCCAGCCAGCCCTGCACTCCATGCCGGTGATAGAAATTTTGTGTTTCCGTTTTTGGCTCTGTCTCCTGTCCGTCAGTTGAGCTCCAGTGTTCCTGCCTCTCCTATTGTTCCAGTAGTGATATATTACATGTGCCATTTTGTTTTATCCAGGCGGCACGATCTGCATTCCATCTGCTGTGTGCTGCTGGAGTCAATCAGGCAGCACGGCGTGCACATCTACCCTCAGCCGTGTGTATCATCCCAGCAGTTCAGAGTGTACTCCCTGGCGCATGCTATCGTCAATTGGCTTGTGTCAACCTGGCAACATTAGCCACACTTTAGCATTCTCAAGTGTGCTACTCAGCATACCAACGCCAGTGTCATCCCGGCAACATTGGCTGCACTTTAGTGTCCAAAGTGCGCCAACTCAGGATACCAATGCCAGTGTCAACCCAGCAACATTGGCCGCACTTTATCATCCAAAGGGTGCCAATCCAGTATATCCATGCCAGTGTCAACCTGGCGACATTGGCCACAATCCAGCATCCACAACCCAGCATACCTCCGTCAGTGTCAACCCGGCAAAACTGGTCACACCTCACATCTTTGTGCACATCCTGTCAGAGACTCATCAGCCTGAAGGCTGCAACTCGCCAAGGCCGACCAGCCATCAAGGCTGCTCCCACAGCCCAAAGGCTGCACCTCATCTTTCGGCCCTCAGGCCGCAACTCACCAAGGCTGACTAGTTCTCAAGGCTGCATCTCATCCTCTGCCCTCAGACCGCAACTAGCCAAGGCATACCAGCCCTCAAGGCTGCTTCCACAGCCCAAAGGCTGCATCTCATCTATGCCCACTGGCAAAAGCCAGCCAGATTACCCCAGCTCTCAAAGCTGAAGCATGGCCAAATCTAGCCAAGAATTACCCGCCCTCAAGGTGGTCATTGAACTTACCCTTTAAATCACCCCCATGGCATAACAAGTACCAACTGCCAGTTTTTTCTGACACTCTCAAGTAGGACCATTTTTCTGCTGATCTCTGTGGGGGATTTTTGGGAAGGCATAAGTCAGGGTAGGAGGCAAACTTAGACTTGGAGTTTGTTTTATTAGATAGCTATTGTTCCAGGGTAGGTGATTTTGGGGTTCAGGTAATTGAGAAAGTTACAGTTTTTAAACTATTACCTCATGAACCCGCCATTATAGATATAGGAAGTTTCAACTTGTTGCACAGCCACAGTAGGAGCCTCCAGCAGGTGTACTTACTGTGGCTTCACTTTGGTGCACAAAGATGGCTGGCCACTGTGAGCAGTAGTTGCGGTGGGCTCAGGGGAAGGAAGTGGCCACTAGCTGTGGCTGGGACATGGGGAGAGGGGTAGCGGGCGTTAGTTGCGGCCAGGACTCGGTGGTGTTGCAGGTGGCAGTGCGGGTGGTGGTGCCAGCTTCAGTACCCAGAGGAGGTAGCAGCAGACAGTTGCAGGCTCGGATCAGAAAGATCTGTGATACCTACATATATGTATAAATAAATAAATATAGAAGCAAGGACGGAATCAGTGAGACCAGTCTGTGCTTCTGTGTTTAAAAAAATAAATAAAACCTGTGTCCTGTGTAAAAAATAAAATAAAAAACAACCAGCACCGGGCTTTGGAAACCCAGTACTGGTTGTACTAAATACAGGGGACAAACTTAGGTGTCCTTTGTATGATGCACAACCAGCACCAGGCTTTTCAGAACCAGTCCTGGTTTCCAAAATACAGGAGACAAATGACGTAGGAGTCCCCCATATTCAGCACAACCAGCACTGGGCTCTAAGCTTGTCCTGGAAATACAGGGGAAAAAAATACATAGTGTTCCACTGTATTATCCGGAACCAGCACTGGGGGTAATGCCACAGCCAGGGGAGCCCTATAACTGGCCCCCCAGCCAAAATATCATTCCTGATCACTAGACAGCCCAGGCTGGGGAGAATAAAGGGGTCCCCCTCTCCAGGGCACCCCTGGCTGGTGGGTGCCGGGTTGATTGTGTATAGTGTGGTGCAAGTGAAGAGTTAAAAATATTGTCTTTTACTGTGGAACTACAGATTCCAGCAAGCCTCCCCTGCTTGCAGGTATTTGGAGAACCACAAGTACCAGCATGCGGAGCATTACGGGCCCACTGATACCTGTAGTCCCACAACAAAAGCAATATTAAAAAACAGAACACACACACCATAGAAAGTCAAATTTTATTAAAACATACATGCATGCACACATGTACACACACAAGCAGACATGCTATCTCACATACTCACCTATGTATCCCTATAGCCCATCGATCCTCTTCTCCATGTAGATAATCCCATTTAGATAATCCATAGGGTACCTGTAGTAAAAAATCCATTCTCACCTCCTCCTATGCATGGATCACATCCTCTTCGTTCCAAAGTAGCCAATCCAGGGTCTTGGCAAAACAAAAAAACACATTTCCCGAGCCACAGACATTAGTACTGTCCTCTAAGTATAGTACTACCCGAATGACAGCTCCGCGTGGTATTTCAGTAGTGAAATCCCAGTGCAGAGCGCTCATTGGCTAAGAGAGGCGAGCCTTCTGCCTCTCAGCCAATGAGTGGTTCTCACCATTGACTTCAATGGTGAGAACCGTGAGTGCCCATTTAAAAAATGGCGCCTCAGCGCCATTTTTTTAATTCAAAGATGTCTGCCGCAGCATGCGATGTCATCACCCCTCCCCTCGGCTGGCTTATATAATGCAGGGAAGGCAATGGCACAGCAGTCCATCAGCAGAGGGGCAGCAGGTGAAGACTGCCGGAAAAAAAAGAAAGAAGATGCCGGTGAAGTCCTGGTCCTTTAAGCTTTTTTGCATTGCCGCCGCCCTCCAGTTGAATGTGCAGAACAATAAAATATTAAAACAAACTGTGTTTTTTTTTTTTTTAATATTTATTTTACAGGAGTACTATAGGTACCAGCAGGCCCTTAATGCCCCACTTGCTGGTACTTGTGGTTCTCCAAGTACCAGCATGTGGGGGAGACTTGCTGAGGCCTATAGTGCTACTGCAAAAGACAATATTTTATCTCTTTATTTTGCACTACACTTTACATAATCAACGAGCCACCCCCGGGTTATCAGCCTGGGCCTGGGATGCCCTGGAGAGGGGACCCCTTTATTGTGGGGGCCCCAGCACCCCAGAGATCCCTGGCCTGGGCAAACTAGCAGTCAGGGTTGATGCTTCAGCCGGGAGAGGGTTGGTGAAAGAACTCCCCCGGCTTTGGCATTAGCCTCCTGCTAGAAAAAGTCTGGTGCTGGTTCTGGTAAATACAGAGGCACCCTATGCATTTTTTTCCCTGTATTTACAAAACCAGGACCGGCTCAGAGCCCAGTGCTGGTTGTGCTGCATACGGGGGATCCCTATGTCATTTGTCTCCCGTATTTTGGCAACCAGAACTGATTCTGAATAGCCCAGTGCTGGTTGTGCTTAATACAGGCGACCCCTACATCATTTGCCCCTGTATTTAGCAAACCAGTACTGGGGCTGCAGAGCCCAATGCTGGTTGTTCTTTTGGGATGGGGGGGTAAACCGTTTTTTTTTTTTCCTTCATTTAAACACTTTCATTTTTTTAAACATAGCAGCACAGTTGGATCACACTGATACATCCATGCATTTGTGTTTATTTTTAAAACACAATGACCCCCTTTGGGTCTCGGCAGCAGCTAATGGCCGCTTCCTCCCCCGAATCCCACCGCCACTACCATCCTCACTGGCCAGCCATCTTTGTGCACTCGAGTGAAGCCACAGTGAGTACACCTGCTGAAGGCACCAACTGAAACTGTGCAACAAGTTGGTTGAAGCTTGCTATATGTATAATGGCGCATTCGTGAGGTAATAGTTTAAAAACTGTAACTTTCTAATTTACCTTAACCCCAAAAGCACCTAACCTGGAAAAATAGCTAACTAATAAAATAAACCCCAAGTCTAAGTTCGCCCTGTACCCTGACTTATGCCTTCCCAAAAATCCCCCATAACGAAAAGCAGAAAAATGGTCCTAATTGAGAGTGTCAGAAAAAACTGACAGTTGGAAGTTTAGATCACTCCCAAATCTTTTTGCCCTAAAATTTGGCATGTGGCACCAAGCAACAGTTCTACCAGTCCATGCCAAATATCAGCTTGGTACCTACAATAGCTTTTGAGGTGTAGCCCCTTATACAACATCCTCCCCCTCGGGAGTTCTCTATGGGAAAATTCTGTTTTTTTTGTAGGGGACCCCTACATCATTTTCCCCTGTATTTTGGCAAACAGGAATTGCTCTGATTAGCCTGGTGCTGGTAATACTAAATACAGGGGACCCCTACGTCATTTGTCCCCTGTATTTATCACAACCAGCACTGGGGCTCCAAAGTCTGATGCTGGTTGTGCTGTCGGGGCACGTAATTTTTTTTTATATTACACATTAATTTTTTAACAGATGCATGGATGGATCTCACTGATAAGTCCGTGCATCTGTGTCTTATTGATTTGATTTTGTCAGGTGCATGACCAGCACTAGTGAGTCCCTCTGTTGCCCGCCGATACTTCTATTCACGGCCCAATTGCTGCCACTGCTCTGCACCCCAGCTGCTGCCATTGCCCTACACACCTGCAGCCTTCCCCCACAGCCGTCTCTCCATCAGCACCCCCACCTCCTGTGTGCTGTCCGCTCCTCTACCCATGCTAGTGTACCTATTTGTTGTCCTTCTGCCCTGCAGGTGGCCCAGTTTGCTCATCAAAACTCTCATAGTTAATAAATTATAAAAAAGCAATGAAATTCCATAGACAAAAAACCTTACGGTTTTACATGTCCCATTAAGGCTTCTTAAACATGATCTGAAATTTCACAAAACCTACTGAATGTGTGCCACTCAAACTAGAAAAAGCAATGAAATTCCATTCTTTAAGGCTGACGCCTTAATGGACGTGTTCCTTGCGCAATACAGATATGGTAAGCCATCACACCCTGTGGTTAACTGCAGATTCAGCACTCTAACAGAGTGAGATTGCTATCACTCACAAAATGGTGGAGCTGCTAATTCACAGATTTGTATGTTTATTGGAATACACACATGCAGTCTATACAACTGAGGTCTGAGCAGAAGATAGAGCTGCACAGATGGGATGAGAGTGGAGTGGATGGGGGAAGAGACAGAGCAGTGTGGATGGGGACAATTAGGTGTAGAGTGGGATATTAAGCAGCACTGATGAGAGGAACCAAAGTGATGCAGATGGCTGGAAAACAGTGGTGCGGATGGAGGGACAAAGTGATGCAGATGCGTGAAAAATAGTGGTGCGGATGCAGGAGACATGGTTTGGGAGAACAAAGCAACATGGATGGGGGTACAGAGTGGAATGGATGCAGGAAGACATAGCAGCACAGATGAGTAAATTCAGATTGGTACAGAAGAGGAAATACAGACTAGCACAAAAGGTAGGACAAACATCAGTAGAGATTGGGAAAGACAGATTGCCATGGTTGGGGGATGCAGAGTATTGCAGATGGAGGAAGAACAAGTGGCACAGATGAGGGGAAGACAGAGTGGTGTGACTAGGGGGAAGGTGGTGGTGTAGATGGAAAGAAACAGAGTGGTATGGATGCAGGAAGACAGGGCAGCATGGATGGTGCGGATGAGGGCATAAAGAACTAACACAGTTACGAAACTGCACAGCTGTAGGGATTGGGAAGTTATAGCAGCATGGACGCGAAGATAGTGTACATGCATATAGAGTATGATAGTTTTAGAAATTAGGGAGCTGAATGTGTATTCTGAATGAGATGGATGTACAGTATGGAGTGAGAAGGATGTTGGAACCCAGTGGGATTGTTGTGGTGAATGAATGTGAAGATTGTGAGCACTGAATGGGATGTGTGTGCCACATAACTGCTCAGACCTGCATGTGTGTTTTCCAATGAGCACACTATTCTGTGAATTAGCAGCTCCACCATTTTGTTAGTGACAGCAATTTCACTCTGTGAAAGTGCTGAATCTGCAGTTAACCACAGGGTGTGATGGTATATTATATCTGTATTGTGCAAGGAACACGTCCATTAAGGCGTCAGCCTTAATGATTGGAATTTCATTGCTTTTTTAGTTTGAGTGGCACAAATTCGGTAGATTTTGTGAAATTTCTATACTATATTATACTATATTTCAATACGTGATTATTAGATGTAAAGCAGCTGAGCTAACACCTATGGTGATCTATTTTAATCATATCAAATATACAATAATACATTTCATCATGTTATGTAATATATGGAACATAAAAAAACAGTAGTAATATCTATATATGTAAGGGCTGTAATACACCCAAGTCACAATTGGACAAATGGAACCAATATAATTCCTTATAGTATGACTTATAAACATGCAACCTGTGTGTCATAAATAATATAGTATAGAGATGAGTGTATTATCAGCTAAATAGGCTGCTGTTATCATAAATGATTATGTGTCAGAATATATCAGCTCTTACCAGTGGTATAACTAGGGTTTTTGGAGCCCAGGGCAAGTTGAAGAATGTCCCCCCATCCCCCTACACACACATAAAAAAAAAAATTGCGCACATCAAAAAATTGTTCGTGGTCACATACTGAAGGCACGTGGTCGCATACCAAATGGTCGTGAAAACTGAAAATGGGGTGTGCCAACATGAAACGCCACCCATTTCTCATCGCTTTGGGAACATTCTTTTTCATTAAATATGCACCTTACCTACTGTATACGGTGGTTTCTCACAATGTGGGACGTCTGAAGAGATGTATCCTCCCTGGGATGATGGCATCTTCAGTTGGTATTCAATATTGATGACACACACTGACGCAGATACACACACACTGAAACAGATACACACACACTGATACAGACACACACACCCACACACTGACACAGATACACACACACACTGATGCAGACACACACTGACAGACACACACACTGACACAGATACACACACACACTGATGCAGACACACACTGACAGACACACACACACTGACACAGATACACACACACACACTGATGCAGACACACACTGACAGACACACACACACTGACACAGATACACACATACACTGATGCAGACACAGATACACACACACTGACAAAGACACACACACACACTGACACAAACGCACACAGATACACACACACACCTTTCACACAAATGCAGCCAGCCAAGTAAAAACATCGCTGACATCAATTGAAAGTAATGGCCCCCCTCCTCCCCTCAGCAGTCCGACCCCCCACCCTCCCATGGCAGTCCGACCCTCCCCCCCACAGCAAAAAAAATAATACTTACCTGGCTGGTCCAGGGCAGAAAGGAAGCATCGGGGGAGAGAATCACCCTGTCAGTCACGCCATTGCCTCTGGCGGCAGCTCTCAGTCAGTATAGATGGAATGAGAAGACTGCCTGGGAGGGGCTGCGTGCTTCTGCTGCAGCTTCCCCTACAGTCATCCCCAGCAGTACCAGCAGGCACACTTGCCTGCTCGTTCAGACTTCAGTCCTCAGTCCTCAGTCCAGGTGGAACATAGGCAAGGGGTAGGGGGTGGTGCGGGTACGATGTCCTGGACAGTGGCGCCCCCCTCTGCTGGGCCTGCCACGACACCCAGGGCACGTGCCCCACTTGCCCTGCCCTAGTTCTGCCACTGGCCCTTACATATATAACTATTACTACTGTTTTTTTTACATCTAATGATCACATGTCAAAATATAGTATATTGGCACATGAATATACCTGCCTATGTGATGTCTACAGTAGAGATGATTTTTAGTATTAGCAACCAGATTAAGGGCCTGGGAGGCATATCTGTATTTTCTGTAACCCTGTTTTTCTTCTGATTTCAGCTTGTTTCTTTTTATATTACAGCTTTATGTATCACTTATTGTACTAAGCCTTGATAAAGGTTCTAATATGGACTGAAACGTTGGCAACTATCTCTACGCATGCTAATAAGGCTTATGTATTATTGTGAATAAACAATTCTGGAGAGTGCCTTAATCTCCGCAACCCATGGAGTTACTTTTGGTTGTTATTGTGTTACCCATATAATAGTGGGAACGCTAAGGATCACCCCAGCATTCATTGCAACAGCATACAAGGTGAGAGTGCCAGACCACAGACAGTCTTTTATATATATATATATATATATATATATATATATATTTATTACAGATGAGTGGCTCTGGTTCTCCAAAAACGGTGATCGGGATTTCCCACGTGACTTGGATCTCAAAACGAGGAAAAAAGTCATCCTCCCACTGTCGGATTGTCACGGGTTTTGGATTGTATAAAAGGTCCCAGTGATCGGGCACCATTTTCACACTGGCTGTGCAGAGTGTACAGAGCAGACGTGCTTTATTCTTCTAGGGTGCAGTCAGTGTTGCTGTCAGTTACTTTTCACTGTTTGATCAAGGGTGCAGTGTAGTTAGGCTGGGCCTGCAGTACATAAAGTCGGGCGTGCTGCTGTGTCACCCACTGTTATCCTGTCAAGCAAGGGGCAGGGGCTGCAGTACATGAAGGGCTGCTGCTGTGTTGTCCCTAAAGGTGCTAGGTCTGCAGTTCATAAAGGGGTGGTGTGTTGTCCAGGAGTTCTCTGTCAATCCAGGGGTGCTCTTCCCCAGTGTAAAAAAATAAAGGTTGAAATTAAAATCTTATTTTATTTTTTGTGTGTGTGTGCTAGATAGTTACTAGTTAGTAACTAGTTACACTATTATTGTTCGGTGATACTGCCAGTTAGACCGCAGATTATCATCCATGTATTTGTGACTCTGCAGGTGTTCCATCCGCACTTTGCTACTCCGCAGGGGTGCTGTGTAGTTCATCAAGGGGCTGCTGCCTCATCCAGGAGTACTTTTCCCCAGTGTAAAAAAAATAGAAGTAATAAAATTATCATTCCTCAAAAAATAAAAAAATATCCTTTTTTTTGCCTGTGTGTGTTAGTAACTTGACTGCACTGTTATTGTTCAGTGACACTGTGTTACAAGTCGCAGTCACGACTTGACACTTTCTGACAGTATGCCCAGACAGGATGGGGTTACTCCAGTTCTTCCCATTGCTAGGAGATCGGCACGCCTCAGGAAGTGATGTGTATTCCACAAGTGCAAACCTGATTGGGACTTCAGCCTATTTATACTCACTGATCTATTGCACCTGTGCCGACTATAGAGTGTCTGTGAGTTCCCTCAGTCTGGCTCCAGAGTCAGGTTGTTTCTGTTCTCCTGTTCACTGAACTCCCACACGGCTTCCTAGCCGCTCCAAGTAGCTTCCGTGCTACCACCAATCTCCAAACAGTTTCCTAGCCGCATCCAGCAGCTCCCGTGCTGCCAACGTTCACCATACGGCTTCCTAGCCTCTCCGAGTAGCTTCCGTGCTATCACCAATCTCCAAACAGCTTCCTAGCCGAATCCAGCAGCTCCCGTGCTGCCAACGTTCATCATACGGCACACTTGCCGCACCATCGGCTCTCAAAGCTATTATCAAACCATAGACTGTTTATCTACGGCAATTGCCCCAACATTGTCACCATCACTGCAACATTGGCAAACTTGCCGCACCATCAGCTATCAAAGCCATTATTAAACCATAGACTGCTTATCTACGGCAATTGCCCCAACACCGGTACCATCGCTGCAACATCGGCACAGTTGCCACACCATCGGCTCTCAGCACCATTTGCTAACCCTAGACTGTTTATCTACAGCTATTGCCACACCATTGCTGCACCATCAGCATAATTGCCGCACCATCGGCATCATTGCCGCACCATCGGCATCATTGCCGCACCATCAGCATAGCTGCCACACCATTGGCTCCCAAGCTATTGTCCAAAAAACCAAACTGTACTCTCACAACATCTGTACCATTGATATCCTTATCATCATCAACTGTGTCAGTCCTAACTGTACATTCTTTACCTATTGAATTCCCCTGTATCTCCATGTGAGCCGCTACTACCTTGAGCATAAGTCCAGATGGCCCCCTAAGTACCGGTGAACGTATCCTAGTTCTAAGGTAACAATGGGCAGTTGTTATTGGCAGAAGATCTCGCTAGCTGGGTTCTTGTGGTGTCACATGGGGTAGGCATCGGAATTCGTAACATTATAGTCGGCCCAAAAAATAATAGTTCATACACTAGGATATAGTTACAGAAAGTGTTGTGTTGGACTTATAACTTCTGCTGTCATGGAGCAGGGACAGAGGACCTCATTCAGAGTCGGTCGTTGTGGCCGTACTGTCATACGCCACCGATGTTCGCTAAACTGCGCATGCGTAAAGTTCGCAATGCGTGTGCGCAAACTAGCTGCTATGATCAGAAATTTCTCTCTCATTGGACACAGCCAGGTCGGTAGATTGAGTGACAGAATGAGGCATTTGAGGGTGGTAACAGGTGAAGGTGCTTGAAAACGGGGTAGTGGAGATCCGAATGCAGGCGTGCCTAATTATGCGAACAGTGTTTTATGGAGTGCATAATTAAAAAAGTAGTGTCATGGCACACGTGACATGGGTGGTTTGTATGGTCAACCTTAAGCTCTATGACCAGTTCCGATGGTTACCGATGGTATCGATTAATCCTTATATGGCCGGAGATGACGTGTAATGTGTACGAGAAGGGGGCGTATTTTTTGTCTTACGGCCACATTCTCCCCTTCGTCGGCCAACTAACGATCCGATCTTAAGGACGCAACTTGCGAGTGCATCATTTGCATATCCGGCCCCTTTTCCCTTACGACTGTGCGGCCGCAATGACCGACTCTGAATGAGGTCCAGAGTCTTGCTCAGATGCTTGCAGCCCAGATCCAAACTCTTAACCAGAAAGTCCAGGAACTCACTATACGAGTTGAAGAGAACCGTTCTCCTGTGCATGCAGCTCCTCATCTAGAACCTAACCTAATTTGCCAGATCAGTTTTCTGGGGATCACTGACAGCTTTTAAACTCTCCTGTAAGTTGGAAGCTCTATTTCCAACTTCGTCCGGCCTCTTCAGGGACACCATTGCAACAAGTTGGACTGGGTCCCTTCAGCGGGACCTACAGACTTGGGCCTTCAGACTGCATTCTACTCATGTGGCATTACAGTCAGCAGAGGCTTTCTTTACGGCCTTGGGCCTATTGTATGCCAACCTGGACCATGCTGCTTTGGCTGAGTCCTAGTTGCGTGCTCTGAAACAGGACCAGAAGGCAGCAGAGGATTACTCATCAGAGTTCCGCAGATGGGCTACTGACTCCGGTTGGAACGACCCAGCTTTACGTAGCCAATATCGTCTTGGTCTTTCTGAGGCCATCAAGGACATCCTTGTGCAACATTCACCTTTTGAGTCCTTGGATGACCTCATGCAACAAGCCATAAGGATTGACTAGTGGTTACGGGAATGCAAACGTGAACAAGATCTTCCCGTCAGATCACCTCGTTCTCCCGCTTGGGTTTTATCCTCGGTCACAGAGGAACCTATGC
Source organism: Taudactylus pleione (assembly GCA_031769625.1). Classification (NCBI taxonomy): domain Eukaryota; kingdom Metazoa; phylum Chordata; class Amphibia; order Anura; family Myobatrachidae; genus Taudactylus; species Taudactylus pleione. The sequence goes on along the minus strand of JAUIMM010000759.1, from coordinate 1,968,966 downwards.
AGATTGGCACCTCTCACCTATCATCAGTAGAGAGATGCAGAAGACTGTCTCTTGGCTTCTGTATGTACTACGGTGACAAGGGGCATACGGTGAATAACTGTCCACTCAGACCAGTAAAAGACAAGGCCTAAGTGTTCAGGAGGATTTGCACTTAGGCCTGGCATCCATTTCCTCCAAAAATTCTATTTTAATCCCAGCAGTCATCCAGCTCACCAATTCCACTTTGTCTACTTCAGCCTTCCTGGATAGCGGGGCAGCAGGCAATTTTATGGATTTTCTTTTCTTTCACACTCTGGGAGTACCAGCTGTCCTTTTGGAACAAGAAATTCCTATCTGTGGTCTAGACGGAGGTTTGATTTCATCAGGTCATGTGAAGTTTAAGACACCTTCTCTCTGTTTATCTGTGGGATCCTTACACTTGGAGACTTTGTCTTTTTATCTCCTCCATTGTCCCTTGGCTTCAGTCTTTCTTGGTTTTCCATGGCTTAGGGAACATAATCCCGTGATTGATTTGGCAATCCGGTGAGATAATCAGATGGATCCAGACTTGTCAGAATCGTTGTTTGACCATGCCTATTTGGCCCGTACTTGCTACCATTGCTGAGACATCTCTAGCAATTCCGCTTCAGTACCGGGATTACGCTGATGTTTTCTCCCAAAAACTTCTGGATGTTCTTCCTCCACATAGATCTTACGATTGTGCCATCAACTTGATTCCAGATGCCAAGTTACCCAAAGGCCTGTTGTATTCCCTTTCTATACCAGAGGACAAAGCTATGAGAGAGTACATTGAGGATGCCTTGGCTAAAGGATTCACCCGTCCCTGAAAATCACCATTGGGAGTTGGTTTTTTCTTCATGGGTAAGAAGGATGGATCTCTTTGTCCCTGTATTGACTACAGAGGACTCAATAACATTACGGTAAAAATTCATATCCGTTACCTCTCATTTCAGTACTGTTTGATCAACTGCGTCAGGCTAATGTCTTCTCCAAGATTGACCTCCGAGGGGCATACAACCTGATTCGAATCAAGAGTGGAGACGAGTGGAAAATTGCCTTCAGTACTCATTCCGGACATTACGAGTATCTAGTCATGCCGTTTGGCTTATCCAATGCCCCAGGTGTGTTTCAGGACATGATCAATGACATTCTTCAGGAGTTTTTGGGGGTGTTTTCGTGGTTGTATATCTGGATGACATCCTCATGTTTTCTCATTCACTGGATCAACATCATCACCATGTATGACAGGTTCTCCAAAAATTGCAGGAGAACCATCTGTACGCCAAGTTGGAGAAATGTGAATTTGACGTTACTCAGGTTTCTTTTCTGGAGTATACAATCTCGTCCCAGGGATTTTCAATGGACCATGGAAAAGTCAAGGCCATACTTAAGTGGGACCAACTAACTTCCCTTAAGGCCATCCAGCGGTTCCTCAGCTTTTCTATTACTGCTGATTTATTATATCCTTTTCCAGCATTGTGGCACCCATTGTTAATCTGACCAAAAAAGGAGCGGATACTTTAAACTGAGGCAATTCAGTCTTTCAAAACTCTCAAGGTTGCTTTCACTCAGGCCACTGTTCTTTGACATCCTGATCCTGACCTTCCTTTTATCTTAGAGGTAGATGCCTCTGAAGTAGGAGCTGGAGCCATTTTGTCACACAAAGACCCTGCAGATAGTAAGTTGCACCCATGTGCATTCTTTTCTCGCAAATTTTCCACTGCCGAATGCGATTATGATGTAGGAAATTGGGAATTACTAGCTATTAAATGGGCTTTCGAGGACTGGAGACACTGGCTGGTGGGGGCCAAACACCAAATTTTGGTTCTTACTGACCACAAGAACCTGTCCTACATTCAGTCCGCTAAAAGGTTGAATTCCTGGCAAGCACGTTAGACTTTATTTTTTATGCAGTTCAACTTCCTCATCTCCTTCCATCCTGGTTCCAAGAACATCAAGGCTGATGCCATTTCCAGGAGTTATGGACCTAGTCAACAGATATCCAGGTCCGATGAAGCTATCATTCCTGACTCTTTCTTCCACTGTGCACTCACCCGAAATCTGGCAGATCTCATTCAGGCATGTCAATTGGAAGCACATCCGGAGAAGCCTTCTTGTCGATTGTTTGTCCCAGAGAAGTTTAGAAGAGCAGTTTTTCTGGATTTTCATGCCTCTTGAGTTGCTGGTCATCCTGGCATCAGTAAGACTTTAGAATTACTCTCCCGCTCTGTTTGGTGGCAGTCTTTGAACAAAGATGTGCATGACTTTGTCTTGGCATGTGAAGTATGTGCCCATAATAAAACACCTCGGACAGCTCCTTCTGGTCTGTTACTTCCACTTTCCATACCTAGGAGACCCTGGACTCACATTGCCATGGATTTTATCGTTGACCTCCCACTATCATCTCAATGTTCCGTTATCTGGATGGTGGTGGACCGGTTTAGCAAAATGGCACACTTCATACCATTGCAAAAACTTCCTTCCGCTAAGGAACTCTCCGCCTGTTTCTTCAACACAATTTTCGGGTACATGGCTTACCGATGGATATCGCGTCACATCGAGGATCATAATTTGTGGCACAGTTCTGGAGAGTGTTCTGTTCCTCTCTGGGCGTTGAGCTTAGTCTTTCTTCAGGTTACCATCCTCAGTTGAATGGACAGACTGAGTGCGTTAATCAGTGTCTGGAACAATATCTACGCTGCTATGTTTCCAAGTATCTCATCTGCCACTTGCTTTTAATAATTCATGCCATTCTGCATATTCTGTATACCCATTCTTCTGTGTTACAGGACAACATCTGAGGTCAAATGCCTTCGTCTCTGGATCACCAGCTTCTTCTTCTGTCTCTGACATATTTGGGGCAAGGTTCATCAAAGCCTTTGGAAGGTATCTCTCTGCTCCAAAGAATCTGTTGACAAGCATCAGAGGTTGTGTTGTTTTAAGAAAAGTGATTTGGTTTGGCTCTCCACCAAAAACATCAAGCTCCGTTAGCCTACACAGAAGTTGGGTCCCAGATTTATTGGTCCATTTCGATTTTTTTATATCACAGGTGAACCCAGTAGCCTTCAAACTTCAATTGCCCAACTCTCTCCGTATTAATAATACTTTCCATTGTTCCTTGCTCAAAGCGGTCTTCTCTTCATCCAAATTCAAACTCATGTCCTCTTCCAGGCCTGCTTTGGTGATGGTCCATGGTCAACACGAGTTCATAGTGGAGAAGATATTGGACTCTAGAATTTCCAGGGGTCGTCTACAATTTTTAGTCCACTAGATGGGCTATGGTCCGGAGGAACATTCCTGGGTTCCTGATTTTGCACTACATGCTCCAAGGTTGAGAAGATGCTTCTTTCAGGAGTTTCCAGACAAACCAGGTTCTGGGGGTTCTTCAACCCCGCATCAAGGGGGGAGGGGTTCTGTTACAAGTCACGGTCATGACTTGACACTTTCTGACAGTATGCCCAGACAGGATGGGGGTTACTCCAGTTCTTCCTGTTGCTAGGAGATTGGTACGCCTCAGGAAGTGATGTGTATTCCACAAGTGCAAACCTGATTGGGACTTCAGCCTATTTATTCTCACTGATCTATTGCACCTGTGCCGACTATAGAGTGTCTGTGAGTTCCCTCATCCTGGCTGCAGAGTCAGGTTGTTCCTGTTCACTGAACTCCCACACAGCTTCCTAGCCACTCCATGTAGCTTCTGTGCTACCACCAATCTCCAAACGGCTTCCTAGCTACATCCAGCAGCTCCTGTGCTGCCAACGTTCACCATAAAACTTCCTAGCCGCTCCAAGTAGTTTCTGTGCTATCACCAATCTCCAAACGGCTTCCTAGCCACATCCCAAATCTCCCGTGCTGCCAACATTCATCATACGGCACACTTGTCGCATCATCGGATCTCAAAGTCATTATCAAACCCTAGATTGTTTATCTACGGCAATTACCCCATCTGCAGCACATCCATCCAAAAAGTTTTTTCAAAATGCAGAAACTTTGGCTAAAAAAGTACCAACAACCAGTCCAGAGTCAGCTAGCTCACTTATCTCTGCTAGTTCCAAATGCATAGATCAGGGATATTGCCCATTATCCTTCTGCTATATACGGAACAACAGACCAGCGACGGAAGCTCCCAATGGTATTGTGCTCCTTTGCAATCTATATGGAGATGGATCTGCCATAAAAGTAACCAGCCAGAGTGAATACCAAAGACGCCAGCCGGCACAGCCTGCTACATACACCTCCTCACTTTCAGTGACAAGAGGTGGGGAGACAGATCAGGCGAACAAACAGTCAGCCGGAGCGAGGGTCAGAGAATCCAGTCAGCACAGCGTGATGTACATTCCCTGCTCCTGGTGACCCAAGACAGAAGGGAGATCTGTGCTGTGAGTACTGGAGTACTGCCGCATCCCCTGCTATTGTTGAGTAGAAGCGGAGAGGTGAGAGGCACTGCAGGTCTCATAACAGCTGCACCCAAGGACATTAGCAGACTTGCCAGCATTTCAGGATTACATTCCGGTATTGGGAAACTCTGTTTTTAAGACCCAGCTGGTGAGCATACAAATGTTAAGATCTTAACCATCTAATTACTATCGGAGGATTACCTCTACTAAGAGAGACATTGTGCACAAATTAGTTGTAGCAACCAGCTGGTGAGCACATGAGTATAAACTTTGTTTCTATTTTTATATATTACATTGGAAAATGGTTATACGTTGAGCTATCCTATACTGTATAGGTAATACAGCATTTTGGATTATATTGAGCACTGTACTGATTATTTATGTCAACTATTTTTATGCATTAATCAGAGTACTGTGAATAAATATATAATACTAAAGGAAGCCTTTGTGTCAATAAATCAAACATATTACTATTTGATATAATACTTTTGACACTTGTGCGGTTCACTGGTTTTTTTTTTACTCCATGTAGTTCCAAGCACCCGCCATCTTAACCACCAACACCTTTATCAACAATATTAATCATGAAGCGATAGGTTTGTTTGGGCCCCCACTAAATAAGCTACCAATTGCAAGCCAACATTGCTGGCAATGATCTCTATGCGCACAAACTTGCTTTGCAGAGGCAAGATGTTGTTGCCATCATCATCCAATTCCTCACCTTCATCAGTGTGTACATCATCTTCACACAATATTAATTAGCCCTCACTGGAATCCACCATTACAGGTGCCTCTGTAATTTTTGGATGTAATTGGCATAGAATTTGTCGTTCATTTTGATGGACATCATCTCTTCCACACTTTGAGGAAGTAGCCTCCTACGCCGATCGCTGACAAGGTTCCTGGTTGTGCTGAAAACTCTTTCTGAGTACACACTGGAGGGAGGGCAGCTCAAATAAAGCAAAGCAAGTTTGTGCAAGGGCCCCCAAATTGCCTTTTTTTCCAATAGTCAAACAGACTGTCTGACATGGCTATTTGGATGCTATCATTAAAAATGTAAAATAGTCCTCAACCATTCTTTGAATGGTGACCATATCATATGGAGTCATGGTAGAGGTCTCATTAATTGTAAGCAATTCATTTAGACCCGACCAGATGTCAAAACTTGGTTGTGTTGACTAATCTGCATCACCAGTGGGTCTTTTGGGAAAGTTTAGTTTTTTCTCGGCAGATGCACTTGCTGGAGAAACTTAAGAGGAAGCCATTGCTGCATCACGTGCCACTTGAGCTGACAATTTGCTTTCCAACAACTCTTTGCATCTCTTCAGATCTGTGTCACTTGTGAAGAAAGACACAACGTGTGATTTAAACCTTTGTTCTTAAATCTTGCATTTGCTCTGTTCAGATTGTCCTCATATCAGTGGTTAAGTCGACAGTGGGTACAACGCCATTTTGGAGGCTACTAATGAAGTTTTTTTTTACTTCCCTGTACAGGTTGAGAATTGCTTGTTCATGTGAAGTGGAATCTAGATGGGATTTAGTAGCGGGGACACAGGACCTCAATTATCTGTCTAAGACCCACTGCATTATAAGCGGATATTGGACGCACATCTAATACTAGCATAGATGTTATGGCATCAGTGATCCGCTGTGCAACTGGGAGACTGCTGTCATAGTTGCTTCCCCTTGCAAAGGATTGTTTAACAGTCAATTGTTTTTTAATGTACTATTAGTACTACTAATTGGGGCATTAAGATGCATATTGAATTGAAAGGTATGTTCCCAGAGTGTCGAGAAATGATGGTGACCATGCCCAATTTTTCAGCATGCACCTTCATCATGGACACCTACTGGGGGGGGCTGTTTTTCAACATATCACATGACACTGATCCAATCTTCTTGGTCAATACATCAGCAAGAGTCTCCTTACTGACAGCACGGACCATAACAACACAAAAAAAAAAAAACAATAAAGGGCGCTGTGATTAACAGGAAAAAAATATATTCTACTGCTGCTCTCTGAGTGGTGACTAGCCACTCTAATGGGATAAACCTGAGCAAAAGATATTGTGGAAGAAAGCGCAAATAGAATATTGATTGAATATATAAATTTAATAAATTTATAATGGATTAAAAAATATTATTAAACCTTTAGAGTAAAAATAAGAGGAGAATAACCTTGATCCTATATAGAAATCTACGAAGTGGGTACATGAACTGTATAAATAATCAGCAATAATAAATGATTGAATGTAAATAAAACATAAAATAAATTAAATACATATAATTGCTGTGTAAATGTACAGATCAAATTTTTCTAAATATATCCATGTGGAACATAGACCTCAATCCATGTTAAAGGTATATAATCGTTCCCAAATGATGAAAAAAATGTATCCTTGTTATATGAATAGTGTAATCACTTGTGCATATTGCACCGATATTGGTTGATGAAACAATGGTATTGTGCACAATACTAGCTAACCTGTTATAGAGCTCCCAATAGTCCTCCAAATGTAAAAAGAGGGCAGTGTCCGGAATGCCTCTCTGATATGGAAAAGTCACCGTACAGGGGAATAATGGAGATGATGTACAACGGGAATAAATCAATCCGGAGTAGCCACTATGTGTGGAGCAATCTGGTAGAAGCCATCTCACTGGTTTGTAAGCCTCTTCAATAGCCATGGTATTTAATGAGCGCTGTTGTCAGCGGTCAGGGCTCCGTGTGTGGTGGAACCAGGAGAAGACCTAAGCCGAATATCAGCTGGATCTGCGGCTGTTGGTGATCTCTGCAGTGAGCGGTCACAGCTTCGTTAGAGCCAAATAAGGTTAGCCCGGTATCTGCTGGTGTGCGGCTGCTAGAACAAAAACCTTTGCTGACGCTCAATGTTCCGTCTGAAGCTCAGCCGTGCAGGATAAAGATATCCTCCTGTGTTGAATAATCAATTGATCCTTTGAATGAATGGAGAAATAAAGAAGTCTAACGTGTTTCTCAGCCTTCTTGTATCTGGCCGTTTCCTCAGAGACAGCAATTATATGTATTTATGTTTTATTTACATTCAATCATTTATTATTGCTGATTATTTATACAGTTCATGTACCCACTTCGTGGATTTCTATATAGGATCGAGGTTGTTCTCCTCTTATTTTTACTCTAAAGGTGTAATAATATTTTTTAATCCATAATAAATTTATTCAATTGGCCATAACAACAGTCTCTTGATCCATGAATTCAAAACTGCTGTCACTCTCATGATTCCTGATATCTTCCTCACTTGTGACCCTTAAATCTGGCCAAGATATTGTATTGGATTTCCATTCACACCAAGACTTTAACTTTGGCATCCATGACTTGAGGTTTACTGAATGCAATATTTGCATGGTGGTTTGTTGATATTTGATTTTACTGAAGACCTTTTCTGTGATGAACTTCCGCACTGGTAGCCTCAGGCTTAGGTACATCTCCAGCTGCTGTCATGTCCAGTGACACATACTTGTTCATCATGTCAACTTCTTTCTTCCATAACTTGCACTTTTTCTTTAAATATAAGATCTCTTGACTTGAAAGTTTTCTGGTACTTGAATTCCATAATCTGTAGCCTTTACTTTCTTGTCAATAGCCAAGCATGATGCACCTTACCGATTTTGAATCCAGCTTGCATCTTCTTTCTTCTGGTATGTGAATGTAGTCTGTACTTCCAAAAGTTCTGAGATGCTTTCCACTTGGTTTTCTCTTTGACCAAGCTTAAATAGGTGCACTGTCCTTTAGGGCAAATGTAGGAGAATGATGTTTGAGATAAACTGCTATGGATATAGCTTCTGCCCAAATCTGCTTGTCTAGGCCTGCTTCCTTTAGCATGCATTATACTTTCTCCACTAGTGTTCAAATTTGCTCATTCACTTTCACCATTTTGCTCAGGAGTATAGGCAATGGTCAATTGATACTCTATTCCATGTTTTCTCCAAAATAATTCCACCTCTCTGTTTAAATATTCTCCACCATTATCAGATCTCAGAGTCTTGAGTCTGTGACTGGTTTGATTTTCTATAAGTCTTTTGTGTCTGCAAATTTCTTGCTACATCAGATTTCTCTCTGATAAAGCATATGTGTGTCATTCTTTTGAAGTAATTTATAAACATCATAAAGTACTGTATTTTAATCCACTTACTGACTTTACATCCACTGGACCACACACATCTGTATGTACCATTTCAAGTGGTGTTATAGCTCTGATTCCTGACTTTTGAAATGGCTGCCTTGTTGTGCCTGAATTGATTTACCAGCAATCTTTTTTGCGGTTATCTGTAACACTCAGAATTGACTCATCTTTGCCATTATATTTCTTGCTTTGTACAGAATGCACACTCTTTTGCTTGCACTCAAATGTTTTGTGACATATCTTGTGACAATTGTAGCACTTAAACTCAGTCTTGCTATATGTTTTCACTTTTTGTGTGTAATACAGTACTCAGCACTTGAGTCACATGACATATGTTGTTACTGTAATAACTTTGCTCTAACTGTGTCTGGGTCAACTGTGTTTGCCTCTAAAGCCACAACTAGGAAGTCGGAAGTTAAGTTCTGTCCCTTCACTGTAGCAATCTCTTCATCATCTTTTTTTACTCCAACAGACAATAGTTGTTGAGAAACAGACATCCTTTTGTCAATACTGCTGCAGTCACATAACGTGGTATTGTATAATGCACGTCTTAAATTTATTTTTCTCATGAGACCCTCATCTTGGTAAGCTGCCTGCAGTGCTGTCCACGTGTTATTTTCTGACTATTTCCTATATATAATAGAGTACACATGTTGCTCTACACTTAAGCCTATAGTACCCATGGCTCTCTCTATATCATCTGGGCTTGGACCTGCACCTGGGTCTACTGTGACCTTTCACACTTTAATTGCATTTCCATAGCATAGGTATAGGTTGTATAGTTTTCTGTTCCTTTTAGCTTGATAAACCTCATAATTGGTGTAGCTCTTGTGTGTATGCTCCTCACAAACATATCTATGTAGCTTCTTTCCACTAATCAGCCTCTGTGCTGTAAAACTGAGCTGGAAACACTCTGTGATGTCCTTAGTCTTTGTTTTGTGCAGCTGTTTTGCTGATACACTGTGCTGGAAACACTCTGTGCTGCTCTCACTCTGTGTCTTGTAGCAAGCTATTTCTTCCATGTGCCCAATATGGTGTCTATATGCTGCTGTGTGGGCTTTTAGTATCTTGGAGCCTGTAAACTTAATACTTGTGTTCCTGGACCCATAGCCTGTCGGAAATATGTGCGTACAGGTGTGAAAGTGTAGCAGACTTCCAGCACACACAAGCAGATGCCCTGAGACAATGAACAGCTAAATCAACTAACCAGTGGAGTGGTTTTATTTTTGTTATGGGGTCTATTCATTATCACCTAATTTCTACAAAAGCAAGTAAAAATGAACAAGTTTTCGGGCTATTCATCAAAAAGGTAAAGCAGGAGATACCACAGATATCTCCTGCTTAGCTTTCTCTCATAATCTGGCCCGTTGTCCCCATACAATAATATGGGTACCTAAATTTGTCAAGCTCTGAAATTATAATATTTTTGGATTTTGACTCTGGTAGTTTTTGTCATCTTCAGATGGTGTTTTCTCCCACAACCAGCTCTTTTTAGGGATGGAGTCCCAGATTGCAAAGAGGGATCCTTTTCGATCCCTCCACCCCTGTCTGGCTCCTTCTGCTGGATGCCGGGGCTTTTGTACACCTCTGTGAACTCTAGATCACACACGCACAATAGTTTCACTGCTCTAAAAGGAGCAGTGAAAAAATTCACTGCTCTGAAACCAGCAGTGAAAAGATTCATGGATTTGAAAATCAGCTGTCTCTACTGTGAGTTGAAATGTTAGTTATTGTACCCCGATAATTAACATAATGAATAGATGATAATATGCCATACTCACTGTTATACATTGGTTTGATGCAGGACTGGCATCAGAAATCTTGGGGCCTGGTACACTGATGTCTCTGGGGGCCCCACCTCCTTACCACCACCCCCGATCCCACCACCTTCGACCCCACACCCACACATCCCTCCCCTGCATGTGTGATATGTGATCCATGATAATGTTATCTGAAAGACATGCCAGCCTTTAAATAAAAAAAAAACATTATGACTTACCACCCTGTTTCTCTGTCACTGATGATGCAGGCTGTAGTTATTGTCTGCCATAGTTTCCAAGGTCTTCTTTTTGGCAGTGCTGTGGATGCCTCAGAGTTAGGAGGGAGAGTGTCTGCAGCCATCCATCCTCAGTCCTCAGCCCCTCATCACCTGTCACAGCCCTCAGCCTCTCATCACCATCCTCAGCTCCATCACCTTTGTCAGCCCTCAGCCCCACCACCATCTTCAGCCCCCATGACCATCCTCAGCCCCCATCACAATACTCAGCCCCCATTACCTTCCTCAGACCCACTCACCATCCTCAGGAGCCATCACCTTCCTCAGCCCTCATCTTTCTACTCAGCCCCATCACCTTCCTTAGACATCATCTCCCTACTCAGCCCCATCACATTCCTTAACCCCAAAATCCTCACCACCACAGCCTGCCAAGTCAGCACGTGTGTATAGATCCCATTCAGAGAATGTAGCTGAAACAGATGTCATGGGCAGGGATGACGTGCGGTGCCGGAAAAATGTCCTATGACATCACGCTGCCACATTACCAATAAGATTACACCTGGCCTGGGTCACTTCTGAGCCACCTGAAAGTGTCCGGTGCAGTGGTGGGTATGGATCCTGTTGGCGGCGACACTGCACCCACTGGAATACCTGGCCCCATTTTGTGCCCTGTGGACCTAGGGGTCTCTCTGGACCTCATGGCCCCTCTGGACCTCAGGGCCCAGTACCGGTGTATCCTTAGAACCCCCATGTCACCATGTCTAGTTTGATGGAGCAGGGTGATATATAACTCATCAGCTGGTGAGTTTATCTGGTGACAGGGATGCTAGAAGGCATTGTCTGTGGTGGTTATACTGGGGTCTCTCTGGAGCTAAGTGGGAGAATACTGTCTCCCACTGTGACATGCAGCACAGTGACAAAATTGTGCCATGCATGCACAGTAGCTAAGTATGAGGGCCATTATGGAACAGGAAATGAAACCTCCCTGGAGGAAGAAAATGGAGTGTGTGCAGTAACGCTCTCAACTTTCAACAGTCGTCAACAAAGAGAAAGAGGGAGGATGGAATGATTCTGAGACAAGGGAAAACCATGAGTCTAGTCTTTGCCATGTTAAGTGTCAGGAAGCAGTGGGACATCCAGTATTAAATTGCAGAAAGACAGCTAGGGATATTAGCAAGGACAGAAGGACAGATTTTAGGGGAGGAGAGAATTGGAAAAGAAGGGGGCCAAACTACAGGCAAAGGGAATGAGAAGGAAATGTATTGAGGCTGAGAGGATTTGTTGAAAAGGTAGGAGTACAACAAAGAAGACCGAGGGCTTAATTCAGGATGCAGTTAATATGCCAGCGGATGGTATGCCAGCTGCTGATATGCCAATGCTGCTATCCTGAAGGGGATCAGGATACCGGTATTGGCATCCCAACCACTGAAATCCCGAATTAAGTATCAGCGTTAACCCGGGGATGGGGTGGGGTAGGTTTGGAGACCCACAGGGGGAAATTAGGGTTAGGCACCCCTTGGGGAGAGTTAGGGTTAGGCTGCAGGGAGGGGGGTTTAGGGTTAGGCACCATCAGGAAGGGTTAGGCACTCCCCAAGGTGGGTTAGGTTTAGGGTGCGGGAAAGGGGGGTTAGGGTTAGACACCACCAAGGGGGAGGTTAGGGTTAGGCACCCACAGGAAGGTTAGGGATGGGAGAGGGGAGGAATAGTGTACTTACCTGCCCCTATTGGGATGTTCACTCTTAGGGCTCCCAGCATTGGAATTTGAACTGTAGGTATACAGGGGCAAACACAGGATTTTCAAGGGGGGGTTTCCATACTAATATATATATATATATATATATATATATATATAGTGGAATAAGCCTGGCACTCTGGACAATAAACATGAAAAAGTGGGTGCCATCCTAAGAAAATGTATACATGTAATCCTTCTGGCTAGGGTATGCTCCCAGCACAATGACAAAGGAAGGCGGCACTCCAATTGGTGAATCAAGTCAATATATATTATTAATGCGTCAACATAATTACACACATGGATATAATTTTGTTGACGCATTAATAATATATGTTGACTTGATTCACCAATTGGAGTGCCGCCTTCCTTTGTCATTGTGCTGGGAGCATACCCTAGCCAGAAGAATTACATGTATATATATTGTGACACAGTTAGGTTAGGGGGTCCCTCTCCTGGGTAGAGGACTCCTTCCTTACACACACACACAGCAGCAGGGAAGCAGCACACCAGTCTGGATGCAAGTACAAGCTGGTCGGCGCCAGTCTTTATTGTACAATGTCAGAAATAACAAAGAAAACATAAACGTAAATCATAGCCCTGTCGGGGCACTAACTTCACAGGTAGTTCCCTCACTACCAGAACCTGGCAGGGCCTAATGCCCTCGCCAGCAACAAAGCACAGCACAGTACTCACAGATAGGTTTTCCAAGTGTCTCTGAGCAAACTCCCTGTCTGCTCTCCCAGGTGAGACAATCAGCCCTCAACACACTAGGCTTATATTGGCCACTCTCAGGTGGGAACCCAATCAAGCCTGTTACCAGGCTGAGAGAACCAAAACCTGGAGTGGCCGTGGGTGGAGCCCTCCCTCTCCTCTCACCAACAACCCCCAGGTCCCAAACCGGCTTTTCAAAAAGCCGAAACTCAAGCCTGCTACACTGCAGACTTTCTCCTGGGGATTTTAAACACATAGGACAGGAATCTGGGATAAATGTCCCTGCCACAGACCACTTTACCAGTGATCCTATCACAATATATATGTATATATATATATAATATATATATATATATATACACACACACACACACAGATTGCATATACACACAAGCATTCAATCATGTACACACATAAGTAAGTATACTTCTACACAGCATACATACATGCATACATGCACATAAGCATACTGACTCACAGCATACACACACATAAGCCGTCTTACAGCATACACATACATGAGCACACACACGTAAGTATACTTACACACAGCATACATAATTACACACAACCACAAGCCCCCTTGCCCCCTCCCTGCACCGCCAGCACCACCACACATAAGCCACGCATTCACAGTCCACACATATCTGCTGCTAGATACAAGGTACAGCAGGAGACAGCTGAAGTCGCTTGCGTGAGTCACTCGCCCAGCAACCCACGGGAACTGCTGCAATGCCTGGGAGGAGCTAGCTGCATTCCCCCTAGATTCCTCCAGCCTCTCTCAGTGACAGTGTTTCTATGAGGTCGGAGCCCGTTGCCGCGTTACTGCGCTCCTCCGACAGTCAAAAAAGACTGTCAGCTGTGATGAGTAATCGGCGGGCAGGGGGGGGGTTTCTAGGTACTCAGAAACCCCCCCTGCATGCGCTAGTGGTATAGGTATGTAATGCAGGCTGTCGGGATGCCTCCTCCCAGAATACAGACAGCTGCATCCCCGATGGTTGGTATCCCGACAGAGGTTGGGTAAGTACACTTACCCTCCCCCCAAACACCCTTGTAGCCTAACCCTACCACTCCCCATTAGTGCCTAAATCTAACACTCCCCCCTTCATGCCTAAACTTAACCCTCCCTTAGTGCCTAACCCTAAACCTCCCCAGTGGTGCCTAACCCTAATGCCCCCCCTTAGGGGTGCCTAACCCTAACCTCCCCCCAAAAAAACCCTAACCCCGCTATGATTCCTAAACCTCCCCCCACAGCTAACGCTAAGGGCGCCCCGGACTTACCTAATTCGGGCTGGTGTCCTTTAGCGTTCCGGCATCGGGATTAAGATAGGCGTTGGCATTTCAATGCTTATTTTTAGTCCATTGTCTGGATTTTCCTGTTGGTATTGAGACCGGCAGTAATAGTGACAATAGCGAAAGTGATGTACAGTAGCTATTTAACATACAGGAAATAAACTATTGGTTTAAATTGCATTGTGTGACTCCTATTTGCTTATATATTGGATAAATTCATTATTTTTTCTGCATTATATTATAGCATTAACTGATGGAGTCTGTATTATATAGCAGTTGCTGATGCTCTCTTTATTATTTGAGAAAGAGGAAAATATTGGCTGTTCAGTGAAATCACCTAAAGCTAATTATACTGGCACTTGGGGCCTGATTCATTACCGTTCGCAACTGCGATGTTACAAGTCGTGGTCACTACTTGTCTCCTTATAGCAATGTCGTGCCTGTTCCATCAGTTACTAGGCGATCTGGACGTTAGCAGAACGACTTGATTGGTTTCTTCCCATATTTCTGCATGCTGGCCCTTTGCCGCCTTGCTGACTATAGCATTCCTTGTGGATCTCTCGGCTCAGCTGCATGGTCAGTGCTCCGGTATTTCTTCTTTTCCTTGTATCCAGCAATATCGGCTTACCAGCCGTACCATCAGCAACCAAGCTGCTATCGGCTTCGTTGCCACTCCATTGGCTTCCCAGCCGCACCCTCAGCTCCCAAATTGCTACCAGCTTTTTTTGCAGCTCCATCGGCTTCCCAACCACACTACACATGGCTCAAGGCCACATCTCATCACCAACACTCCAGCCACACTACCAACTCTCAAAGCCACATCATACCACTGACTTTTCAGCCACACTACCTGCTCTCAAAGCTGTATCTCACCACCACCTCTGCAGCCACACTACCGGCTCAAAGCCGCATCTCACCACTGGCTCACAAGCCACACTACTGACTCTCAAAGCCATTCTCCAGCCACATTACTGGATCAAAGCCACATCTCACCACCAGATCTCTAAGCCTTATCACTGGCCTCTGAGCCACTGCATCTATTCTTCTAAATTGTAGTACCAGCTTTAGCCGCCTCATCGGCATTCAAAGACACACCATCAGCTCTCATAGCTGCTCCATCGGCTTCTTAGCCAAACTACTGACTTCTCTTCCAGTTCCCAGCATCTTCCATTATTCTCTGGGTTCTGAAGGTTACCAGTGTAAACCTCTACTACTTTGAGTAATAAGTCCAGACGGCCACTTAAGTACCGGTGAACATCTAGTTCTAAGAGAACAGTGGGTGGCTGTTAGTGGCAGAAGACCTCACTAGCCTGGGTTCTAAGGGTTTACACGGAACAGCCTAGGAATTTGTAACATTATAGTCAGACAAAAATGGGAAGATAATATGAAACAGGCACAGAATCCTGCCAAGGTGCTTGCTGCACAAATTCAAGTGCTCACACAGAAGGTCCAAGAACTTTCCCTGCGTGCTGAGGAGGTCCAGTCTCCTGTGGTTCCAGTCACTCTGAAAGCGCTTAAAATGAATCTGCCTGCCCATTTTTCTGGAGATTGCAGACAATTCCTTAACTTCCGGGAAAGTTTTAAGCTTAACTTCAGGCTACGTTCCGTTTCCTCAGGATCAGAATCGCAACTAGTGGGGCTGGTTATTTCTCTTCTGCAGGGGGATTGCAGACTTGGGCCTTTGGGTTGTCCTCCACCCATGTAGCTCTGCTATCAGTCAATGCCTTCTTCACAGCTATGGGGTTGCTGTATGATGACCCAGACCGAACAGCCCTGGCTGTCTAAATTGAGCTCCCTCAGGCAGGGACAGAAGGAAGCAGTAGACTACTCTTCTGAATTCCACAGATGGGCAACAGATTCTGGTTGGAATGATCCAGCCTTATGTTGCCAATTACGTCTTGGACTATCTGAGGTCATCAAAGATATCCTCATCCAGCATCCCTCTCCTGAATCTTTGGATGACCTCATGCACAAGGCCATCAGAATCAACTGACATCTTCAATAATGTAGGCCGGAGCAGAATATTCCCACAAGATCGCCTCGATCTCCAATCTGGGTCCCATCATTGGAGCCAGAGGAGCCAATGCAGATTGGTGCCTTTCAGTTACCACCTGAAGAGAGATGACAGAGACATTCTCAGGACCTTTGTATGTATTGTGGGGACAAGGGGCACTCTGTGAGTAATTGTCCACTCAGGCTAGTAAAAGGCAAGGCCTAAATGTTGGGGAGGTGTTGCATTTGGGCCTGGCTCCCATTTCCTCTGAAAATTCTGTGTTAATTCCTGCAGCCATCCAACTTGTTAATACCTCCTTGGCCACTTCGGCATTCCTGGATAGTGCTGCAGCTGGCAATTTTATTGATTATTTTTTCTTTCAGTCTCAGGGTGTTCCCGTTATTCCTCAGAATCAGGAAATCCCGATCTGTGGACTGGATGGAGGATTAGATTCCAATGGTCACATTAGATTTAAACACCTCCTCTCTATTTGTCAGTTGGAGTTCTACATTCAGAGATGATGATTTCATTTTTTCTTCTCCAGTGTTACTTAGCACCCATTGTTCTTGGTCTCCCTTGGCTCAGGGATCATAATCCTGTCATTGGCTGGTCCTCCAGGGAAATCATGAAATGGAGTCGTGCCTGCCAAACTTGTTGTCTTGTTGTACCAGTTCGAGCGGTTCAGCCTGTTGTTGATGAAATTTCTCAACTCAATACAGTTCAGTACCAAGGTTATGCCAATGTCTTCTCAAAAAAATTGGCAGATGTCCTCCCTCTGCATTGGCCATATGATTGTGCCATCAATTTACTTCCTGGTGCCAAGCTACCTAAGGGCCGGTTGTATTCTTTATCAGTTCCTGAGGAAAAGGAATTGAAAGAATACATCGAGGAGGCGTTGGCAAAAGGGTTTCTGCCCCTCTAAGTCTCCGGTAGGGGCTGGGTTCTTCTTTGTTGAGAAAAAAAGATGGTTCCCTCTGTCCTTGTATTGATTATTGGGGTCTGAACAACATCACCATTAAAAACTCCTACCCGTTACCTCTCATGTCAGTCCTTTTAAATCAGCTGCATCAAGCCAACATCTTTTCCAAGATTGACCTTAGGGGAGCATATAACCTGATCCGTATTAGGAGTGGTGACGAGTGGAAGACAGCCTTCATAACTCACTCAGGGCATTATGAGTACCTGGTCATGCCATTCGGCCTTGCCAATGCCTCAGTGTTCTTTCAAGATTTCATCAACAATGTCCTTCAGGAATTCCTGGGGAATTTTGTAGTTCTGTACCTTGACGACATTCTTATTTTTTCTCATTCAGTGGATCAACACCATCAGCATGTTTGCCTAGTGCTGCAGAAGTTGCGAGAGATCCATCATTACGCCAAGCTGGAGAAATGTGATTTTGACATCACTCATGTATCTTTTCTAGGCTACATTATTTCCTCCCAGGGATTTTCCATGGAATCCAGTAAAGTCGAGGCCATACTGAAGTGGGTCCAAGCAACTACCCTTAAAGCGGTTTAGTGCTTCCTCAGCTTTGCTAATTATTACCAAAGGTTTGTCAGGTCTTTTTCTACCATCATGGCACCCATTGTAGATCTAACCTAGAAAGGAGGCTGACATCTCCTATTGGTCACCCAAAGCTGTTGAGGCCTTCAAAGCTCTTAAGACCACATTCACACAAGCTCCAGTACTTTGACACCCCAATCTGGAACTCCTGTTTAACCTGTAAGTTGATGCCTCCAATGTAGGAGCTAGAGCCATCCTGTCCCAAAGGGATCGTATTGATAACAATTTGCACCCCTATGCTTTTTTCTCCTGCAAGTTTTTCTCAGCAGAATGCAACTACAATGTGGAAAATCAGGAGTTGTTCATGATTAAGCAGGCCTTTGAGGATTGGAGGCACTGGCTAGAGGGGACCAAACATTCTTACTGACCACAAGACCTTGTCCTATATTCAGCCTGCTAAGAGATTGAACTCCCGACAGGCATGTTGGGCATTGTTTTTACTCGGTTCAACTTCCTCATCTCTTTTCATCCTGGATCAAAAAACATCAAGGCGGATGCTCTCTCCAGGAGTTTTCTACCAGTACAGTCAACCATTAGTGCTGATGAACCCATTATTCCTGATTCTTGCAGCCACTGTGCTATCACCCGGAATTTGACTGAGCTCATCCAGGTCTGTCAGTCGGAATCACATCCTGATAAACCTTCTGGTCTTCTATTTGTTCCAGATATATACTGCTTGGTCTGGTGGCCTTCCCTGTCCAAGGATGTTCATGAATTTGTTCTGGCATGTGAGGTCTGTGCTCATAATAAAACACCTCGAATGGATCCTTCAGGTTTGTTGCTTCCACTCTCCATACCTAAGAGACCCTGGACTCACATTGCCATGGACTTTATTGTCGATCTCCCAATCTCTGCTCAATGCTCTTTTATCTGGACAGTGGTGGACTGGTTTAGCAAGATGGCTCAGTTCGTTCCTTTGCCTAAATTACCTTCTGCCAACAAACTCTCTGGCTTAATCCTCCAGCATATCTTCCTCCTGCATGGTTTAACAATAGACATTGTGTTGGATCGAGGTACACAATTTGTGACACAGTTCTGGAGAGTTTCCTGTGCTTCCTTGGTCATTTCCCTCAGCCTTTCTTCTGGGTACCATCCACAGTCCAATGGACAAACTGAGCATGCAAACCAATCCCTGGAACAGTATTTACGCTGTTATGTCTCCAAATGTCATAACGACTGGGTTGCTCATCTGCCGCTTGCTGAATTTGCTTTTAACAATTTGTGTCACTCAGCATCTTCAGTGTCTCCTTTTTTTGTATCACTGTTCAGTATTCAAGAGTGAATTCCTTTGACTCCAGTTTGCCTGTTTCACCTTCTGTCTCTCAGCTCCATTGCATTTGGAGCAAGGTTATAACAGAATGTAAAAGAGAATCCCGCACCAGGCTATCTGTAATATATTCCTTAATAGAGTGGGGGCAATCTATCTGCTATCCATATGGATTAAAATGTATAATTAAACCATAGGTGCTTATTATCTCTAGGTGCTACCCATTGATTCAAAACTAGCTATATTCAAATCAAGAAAGAAAAAGGAATCAATTTTAAACTCCGGGTGCACTCAAAACCCCTGTATTATTAAAAATTATACATTTTATTCAATATACTTTAAAAAAATATTTTTTTATTATGCTCTGGCTGACAAATATACCAAAAATAAAAGGGGAGGTTGTCTATTACCTCTTACCATTATCAATCTTAATGAAATGCTAGCTATTGCTCACAACTACACATTAGTACTCCATTACAAAGTATGCCCTAAAATAGGGCCTTCTGAAACGAAATATAAATAAAATGTTTTATTATATAACACAAAAGTACAGTGATAGACAAGAAAAAAAATTTTGTGACAAGAATTAAAAAATTCCTAATTTATTGTTAAAAACAAGGTCGCATGCTGTCATTAATTCAATATATATATGTATGTATTGCCTTTCTTACATATGTGTATTTAAGCATCCATAATTCTTCTGCCTGAAATGGCAATTAATTTGAAAAAAAGGGGGGTTATTAAGAAATCATAACTCTTATAGTTAAGTGAAAAACCCTTATTAAGGTGCTTATTACATGCTGATAGAGGTAGTAGATATAAATGCTATTTAGCTAGATTTATTTTCCGGATAATTATCCAAATAATGTTGGAGCTCCTGGCTATTATACCAATTCTTTCTCACCAGTCATATATACAGAGATATAGTGTTGCATGTTATTGTAACACATTAAGGAAACATGTGTTACTATTTCCCTTTCTAATACATAACAGTTACAGAAACATGGGGATAGATCCTTTCTTCTGCAATTTATCCTTGCTATCAATTCCTATTCCCTCTTGTGCCACTACTCTTGTTAGTTAAAGCTCTATCTTATTTTTCTAATTCTCTCCGTTGAGCAGGGCAGTAAACCTGTCAGTATTTTAATTGATGAGATAACACAGCCGTGCGTCTCACTGCTTATGCCGAAGTTTAACACTCACAACACATTCCCACATAGGGTGCCGGAATCAAGGCGCATTTCGCTTAAGAGCTTTTCCAAGGCTTATAGAGCCGAAGCCCACCAGAGGGGGGATTTAAATAGCACTGTTCAGCCAATCATGTCATTCAATAGTTCTCTCCTATCATCGCCCAGATGACTTATATTCTGCTCCAATTTTGTCCTCCTATAGGTCAATTCGAGTTATAGTCATAAAGACTCCCTCTCGTCTCTTTCTCTAAATATAATTTTGACCCGATAAATGACACCAGTCATTATTAATCATATAGTTTCTGTCATGCAAAGAATTTAATTATTAAAAAACAAATATTACATCATCTGCTCACATATAACAATCCCATATATTAATGACGCATACATGTGCATACATATACACACACATATATGTACACATACATACACACACACACACATGTAAATCTGTATGATTTAAATGTAATTATATAATCCAGCACAAACAATTGTTTATTAATTCACAAAATTAATATTGTGATATATTTCAATAGAGATATGTATATTATTTCAGTGTAGTTACTAAATCCCAAATAAACAAATAATTATCTATTAATTGATGTAGTGATATATTACAATAGTAATTACCTACCCTATTTATTCTATGATCAGAATATATTATATGACAGTATTAGTGTGTATTATTATAAAATAAACAATATAGGATTATATCCATTTATATTTACAATATAGTGATTAATGTGTATAGTACTAATATAAACAAGTATAAATATATACATTTATCAATAAATCATATTGTGAATTGTGTATAGTGATTAAGGTGTGTGGTGCTAAAATAAACAACTGTAAATATATAAATATATCAATAAACCATATTGCGAAATGTGTACATGAAATAAAAAATAATAACAACAAAGAATAGATTTATATACATTTTATCGAGTGAACAATTACTACAATTATAAATAATCATAGGTTTATGTGTTAAAATTAATATACCCCGTAAATTCAAATGAAAATTTCTAAAAACACAACTATATCAAATTATGTGCAGGGAAAAGGGGGTGTGGGGAGTGAAAATTGTGAGAAACGAAAAGAAGAAAAAATCACACTGTTTAAATTAATCCTAAAAAGGGGTATGAAAAGTGAAAATCCTAAAAGGGAGTATGGGAAGTGAAAATTGTGAAAAAAATCACACTGTTATAATTAGTCCTAATAGGTACTATTGTATAATATTAATATATATAAATAGGGAAACAAACTGTTTATACTCCTACGTAATACACTCTCTTTTTATCTTTTATCTTTACTCTCTTTTTATTCTGGGATGTTATACCATAATTATTCATTGGATCCAGTACAAATATACTGGATCAGAGCACATCTACATATTGATTAACTGTAGTTTATCCCAATCTTCTAATGATATTATTTGAAGGAAAACTGAACCTCATGTATTATTCCCCTATTTTGTTTAGAAGTTCTTCCTATTACAAAGAAAACAAAGGAAATCTGCATAAAGCAATCATCCAGGATCCTCCCCCAGGTAAATTAATCTGTTTTCCAATGTAATTTATTTCATATAAATACTGAATAGTGGATTTCTTCATTTAAACCAAAGGGCATTAGACTATTTAAGAGGAAAATTTGTCTTGATTCATGTTTGAGGAGTTCTTTATTGATATCACCTCCTCTTATTCCAAGTTCTATTTTTTGAAGACCAAAAATCTTCATCTTAGTATTGTCTCCGTCATGTTTAGATAAGAAATGTCTGGCCACACTGGTCAGTTGTTTCGTATTCATAGAATCTCTTGAGGCATTCTTTATGTTACCCACGTGTTCCAGGATTCGTCTCTTAAATTGACGCTTTGTCATCCCTACGTATCTCAGACCACAGGGACAGGTTAAGCAATAAATTACTCAATGTGTAGCGCAGTTGATATAATAAAAAAGTGGAGATACAGGATTTTATCTATTCATATAGTGCCTGATTCAGAGCCGGACGCAATTAGCGCTCGCTCATCCAGAAAATAGGGGTGGCTATTCAAATCAACCGTTCGCTCTTTGCGGTCTGTTCACGTCTCTAGGTCTGAACGAGCGAACAAAACTTGCGGTCGTTTTTTGGACAACTACGCCCCCTGGCCGCTCGCATCCTACGTCATGTCCGCTATTTATTAGATTAATCGAGTACATCGACCAGGGCATGAACTGCTCGCTATTCTTGGGGTTGGTTTTTGCTACCACAATTTTGTGAGCAGTTCTGGCTATAAAATAACCCAGTGACATGGTCAATGACGCTGCTGTTTTAATTATGCACACCCATAAAACACCCGTTTTGACCTTTAAGCATGCCTGCGTTCGGATCTCCACACCCCGTTTTCAAGCACCTTCCCCCGTTACCACCCACATATGCCTACTCCTGTCACTCAAATTATCAGGCATTCGCTATTTTGCGAGCACATGAATTTCGACCGCACTGACTGGTTTGCACATGCGTATAACGATCCGTACGCATGCGCAGTTGGGCAAACATCGCTTGGAGCGAACGAGCGGCCGCTTACGAGCGGCTCTGAATCAGGCCCATAATTCTTTGTGGGTTGTATGAAATTACAGGCCTTACACTTGCCACACTTAAAACAGCCTTTTGTTTTCTGAATGATTTTCTTCTTTTTGATAAAATGGCTGTGAACTAGTTTGCCTTGTAGGTTGGGTGATTTTCTCCAACTTATATCTATTTTGCTGCTTACTGTAACTCTTTCTTTAGGTCCTCATCCATAGTCAAAATGTGGAAATGTTTCTGTAGAGCCCAATTAATACTTTTCCACTGATTGCAAAAGGTTCCGATAAATCGGACCTTACTTTTGTCAACCTTTGTCTGCTCTTTAGGGGTCAGGAGAGAAGTTCTTGGGATTTCTTTGACCGTGTTGAAGGCCTGTTTCAATAATTTCTTATCGTATCCTCTTTTTAATAACCTTCCTTGTAATTTAGTTGCTCTTTGTTCGAAGATTTCTTTATCTAAACAATTTCTTTTAGTTCTTATGTATTCACCTTTTCGAATACCTCTAAGTATAGATGGTACATGAGAACCATTGTAATGTAGGATGCTGTTTGTGGCAGTGGTTTTTCGATGAATGTCTGTAATCAGTCTGCCATCATTCCCTTTAGTAGTTCTAAGGTCTAGGAAGGTTACAGAGTTCTCACTGATGTCATGAGTCAATTTCAAATTATTATTATTCAGAATTTTCAAAAATTCTTCCAATCCTTCTTGTTCTCCTTCCCATAAAATCAGGATGTCGTCTATGAATCTATGCCACCCTATAATATGTTTGGCATAATTATCATTAGTGCTGTTAAATACAATTTCCCTTTCCCACCATCCGAGGTACAGATTCGCGTAGGTGGTCGCACACGAACTGCCCATCGCTGTACCCCGGACTTGTAGGAAGTATTTATCATCAAAGATGAAGAAATTTTTAGTTAGTACAAAATGAAGTAATCTTAGGATGAAGTCATTAAATTCCTGAAATCTGCCCATATTCAAAAAATATCGTATTGCTTCTATACCAGCTTCATGTTCTATACTGGTATAAAGCGATTCGACATCGCATGTGCATAGCCAAGTATTGGGGAGCAATTCCACATTTTCCAATTTATTAAGAATATCCATGGAGTCTCTAGTATATGATTCGAGTTCTAAAACAAATTTCCTTAAATTCTGATCAATGAAGTAGCTTGCTCTTTCAGTAAGACATCCAATACCCGATATTATCGGTCTACCTGGTGGGTTCTCCTTATTTTTGTGAATTTTTGGCAGCATGTAATAAATTGATGTTTTTGGGTTGGTAACTCTTAAATATTCAACCTCTGCTTTTGTTATCACTTGATCTTTATAAGCTCCTTCAATCAAATTTTCATATTGTTTCAAGTAATTGGCTGTGGGATTAAAGATCAATCTTTTATAAGTTGTTGTATCAGATAATTGTCTGTCTGCCTCTATCAAATAAGATTCCTTATCCCACAGTACAAAATTCCCACCCTTATCTGAAGGTTTTATTATTGTGTCTTCCCAGTTTTCTATTTCCTTCAGAATTTCTCTTTCTTCATTGCTAATATTACTCTCATTTGTATAATGTCCTTTATCAAATATTATATCAAAGTATTTGGAGCAAGGTTCATTAAAACCTTTGGAATGTCTCTCTCCATTCCAAGGAGTCTGGTGATATACATAGGAGGTCATGTACATTCAAGAAGGGCGATTTGGTTTGGCTCTTTACAAAAACATTAAGCTTCACTAAACTACTCACAAATTGGGTCATAGGTTTATTGGCCCATTTCGCATCATTACTCAGGTCAATCCAGTTGCTTTCAAGCTTCAATTACCTAGGTCTCTCTGCATCAACAACACCTTCCACTGTTCCTTATTCAAGTTCTACTAAATACAAGCCCAAGGTTCCATCCAGACCTGCTTCAATTGTGGTCCATGCTCAATGTGAATTTATAGTTGAGAAAATCTTGGACTCTAAAATTTTCAGGGGTCATTTGCAGTTTCTGGTTCACTGGAAGGGCTATGGCCTGGAGGAGCACTCCTGGGTCTCTGAGAGAGCTTTATATGCTCATAGGTTGAGGAGACTTTTCTTCCGGGATTTTCCTGATAAGCCAGGTTGGAGGGATTCTTCAATCCTGCATGAAGGGGGGGTTACTGTTATAAGTCACGGTCATGACTTGTCTCCTTCTAGCAATGTTGTTCCTGTTCTGTTAGTTGCTAGGCAATCTGGAAGTCCCCAGACATCATATGTTCTTCACAGCATGACTTGATTGGTTTCTTCCCATATTTCTGCACGCTGGCCCTTTGCCGCCTCACTGACTATAGTGTTCATTGTGGAACTCTTGGCTCAGCTGCATGGTCAGCGCTCCAGTATTTCTCCTTTTCCTTGTATCCAGCGATATCAGCTTCCCAGCCACACCATCAACAACCAAGCTGCTATTGGCTTTGTTGCTGCTCCATTGTCTTCCCAGCTGCACTGTAAGCTCCCAAGTTGCTACCGGCTTCGTTGCCACTCCATCGACTTCCTAGCCGCACTACCAGCTCCCAAGCTACTACCAGCTCCATAGCCACATCTCACCACCGGCTTTAAGCCGCATCTCATCACCAACTCTCCAGCCACACTACCGACTCTAAAAGTCGCATCTCACCACCGGCTCTCTAGCCACACCAATGGTTCAAAGCCACATCTCACCACTGGCTTGCAGTCCATACTACCGTCTCCCAAAGTCACATCACCACTGGCTCACAAGCCATACTACCATCTCCCAAAGTCGCATCTTACCAGTGGCTCACAAGCCATACTACTGGCTCCCAAAGTCACATCTTACCACCAGCTCTCCAGCCACAGCACCAGCTCAAGGCTGCATCTCATCACCAACTCTCCAGCCACACTACCGGCTCTCAAAGGGCATCATACCACTGGCTTTTCAGCCACACCACCAGCTCTCAAAGCTGCATCGCACCACCACCTCTGCAGCCACACTACTGGCTCAAAGCCACATCTTACCACTGGCTCTCTAAGCCACATCACTGGCATCTGAGTCACTGCACCCATTCATCAAAATTGTAGTACCAGCTTTAGCCACATTATCGGCTTTCAAAGCCGCACCTTCGTCTCTCATAGCCGCTCCATCAGCTTCTTAGCCAAACTACTGACTTCTATCCCAGTTTCCAGCATCTTCCCTTATTCTCTCTGAGTAATAAGTCCAGGCGGCCACTTAAGTACTGGTGAACATAGTGACTGCACAGGTAGGGCCTTGTGATAACCATCCATGGCTAGGTGTATTTGCGAAAATTTCCACAGGGCATCAGACGAGAAGTGCACTAGAGCACAAACACTGCCCCATGAGGAGACTAACTCACTTTTACATTTACATACCTCTATTGGTGCCAAATTTAGGGGTGAATTGAAAAATTTCTGGATCTGTACCAAAGACCCTCCTAGCCTAACAGTATTCCTTTAGCGTTGCAGCACCCCACACTTTGAAGTAAATGCAGACAATAAAAATTAAAGGAGCAAATAACGCCTATTGGCTACTTCAGAACCAATCATATTTTATAGCAATCTCCCAATTATATGCCCCGCCTGAAGTTTGTTTTCATCTTATGAAAAAACTGGCTGGCATGTAATATAACCCTTCGGGGAACAAGTACTTGGAATTAATCAAAATCTGGGGGATACTTGGTGCAGGGACACTATTGTTAACTACACCTAACTTTTCCCTGAGTTTGTAACTACCCTGACTACACCCAATATCACTAGGAAATTTTGCAGGGATTTCTGGAAATCCAAGATGTATAACGTCTCATATTCCACTAATAGTAAGGGCAACACTAGGTGCGTCCCTCAAATTACGAAGACATAATCCATTTGGCTAACAGGATCACTGGAGGGTATATATACATGTCCCCAGCAGGGGTTTATTTTTTATGTGGTAAGAGGGCTTACATTATTTTGATTTAACCATCTGTGCTTAAGCATGGATACCACTAAAACCAGGACTGTTAGTGTGCCTTGAGGACCAAGGTTGGGAATCACTGTATTAGGCTATAATATTTACACACAGCAGTGAAGATCTGTGCATGATCTATCTTGTCTAAATGGTATTTAAGGTAAATGTAACATCAGCCTTATTCATCGTATACTTTGGACCTCTCTGGAGTACACAAAAAAGGCTGATTCTGAGTCAGATGGATCTCTGCGCAGACACACAAATGGTGAGTTTTTGCATACGGTCATGCACATTTACACATTGTTGTATTTATGAGTCCTATTCTGAGTAATACTGAACTCTGTCGGAGCTGTCTTTCTGTGGGAATCAGCTCCCAACTGTCATTTTTCTAACAGTTGACAGTTGGGAGTTGATTGGCTGGAGCACCATTTATCAACCACAGTGAAATTTATCACTCGTTTTGGTGATAAAACCTGTTACTAAATGAGGCCCTTAATGTGAAAGTCTAAATATTCAGTGATGGTCTGTAGGGTCATGGGGAATGCTGGGAACTGGTTGTAGTCCAGTGTACAGAGTGTGTATACACTAGTTTGTAATAGCTGAATAGTGAAGCACAAATACAAGCAAAACATGGTGCCAGAATAGGTTTACCAGGATTGCTAGTGTTCGGAGGTGGTGATTCAGCTTGGGACGGAATTGCAAAGCTGCATGCAAACAGCTTTGCAATTCCATCCTTGTAATTATGGTAATGCAGCAGGAGGCATCACACCTCCTGCATACATTGCTTATCCGAGCTACGTTGTACAATGCAGCATTAGATAATCTGCAGGAACATCAGCTGGCTAAGTGACCCATGGGATCACACAGCTGGCCGCCGCAGATGAGAGAAAGAAGACAGGAAGTCTCCATCAGCTGATGGAGATCCTGGCCTCTACCCTCCCCTCCCAACATTTCAGGGAAATGGAGGCCGTTGGTGCCCCCTCCCCACCCACAAATGGCAGTAGACTGTCAATCAATAATAGTCTGCGTGCGGGATTGCAGACCCGTTATGTACATGTGCAGAATGGGTCAAGTGTTTGCGCAGATTCTCAACAATCGGGAATCTGCATTCAGCACTGCACTAGCCTGCACTGATGAATCAGGCACAGAGTGTGCAGGAATCCTGCAGAAGTCTGAAAAGCTGTAATACATAGTGAGTGAAAAATTGGACATGTGCTCTTGTCACATTAACTGTGAGAAACAATGGATAAGCTGTCTCCACTAATAGGTAGGATTTAAACAAATATAATAAATAGTGGTTGCTCAGATCAACCTTATAGTCTTTCACAGGTGCATGAAAGGGAGGGATTTAATATAGGCTAGAAAAAAAGGAAAAAAAGTTTCTTGCACACTGCAATAGGCCAGCAAGAAAATTTGATATTACATGACGATAGTAATCCAGAGACCTTTGTTGCATATATTTGCAAATATATGTTTAAGCCATCCGGGCTGCGTCAAGGCTTCTCTGTACCGGTATACCTAACGCTACACTTTGGGTCTAATAATTGTATACTTTTATGTCACATGATAATAGCATATACATTAATAAATCTAAGTTGAGAGCCAACTCACCTGGGGGTACCCCAGAATCCTCCAAATAGCACTACAGGAATGAACCAGCACACCCTCCTAATGCTGGTCCCATCCATGCCTTTCAGAACAGCAATATTAAATAGTGAATGCTCAGATCAACCTAATAATCTTTCAGGGGCATGAAAGGGAGGGGTTTAATCTAGGCTAGAAAATAAATGTTCCCCAGCAAACAGAGCAACATTAAGATTTGAAAACTACATGATAATAGAAATCCAGAGATCTTTGTTGCATATATAAAGATAGCTATGTAATAATGGCACAATGCAGGACATTTCAGACATGTCCAGAAAAGTACAAGTTAGCACTGCAGATCGCAGTCCTCTTTATTATCATTGGGGACTACGATATAATCCCTATGTACCAAACTCCAAAAAGTGAAGCTACACATACTTTAGTATGGAGATATAGAAATTATGCGATCCATCAAATTCCGAATATGCTTTTTTTCAGAACTTGACTGTGAAACTGTACGCCATTCTGAGAAGGTGTACAGCCCCCATTGGGTGCATGACATCATTACAGGGATGGCAGCACCGGTAAGTGTAGCACTGACTTGGAGTGTCCTGAGGGTGCCTGTCTGGAGCATCAAAAGGACACTCTGGCAGCACCGCAGCAGTGATCCTTGCTGCAGGGTGGCGTTCCAGTCACCCTGCTAGCCAGAAACAAGGGCTGTGGGTCGGCGATGGTGCTCTCAAAGTGCTATAATTAAATTTATCTTTTAAAGCTTAATACTGTAATTCTGAAAACACTGAAAATTAAACTTTGACTTTGCAGAAAATTGGTACATGATGGAACTTTTTTAGTATGTTTTCTGAAAATAGCACCCAAAAACCTATAAAAATCAGTTATTTGATTTCAGGCAATTTTACCATTGCAGGCCTGTGAATGGGTGGTTGGGGCAGCTTATGCTGGCCATACACGGTGCAATTTGTAATCGTATCTGATACGATTTCCCTTGAAAATTCTTCTCTTCAGATTCTGTACGATTTGTGTTTAAAATGCAATGATTCCGCATAAGACCATACGATTTGATCTATCGTACATGATTTGAAATTGTATAAGATAGATCGTATGCAGCAAATTACCACACGATGTATCTGCTGGAATGTCAATAGGGGAGGGCTTATCTAGTGGGTATAAAGTAGGGATGTGCTCCAACCCCCGTGTTTTGGTTTTGGTTTCGGTTTTTGGATCTGTATCTCCTTTGTGTTTTGGATCTGGATCTGGTTTTGGAAAACCACCCTTGTATGTTTTGGTTTTGGATCTGGATCTTTTAAAAAAAAAACACATAATTTGGGCCTGTTTTTGTTCCTACAGTATTATTAACATTAATAGCATTTATTCCCAGTCATTTGCAGCCAATTTTGACCACCTCACAGCTCACAATATTGATTTTTTCATCTAAGTTGTGCCTAGGGCCAAAATGTTGCATCCAGCTAGCTGGCTGACTAAACTAAGTGACAGCAGTGGGCGGTACTAACATGTGGCCATTTTTTTAAAATTAAAGGGGCATACAGGAGATATTGAGAATGTTGCCATTACAATTTCTGAACATTCATAAACAATCAAATTGAAATGTCAGGCAGCAATGCCCCAAACAGCACATAATGCAGAGAAAAGAGGTGCAAGACGAAATATCCCTTGGGCCCTCCCTCACGCCCTTATGTTGTATATGAAACAGAACATTCACAGTTTAACAAACAAATCATTTCAATGACAGGGACTGCCAATTGTGGCTGAAATGATTGGTTTGTTTAGACCCCCATAAAACAAGCTGCCAATATGCATTGGACATGGAAATGATCCCATACACAAACTGGCTTTGCATTACAACATCAGATGTCACTGACATCGTCCTCATCATCCCCATCAGTGTGTACATCCTCTTCTTCACACAATATTAATTTGTCCCCACTGGAATTCATCATAGGCGCCTCTGTATTTTTTTGATGTAATTGTTGGTAGAGGTCTTCCTCGTGGAATTTGTAATTCATTTTAATGAACATCATCTTTTCCACATTTTGAGGAAGTAACCTCCTACACCGATCACTGACAAGGTTGCCAGCTGCACTGAAAACTATTTCAGAGTACACACTGGAGGGTGGGCAACTTAAGTGATGCAAAGCCAGTTTGTGTATGGGCCTCCAAATTGCCTCTTTTTCCTGCCAGTACTGAAAGGGACTGTCTGACATGCCTATTTGGATGTTATCCCTAAAGTAGTCATCCAACATTCTGTGAATGGTGACCGTTTCAGACATAGTCACGGTAGACATGTCACTAGTAGGGAATTCTCTCAGGCCCAACCAGATGTCATTTTTTGGTGACTGATCTGCATGACCAGCAGTGATTCTGTAGGGAAAATGTAGTTTATTCCTGGCAGCCGCAGAGGAGATGATGGCGTGTCACATGTCGCTTCAGCTGACAATTTTTTCACCAACAGCTCTTTGCATCTTTTCAGATTTATGTCCATTGGAAACAAAGACACAAGGTATGACTTAAACCTAGGATCAAGTATGGTTGCCAAAATAGTTTGATCTAATTTCAAGAGATTGAAGACCCTTGGATCCTGGCGGAGCGAATCAAGGGCTTGATCCACCAGTCCGACATACTTAGCAGAATCACTCCATTTCAGCTCCTCTTTCAGTTTCTCCAGTTGGTTTTGCAAAAGTCTGATGAGGGGAATGACCTGACTCAAGCTGGCAGTGTCTGAACTAACTTCACGTGTGGCAAGTTCAAAGGGTTTGAGAACCTTGCACAACACGGAAATTATTCTCCATTGCACTTGAGTAAGGTGCATTCCCGTTCCATGGCCTATGTCATAGACCGTAGTGTAGCCTTGGATGGTCTTTTGCTGTTCTTCCATCGGCTGAAGCATATTAAGTGTAAAATTCCACCTAGTTACTACCTCTTGAGTCAGCTGATGGCAGGGTAAATTCAACAGTATCTGCTGGTCCTGAAATCTTCGACAAGCAGTTGCTGAATGTCTAAAATGTCCCAAAATTTTCTGGGCCACCGAGAGCATCTCCTGCAAGCTCCTGTCATTTTTAAAAAAAATGTTGCACCACCATATTAATTGTGTGAGCAAAAACATGTGATGTGGAATTCGCCCAGATGTAATGCTCTCACAATATTGGTGGAATTGTCAGAAATCACAAATCCCGAGGAGAGTCCAAGTGGAATAAGCCATTTTCCAATGATTTCACTGAGTTTTTCTAAGAGGTTATCAGCGGTATGCCTCTTAGTGAAACCAGTAATACAAAGAGTAGACTGCCTCTGAATCAGCTGGCATTTGGTAGATGCTGCTGCTGTTGCTGTTGTAGGCAATACACCTACCCAGTGGGCTGTCACAGTCATGTAATCTTTAGTTTGCCCTGTCCCACTTGTCCACATATCAGTGGTCAAGTGGACAGTGGGTACAACAGCATTTCGGAGGACATTAATTAGGTTATTTTTAATGTCCTTGTACAGACTGGGAATTGCTGTTCTAGCGAAGTGGAATCTAGAAGGGATCTGGTAGCGGGGACACAGGACCTCAATTAACTCTCTAAAACCCACTGCATTAATGGCAGATACTGGATACACATCTAATACCACAGCATAGCTGTTATGGTATCAGTAATCCGCTGTGCAACTGGGTGACTGCTGTCATACTTGTTCGTCCTCGCAAAGGATTGTTTGACAGTTAATTGTTTGGTTACAATACTACAAGTAGTCTTCCTCCCTTTCCCCTTCTGGGATGAAGATCCACTCACAGCAGCAGCAACAGGTGTAGTCATCAATGTTCCTTCTGAGGAATCAAGGATAGGAGAGGAGGCAATCATGCTTATAACATTGGATGCAGCAGGACTACTTCTGATGACGAATGAGGATGTTGATGATGCAGGTGTTGGTGGTGGAGATCGAGGGCACTTGGATCCCACAGAGAGGGAGCAGATAGGTGACACTGGACTGATTGTTATGTTTTTAGTTTTGGAACTTGGCGGCATACACTTTGGAATTTGATGAATGCGCTCCAAGTGATGTAACAAGGAGGAGGTTCCTAGATGGTTAAGGTCCTTACCTCTACTCACTCTTGCTTGGCATCCGTTACAGATGGCTTGACAACTGTTGTCCGGATTTGGGTGGAAATAATTCCACACATGAGAAGTGGATTTTTTTGTCTTTTGCCCCGGCATGACAACAATGGGCTTTTTCATACCATGGGCAACAACTGTTGCCTGACTAACACAAACAACATCCTCATCATCAAAAACCTCATCATCAACATCCTCATCATCCTTAGCGGCAACTACCGAAATATCCTCCTCATCCTCCAGGTGCAATTCCACAGAAGCATCCTCGATGACTACATCAGCAATATGTTGACTGACTTCCCCACATTTACAGAGGGCACACAAATGTTGGAAGGAGGATCCTCAAGTACACTATTTGAAAGGTCTGGCTCACACATGGCAACCATGGACACACTTGCACTCTCCTCGGGGATTTGTGATTTTGATTGCAATGTAATATGCACACCAGTCAAGGCACAATATAGATAAGTCCTGCTAATATTTAGACTGTAGTGCAGCTTTGGTTCATTTTTGGGGTGTGAGTCCCCCTAGATTGCTTTGCTGGTC
Source organism: Taudactylus pleione (assembly GCA_031769625.1). Lineage (NCBI taxonomy): Eukaryota > Metazoa > Chordata > Amphibia > Anura > Myobatrachidae > Taudactylus > Taudactylus pleione. The sequence continues at coordinate 1,935,909 of JAUIMM010000759.1, read as the reverse complement.
TGCTTCAGGGCACCACAGTATAACACATTTTCCTTTAACACATTTTAATACCTCACTGTCTGTTTCTTTTATATATATGTATTTCACTTTTTTATTTTTATTCTTTATATGCGGCCAACGGCTGCTCTTAACACTTCACTTTTCTTATTAGAGCGGTGCCTTGGGGTGGTTTAGCTGGGCTAGTTTGGGGGGTCCTGCACTCTGGATTTGAGCCCTAGTATGTTAGGGACCTGCCCGACAAGAGGTTACCCGGATATGGTGGGCAGGCCCATAACCTTGGCCAAGATAATGCCAAAAACCTCTACTGTATTTACTGCAAAATGTATTTATTTATATATAATCAGTTCATTTGGAGTTGTGCACCTGTATTTCTTCTTTGTGTCGTCTTCTTCTTAACAACTTTAATTTTTTTATAGTACCACCACTACTACAATAAGCAGAAGGGCTATCATCACTAGAACCACCAGTCATAAATAAAGGCCAAGGCCTTATCCTTTCCTTGCCACTTCGTGTAGTGAATGGCACATTGCCAGTTTTTTGTTTTTCAAAAGCCAACTTGGCTTTAGATTTTTCTTTTCTTTAATACAGTAAAAGAAGTTGCTTTTCCATGTCCATGGCCTGATTTAAGCCCTGGGGCATTGGCCTTCATAGAGGACGAGGACGTTGACGGCCTTGCATCATCATGACTGCTGCCGGCAGCTACAACATGTAGTTCTTGCTCTCCTGTCATGTGACTGCCCTCCATATTCACTGTGGTCTTGCAGCAGTGTCACCAAGCAAGCAGCAATAGTGTAGCCAAGTTGCAGCTAACGCACACACACACACATACAAAAATACACTTTTTTGTATTGACTGAGGCAGCAGCGATTGATGACACAGGCAGCACTAGGCAGGGGCGCCAAGAGGGGGGGGAGCGGGTACAGTTTACCCGGGCCTGGGTCCGGTGCCGCCCTCCCCTGGCTTCCTCCCTCCCTCTGCAGCAGCCCAGCACACAGCGTGTGCTGGGCTGTAGTGGGAGATTGCTTGCAGCAGCCTCAGCAATCTCCTATGCCTGAAGGGGGGAGCGATCACACTGATCGTGCCCCCCTCTGGCTTTGCACCAGGCTGAGGGGCTCGCAGCGCCCCCCCCCCCCCGCGGCGCACAGCGCTGCGCAAAACAATGTTTTTATCCCATGGGGGCGTAGCCACGCCTCCTGTGATTAGGCCATGCTCCCCTCTTTACCGGTGCCCAGCGTGGCTCGCTGCGCCCCTGGCACTAGGTTGCTGCTGTCTGATGATAAGTGCGGCTAACGCACACACAGAAAAAAAATACACTTTTTATTATTTATTTTTTTGTCCAGAACTTGGGACCCGGAGCCCTGACTGAGGCAGCAGTGACTGACGACACAGGCAGCAGTAGGTTGCTGCTGTCTGATAATAAGTGCGGCTAACGCACATGCGCACACAGAAAAAAAAATACACTTTTTATTTTTTATTTTTTGTCCAGAACTTGGGGCTCGGAGCACCCCTGACCGAGGCAGCAGCGATTGACGACACAGGCAGCACTAGGTTGCTATCTGATAATAAGTGCGGTTAAAGCTCACGCACACACAGAAAAAAAAATACACTTTTTTTTTTTTTTTTGTCCAGAACTTGGGGCCCGAATCACCCCTGACCAAGGCAGAAGCGATTGACGACACAGGCAGCACTAGGTTGCTGCTGTCTGATAATAAGTGTGACTAATGCACACGCACCCTCCCTGTTCACTCTCCACAGCCGCAGTGAAATGGCACCTGACTCCTTATATAGCAGAGACGAAAGCTTGTGAGGTTTTTCCTCGGTTTGAGATCCGGGGCTGGTGGGGGAACCAAAAGCATGTTCGGTTCTCGCCCTGGTTCTCTAAGTTCAGGTGGGTTCGGATCTCTGAGATCTGAACCCGCTCATCTCTAGTATAAAGGCAGCAGCCATTTAAGATTTTTGCACACTCTGCTCAGTGACTAGTGAGGCTAGGTTTACCCTGATGAATGCTGTACTTTGCTAGTGTGTTTTGCTTTGTTTTTAGGCATGCCTTTACAAAGTGTGATTTCAGCTTTCTTGATGGATTCCTATCGCTATAGCCTATGGCTATCTGTGGCTGAAAGGTGAAGGAGAGAAGGAGGATGATGAGGTCCTGCTGGGCCAAGGAGTGACTGACGAGGAGGGAGACTCGTTCCCATTTGCCCCTGCTGATGGAGCTTAGGGAAAATAACCCAGACACCTATCGCAACTTCCTGTGTATGGATGACACTACCTTCCAGGAGTTGCTGCGTCTGTTGGCTCCCTATATCCAGAGGCAGGACACCTATAAGAGGATGTCCATCCCGGCTGAGGAGAGGTTGGTGGCTACCCTGCGATATCTGGCGACAGGACGGTCTTTTGAAGACCTGAAATTCGGCACCCTCATTTCTGCACAGACGTTGGGGCTCATCATCCCGGATGCCATTGTGAAAGTACTTAAGTTTCACTACTTTAAAGTAAGTAAAATCTCTACTCTTTTTTTTTCATGTCAATTTTTTTTTTATATTAATGTATTTTTTAAGCAAATCAACCAACATGGCTGTATATTTAAATGTATAAATGTTTTTTTTTAACATAACTGCAAAACTAGCATTGTTTTATTTTATTTGTTTACCAAAAACAAATGTTATATATTAACTATATAAAAATTGCAACATCAGCCAGTTCTTTGTCGCCCAATACCAGCTGCATGGTATGTGGTGTGTCATATGACAGATTGAACAGGCCAAGAAGCACATACCACAAGTGCCGATTGGGGCCCCGGCAAACGACACTCTGTCCTTGCGCCATGCGCTTAGTGGACCTGCCCAATCCGCATCATCCGCACCCCATACCATGCAGTAGGTATTGAGAGAGAAAAAATAAATGTGCTAATTACATATTATACCATTGTGTGGGTTGCTCATTCTCCGCCAATATGGCACTATATACAAGCCTGAGGTTATTGAGGGTTAGTGGTTTGCGGTGTTGGAAAACTGGGATGGGGTGTAGACTGGGATGGAGTTGGCCACATTTGTGGTGTGGCCTGGTAACTTGGTGGAGGGTAACTGCGGGATGAACTGTGGGCTGTAGATGGCCCACATCAGGGCTGCATCGTTGTCTGGGGGGCTGGGTCATTAGTAAGCCTTGTAGTGCTAGCCAGATTTTGGGATCTCCCCCGGATTACTATTTCATACAGAATCTGTTCGGCATGTATTTGCTGGCCTTCAACCATTTCACGGAAGCTGCTCGCAACGTGTGTGCCAAGGTGCTCAAACATGTCCGGTGGTTTGTTTAATGCCAGCTTGACCTGGTCTAATAGAGGATCCTGTGTAACTGGGTTCTGCCTCACTGCCACTTTGGGAGGGAATTTGCGGGCTGACTATCAAGTCGAGGTTAGGTGTTGAAGGCTGTTGGAGGAAAGACAGAATTGATTAATGTTAATTTCAGGTTTTACAAATGTTTAATTTAATTTTTCATTATTCTAGTTCCCGACAACGGTGGAGGAGTGGGAGACCATTGCAGAACAATTTGAACGTAGATGGAACTTTACGAACTCTGGTGGAGCAATTGACGGGAAACATATAAGTATTATTCCACCTGCCCACAGTGGATCATTTTATTATAATTTTAAAGGATTTTACAGCATAGTACTCGTGGCGGTTGTGAACGCCAATTATGAATTAATTTTTGTTGATGTGGGCAAAAATAGCCGTGCATCAGATGGGGGGGGGGGTCATTTAAGTAAACCCTCTTCTATGAGAGACTGACATTCCATCGCCTGAACCTGCCACCACGTACGGAAACGAAGCATGGCCTAAACTATGTTTTGTGGCTGATGAGGCGTTTGCGCTCCATGAGCATTTGCTGAAGCCGTATGCACAACGTGCCCTGACAAGTTCATATTCAACTACCTTCTTTCCAGGGTGCGAAGAGTAGTTGAAAACACTTTTGGGATTTTAAGCAACTGCTTTAGGACTTTACACACAAGCATCAACCTTCATGTGGACAAAATAGATACTGTTGTCTAGGCCTGCTGTGTTCTCCACAATTTTCTTAGGAAAAAAACAACTTTACGCAGTATGGCATCAGGCACAGCTGTGCTTGATGACCGGGAACAACCCGAGGAAACTATGTCTATGGTTTCTGTGGCCCCATCCTCAGTGTTGGCAACAACAGGGACTACAAGGGCTAAAGAGGTCAGGGAGCAATATATGACCTACTTCAATTGAGTGGGGGCAGTACCGTGGCAGGAGGACAAAATACATTAATGAACTGTAGTTGGCATGTGAACTTAAAAATTAATGTAGTGTATAGAAAATTGTATTATACTTACTACTTCGCGGGAGGACTCTTGTTCATTGTTGGGGTTGTCCCCACCAGCTTCCTCAGGACACTGTTAATCAATAAGGCCTGTGACGGTCGCTGAGGCTCCTGCTCATGCAGGAATTTTAAGAGCTCAAAGTACCACAGTGTACTGCAGTATAAATCAGCTGCCCCTGCTCCGGATGTCCGAGATTCCTTTTGTTTCCAATTCTCTCGGACATATATTGTTCTTAAATTTTTTATCTTTTGCTTGACCCAATCTGGATCCGCCTCATTGTGATAGGGCTTGCTTAGTTGGACAAGCGCCTGGACTGCAGCAGCTCTCTTCTGTTTGTTGCGATAATCGGCACTTTTCACACGCCACATACATTCATGTTGGTAGTATTACTCAATAAATTCCGTTAGGAATTTTTTTTCTATCGCACTTGTCACTCTTGTTGTAAAAACAAATCGATTAAAATATATTTATAAATGTTTACTCTTTTAATGTTTTGATGTGTGAAATTTTTTAAATAGTTTTGATGTTTGACGGTTTTAAATTAGTTTATATGTTTTAATTCTTTAAATAAAATTTGTTTAAAAAATGTACTACTGTATGTTTTACCTTTTTTATTTTAAATAAAATGATAACTGTTTATAATTATTGGTAAAGGGGGAATACAAGCATTGTTTATATTCAGCTTTAGCCAAGAGGTACAATGATGGTGTTGTGTATTATAAACAATGATGGGCTTCTATGTTTAGGTATAGACACATTGGTGGGGCAGTTGTATGCATTGGTGGGTCAGGGGTTAATACACATTGGTGGGGCAGTGGTTTGAATTGGTGGGTCAGGTGTTAATACACATTGGTTGGGCAGTGGTATGCATTGGTGGAGCAGGGGTGATGGTGCAGGGATGTATATACTCACGCGATCAAGTCAACTCCTGACAGACGATCAAAACAATGCTGCTTTCTTGTTCTCTTCTCCGTGTTTTCTGACACAAAATGGTTGTGGGGAGTGGCCAGGGGCATCACAGATCCTACATCGGATCGCAGTTGAACAAAAGTACATATAATGTGTGTCACATCGTACACGATCGGTTGAGATCTCTCTGCAAAACCATCTGATCTGCGATCCAACTAGATGACAGCAGGGAGGGGCATCTGGGTCCCAAAACACACAAAAAACACCTATTGTCATACGATTGGTCTGTACAACCCATCAAAACTATCCATATCGGGTAAAAAATCGTATCGTGTATGGACACCATAAGCTTCAAATGTCCACATAATCCAGTCCTGAATGCAACAACACTGTATAATAAAATACATTATAAACTGTTGTACATGTTATATTTTGCATTTCCCTTATCGTTCAAATAAAAGAATAAAAAAAAATACTGTCAAACAATACAAACAATAAGAAAATGAAAATAAACTAATGAGGTTAGAAAATATTGATACTCCTACATCTATATACCCAAAATGTCGCTATTTAGCGCTACAAGTAAGAAATAATTGCTTTCCAATCCAATTTTGGTTCTAAAACACAAAACATTATATTGCAATAAAAAAAGAAAGTTACACGCTTAGATCTAACACAATTAGCGCAAAAAGCAAGTAAATACAAAGGTACAAACCGATACATATGCGTGCGCACTGGCTCAGTATGCAGTATTTCAATCCTGAATCTGTGGTCACCTTCACCCAAGGATATGGAGAAATGACTGACTACTGCCCCAGCTCACAAGCATATATTCGGTACAGGTTTCAGAGACAACAAAGGCACGGAATAACAGATGCTCATTGGTTCTTGCTTCAGGTCACTCCGTTCATTGGTTAGTTCATATGGTGTCATCAGAGCTATGGATCAGCTTTCCAACTGCTTCTTTGTGTAGGTTTCCCTCTGAAGAACTAATAAAAAACACTACATACAGAGATACATTCTAACCTATGATTCATATCTTGCGAACATCTGCTGCGATCTCCTTGCCGATAGAACCGAAGATCTACAAATAAACAGGGATTTAGAATGGTACCAAACATGACATGTCTACTAGCTTCTATACCTTAAATATAATATACATACATTTCACAACATAATTATATGCTACTAAAACCTCTAATATCACGTTTAATGTGAAGGAACCTTTTTATAAGTTATTGTATGTGTAAGTGTGAGAATATTGTGTAGTTTCACTAGTTTGCATTGCGCGTATGTGTGGGTTCGTGCGCACTTCAAAGGTGCGTGCGTATGTGTATGCAAGTAAGTCTATGTGTGTGTGTTATGTAATTCAGTGTATTTGTGATGGATTAATATATATATTATCTATTTCTGACATACTTCAACAAGCTGCCCAAACTACAGTAAAAGCAGCAAGGTTCACTTCCAAGCGGGGGGAGACCCCCAGCTGTTTGCCGTTGCCACCCTGTCTGGTAGTTTGCGACAGGCTTTCCTCCACTGTAGGTGTCAGTTCCTATGAACCAAAACAGTACTGAACAAAAAGGTATACAATTGCTAACGATCTGCAGGTTTCAGACAATGATTCCTAACTTTGCATTTAGACTGTGTTACATTTTTAATTATTTGTTACAAGCATATTGTATTAGTTTGCCGAGTTTCTCAAAACACTCACAGACATACACATCAAAACCTGTCTTCCAACTAAACCTTGTAGTAATATAAACATATATTTGTGCGTATTGGAATTGTGCTGACACAGAGTAGTGTCCAAGCAATTCGACATCAGACCATGGACGACTAAATTGTCAGATAACAATTGCAAGCGATCATATCCAATTATCCGACTTTGACAGCCCACCCTTTGATAGTAAACATAAAACTATCATATTCTGATCTCAATCTTTCCAGATATGCATAATAATTTATTATTCAATGTTCTAAATGGTATGACACGAGTTGGTTATTGAACCGTTAATAATGCATTTCAAGAGGTAGAGCAACCCTTATACGCCCTCAGCGGATCTATACAGGACCATGGGTAGGATGTGGGATCTCATTGAACTTATAAAGGAAGTCTGGGGAAATGAGACTACATTATCTAGGATGTTTAAAGGAACATTTACAATAATTATTATTATACATGACTTTGCCTGTTCACATATTATTATCTGTAGGCACATTCAATGTCGGGGTTGTAATGCAATCCTTCACTATATTAGTGTATGTTTTCATGTGGATTAATCATACAGGTGGTAAAAGAGAGAGAATTCAATTTGGAGAATAATCATAACAATATAATTTTCATAGTTCTAAAAATAAAAAAAACTTATGATTGTTCTTATTATGTTATCTTTGCCCAATGGGGTGAGGGCACGCTTCTGGATGATCTGGATCCCGATTATTTCAATCTGTGTTTCATCCGGTTATCTTCATCATCTACCAGGAATATCATCTATCTGCAGCTGGGCCTTGTCAGCATCTAGAATAGGAAATTTGAGATATCAGTCCTCTAGAATATCTCCATCTTTCCTACCCAATCTGACATCTTCCACCCAATCCATCTGCAGTCTTCAGATATCCTGCTGTTGACTTGATTTGCCTACCTGGATGAAAAACAGATTCTTTGAGTGTTAGTAGGTCCCCCCCCAAATGTGGTAATTTAGAATTTTGTCGGCTCCATATTGGAGTTTCTAAAGAACACAACTTATTGACATTGATGAGTGTTTACAGACTGAACTTTACCTCGTTTTCTCCACTAGGTGGCAGTCAAGATCCTAAAATGCATTTTCCTTTTTCACTTTTTATGAAAATCTCCAAACAATTATCCCTAATCTAGGAAATTCTAAATACACTTTGACCTGTATTCAGATGTTCCATGGAACTAGAAAGAAATGTTAGTATACATCATACATGTATGTCAATATGTAACTAATTATTATCTATTCTAGACATACAAACTGTTAATAGATATACCCAGTTCATTTAACAATAACAGAAAATTATCCTGTGAAACCTGTTTAAATATAACACCAATTTTGGAACAATCTTAAATGTATTTTCTCATTGAAACCCTTAGTAATTACAGACCTTACCACCTCTGAGTCACAAGAGATAAAACATCAAAATTACAACAGGTGTTTTTGAGAGAAACTTACATTCCGGTGAGTTATTGTCACTACAACACTTTCAAAACAGTACGATCATATGCATATTTTTATGATCTACTGTATGACAATCCTCCTGTTCTGGTGGATGAAACTTCCACCCTTTGGTTATCCATAAAACTTACATCACAATTTAACTAGGTTTTACAGGGATATACATACACAAAGATATCATGGCCCTCATTCAGAGCCGCACGTTAACAACAGTACGCTCGTTGCGTTCCGATGTTGACTAACTGCGCATGCGTCGGTGTTACACCGCGCATGTGCGTACGGCAGATTGCGAGCTTTTTTTCTCTCGTTCCTAAAATAGCGTACAGGAAGTGACATGTCAAATGTGATTGACAGAACAGGGCGTTTTTGGGTGTTGACGGGGGTGGAGATGACAAAACGCAGGCGTGGCGAAGCGTTTTTGGGGCGTACATACATTAGCAGATGCGAACGTCAAATGTGTTCGGACCGTCTCATACGTCACTGAAACATCCGCTTTCCCTTCAAAATGCTCGCACAGCTTAGGGTCAGGATTACTCGACCACATTGGCGATGGCCTTCTCCTCCATCCCGGGACTCCACGATGGTGCAGCGATTAATCGCGGCTGGTCAGTAAAGTAATTAGTGTTGGATTGAAATCCGGCTTGGTATGTGTTTGGAAAGCAGTTTATTGGGATAGCACAAAAGCGTACGCAGGTGGAAATCAGAGCTGCTAATGTCATGATTACATAATCAATTAGCGTACATTTTTGGGCTTTTATTTTGGCCACAATTTGGTGGTTATGGCCTATTGTAAAAATAATGTCATCATCTTTTAATTAGCCCCCCTTTTTTTTGGTTTACTGTGGAATTTGCATCGCTATGTGTTTTTTTAAACGTTCCTTAAAGAGGCCTTTTTTTTTTAAAAAGAGGGTCAGTTTTTGCGTTTAAGGCCAGGATTAAATGTAACCCATTTGTACAATAATGTCACAATACAATGTCAGTTTTTTTTTTTAAATTTATTGTTTACACACAAACAAATTGCAATAATATTGTATTGCCTTTTTTTGTGGCCAAGATATTTGATCAAAAAAAAAAAAAAACATAACTACTAACATAATCGTAAATACAAAATTTAAAAATATCACAAGAAAGGAGAGGGAAGTTTTGACCAGAAAGGAATATGAGCCAAGCACAGAAGGAAAGTGGGAAAAGTCGCCATTGCTGTCACCGTTTTCTCGCCCGTTTGGCTGGGTGAGGGTGGGCGCCAGACCGGGTCCGGGATGCCATCGGGCTGGCCTGTCCAGAGGCAGATGTTGTGGCCTCTGGACTAGGCACAGGGCTAGGCACATTTGGAGGATTGCCTGATGTTGTGCCAGAGGTAGAGGATCTGGATGTTCCGGCAGGAAGGGAGGTCGGCTCCACCATGTGCTGGCGAACGAGCTGCTCCAGGGCATCGGCGATGCGGATGTTGGCCCTGGTATTTTCCGCCAGGGCCTGAGCAATGGTCACATTGGCCGCAGCATTTTGCTCCAGGGCCTCAGCCACCCGTATCAGACTGGCGTCCATTATCTGCAGAATCTCCGTATGGCAATCCGATTTAAAATTGAGTTCTGTGAGGAGGCCCACTGCCTGCGAGGGGGCACGCCCTGGACTGGCTTCTGCAGGGTCCTCAGCCGGATGTACTGGTTCCTCCCCTGCAGAGTCAGCAGAAATTCTGCGGCCAAGGCTCCCCTCTGGAGCAGACTCATCCGCCTCTGTCTCTGTTAGGAAATTGGAGAAAAGACTCACATTAGAATCTACATATTGGCACAATAGCATTTCTGAGTTGGTGACATCACAAGACTTACCTTGGCCAACATGAGGAGCCGCAAAGTCTGGCATGTCCGTATCCATGTTGGACACACCAAACACCTCCACAGCCTGCACACACCCCTGTGCCATCTCTTCTAAGTCTGTCAACTCCAATGACACAGGGGTGGGACCCCCACCTGTCCCCCTTGCATGCCTAGCCCTGTCGGCAAGTTTTTGTTTTAGACGATATTTGAAGTCTGCCCATCTGTGGAATGAATTTGGAACCATTATCCTTTTTTTTACAATGGGGTTTGTTTATAGGATGGGAAAGTGTTTACTTACCGCCGTTTGACATCCCGGGCTAGACGGACATAATCACCCACCCTATTGACAGCAACGGCGACCTCCTCCCACATTCTCCACTTCTGGCTTTGGCTCATATTCCTGGCTGCCTGGGGCAGGATGTCCACGCACTTCTGGATCAAAACCTCCATCTCCTTGCTTGTGAAATGTGGCTGCCTTTTTTTTTTTGCAGCTTTGGCGGGTTGACTGGGGCCAGCAGTCTCTTCCATGTCATCCTCCTCACCTATTTGGGTAAATATGCAGATTTTGCCACTTCACAACTTGCACAATATTATGTTTTAAAATACTCATTGACACAAAATGCATGAAGGCCTTACCGCCGCAATTTTGACCATTGTTTCCCTGGTTTGAAGCCATGTCTCTGCTTCCAGCATGAAATCATCCAGAAATTCTATGTGATTTCGTGACGAATTTATACATGCGTCGTTAGTTTGCGGCCGCATCATTGATTGTGCGTCCCTATGATTCATCCTTAATTTGTGCGGGAAAATAAACACTATTTATGGCTTGGTGTGTGTGGATTCGAGGTGGGGTTGTTGGAGTGTTGTTGGTTAAGTGGTTTGGATTGGGTTGGTTGGTTGCGTTTGGAGGATTTTGGAGAGTTGTTTTTTTGTTTGTTTTTGCTACATTTATTTGGTTTTTCCGTTCGCATTTTTTTCATTTTTTCAACATCCTTTCCTGATTTGGTAAGTTTTGTGCATTCAAATTTGTGGCCAATTGGTGTATTCTTCTGTTTTGTGGTTAGTTAATTTGTTTAACACTCATTTCATCTTTTTTAGTTTTTTTTGTTTTTCGGACCCAAAGAAGTTTTTTGAGGACATCTTATATATTCGAGTTGGGTAAGTCCATTTTTTGTCTTGCATTTGCGAATGAATTACGGCATTTTTGACTGTTGGTGTAGCGCCTTGCATTTGCGAATTAATTACTGCATTTTTGACTGTTGGTGTAGTGACTTGCATTTGCGAATAATTTACCGCATTTTTGACTGTTGGTGTAGTGACTTGCATTTGCGAATAATTTACCGCATTTTTGACTGTTGGTGTAGTGACTTGCATTTGCGAATAATTTACCGCATTTTTGACTGTTGGTGTAGTGACTTGCATTTGCGAATAATTTACCGCATTTTTGACTGTTGGTGTAGTGACTTGCATTTGCGAATAATTTACCGCATTTTTGACGGCTTATTCATCATATAATCCAGTTTTGCTTTTCCCTTTTCCATTTTTTGGGTCCATTTGAACCCTATTTGACGTACGGTGTGCAATGTAGTTTTCATCGATGTCCAAATGTGTTTTTCCGTTATTTTCTGTGTTGGCTTGCAACAATTTTTAACCAAAAAAAAATCCCTTTAAATTTTTAACGTCTCATTGTTGCCTTTTTTACAGTTTATACGTATCATGACAATACCCCGGCATGTAAGCAGCTATGGATGGTATCAGAAAGCTAAGTTGTTTTTTCTTACTTTTGGGGTGGGTCAAAAGCCTTACATTGTAAACTTTGAATTTCAGGTAGATCTGGGGCGAATTGTTCTGGCCCTGCTCCCGGAAGACGACCAACCTCAAACTCGTCCCAGGCGTAGGCATCGTAGGCATGCAAGGCCCCAGATATTTCGAACACGTGTCACCCTTTTTGGAATGCCCGATGATGAGGTTTTAAGACGCTACCGTCTACCTCCCAAAATCATCATAGACACTCTCTCATTAATAGAAAGTGATCTTGAGCGGCAAATTGACAGTCCAACAGCAATACCACCACTGACGCAATTTATGGCGGTGTTACATTTCTGTGCCTCAGGATCGTTTCAAACAACGGTCGGAATAGTGGCGGGCATCTCCCAATCCTCCTTTTCCCGGATCCTGAGGGCAGTGATGGAGGCACTTTTCAAGCACCTCCATCATTTTATTAAAATGCCTTTGGATATGGGTGCCCTTAGTGTGGCCAAGGCCAATTTTTACCAAATAGCTGGCTTCCCACACATCATAGGGGTTGTGGATGGTACTCACATACCACTTCAGCCTCCAGCACGGCTGGAGGCCATATTTAGAAACAGGAAACACTATCACTCCCTGAATGTAATGGTGGTATGTGATGCCTCCCTCCAGATCCTGTCCCTGAATGCTAAATTACCCGGAAGTGCTCATGACTCCTTCGTCATCCGGCAATCAGGGATATGGCAGAAATTAACCAACCTACAAGCTGGTGATGCGTGGCTTCTGGGTAAGTGGAGACCTTTAGTACATAACAATGTTAAGCTTGATACACAGTGTTCCTGATGTGGTCTATTTTTGTTCACAGGAGACAGTGGATACCCTTGCATGTCCTGGCTGCTCACTCCTTATTTGGCTCCCACACCAGGGCCACAAAGTGCGTATAATTCCGCACTTACAGCCACCAGGCAAGTGGTGGAGGGCTGTATCGGCCTTTTAAAAGGCCGATTCAGATGCCTCCACCGCTCTGGTGGCGAGCTCATGTATGTGCCGGATATGGTGTCTAAAATTGTGGTCCTGTGTGGGATATTTCACAACATTGCCATAAGGAGTGGTGTCCCAATGCAGCCAGAGGATGCCTTACCTGAGGATGGCCCCCCCGAGGTTGGTCGAAGGTCAGTATGTGGGGGGGCCATACGCGATGATGTGGTGGCCAGATTTTTTAGGTAAGTTTGTTCAAAACTCCAGTGTTTATACCTAATGTGTTTGTTTTTTTTGGCAAACATCTAATTTATTTTTAATTTTCTCACCATCTTCTGTTTGTTCACATAATCTTTGGCACTCCAACGCTCACTACTTCCTGCTACCCTTACCAAACCTGGATCTGGTCCTTTTGGGCATATATTCTGGAACCCATATCGCAACGCCATGTTTGTGGAATCGTGTTGGCATGGTCCTTCGTCAACCAGTTCTTGATTTTGTGTTTTTATTTATTTTTTTCTTGGTATGTGTTGTCTTTGAATTTATCAGTGTGTATTTTTTTTGGGAGTGACCACTTTGTTTTCTCTGTTATGTGGTGAATAAATGTTTGAAGAGTGAAATGGTCTTCCTTTTTTGGGACGTTAACAGCAAGTGTAACCCGGTTAACACAAGTTACATTTGACTAAGGGGTAAACCAGTACTGACGCCAGATGAGCAAAACTGAAATATGTTTTCAGCTTTCCAATCCACACCAAAAGGAAGCCTGGCCCAACCTTGGGATTTGTAAGATTGGCCTAAGCAGCTTGCGCACCAAGTAGGAACCTGGAAAATGTAGAAATCTGAAATTGACACTACACCCAAAAAGGGAAATTACATTGTTACTGTTATGTGTTTCTGGTGTCTGTTTGACATACAAAGACAAAACACAATCTAACTTTTAAAAAAGGGAAATCCTTGCAGGAACTTATGTCAGGCTAAACTATCTTGGTTTTGGTTTTTAAAAATGAGCCACAACGTATATTTGTCTTTAAAATTTTATTGGGAAAATACAACCAAAAAAAAAAAACTAATGCCGAAGGAGGCCAGACAGCCGGTCGAGGGCCACCAGAAGGCCGATTACATGGTGGTGCATCTGCCCCACAACATCCGCCACCTCTTGCCGACGCCTCTGTTCCTCTGTGGGTGAGAAAAGTGTGTGGGTTAATACAACAATAGGGACTCCACAGAAAAACATTAATTAAAAAACTAATCACTCCTAAACCCAAAAACATAAATAAAAAGGGTGGGCTGGCAAAAATACAAGGCCTAGGTACAAATTCCCACAGGTATGATATGTGTATGCTTAAATCACCAGGAAGAGGTAAAGGCAAACCTTCACAATCCACAAAAGTCAAGCCACAAAAACACGAAGAAAGGCACGACACATGATTACATACAAACAGTTTGTGCTTTAAAAAAAAAAAATAAAAAACATACCGGGAAACAAATCGGGAGCTCCGGCAAAACCTCCATGATCCTCCTCGGAGGATCCGTCATTCCCCAAAGAATGGGGCGGAGTTATGCAGGACTCCGGGGAGGGGGTAATTGGAAGAGGGGTGGGTGGAGGAGAGGGGGAAGTGGGACGGAGGGGAAGGAGTCCCGACATTTCCGGGAGAGGGTCTGGGAAGGATGGGGAGGAGTGGGGAATAGGCGAAAGATTTGGGGTGGAGTGTTGGCTAGGGGTTGGGGAGAGTGGGCGGGAACGCCGACGTTGACGGCGGAGTCTTGGCTGTCCCCCTAAAATATGTCAAATAAATTGCGTTTAGTTTATGGACAAATCCGGCCAAACAAACCAAAAAAAAAAAAAAAAACCAAAAAAAATAGCAGTAGAATTAAAAATTCATAAAAAGAGGGAAAACATGCAGACGCAGATATGAGTACAAATAATAAATAGAACAGACAGGAAAACATGCACACGCAGATATGAGTACAAATAATAAATAGAACAGACAGGAAAACATGCACACGCAGATATGAGTACAAATAATAAATAGAACAGACAGGAAAACATGCACACGCAGATATGAGTACAAATAATAAATAGAACAGACAGGAAAACATGCACACGCAGATATGAGTACAAATAATAAATAGAACAGACAGGAAAACATGCAGACGCAGATATGAGTACAAATAATAAATAGAACAGACAGGAAAACATGCACACGCAGTTTGCCCCACAAACACAAACATTAAAACCACAATACATAACACTTACTTGCCAGGATCTGCATGCGAAAGCATGCCAGCAAGCGGGGCGTTCGCCGTTGCAGGTCGGACCACCTGCGCTCCAGCTGCCCGATGTTGCGGCGTGATCCAAAGGACCGCAGGCGGGACCGTACCTCCGCATACGCGGAGCGCTTCTGCCGGTTGG
This sequence comes from Taudactylus pleione, assembly GCA_031769625.1. Lineage (NCBI taxonomy): Eukaryota > Metazoa > Chordata > Amphibia > Anura > Myobatrachidae > Taudactylus > Taudactylus pleione. The sequence continues at coordinate 1,920,510 of JAUIMM010000759.1, read as the reverse complement.
TCATGGGTTCTGGCTGGCTGGTGATCTGGCGATCCATGACCTCCGTAAGCACCAGCAGCTCACGCCTGGTGAATGCGGAGGCTCTCATGATGGCAATGGTGTTTTTCTTAAAAATCATTTTTGATAAAGTGTGTAAAAATTTTCTGATTGGCTAATGTATTTTGGAAATTAACAGGAGCAATTTTATTGGTTAGTGTATGAGTCATGTGTTCGACAGGGCCAGAAATCTCTGGAGAGTTAGGATAGGCTTGATGCAGTGACATGCGTAAGCAAATTTAAATAAAGAAATGAACCCAGGGAAATATGCGGGGATACACAGCAATAGTACAATTGTTTAATTGTGGTTCACATGTTTTTTAAACAATACAAGCGAATGTTTCATCCGTACGTATTCTGCGGGTAAACACAAACACAGACAAGAGTAAAGTTTCTTGCATTGTGTTGAAAAAAAACAAACAATTAAGCTAATTGATACATTGATTGGCATGATACGATTGATGGAGGTAGGCAGAATAAAGGAGCAGGTAATCGACATCTGACAAGGCCACTTCCTGTTTATACTTGTGCGTGCGTTCCTTTCAAGCCATTTCGGAGATGTACGCTCGCTATTTCGTACGCTCGTTAGTTAGAGGAGGGGTCGTCAGAGTTTAGGGAGGAATTTTAGATGCGAACGAAAATACGAGCGAGCCATTGAATTTAAATATTTTTGTACGTACGCCTAACGTACGTGCGCCCGCTTGCGTGCGGCTCTGAATGAGGGCCCATGTTTGTATCTGCTACCAACAATCATGGAGATCTCTAAAACCATTCCGTATGAACTGTTACCACTTATTACAGCTTTGGTGTCATTTAGCACATACATTACTTTATGAGATATACACCTTATGTTTAGTTATTAATCTTTTCAATATACTACAAACCAGACCTTGTACATCCATCTTCCAATTCCTCTGAATTTGGTCAGGGGTTGCGATACTTACTTATCACCACTATGCAATTTTGGAATCCCCTTCTCTCTGATATACATTATTATACTTTTACCTGTACACAGTCTTGAGAACAATGGCATATACCGTAAACATTGTTATAAGCATAAAAGTTAAATCCATTATCACTTGTAATCAGAAAACATAAAGACGTCTCCTTATGTACTGCAGAAATAACAAACCTAGATTTCCTTACCTCTGCTTTTCATATGATATCTCTACTTCTAAGGAATATCTCATGTCCAACATTACGCATATCACATTGTTTCCCACTATCTATAATATTACATATATTGCTATTTACAAATCATATTTCCTGCAGTCATCTATACTTACCACATGACCTGTTTACCTACAGGAAAACAATTATTTAAACATCCTAACATCTGTGGCATCTTATGAAATTATCCATTTTTACCTTTTTCCTACAGACTTCGTCGACCTGCAGTTCAGTCTTGTTTTCAACCATATTCTGCTTATCAGTATATATAGAATGACTATTACAGGACTCATTGCAAACCTGCCATATGATCCAATTAATCACACCCTGCTTAGGAATACATCACCTGATTCTAAGCTTCACACCAGTGTTACCTATATAATTGTTACAGGATTGAATGAACTGGCTAAACACAAATACCTCTCTTGACAAGTTCCTTATTCTATTTACAGAAATCCATATCTATCTGAGTTATGACCAGTATACAGGGTCAGACTGGGCCATAGGGGTAAAAAAAACAACCTCCAGTGGTCCCCCAATGCTCCATTCTTACCATGTCGCTAAATGCATTACCCATGCAGTCAACTATCAAAGGCATGTCTCTGTAGGAAATAAGATTTAGGGTTAAAACAACAGAATATCTTACATAACAACAACAATCACTTCACCGCTACATCTCAGATATTATTAAGCAACTTATATCTCTTTGAACATTGCTATCCTTCCGTACAGTATTCTTTTATCCTGTACCATTTACAGACCCCTGACACCGTCCTCGCTGCACTATATGTGTATAGCAATCAAAGCTTCCTATGAGTTAACCCTATCAGCTTCCACAGGGTCCATACCTGCCCTTATTTCCTTGACAAGACACATCCAGTAACCTGATCATCTTAAACAATGCACTATGCATATTTCAGCATTCAAATCATACTCAGTTATAACTGCAAGGTAATGTGTGGTTGACATGCGATCTAATACACAGACAATTCAATATAACACATCATATGTCATAACTCACTCAGAACCGAATTTCCTAACCTAACATAAATCTATAAACTGCTGTATTGCAAGGATTTTTCAGAAGTACATGCAAACTCTACACAGAAAACCAAGTTCATGTGTACAGTACAAATTTCTGTATTGCAGCCATGTGTGTGTTCAGTAATGCCATATTACAAAGATCCCTGTTTTCTGAGATTGTGTGTAAACCCCCCCTTTTGTTCACAATCAGACACTGGGAATAACAGAGGGTAATAAATGCAAATCATAATTCACATTGGAGCTGTATCCAGCTCCTGTATAAATCATGATTATTCTACCAAACATCATAAAATTTGCCAATTACATTATCAGAACACATGACATTGGAACAATCCTGCAATATATATAGATATCACATTCTAATATGTAAAAATAATTTTATCATCACTAAAAATATGAATTTCCAGCTACATTCATTTGCTTCAAATATATAAAAATTAGTCATATCAGCGTTGGCTGCCATTACTTATGAATTCCCCTAGTACTTTAAAATAAGCATTGTACATGTGTGACTTTAATGCCCAATTTTCACCGCAGATATGTTGCCGCAGAGGCGTCACTAGGCTTGGTGTCACCCGGTGTGGTAGCTCATGGTGTCACCCCCCTATCTCACTTTCCATAGATGTTAGATTACTGTGACCGTGGTATCCAGAGTTGACACAGATGGGCTGGATACAAGGGTCACAGTAATCTAACATCTATGGAAGGTGAGATATCGAGTGGTTTCCAGAATCTAAAACTTGAGGACTCCCTTGCTTGTTCATGTTGGTATATAACTGGTGTATTCAGTGGCGTAACTACAGGGGGTGCTGGGGGTGCAGTTGCTATGGGGCCCGCCGCTAGGGGGGGCCCGAGTTCCAGCAAGCAAATTGCACTTTTCGATATAAAGTTTATTTAGTCCGGCCCTGCTGCACCCTCTGTAGTTAAGCCGGCATACTGCTTTCAAGTCCTGTACTGCTGTGAAGAGCCGCCCAGAGCCGCAACAGGAAGCAGCGCAGGAAGAAGATGCAGCTGGAGAGTCTGCTGTCAGCCTAACGCAGTGAGTACAACCCTTTTCCCCGGGCCTCCATCCCTCCCGCAGTGCGGCCAGAGTTGACCTGCCCCCGCTGCTGACGGTCAGTCACAGAAGGACACACGCTATCCCGTGCCCTGCTGCAGCTCTGCTGATGCCCCCAGTGCCGGCCAGACTGTCCCGCGTAATACATTGAACTCCCCCCCCTCGGATGATTGAGGGGAGTCAGTGAGATGCTACAGGGGGAGTGAGGTGCTACGGGGAAGTGAGAGGTACTATGGGGGAGCGAGGTGCTACAGGGGGACTGACGGGTGCTACAGGGGGAGTGAGGTGCTACAGGGAAGTGAGAGGTGCTAAAGGGGGAGTGAGGTGCTATGGGGAAGTGAGAGGTACTATGGGGGAGCGAGGTGCTACAGGGGGACTGACGGGTGCTACAGGGGGAGTGAGGTGCTACAGGGAAGTGAGAGGTGCTAAAGGGGGAGTGAGGTGCTATGGGGAAGTGAGAGGTACTAAGGGGGAGTGAGGTGCTACAGGGGGACTGACGGGTGCTACAGGGGGAGTGAGGTGCTACAATGGGAGTGATAGGTGCTACAGGGGTAGTGAGGTGCTACGGGGAAGTGAGAGGTGCTAAAGGGGGAGTGAGATGTTACAGGGGGAGTGAGGTGTTACAGGGGGAGTGAGGTGCTACAGGGGAAGAGAGAGGTGCTAAACAGGGGGGGAGTGACAGGTGCTACAGGGGGAGTGACAGGTGCTAAAGAGGGAGAGACAGGTGCTATGGGGAAATAAGGTGCTACAGAGGGAGTGAGAGGTGCTACAGGGGAAGTGAGAGGTGCTAAACAGGGGGGGAGTGACAGGTGCTAAATGGGGAGTGAGGTGCTACAGGTGGAGTGACAGGTGCTACAGGGGGAGTGACAGGTGCTACAGGGGGAGTGAGGTGTTACAGAGGGAGTGAGGTGCTACAGGGGGAGTGAGGTGTTACAGGGGGAGTGAGAGATGCTAAAGGGGGACTGAGGTGTTACAGGGGAAGTGAGAGATGCTACAGGGGGAGTGGGAGATGCTACAGGGGGAGTGAGGTGTTACAGGGGGAGTGGGAGATGCTACAGGGGGAGTGGGAGATGCTACAGGGGGAGTGAGGTGTTACAGGTGGAGTGAGAGATGCTACAGGGGGAGTGGGAGATGCTACAGGGGGAGTGGGAGATGCTACAGGGGGAGTGAGGTGTTACAGGGGGAGTGAGAGATGCTACAGGGGGAGTGAGGTGTTACAGGGGAAGTGAGAGATGCTACAGGGGGAGTGGGAGATGCTACAGGGGGAGTGAGGTGTTACAGGGGGAGTGGGAGATGCTACAGGGGGAGTGAGAGATGCTACAGGGGGAGTGGGAGATGCTACAGGGGGAGTGAGGTGTTACAGGGGGAGTGAGAGATGCTACAGGGGGAGTGGGAGATGCTACAGGGGGAGTGGGAGATGCTACAGGGGGAGTGAGGTGTTACAGGGGGAGTGAGAGATGCTACAGGGGGAGTGAGGTGTTACAGGGGGAGTGAGGTGTTACTGGGGGAGTGAGAGATGCTACAGGGGGAGTGAGGTGTTACAGGGGGAGTGAGGTGTTACAGGGGGAGTGGGAGATGCTACAGCAGAGTTGCCTACCCTCCCGATTTTTGCAGGAGTCTCCCGAATACAGGTGGGAGCTCCCGCTACCCCGTAAAGTAGGTTGAATCCCCCGCATTCCCTCTGCCCTGTCTAAAAATCTGGACTGCGCATGCGCAAATCCGGAGGTAAAGGGGGCGGGGCCCGAGCTTAAGACGCAGGGGCGCACTCACCGGGTGCAGGGAGGCAGGAGTGTGGCTGCTGTGAGGTCTCTTGGGCACGCCTTTCCCTGCTCACAGACTGCTGCTGGGAGAGACTGATGCTCCCAGCATTCCCTGGCCAGCCTGTGATGACAGAGGGGGGAGGAGCCGACACTGAAAACAGAGGAGCTGCCTGAGCCTGAGACTGTGAGTGTTAGAGCTCACTGCAGCTCCTGCCACATGTATAACTCGTCAGTGCCGTGGAGGAGGGAGGGAGGGAGATCTATTACTGTGTAATTGTATGTGTGTAGTAATGTGATGTATGTGTGTGTGTGTGTGTGTAGCAATGTGATGTATGTGTGTGTGTAGTAATGTGATGTATGTGTGTGTAGTAATGTGATGTATGTGTAGTACAGTATGTGTGGGTGTAGTAATGTGATGTATGTGTGGGTGTAGCAATGTGATGTGTGTAGTAATGTGATGTATGTGTGTGTAGTAATGTGATGTATGTGTGGGTGTAGTAATGTGATGTATGTGTAGTAATGTGATGTATGTGTAGTACAGTATGTGTGGGTGTAGTAATGTGATGTGTGTGTGTGTGTGTGTAGTAATGTGATGCATGTGTAGTACAGTATGTGTGGGTGTAGAAATGTGATGTATGTGTAGTAATGTGATGTATGTGTGTGTGTGTGTGTAGCAATGTGATGTATGTGTGTGTATAGTACAGTATGTGTGGATGTAGTAATGTGATGTGTGTGTGTGTGTGTGTGTAGTACAGTATGTGTGGGTGTAGTAATGTGATGTGTGTGTGTGTAGTAATGTGATGTATGTGTAGTACAGTATATGTGGGTGTAGTAATGTGATGTATGTGTAGTAATGTGATGTATGTGTAGTACAGTATGTGTGGGTGTAGTAATGTGATGTATGTGTGTGTAGTAATGTGATGTATGTGTGGGTGTAGTAATGTGATGTATGTGTAGTAATGTGATGTGTGTGTGTGTAGTAATGTGATGTATGTGTGTAGTAATGTGATGTATGTGTGTGCGTGTAGTAATGTGATGTATGTGTGTGTGTGTACTAATGTGATGTATGTGTGTGTGTAGTAATGTGATGTAATTGTGTGTGTGTGTGTGTGTGTGTGTGTGGAGGTGAAATCTTCATATGATGTGTGTGAGACACTGTGTGTGTGTGAATCTATTCATGGGATGTGCTGAGACTGTGTGTGACTGCATATGAGACTGTGTGTGTGACTGTGTGTATGAATCTATTCATGGGATGTGTATGAGACTGTGTGTGTGTATATGAATCTATGTGTATGAATGATGTGTGTGAAACTGTCTGTGTGTGTGTGACTGTGTGTATGAATCTATTCATGTGATGTGTGTGAAACTTTCTGTGTGTGTGTGAATCTATTAATATAAATGAATGTGTGCGTCTGGGGGGAATCTATTAATGTCAATATGGCAGGGTAGAGATGTATTAATGTCAGTGGGGGAGCTAGGGCGTCAGCTTATAGGAATATATACGCTCATAGGTGGAGTAAGACACGCCCTTTGGGTGGAGCAGACCACGCCCCCACAAAGGCGCGTCGCATTCTGCAGCCATCTACAATCTCCCTCAAAGTCATTTTCAAAAGTAGGCAAGTATGTGCTACAGGGGGAGTGAGGTGTTACAGGGGGAGTGAGAGATGCTACAGGGGGAGTGGGAGATGCTAAAGGGGGAGTGGGAGATGCTACAGGGGGAGTGAGGTGTTACAGGGGGAGTTAGAGATGCTACAGGGGGAGTGAGGTGTTACAGGGGGAGTGGGAGATGCTACAGGGGGAGTGAGGTGCTACGGGGAAGTGAGGTGCTACGGGGAAGTGAGGTGTTAAAGGGGGAGTGAGGTGTTACAGGGGGAGTGAGGTGCTACGGGGAAGTGAGAGGTGCTAAAGGGGGAGTGAGGTGTTACAGGGGGAGTGAGGTGCTACAGGGGAAGTGAGGTGCTACAGGGGGAGTGAGAGATGCTAAAGGGGGAATGAGGTGCTACAGGTGGAGTGAGAGATGCTACAGGGGGAGTGAGGTGCTACAGGGGGAGTGACAGGTGCTACAGAGGGAGTGAGGTGCTACAGAGGGAGTGAGGTGTTATGGGGGAGTGAGAGATGCTACAGGGGGAGTGAGGTGTTACAGGGGGAGTGAGGTGTTACAGGGGGAGTGAGAGATGCTACAGGGGGAGTGAGGTGCTATGGGGAGAGTGAGGTGTTACGGGGAAGTGAGAGGTACTAAGGGGGAGTGAGGTGTTACAGGGGGACTGACGGGTGCTACAGGGGGAGTGAGGTGCTACAGTAGGAGTGAGGTGCTACAGGGGAAGTGAGAGGTGCTAAAGGGGGAGTGAGGTGTTACAGAGGGAGTGATGTGCTACAGGGGAAGTGAGGTGTTACTGGGGGAGTGAGAGATGCTACAGGGGGAGTGAGGTGCTACAGGGGGAGTGAGAGATGCTACAGGGGGAGTGAGAGATGCTACAGGGGGAGTGACAGGTGCTACAGAGGGAGTGAGGTGCTACAGGGGGAGTGAGGTGTTACAGGGGGAGTGGGAGATGCTACAGGGGGAGTGAGGTGTTACAGAGGGAATGAGAGATGCTACAGGGGGGAGTGAGGTGTTACAGGGGGAGTGGGAGATGCTACAGGGGGAGTGGGAGATGCTACAGGGGGAGTGAGGTGTTACAGGGGGAGTTAGAGATGCTACAGGGGGAGTGAGGTGTTACAGGGGGAGTGAGGTGTTACACGGGGAGTGAGAGATGCTACAGGGGGAGTGAGGCATTACAGGGGGAGTGAGGTGTTACAGGGGGAGTGGGAGATGCTACAGGGGGAGTGAGGTGCTATGGGGAAGTGAGGTGCTACTGGAAAGTGAGGTGCTAAAGGGGGAGTGAGGTGTTACAGGGGGAGTGAGGTGCTACGGGGAAGTGAGAGGTGCTAAAGGGGGAGTGAGGTGTTACAGGGGGAGTGAGGTGCTACAGGGGAAGTGAGGTGTTACAGGGGGAGTGAGAGATGCTAAAGGGGGAATGAGGTGCTATAGGTGGAGTGAGAGATGCTACAGGGGGAGTGAGATGCTACAGGGGGAGTGACAGATGCTACAGAGGGAGTGAGGTGCTACAGAGGGAGTGAGGTGTTACGGGGGAGTGAGAGATGCTACAGGGGGAGTGAGGTGCTATGGGGAGAGTGAGGTGTTACGGGGAAGTGAGAGGTACTAAGGGGGAGTGAGGTGCTACAGGGGGACTGATGGGTGCTACAGGGGGAGTGAGGTGCTACAGTGGGAGTGATAGGTGCTACAGGAGGAGTGAGGTGCTACGGGGAAGTGAGAGGTGCTAAAGGGGGAGTGAGGTGTTACAGGGGGAGTGAGGTGCTGCAAGGAAGTGAGGTGTTACAGGGGGAGTGAGAGATGCTACAGGGGGAGTGAGGTGCTACAAGGGGAGTGAGAGATGCTACAGGGGGAGTGAGAGATGCTACAGGGGGAGTGAGGTGCTACAGGGGGAGTGACAGGTGCTACAGAGGGAGTGAGGTGCTACAGAGGGAGTGAGGTGTTACAGGGGGAGTGAGAGATGCTACAGGGGGAGTGAGGTGTTACAGGGGGAGTGAGAGATGCAACAGGGGGAGTGACGTGCTACGGGGAAGTGAGGTGCTACAGGGGGAGTGAGGTGTTTCAGGGGGAGTGAGGTGCTATGGGGGAGTGAGGTGCTACAGGGGGAGTGAGGTGCTACAGGGAAGTGAGAGGTGCTAAAGGGGGAGTGAGGTGTTACAGGTGGAGTGAGGTGCTAAGGGGAAGTGAGAGGTACTAAGGGGGAGTGAGGTGCTACAGGGGGACTGACGGGTGCTACAGGGGGAGTGAGGTGCTACAGTGGGAGTGAGGTGCTACGGGGAAGTGAGAGGTGCTAAAGGGGAGTGAGGTGTTTCTGGGGGAATGAGGTGCTACGCGGAAGTGAGAGGTGCTAAAGGGGGAGTGAGGTGTTACAGGGGGAGTGAGGTGCTACAGGGGAAGTGAGAGGTGCTAAAAAGGGGGGGAGTGACAGGTGCTACAGGGGGAGTGACAGGTGCTAAAGGGGGAGAGACAGGTGCTATGGGGAAATTAGGTGCTACAGAGGGAGTGAGAGGTGCTAAACAGGGGGGGAGTGACAGGTGCTAAATGGGGAGTGAGGTGCTACAGGTGGTGTGACAGGTGCTACAGTAGGAGTGAGGTGCTACAGGGGAAGTGAGAGGTGCTAAAGGGGGAGTGAGGTGTTACAGGGGGAGTGATGTGCTACAGGGGAAGTGAGGTGTTACTGGGGGAGTGAGAGATGCTACAGGGGGAGTGAGGTGCTACAGGGGGAGTGAGAGATGCTACAGGGGGAGTGAGAGATGCTACAGGGGGAGTGACAGGTGCTACAGAGGGAGTGAGGTGCTACAGGGGGAGTGAGGTGTTACAGGGGGAGTGGGAGATGCTACAGGGGGAGTGAGGTGTTACAGAGGGAATGAGAGATGCTACAGGGGGGAGTGAGGTGTTACAGGGGGAGTGGGAGATGCTACAGGAGGAGTGGGAGATGCTACAGGGGCAGTGAGGTGTTACTGGGGGAGTTAGAGATGCTACAGGGGGAGTGAGGTGTTACAGGGGGAGTGAGGTGTTACAGGGGGAGTGAGAGATGCTACAGGGGGAGTGAGGCGTTACAGGGGGAGTGAGGTGTTACAGGGGGAGTGGGAGATGCTACAGGGGGAGTGAGGTGCTAAGGGGAAGTGAGGTGCTACTGGAAAGTGAGGTGCTACAGGGGAAGTGAGGTGTTACAAGGGGAGTGAGAGATGCTAAAGGGGGAATGAGGTGCTACAGGTGGAGTGAGAGATGCTACAGGGGGAGTGAGGTGCTACAGGGGGAGTGACAGATGCTACAGAGTGAGTGAGGTGCTACAGAGGGAGTGAGGTGTTACGGGGGAGAGAGAGATGCTACAGGGGGAGTGAGGTGCAATGGGGAGAGTGAGGTGTTACGGGGAAGTGAGAGGTACTAAGGGGGACTTATGGGTGCTACAGGGGGAGTGAGGTGCTACAGTGGGAGTGATAGGTGCTACAGGAGGAGTGAGGTGCTACGGGAGGAGTGAGGTGCTACGGGGAAGTGAGAGGTGCTACAGGGGGAGTGAGAGATGCTACAGGGGGAATGAGGTGCTACAGGGGGAGTGACAGGTGCTACAGAGGGAGTGAGGTGCTACAGAGGGAGTGAGGTTTTACAGGGGGAGTGAGAGATGCTACAGGGGGAGTGAGGTGTTACAGGGGGAGTGAGAGATGCTACAGGGGGAGTGACGTGCTACGGTGAAGTGAGGTGCTACAGGGGGAGTGAGGTGTTTCAGGGGGAGTGAGGTGCTATGGGAGAGTGAGGTGCTACAGGGGGACTGACGGGTGTTACATGGGGAGTGAGGTGCTACAGGGAAGTGAGAGGTGCTAAAGGGGGAGAGAGGTGTTACAGGTGGAGTGAGGTGCTAAGGGGAAGTGAGAGGTACTAAGGGGGAGTGAGGTGCTACAGGGGGACTGACGGGTGCTACAGGGGGAGTGAGGTGCTACAGTGGGAGTGATAGGTGCTACAGGGGGAGTGAGGTGCTACGGGGAAGTGAGAGTTGCTAAAGGGGGAGTGAGGTGTTACTGGGGGAGTGAGGTGCTACAGGGAAGTGAGAGGTGCTAAAGGGGGAGTGAGGTGTGACAGGGGGAGTGAGGTGCTACAGGGGAAGTGAGAGGTGCTAAAAAGGGGGGGAGTGACAGGTGCTACAGGGGGAGTGACAGGTGCTAAAGGGGGAGAGACAGGTGCTATGGGGAAATTAGGTGCTACAGAGGGAGTGAGAGGTGCTACAGGGGAAGTGAGAGGTGCTAAACAGGGGGGGAGTGACAGGTGCTAAATGGGGAGTGAGGTGCTACAGGTGGTGTGACAGGTGCTACAGGGGGAGTGACAGGTGCTACAGGGGGAGTGAGGTGTTACAGAGGGAGTGAGAGATGCTAAAGGGGGAGTGAGGTGTTACAGGGGAAGTGAGGTGTTACAGGGGGAGTGGGAGATGCTACAGGGGGAGTGAGGTGTTACAGGGGGAGTGAGAGATGCTACAGGGGGAGTGAGGTGTTACAGGGGGAGTGGGAGATGCTACAGGGGGAGTGAGGTGTTACATTGGGAGTGAGAGATGCTACAGGGGGAGTGAGGTGTTACAGGGGGAGCGAGGTGTTACAGGGGGAGTTAGGTGTTACAGGGGGAGTGGGAGATGCTACAGGGGGAGTGAGGTGCTATGGGGAAGTGAGGTGCTACTGGGAAGTGAGATGCTAAAGGGGGAGTGAGGTGTAAAAGGGGGTGTGAGGTGCTACAGGGGGACTGACGGGTGCTACTGGGGGAGTGAGGTGCTACAGTGGGAGTGATAGGTGCTACAGGGGGAGTGAGGTGCTACGGGGAAGTGAGAGGTGCTAAAGGGGGAGTGAGGTGTTACTGGGGGAGTGAGGTGCTACGGGGAAGTGAGAGGTGCTAAAGGGGGAGTGAGGTGTTACAGGGTGAGTGAGGTGCTACAGGGGAAGTGAGAGGTGCTAAACAGGGGGGGAGTGACAGGTGCTACAGGGGGAGTGGCAGGTGCTAAAGGGGAAAGACAGGTGCTATGGGGAAATAAGGTGCTACAGAGTGAGTGAGAGGTGCTACAGGGGAAGTGAGAGGTGCTAAACAGGGGGGGAGTGACAGGTGCTAAATGGGGAGTGAGGTGCTACAGGTGGAGTGACAGGTGCTACAGGGGGAGTGAGGTGTTACAGATGGAGTGAGGTGCTACAGGGGGAGTGAGGTGTTACAGGGGGAGTGAGAGATGCTAAAGGGGGAGTGAGGTGTTACAGGGGAAGTGAGGTGTTACAGGGGGAGTGGGAGATGCTATAGGGGGAGTGGGAGATGCTACAGGGGGAGTGAGGTGTTACAGGGGGAGTGAGAGATGCTACAGGGGGAGTGAGGTGTTACAGGGGGAGTGAGGTGTTACAAGGGGAGTGGGAGATGCTACAGGGGGAGTGAGGTGTTACAGGGGGAGTGAGAGATGCTACCGGGGGAGTGAGGTGTTACAGAGGGAGTGAGGTGTTACAGGGGGAGTGGGAGATGCTACAGGGGGAGTGAGGTGCTACGGGGAAGTGAGGTGCTACGGGGAAGTGAGGTGCTACTGGGAAGTGAGGTGCTAAAGGGGTAGTGAGGTGTTACAGGGGGAGTGAGGTACTACGGGGAAGTGAGAGGTGCTAAAGGGGGAGTGAGGTACTACAGGGGAAGTGAGGTGCTACAGGTGGAGTGAGAGATGCTACAGGGGGAGTGAGGTGCTACAGGGGGAGTGACAGGTGCTACAGAGGGAGTGAGGTGCTACAGAGGGAGTGAGGTGTTACGCGGGAGTGAGAGATGCTACAGGGGGAGTGAGGTGTTACAGGGGGAGTGAGAGATGCTACAGGGGGAGTTAGAGATGCTACAGGGGGAGTGAGGTGTTACAGGGGGAGTGAGAGATGCTACAGGGGGAGTGAGGTGCTATGGGGAAGTGAGAGGTACTAAGGGGGAGTGAGGTGGTACAGGGGGACTGACGGGTGCTACAGGGGGAGTGAGGTGCTACAGTGGGAGTGATAGGTGCTACAGGAGGAGTGAGGTGCTACAGGAGGAGTGAGGTGCTACGGGGAAGTGAGAGGTGCTAAAGGGGGAGTGAGGTGTTACAGGGGGAGTGAGATGCTACAGGGGAAGTGAGGTGTTACAGGGGGAGTGAGGGATGCTACAGGGGGAGTGAGGTGCTACAGGGGGGGTGAGAGATGCTACAGGGGGAGTGAGAGATGCTACAGGGGGAGTGAGGAGCTACAGGGGGAGTGACAGGTGCTACAGAGGGAGTGAGGTGCTACAGGGGGAGTGAGGTGTTACAGGGGGAGTGGTAGATGCTACAGGGCGAGTGAGGTGTTACAGGGGGAGTGAGGTGTTACAGGGGGAGTGGGAGATGCTACAGGGGGAGTGAGGTGCTACGGGGAAGTGAAGTGCTACTGGGAAGTGAGGTGCTAAAGCGGGAGTGAGGTGTTACAGGGCGAGTGAGGTGCTACGGGGAAGTGAGGTGTTACAGGGGGAGTGAGGTGCTACAGGGGAAGTGAGGTGTTACAGGGGGAGTGAGAGATGCTAAAGGGGGAATGAGGTGCTACAGGTGGAATGAGAGATGCTACAGGGGGAGTGAGGTGCTACAGGGGGAGTGACAGATGCTACAGAGGGAGTGAGGTGCTACAGAGGGAGTGAGGTGTTACGGGGGAGTGAGAGATGCTAAAGGGGGAGTGAGGTGTTACATGGGGAGTGAGATAAGCTACAGGGGGAGTGAGGTGCTATGGGGAGAGTGAGGTGTTATGGGGAAGTGAGAGGTACTAAGGGGGAGTGAGGTGCTACAGGGGAGTGAGGTGCTACAGTGGAGGTGATAGGTGCTACAGGAGGAGTGAGGTGCTATGGGAGGAGGGAGGTGCTACGGGGAAGTGAGAGGTGCTAAAGGGGAGTGAGGTGTTACAGGGGGAGTGAGGTGCTACAGGGGAAGTGAGGAGTTACAGGGGGAGTGAGAGATGCTACAGGGGGAGTGAGAGATGCTACAGGGGGAGTGAGGTGCTACAAGGGGAGTGACAGGTGCTACAGAGGGAGAGAGGTGCTACAGGGGAAGTGAGGTGTTACAGGGGGAGTGAGAGATGCTACAGGGGGAGTGAGGTGTTACAGGGGGAGTGAGAGATGCTACAGGGGGAGTGAGGTGCTACGGGGAAGTGAGGTGCTACAGGGGGAGTGAGAGATGCTACAGGGGGAGTGAGGTGCTACAGGGGGAGTGACAGGTGCTACAGAGGGAGTGAGGTGTTACGGGGGAGTGAGAGATGCTACAGGGGGAGTGAGGTGTTACAGGGGGAGTGAGATGCTACAGGGGGAGTGAGGTGCTATGGGGAGAGTGAGGTGTTACGGGGAAGTGAGAGGTACTAAGGGGGAGTGAGGTGTTACAGGGGGACTGATGGGTGCTACAGGGGGAGTGAGGTGCTACAGTAGGAGTGAGGTGCTACAGGGGAAGTGAGAGGTGCTAAAGGGGGAGTGAGGTGTTACAGGGGGAGTGATGTGCTACAGGGGAAGTGAGGTGTTACTGGGGGAGTGAGAGATGCTACAGGGGGAGTGAGGTGCTACAGGGGGAGTGAGAGATGCTACAGGGGGAGTGAGAGATGCTACAGGGGGAGTGACAGGTGCTACAGAGGGAGTGAGGTGCTACAGGGGGAGTGAGGTGTTACAGGGGGAGTGGGAGATGCTACAGGGGGAGTGAGGTGTTACAGAGGGAATGAGAGATGCTACAGGGGGGAGTGAGGTGTTACAGGGGGAGTGGGAGATGCTACAGGGGGAGTGGGAGATGCTACAGGGGCAGTGAGGTGTTACTGGGGGAGTGAGGTGTTACAGGGGGAGTGAGGTGTTACAGGGGGAGTGAGAGATGCTACAGGGGGAGTGAGGCGTTACAGGGGGAGTGAGGTGTTACAGGGGGAGTGGGAGATGCTACAGGGGGAGTGAGGTGCTATGGGGAAGTGAGGTGCTACTGGAAAGTGAGGTGCTACAGGGGAAGTGAGGTGTTACAAGGGGAGTGAGAGATGCTAAAGGGGGAATGAGGTGCTACAGGTGGAGTGAGAGATGCTACAGGGGGAGTGAGGTGCTACAGGGGGAGTGACAGATGCTACAGAGTGAGTGAGGTGCTACAGAGGGAGTGAGGTGTTACGGGGGAGAGAGAGATGCTACAGGGGGAGTGAGGTGCAATGGGGAGAGTGAGGTGTTACGGGGAAGTGAGAGGTACTAAGGGGGACTGATGGGTGCTACAGGGGGAGTGAGGTGCTACAGTGGGAGTGATAGGTGCTACAGGAGGAGTGAGGTGCTACGGGAGGAGTGAGGTGCTACGGGGGAGTGAGAGATGCTACAGGGGGAGTGAGGTGCTACAGGGGGAGTGACAGGTGCTACAGAGGGAGTGAGGTGCTACAGAGGGAGTGAGGTGTTACAGGGGGAGTGAGAGATGCTACAGGGGGAGTGAGGTGTTACAGGGGGAGTGAGAGATGCTACAGGGGGAGTGACGTGCTACGGCGAAGTGAGGTGCTACAGGGGGAGTGAGGTGTTTCAGGGGGAGTGAGGTGCTATGGGAGAGTGAGGTGCTACAGGGGGACTGACGGGTGTTACATGGGGAGTGAGGTGCTACAGGGAAGTGAGAGGTGCTAAAGGGGGAGTGAGGTGTTACAGGTGGAGTGAGGTGCTAAGGGGAAGTGAGAGGTACTAAGCGGGAGTGAGGTGCTACAGGGGGACTGACGGGTGCTACAGGGGGAGTGTGGTGCTACAGTGGGAGTGATAGGTGCTACAGGGGGAGTGAGGTGCTACGGGGAAGTGAGAGTTGCTAAAGGGGGAGTGAGGTGTTACTGGGGGAGTGAGGTGCTACAGGGAAGTGAGAGGTGCTAAAGGGGGAGTGAGGTGTTACAGGGGGAGTGAGGTGCTACAGGGGAAGTGAGAGGTGCTATAAAGGGGGGGGAGTGACAGGTGCTACAGGGGGAGTGACAGGTGCTAAAGGAGGAGAGACAGGTGCTCTGGGGAAATTAGGTGCTACAGAGGGAGTGAGAGGTGCTACAGGGGAAGTGAGAGGTGCTAAACAGGGGGGGAGTGACAGGTGCTAAATGGGGAGTGAGGTGCTACAGGTGGTGTGACAGGTGCTACAGGGGGAGTGACAGGTGCTACAGGGGGAGTGAGGTGTTACAGAGGGAGTGAGAGATGCTAAAGGGGGAGTGAGGTGTTACAGGGGGAGTGGGAGATGCTACAGGGGGAGTGAAGTGTTACAGGGGGAGTGAGAGATGCTACAGGGGGAGTGAGGTGTTACAGGGGGAGTGGGAGATGCTACAGGGGGAGTGAGGTGTTACAGGGGTAGTGAGAGATGCTACAGGGGGAGTGAGGTGTTACAGGGGGAGCGAGGTGTTACAGGGGGAGTTAGGTGTTACAGGGGGAGTGGGAGATGCTACAGGGGAGTGAGGTGCTATGGGGAAGTTAGGTGCTATGGGGAAGTGAGGTGCTACTGGGAAGTGAGGTGCTAAAGGGGGTGTGAGGTGCTACAGGGGGACTGACGGGTGCTACTGGGGGAGTGAGGTGCTACAGTGGGAGTGATAGGTGCTACAGGGGGAGTGAGGTGCTACGGGGAAGTGAGAGGTGCTAAAGGGGGAGTGAGGTGTTACTGGGGGAGTGAGGTGCTATGGGGAAGTGAGAGGTGCTAAAGGGGGAGTGAGGTGTTACAGGGTGAGTGAGGTGCTACAGGGGAAGTGAGAGGTGCTAAACAGGGGGGGAGTGACAGGTGCTACAGGGGGAGTGACAGGTGCTAAAGGGGAAAGACAGGTGCTATGGGGAAATAAGGTGTTACAAGGGGAGTGAGAGATGTTAAAGGGGGAATGAGGTGCTACAGGTGGAGTGAGAGATGCTACAGGGGGAGTGAGGTGCTACAGGGGGAGTGACAGATGCTACAGAGTGAGTGAGGTGCTACAGAGGGAGTGAGGTGTTACGGGGGAGAGAGAGATGCTACAGGGGGAGTGAGGTGCAATGGGGAGAGTGAGGTGTTACGGGGAAGTGAGAGGTACTAAGCGGGACTGATGGGTGTTACAGGGGGAGTGAGGTGTTACAGGGGGAGTGGGAGATGCTACAGGGGGAGTGAGGTGCTACGGGGAAGTGAAGTGCTACTGGGAAGTGAGGTGTTACAGGGCGAGTGAGGTGCTACGGGGAAGTGAGAGGTGCTATAGGGGGAGAGAGGTGCTACAGGGGAAGTGAGGTGTTACAGGGGGAGTGAGAGATGCTAAAGGGGGAATGAGGTGCTACAGGTGGAATGAGAGATGCTACAGGGGGAGTGAGGTGCTACAGGGGGAGTGACAGATGCTACAGAGGGAGTGAGGTGCTACAGAGGGAGTGAGGTGTTACGGGGGAGTGAGAGATGCTAAAGGGGGAGTGAGGTGTTACATGGGGAGTGAGATATGCTACAGGGGGAGTGAGGTGCTATGGGGAGAGTGAGGTGTTACGGGGAAGTGAGAGGTACTAAGGGGGAGTGAGGTGCTACAGGGGAGTGAGGTGCTACAGTGGAAGTGATAGGTGCTACAGGAGGAGTGAGGTGCTATGGGAGGAGTGAGGTGCTACGGGGAAGTGAGAGGTGCTAAAGGGGAGTGAGGTGTTACAGGGGGAGTGAGGTGCTACAGGGGAAGTGAGGTGTTACAGGGGGAGTGAGAGATGCTACAGGGGGAGTGAGAGATGCTACAGGGGGAGTGAGGTGCTACAAGGGGAGTGACAGGTGCTACAGAGGGAGAGAGGTGCTACAGGGGAAGTGAGTTGTTACAGGGGGAGTGAGAGATGCTACAGGGGGAGTGAGGTGTTACAGGGGGAGTGAGAGATGCTACAGGGGGAGTGAGGTGCTACGGGGAAGTGAGGTGCTACAGGGGGAGTGAGGTGTTTCAGGGGGAGTGAGGTGCTATGGGGAAGTGAGAGGTAATAAGGGGGAGTGAGGTGCTACAGGGGGAGTGAGGTGCTACGGGGAAATGGGAGGTGCTAAAGTGGGAGTTAGGTGTTACAGGGGGAGTGAGGTGCTACAGGGGAAGTGAGCTGTGCTAAAGAGGGGAGATTGACAGGTGCTACAGGGGGAGTGACAGGTGCTACAGAGGGAGTGAGGTGCTACAGAGGGAGTGAGGTGTTACGGGGGAGTGAGAGATGCTACAGGGGGAGTGAGGTGTTACAGGGGGAGTGAGAGATGCTACAGGGGGAGTGAGAGATGCTACAGGGGGAGTGAGGTGTTACAGGGGGAGTGAGAGATGCTACAGGGGGAGTGAGAGATGCTACAGGGGGAGTGAGGTGCTATGGGGAAGTGAGAGGTACTAAGGGGGAGTGAGGTGGTACAGGGGGACTGACGGGTGCTACAGGGGGAGTGAGGTGCTACAGTGGGAGTGATAGGTGCTACAGGAGGAGTGAGGTGCTACGGGAGGAGTGAGGTGCTACGGGGAAGTGAGAGGTGCTAAAGGGGGAGTGAGGTGTTACAGGGGGAGTGAGATGCTACAAGGGAAGTGAGGTGTTACAGGGGGAGTGAGGGATGCTACAGGGGGAGTGAGGTGCTACAGGGGGGGTGAGAGATGCTACAGGGGGAGTGAGAGATGCTACAGGGGGAGTGAGGAGCTACAGGGGGAGTGACAGGTGCTACAGAGGGAGTGAGGTGCTACAGGGGGAGTGAGGTGTTACAGGGGGAGTTGTAGATGCTACAGGGGGAGTGAGGTGTTACAGGGGGAGTGAGGTGTTACAGGGGGAGTGGGAGATGCTACAGGGGGAGTGAGGTGCTACGGGGAAGTGAAGTGCTACTGGGAAGTGAGGTGCTAAAGCGGGAGTGAGGTGTTACAGGGCGAGTGAGGTGCTACGGGGAAGTGAGAGGTGCTATAGGGGGAGTGAAGTGTTACAGGGGGAGTGAGGTGCTACAGGGGAAGTGAGGTGTTACAGGGGGAGTGAGAGATGCTAAAGGGGGAATGAGGTGCTACAGGTGGAATGAGAGATGCTACAGGGGGAGTGAGGTGCTACAGGGGGAGTGACAGATGCTACAGAGGGAGTGAGGTGCTACAGAGGGAGTGAGGTGTTACGGGGGAGTGAGAGATGCTAAAGGGGGAGTGAGGTGTTACATGGGGAGTGAGATATGCTACAGGGGGAGTGAGGTGCTATGGGGAGAGTGAGGTGTTACGGGGAAGTGAGAGGTACTAAGGGGGGGTGAGGTGCTACAGGGGAGCGAGGTGCTACAGTGGAAGTGATAGGTGCTACAGGAGGAGTGAGGTGCTATGGGAGGAGTGAGGTGCTACGGGGAAGTGAGAGGTGCTAAAGGGGAGTGAGGTGTTACAGGGGGAGTGAGGTGCTACAGGGGAAGTGAGGTGTTACAGGGGGAGTGAGAGATGCTACAGGGGGAGTGAGAGATGCTACAGGGGGAGTGAGGTGCTACAAGGGGAGTGACAGGTGCTACAGAGGGAGAGAGGTGCTACAGGGGAAGTGAGGTGTTACAGGGGGAGTGAGAGATGCTACAGGGGGAGTGAGGTGTTACAGGGGGAGTGAGAGATGCTACAGGGGGAGTGAGGTGCTACGGGGAAGTGAGGTGCTACAGGGGGAGTGAGGTGTTTCAGGGGGAGTGAGGTGCTATGGGGAAGTGAGAGGTAATAAGGGGGAGTGAGGTGCTACAGGGGGAGTGATAGGTGCTACAGGGGGAGTGAGGTGCTACGGGGAAATGGGAGGTGCTAAAGTGGGAGTGAGGTGTTACAGGGGGAGTGAGGTGCTACAGGGGAAGTGAGCTGTGCCAAAGAGGGGAGATTGACAGGTGCTACAGGGGGAGTGACAGGTGCTACAGGGGGAGAGACAGGTGCTATGGGGAAATGAGGTGCAAAAGGGGTAGTGAGGTGCTACAGAGGGAGTGAGGGGTGCTACAGGGGGAGTGACAGGTGCTATAGGGGGAGTGAGGTGCTACAGGGGGAGTGAGAGATGCTACAAGGTGAGTGACAGGTGCTACAGGGGGAGTGACAGGTGCTACAGAGGGAGTGAGGTGTTACAGGGGGAGTGAGGTGCTACAGGGGGAGTGAGGTGCTACAGGGGGAGTGACAGGTGCTACAGGGAGAGTGAGGTGCTACAGGGGGAGTGAGGTGCTACAGGGGGAGTGACAGGCTCTACAGTGGGAGTGAGGTGCTACAGGGGAAGTGAGGTGTTACAGGGGGAGTGAGATGTTACAGGGGGAGTGAGGTCTTACATGGGGAGTGAGGTGTTACAGGGGGAGTGAGAGATTTTACAGGGGGAGTGAGGTGGTACGGGGAAGTGAGGTGCTACAGGGGGAGTGAGGTGTTACAGGGTTATTGAGAGATGCTACAGGTCGAGTGACACGTGCTACAGGGGGAGTGAGGTGTTACAGGGGGAGTGAGAGGTGCTAAAGGGGGAGTGAGGTGTTACAGGGGGAGTGAGGTGCTACAGGGGGAGTGAGGTGTTACAGGGGAAGTGAGGTGCTACAGGGGGAGTGTGGTGTTACTGGGGGAGTGAGAGATGCTACAGGTCGAGTGACACGTGCTACAGGGGGATTGAGGTGCTACAGGGGGAGTGAGGTGCTACAGGGGGAGTGACAGGTGCTACAGAGGGAGTGAGGTGCTACAGGGGGAGTGAGGTGCTACAGGGGGAGTGAGGTGTTACAGGGGGAGTGAGAGATGCTACAGGGGCAGTGAGGTGTTACAGAGGGAGTGAGGTGTTACAGGGGGATTGAGAGATGCTACAGGGGGAGTGAGGTGCTATGGGGAAGTGAGGTGCTACAGGGGGAGTGAGAGATGCTACAGGGGGACTGACAGGTGCTACAGGGGGAGTGAGGTTTTACAGGGGGAGTGAGAGATGCTACAGGGGGAGTGACAGGTGCTACAGGGGGAGTGAGTTGTTACAGTGGGAGAGAGAGATAGTACAGGGGGAGTGAGGTGTTACAGGGGGAGTGAGAGATGCTACAGGGGGAGTGAGGTGCTCCGGGGGGAGTGAGAGATGCTACAGGGGGAGTGAGGTGCTACGGGGAAGTGAGGTGCTACCGGGGGAGTGAGAGATGCTACAGGGGGAATGACAGGTGCTACAGGGGGAGTGAGAGGTGCTACAGGGGGAGTGAGGGGTGTGAGATGCTACAAGGTGAGGGGAGTAAGAGGTGCTATGAGGTGAGGTGAGGGGAGTCAGAGGTGCTATGAGGTGAGGGGAGTGAGGTGCTACATGGTGAGGAGAGTTAGGTGCTATACACGTATATACATTTATATATATATATACACTCTGGTTGAGACCTGAGTTGGGGGCCCCTTAAGAATTTTCCTATGTGACCCACAAAGTTGTAGTTATGCCCCTGGGTGTATTCCTCTTAATAAGGTACACCCCGATTCACACAGAGGGTGATCACATCTGGTGAAGGTTACCGATATGAAATAATATTGCACTAGGAGATGCTCTTTCTCCACCTTTTGTTTTGAAATATATATATATATATTAGGGGTGTGCACCGGCCACTTTTCGTGTTTTGTGTTTTGGTTTTGGATCTGGATCTTTCTTCATGTTTTGGATCTGGATTGGTTTTGCCAAAACCACCCTTCCGTGTTTTGGGTTCTGGGTTTTGTGTTTTGGATCTGTTTTGGTTCTGTATTTTTTTTAAAAAAAGCATAAAAACAGCTAAAATCACAGAATTTATGGGGTTTTCTGCTCCTATGCTATTATTAACCTCAATAACCTTCATTTCCACTCATTTCCAGTCTATTCTGAACACCTCACACCTCACAATATTGTTTTTATGGCAAAAAGGTTGCACCTAGGTAGCTGGATGACTATGCTAAGCGACACGAGTGGGCGGCACAAACACGTGGCCCATCTAGGAGTGACACTGCAGTGGCAGACAGGATGGCAGTTTGAAAAACTAGGCTCCAAACAGTACATACTGCAAAGAAAAAAAAGAGGTGCAAGATGGAATTGTCCTTGGGCCCTCCCACCCACCCTTATGTTGTATAAATAGGACATGCACACTTAACAAACCAATCATTTCAGCGCCAGGGTCTGCCACATGACTGTGGCTGAAATGATTGGTTCGTTTGGGCCCCCACAAAACAAGCTGGCAATTAATCTGTCCCTGCACAAACTGGTTCTACGGAGGCAAGATGTCGTCCTCATCTTCCTCATCCACCGATTCCTTGGATAAAACAGGAAAAAGGGATTTAGGTGACCCTGGACTGCTTACGGTCTGAGCCAAAGTTTCTGAACTTGACAGTAACTTTTTATGAACGCGCTGCAGGTGCCGTATAAGGGAGGATGTTCCTAGGTGGTTAACGTCCCTACCCCTACTTATTTCACCTTTACATATGGTACATATGGCAAGACAGTTGTTGTCCAGATTTGGATAGAAATATTGCCAGACCAAAGAGGTGGAATGTTTGGTCTTCTGCCCAGGCATGACCGTGATGGGCTTTTTCATCCCACAGACAACAACTGTCTCCCCCGGAGCCTGATTTAAACAAACCACATCACCATCAGAATCCTCCTCGCCAACTTCCTCCTCAGTTCCAGCTACACCAGTATCCTCATCCTGTTGTACTTCAACAGTGACATCTTCAATTTGCATATCAGCAAGTGGACTGTGGGTGCTCCTTTCAGCACTTGCAGGGGGCGTGCAAATGGTGGAAAGAGCCACCTCTTCCCGTCCAGTGCTGGGAAGGTCAGGCATCGCAACCGCCACCACACTTGGACTCTCCTTGGGGATTTGTGATATCTTCTTAGAACGCACAGTTCTTCGCTGTGCTTTTGCCAGCTTAACTCGTTTGATTTTTTTAGCGGGAGGAGGGCTTCCATCATCATGTGAAGCTGAACCACTAGTCATGAACATAGGGAAAGACCTTAGCCGTTCCTTGCCACTCCGTGTCATAAATGGCTTATTGGCAAGTTTACGTTTCTCTTCAGATGATTTAAATGTTTTTTTCAAGGTCATTTTAATGAACTTTGTCATTTGGGATTGTATGTGCCCTCTACTATGACATTGGGCATCGGCCTTGGCAGACGACGTTGATGGCATGTTATCGTCTATGTCATGACTAGTGGCAGCAGCTTCAGCACTAGGAGTTAGTGGTTCTTAATCTTTCCCTATTTTATTTTTATCGGAGAAAGTTTGGTCCTCCATTTATGTTATATTGATATATACGTGCGGCTAAGGCGCACACAAACACAGAAAATATTTTTTTATGTTTGTTGGAGACTAGTGCACTTTGTGGGTTACACCACCCTTTAAGAAATGAGCCAGCCGGCCCTTTACTTATGGGACACAGGCACACGCTTGGCTCTACTTTGTTGATGCACGTGCGGCTACTGCGCACACAATTCACAAACAACGAAAAAATGTTTTATTTGGTTTGGAGTGTACTTTGGGGGTTACAGCACCCTTTAACGGTCAAGCCAGCCAGCCCTTTACTTATGACACAGGCGCACGCTTGGCACTACTTTGATGATGCACGTGCGGCTACTGCGCACACAATTCACAAACACAGAAAAATTTTTTTTATTTGGTTTGGAGTGTACTTTGGGGGTTACAGCACCCTTTAACGGTCAAGCCAGCTGGCCCTTTACTTATGACACAGGCGCACGCTTGGCACTACTTTGTTGATGCACGTGCGGATACTGCGCACACAATTCACAAACACAGAAAATATTTTTTTATTTGGTTTGGAGTGTACTTTGGGGGTTACAGCACCCTTTAACGGTCAAGCCAGCCGGCCCTTTACTTATGACACAGGCGCACGCTTGGCACTACTTTGTTGATGCACGTGCGGCTACTGCGCACACAATTCACAAACACAGAAAAATTTTTTTATTTG
This sequence comes from Taudactylus pleione, assembly GCA_031769625.1. Taxonomy (NCBI): domain Eukaryota; kingdom Metazoa; phylum Chordata; class Amphibia; order Anura; family Myobatrachidae; genus Taudactylus; species Taudactylus pleione. The sequence continues at coordinate 1,897,095 of JAUIMM010000759.1, read as the reverse complement.
GTTTTGAGTGTACTTTGGGGGTTACAGCACCCTTTAACGGTCAAGCCAGCCAGCCCTTTACTTATGACACAGGCGCACGCTTGGCACTACTTTGATGATGCACGTGCGGCTACTGCGCAAACAATTCACAAACACAGAAAAAAATTTTTTATTTGGTTTGGAGTGTACTTTGGGGGTTACAGCACCCTTTAACGGTCAAGCCAGCCGGCCCTTTACTTATGACACAGGCGCACGCTTGGCACTACTTTGTTGATGCACGTGCGGATACTGCGCACACAAATCACAAACACAGAAAATATTTTTTTATTTGGTTTGGAGTGTACTTTGGGGGTTACAGCACCCTTTAACGGTCAAGCCAGCCGGCCCTTTACTTATGACACAGGCGCACGCTTGGCACTACTTTGTTGATGCACGTGCGGCTACTGCGCACACAATTCACAAACACAGAAAATATTTTTTTATTTGGTTTGGACTGGAGTGTTCTTTGGGGGTTACAGCACCCTTTAACGGTCAAGCCAGCCGGCCCTTACTTATGACACAGGCGCACGCTTGGCACTACTTTGTTGATGCACGTGCGGCTACTGCGCACACAATTCACAAACACAGAAAAAAAATTTTTTTGGTTTGGAGTGTACTTTGGGGGTTACAGCACCCTTTAACGGTCAAGCCAGCCAGCCCTTTACTTATGACACAGGCGCACGCTTGGCACTACTTTGATGATGCACGTGCGGCTACTGCGCACACAATTCACAAACACAGAAAATATTTTTTTATTTGGTTTGGAGTGTACTTTGGGGTTTACAGCACCCTTTAACGGTCAAGCCAGCCGGCCCTTTACTTATGACACAGGCGCACGCTTGGCACTACTTTGTTGATGCACGTGCGGCTACTGCGCACACAATTCACAAACACAGAAAATATTTTTTTATTTGGTTTGGACTGGAGTGTACTTTGGGGGTTACAGCACTCTTTAACTGTCAAGCCAGGGGGCCCTTTACTTATGACACAGGCGCACGCTTGGCACTACTTTGTTGATGCACTTGCGGCTACTGCGCACACAATTCACAAACACAGAAAAAAAAAATTTATTTGGTTTGGAGTGTAGTTTGGGGGTTACAGCACCCTTTAACGGTCAAGCCAGCCGGCCCTTTACTTATGACACAGGCGCATGCTTGGCACTACTTTGTTGATGCACGTGCGGCTACTGCGCACACAATTCACAAACACAGAAAAAATATTTTTTTTTAGCACTTGGGGGGAGCACCCCTGACGAACAGAGCACCCCCTGGACAACACTACAGCACCCCTTTAGGACTGGGACACTGCACAGGACTTTGGAGTGGACACAGCCCCTATGGACAACTGACTGCACAACACAGTCCAGCCAGCCCCTATGGACTTTGAAGTAGTGGACACAGCCCCTATTAACAACAGCAGCACAGCACAACACAGCCAGCCCCTATGGACTTTGAAGTAGTGGACACAGCCCCTATGGACAACAGCAGCACAGCACAGCACAGAACAGCACAACACTACTCTGCACTACACTACACTACACAGCCCAGCCAGCCCTAACTCCCACCCTCCCTCTTCACTGTCCACAGCCGAGTGAGAAAATGGCGCCGACGCGGGTACCTTATATAGGATCCAATACCCGCGAGACTCGGAAGGCGGGATGATGACGTTTTGCCTCGATTTCAGAATCCGAGTCAGGCGGGAAAAGTCGAGCCTGACTCGGATCGGACTCGGATCGGGGGGGCTCGGGGGGGGTTCGGATTTCAGAAATCCAAACCCGCTCACCCCTAATATATATATATATATATATATATACACACACACAGTTACAAAACACGGTGGCACTCTACAAAATTTATGTATTCAAATGCGCATGTTGGACACCAACGTTTCGGGACCACCAAGTGTTACCTTGACAAAGGGACATTGTGGTCCCGAAATGTTGCTGTGAGTGAAGCCTCTGAGTGCCGCTGTCTTTGTAGCTGCTTGTGGACTGTACTTATGTGGAGGGCACCAGAGCTGCTGAACGCTGCTTAGAGTGAGTGCCGATCCAAACAGGATACACAATGCCCACAGTAGTGCCCCTTATACAATTACGACTGTAGTAGTGCCCCTTACGCAATGTCTACTGTAATAGTGCCCCTTATGCACAATTCCCACAGTAGTGCCCCTTATACAATGACTGTACTAGTGCCACCTATACAATGATGACTGTAGTAGTGCCCCCTGTAGTAGTGCCCCTTATGCAATGCCCCCAGGAGTAGTGCCAATTATGCAGTTCCCCCTGTAGTAGTGCTCCTTATGCAATGCCCCCAGGAGTAGTGCCAATTATGCAGTTCCCCCTGTAGTAGTGCCCTTTGATGCAATACCCCCTGTAGTTGTGCTCAATATGCAATGCCCCTGATATAGAGCCCATTATGCTGTACCCCCAGTAGTGCCCCTTATACTGTACCACCAGTAGCTCCCCTTATGCAGTGCACCCAGTAAAGTCCCTTATGCAGTGCCCCCAGTAATGCCCCTTATGTAGTGGCCCCAAAAATGCCCCTTATTTAGTGGCCCCAGTAATGCCGCTTATTCAGTGGTCCCAGTAATGCCCCTTATTCAATGACCCCAGTAATGCCCCTTATTCAGTGGTCCCAGTAATGCCCCTTATTCAGTGGCCCCAGTAATGCCCCTTATTCAGTGGCCCCAGTAATACCCCTTATTCAGTGGCCCCAGTAATGCCCCTTATTCTGTGGCCCCAGTAATGCCCCTTATTCTGTGGTCCCAGTAATACCCCTTATTCAGTGGCCCCAGTAATGCCCCTTATTCAGTGGCCTCAGTAATGCCCCTTATTCTGTGGCCCCAGTAATGCCCCTTATTCTGTAACCCCAGTAATGCCCCTTATTCAGTGGCCAGTAATGCCCCTTATTCAGTGGTCCCAGTAATGCCCCTTATGCTGTGCCCCTTCCCTGTGCACTGTGCATTACTTACCCTCTCTTCTCGACCTGCCCTGCACTCGGGGTGTTTGGGTCTGTCACTTGCTAATAAATGGTCCTCTGTCTGGCAGCGCTCACAGTCGTAGTCCTTCTGGCTCCTTCTTCTTCTCCCGCAGGCTCCCAGAAGCACAAGCGGAGCCAGCGTTCAGCGCGCAATGACGTCATCGCGGCCGGCGTCCAGCACCACACACAAGCACAGAGATTCTCTGTGCCTGTGTGTGTCTCTGGATGCCGGCCGTGATGCCAGAATTAGCTGAGCCCTGGTGGCGGCGTGAAGGACCAGCGGCATCCAGCTCATGGAGTCGGCGGGGAACAAGTGCGGTGGTAAGAGGGAAGGGGGTGTGCGGTGGGGACGTGTCTGAGAAGGGTGCGGCCCGCGGGTGTGAGTGCTGCTCTTCTTGGTGTCACCTCTTTGAAGGGTGACACCCAGTGCGGGCCGCACCCCCCGCACCTACCTAGTGACGCCACTGGCTGCCGGATGACCTATATGATATAGGTAGCACAGACAGGGTTAATACAAGATACCTTTGATTACCATTTCTTCAAAAATAGAGAAAAATGAACATAAGTAAGTTTATAATTAGTACTATGAGAATTCAACACTGGAGTGATATTCTTATTGAGACGGCCACCTTATAACTTAAGTTAACATTCTATCTATTGTAATTTAGAATCCCAATTTTTGTTAATACTAGATCAAAGTAAATCTCTTATAAACACAACAAAAGAATCTACTGTCTAGACTTCTAAGAAGTTTCAAAGGAAAAAAAACCTGTTCTTATTGGCATATAGTGACTATTCTGAATCGAATTCCGAAAACCAATATTTACTGTAAACAAAGACATCTTACTTTCCTGAAATGCACACTGATTAATATAGTACATTACAAAATCATGAAACCACCTAAGTATCTAAAATGTTAATAATTGCTCTTTTATAGCAATGATAAATTATTTTGCTTAAACCATTACTTTTTACATTAATCTCACCAATTTCAGTCATGGCTGATTTTACAGTGGGTTAATTTTTCTTCTTCAATACATATTTTAAAGTGCCTTAACACAGGGGAAAAACAATATTACTTGTTACATTTTTATTATTATTTTAATTATCGGCTTGTACCATCATAAGGCGGTGGTGGTGGTGCGCATGCGCTATTCCCTTTGCTATTGGAAGTGCTACCTTACGGTGTGTGCGCATTCCCATGAGGCATGCACACAACGCTGTTTTGAGTCACGTTTGCGCCACTCAGCCACATGTTTCTCTCGTGCTGCCACAATTTTAAACAGTCATTGTATTTTACACGTGTCTTCAGGGATTTGACTACACATATTCTATCTCTTAAATTATTTAGCACCTCAAAATTGAAACTGCCAATTTTAAGGAAAGGCTGCAAACATACCTTAGGTCATCTTAACCCATACATCACAGTACGCAATTGCGTACGTACCATACTTTGTATACATTATATGCCATGTCAAACCTGTCTGTCCTTCCAAAAGCAGCGCATCATCTAACATGTCCACTGTTTGTTTATCACCCATCTTGGGCCAAAATTCTGAACTTTTCAATAGAGATTTAGACCGGTGGACGAATTCACAGTCAACCTACACATCAAGCAGCAGAATGCCACCTATACAATATTCTGCCTTCCGGATAGGGAACACACAGTACCCCAACCAAATACTTTTTCGAGTACTTTCCACTGCTAGAATTTAAGAGTTCAATAACCCTTACCCTTTTCAGTGATTTCCTCCAACACAACTCAGTTCATAATCACGGTCTACCCCAACCGTGCGGTTCAATCGCAATGCCCAAAGAACCTAACTGATCAATGGAATTTGCGATCACATTGAGAGCCAATTTGAACTCTTGGGAACACACAGTACCCCTAGCAATAGGGAACACACAGTACCTCTGTTCTGCAATACACCTGCTATGTGTACCCTAGGAAACACATAGTACTCCTAGCTCTAGGGAACACACAGTACCCCTATTCTCATCACAAATATAAATTCGCTTTCATACACCTTTTGTTTTCTGCACAGAAAAACTTTTACTTAACCGTGGCAGGTTACAATTTAAAGGGGTTAGCCAGTTAACCACGTTATGCACATAGCAAGACTATTTATCAAAATGACTGTTTAACCCATGGCAGTATTACCGGATACACGTGTATGCTATTGTGCGACCAGTCGCATACACAATAATGCAACTGATACACAAAAGCACGAAATAAAAACTATGCTATTGTGCGACTAGTCGCATACACAATAACACACAAAGCGTGAACAGACAATAAAAGAAACAAGCCTTTCTCTCTTGTCCCCGGTTCTTAATTAGCGCCCCTTAAAATCACACAATAAAGGACATCGATTTCACAACACTGAATGGTAGCAGGGTTTCGAACACAGTGCGTTCTTGCCTGCTCATGGCGCCTTCCACCCTTTGGTGTGGAATCGAGGTCCGTAGGCTATTGTGCTTACTGCGGTGGCGTGATATCAGCTGCGAGCCCCCATCTATTGATACCCCTAAATCTATATACCCTCAATGTCACTATTTAGCGCTACAAGTAAGAAATAATTGCTTTCCAATCCAATTGTGGTTCCAAAACACAAAACTTTATATTGCAATATAAAAAGAAAGTTACACGCTTAGATCTAACACAATTAGCGCAAAAAGCAAGTAAATACAAAGGTACAAACCGATACATATGCGTGCGCACTGGCCCAGTATGCAGTATTTCAATCCTGAATCTGCGGTCACCTTCACCCAAGGATATGGAGAAATGACTGACTACTGCCCCAGCTCACAAGCATATATTTGGTACAGGTTTCAGAGACAACAAAGGCAAGTAATAACAGATGCTCATTGGTTCTTGCTTCAGGTCACTCCGTTCATTGGTTAGTTAATATGGTGTCATCAGAGCTATGGATCAGCTATCCAACTGCTTCTTTGTGTAGGTTTCCCTCTGAAGAACTAATAAAAAACAATACATACAGAGATACTTTCTAACCTATAATTCATATCTAGCGAATGCCTGCTGCGATCTACTTGTCAATGGAACTGAAGATCTACAAATAAACAGGGATTTAGAATGGTACCAAACAGAACATGTCTACTAGCTTCTGTACCTTAAATGTAATATACATACATTTCACAACATAATTATATGCTACTAAAACCTCTAATATCACGTTTAATGTGAAGGAACCTTTTTATAAGTTATTGTATGTGTAAGTGTGAGAATATTGTGTAGTTTCACTAGTTTGCATTGCGCGTATGTGTGGGTTTGTGCGCACTTGAAAGGTGCGTGCATATGTGTATGCAAGTAAGTCTATGTGTGTGTGTTATCTAATTCACTGTATTTGTGATGGATTAATATATATATTATCCATTTCTGACATACTTCAACAAGCTGCCCAAACTACAGTAAAAGGAGTCACAAGCAGCAAGGTTCACTTCCAAGCAGGGGGAGACCCCCAGCTGTTTGCCATTGCCACCCTGTCTGGTAGCTTGCGACAGGTTTTTCTCCAGTTAATTAAAATGTAGGTGTCAGTTCCTATGAACCAAAACAGTACTGAACAAAAAGGTATACAATTGCTAACGATCTGCAGGTTTCAGACAATGATTCCTAACTTTGCATTTAAACTTTGTGTTACATTTTTAATTATTTGTTTCAAGCATATTGTATTAGTATGCAGAGTTTCTCAAAACACTCACAGACATACACATCAAAACCTGTCTTCCAACTAAACCTTGTAGTAATATAAACATATATTTGTGCATATCGGAATTGCACTGACACAGAGTAGCATCCAAGCAATTCGTCAACAGACCATGGACGACTAAATCGTCAGATAACAATTGCAAGCAATCATATCCAATTATCTGACCTCGACAAAAATAATACACACACTACCGATTAGAAGATTTAGAACACCCTATTTTTCCCAGTTTTTATTGAAATTTAAACAATTCATGTCAGTGAATAAACAAAGCTAAACAGTAAACTGCTAGAAGTTTTTTTTAAAAAAAGCTTAGGGTAGCAAAATATAAATTTCATAGTTATTAAAAAAACAAAACAAGTAATGAGCTGATAATTTACAGCCATTCTGCAAGTATAAAAAAAAAGACTTGCCAATGGGCTACTAATGGTGAAGGTCATATGGGCAAAGATTTTAAATCATTGGTTAATCACAGTTATGTATTCTGTTGTGATAGTACAGTACCTCATAGTGTGGGGAGGAATAGGCGGCTTGTAATATCGAATCATCCTCCATTTGTTTGTCACACAGCATCTGCAGCACTCGTAAAACTCAGGTGAGATAGTAATCTCGAATCAAATCACCATCAATCCAAATCGGAAGTACTTTTCACCTAAAACATACATCTCTCAAATTTACCAAAAATCAGGATGACAAGCTCGGGTGAGGTAGGAGCTAACTCTCTGTCAAAATCACTTTTGAAACTCTCAACCCCCTGAGCTGCCAGATGGTCAGAAATATACACAAATCATTGTGATTTGAGTATGTTTCTTTCTGTAAATGGTTAAAATAGGGTTAATTTGTAAAAAAAAATGATGTGAGGTCCCCCCCCCAAAAGACTAACCAGCCTCAGGCTTGCCAGCCTGTCCTGGTTCTTAATTTACAGGGAAAAAAATGTGTAGGGTTCCACTGTAAATTACGAACCAACAACAGGCAGTAGGGACAGAGCTGGTTTTAAATATTCGGAGAAAAAAATTGACGTGAGGTCCCCCATATGTTTAAAGCCAGCCCTGGGCCCTTTACAATGGGGGATTGATGCCGCAGCCAGGGGTGCCCTTTCACCGTGCCCCCTAGCCGCAGAATCAGCCCTGACCATTAGTCAACCCAAGCCAGGGATCCCTGGGGAGTTGGGGACCCCCCCAATAAAGGGGTCACCCTCTCCGGGAAGCAATCGGGAAGCCGACTGCCTAAATACCGGCAGCTAGCTTCCCGACTGTCTTATCCCGGCATGGGTGAAATGCCAGGCATCTAGATGTAGACGCCCACATTTCCCAGATGCCGGGAGACCGGCGCCCGGCATCACGATCGTAGTGATGCCGGGCGCCGCGAGCGGACAGCCGCGGGGGGAGGGGACTTAGGGTTAGGCACCCCCCTGGGAGGGTTAGGGGTAGGCTAGGGGGAGGGAGGGTTAGGCACCCCCGGGGGGGACTTAGGGTTAGGCACCCCCCCAGGGGACTAGGTTTAGGCAGCGGGGAAGAGGGTGGTTAGGGTTAGGCACTGAGATGGGGGATTAGGGGTAGGCACTTGGGGGGAAGTTAGGGTTAGGCACCCCTAAGGAGGGTTAGGGGGTTAGGTTAGTACATACTTACCTATCCACGATCGGGATTTCCAGCGCTGTCGGGCTTCTGCTGCTTCCCACTCTGCTCCTGTAGGGCTGCTGGTGGTATATCATACCCACTTCCCCTCTCCAGGGCACCCCTGGCCTAGGCTGATAGCCTGGGGCTATCCACGCCACCCCTGGGTGGTGGGTTGCGGGTTGATAGTGTTAGGTGTAGTGTAAAAATTAGAATTTTCATCATTGTCTTTACAGTGGAACTACAGATCCCAGCAAGCCTCCCCCGCATGCTGGTACTTGGAGAACCACAAGTACCATCATGCGGAGCATTAAGGGCTCACTGGTACCTGTAGTTAACCTGTAAAGAAATGGTTAATAAAACACACAACACATGCTTTATTGCATCCTTAAACACACTTACACATATTCACCTGTTTCCAGATGTTCATGTCCCCTTGTCACTGTAAAGTATCCCATCGAACTACCTGTAAAAAAAAGATCCAATACTCAAATTTATGTCCCTCGTTGTTCTCCGCAGAAATCCAGTATGTGCCCCGGATACAGCTTCTGCATGCTGTTACACTGCGCTAATGTCTACTCATGGGAATGAGTTGACATCAGTCCCGGGTTGCCGGCCAATCAGCGGCGGCTAACATTAGCGGCCGCTCATTGGTTGGGACCCACGTGGGCTTAACCAATGAGTGGCTCCTCCACGTGGGTCCCAGCCAATGAGCGGTCGCTAATGTTAGCCACCACTGATTGGCCGGCGGCCCGGGACTGATGTCAACTCGATCCCACGAGCAGACATTAGCGCAGTGTATCAGCATGCAGAAGCTGTATCCGGGGCATGTACTGGATTTCTGCAGAGAACATCGAGGGACATAAAGGTGAGTAATGGATATTTTTTTTACAGGTAATTCGATGGGATACTTTTCGTTGACAAGGGGACATGAACATCTGGAAACAGGTGAGTATGTGTAAGTGTGTGTATGGATGCAATAAAGCTTTATTTTCACAGTGTGTTGTGTGTTTTATTAACCATTTCTTTACAGGTGTACTACAGGTACCAGTGGGCCCTTAATGCCGCGCATGCTGGTACTTTTGTTCTCCAAGTACCAGCATGCGGGGATGGCTTGCTGGGAGTTCCACTGTAAAGACAATGATGAAAATTCCCCAGGGGTGGTGGAGATAGCCCCGGGCTATCAGCCTAGGCCAGGGGTGCCCTGGAGAGGGTGACCCTTTTATTGGGGGGGTCCCAAACTCCCCAGGGATCCCTGGCCTGGGCTAACGGTCAGGGCTGATGCTGCAGCTGGGGGGCCCGGTGAAAGGACACCCCTGGCTGTGGCATCAGTCCCCCATTAGAAAGGGTCCAGGGCTGATTTTTAAATATACGGGGGACCTCACGTCAGGGCTGGTTAGTGTTTTGGGGGGGACCTCACGTCATTTAAAAAAAAAAACATTTATCTATTTTTTACAAGTCTTAACACACAAGCAGCAAGCACATATCTCACTGCTATGTGCTGGCTGCTAGCTCGGGAGAGATTTGCAGAGAGAAAACACTGCAATCTTGGGTGAGTAATCTCCTGCAAAACGAGTTACTCAGGAGAGATATCTTGTTCTGCTTCACCATAGGCAAAAACGCCTGTTGGTAAATTTGGTAAAAAAAAAAGGGATTAAATCACCCGAATTTTGGCGAGTACCAGCGAGATAATTCACTTTGGAAATCGGGACCATCTCAAATCTTAGTAAATTTACCCCCTGCAAAGGCTGCAATGAAAAGGCCACTACCAATCCAGATGTTCCACCATGCCACTTCATACCATTTACTAAGGAACTCTTCCTTGCATCAGGCTGGTTAATACCATCATTTAAGAGTAACTCACTCCACTCTGGAGATTATATATAATCCAGCATCTGCAATACTCTACTAAACAACATGATGCCTACTCTCGGATGGGTCCGCACAGGTTGCAGTGAAAAGGCCACCATTAATCTGGATATTTCCACCGTACCACTTCACACCATTTAGGAAGGAACCTTTCCTTGCATCATATTTGGTAATACCAACAATTTGGAGAGACTCACTCTGGTCTGGAGTTCACAATACAGCATCCCGTGACAAGATGCCTACTCTCGTACAGGTCTGCACAAGCTGCAGTGAAAAAGGCAGGGCTGCCATCAGAAATTGTGCAGGACTGACAAAATAGGCAGCCCCCCCTCAGTTTATGCTTCAAATGTTTTGGGCAAAAAAATTAAAAGTGGAATAAAGCTTAGAAAGCACTCCCTTTCCCTATCCATAAATCTTTTGCACAGATGAAGATCTGAAGATCCACAAAGACTGGGGACATATTTATAAACATATTAGAACTAGCAGTAGTAGCAAAAATTTAATTTGAATGCCAGCTCCTTCTGTCTCTCCAACCCCTTAGTGTCTCTCCAGTTGTAGCCAGCTCCCTTCTGTGTCTCCAGCCCCAGCCAGTCTCTTTCTGTCTCTCCAGTCCAGCCCTGCTTTGACTCACTTACTCTTGTCTCCAGCCCCAGGCCACCTGCTTTTTCTCACTCACTCTTGTCTCCAGCCCCAGCCAGTCCCCTCTGTCTCTTCAGCCCAACCCTGCTTTGTCTCTCTCTCTTTTGTCTCCAGCTACAGGCCTCCTTCTTTGTCTCCCTACTTTTGTCTCCAGGCCCCCAGCCCTAGCCAGACCCCTTTATTCTCTCCAGCCCAGTACTGCTTTATTTATCATACTCTCATGCTTCCAATCCCAGCTAGCCCCCTTCTGTCTCTCCAGCCCAGCCCTGCTTTGTCTCACTCTCTTTTGTCTCCAGGCCCGAAGCCGCTGTCAGCTCCCTTCTATCTCTCCAGTTGAGCCCTGCTATGTCTCACTCGCTCTTGTCTCCAGTGGTAGCCCCAGTCACAGCTAGCCCCATTTCATCTTTCCAGCCCAGCCCTGCTTTGTCCAACTCTTGTCTCCATCCCTAACCACAGCCAGCCCCCACACTTACCTTCTTCTTGTTGTGCATCATGCACTGCAGCTCCTCTTTCTTTCAGCAGTGCAACGTGATGTCAAGATGCCACGCACATTGGGTCTACAAAGAAAAATACATTTTATGCATAGCGTTGGTGGTAGAAGCTGGTTGTGCCTGGTTGGGCAGAGGGATTGCAGGCTGTGGGATTTCAGGCAGCAGGTAGCAGGTGGGCCCCCCTTTCTGTCCAGGCCTGGGACTCCAGTCCTGGAAGTCTGTCTATGATGGCAGTGTGTTACATGTGCCTCTGCGGCTCTCTGCCTGATTGGCTCTCAATTGTTATCCTAGCTACCTGGACTCTGGCTGCTATGTGCAGTTGCTCACCTGTTGGTAGTCTAATAACCTGACCTCAGCCTGATGGACCAATCATTAGGGATTCAAGTCAGTTCCTGCTTGCCGTTGATATTAATAAGTTTCTGCAGCTAGTGGATGTTCATGTGGTCGCTGCACGCTGTGCAGTTCCTAGCTCCTGAACCTTTGTTCCTGTGTCCAGTATCTTGCCATTGTATACCTTTGCTCTCAGACCCAGTCCTCAGTGTCCTGTCCCTGCCAGTCCTACTCCTGAGTCCTGCTGGATTCTGGCCTGTTCCTTTGTCTTGCCAAGACCCTCCAGCTTACCTTCTGTGTCACCTCCGGTTTTTGTCTAGTCCTAGCGTGTACAAGTAGATGCATCCTGCCAGTTCAACTATATCAAGTACTCATTCTGCTACAAATTCCAACCACCTGCCAGTTCAACCATTGCATGTACTGATTCTGTTACAAACTCCAACCTGCATTCACCTGTCAGTTCAACCATATCAAATACTGGTTCTGCTACAAACTCCCACCTGCATCCTGAGTAGCTGGCTTGCCACAATCAAGTCCATATACAGCATTGCAGGTTCAACATTATTCCCACCTGCATCCTGAGTAGCTGGCCTGCCACAACCAAGTTCATATCCAGCATTGCAGGTTCAACAGTATTCCCACCTGCATCCTGAGTAGCTGGCCTGCCACTATCAAGTCCATATCCAACTTTGCAGATTGGCCTGCATAACCAAGTCCATGCCAGCATAGCTGCTTCAGCGTTGTTTCAGCCTGCATCTTGAAAAGTTGGCCTGCTACTATTCAGATCTGCATCCTGACTGTTTCTGTGCAAGACTTCTGATCATCCCGCTAGTTTCCTGCAGCAGACTCACACGGAACAACTTGAACAACCATAGATATCGTTGCTAGATTTCCCTCCAACTTTCTGTAGTGCCGGTCAAACGATTTTGGTTGTACACACTGATAGATATTTCAGTGAAGCTATCCTTTTACAGGCAAATCTTTAGAAAAGCATTCAAGTTGGCCTGCATGCATGAAAGACCATAGATATCGTTATCGTTCATGCGGGAACGCACATCATTGATCGTTGTCAGGTTGTTCCGTGTGTATGCAGCATAACACACACCTGCATCTGCTTGCCTCAACTATTAACTCCTACCTTGCCTGCTGTCATTACTCAAGGTAAACTATTCTGTGGATCCCTGCCTATTTCACGAGCCTATCAGCGAACTCAAGGAGTCTCGTGTAAAAAGTGCAGGTATATCCTTAACACAGCCATGGAGTAGGCCACCATTAATCTGGATATTTCCACTGTGCCACTTTTTGGAAGGAACCTCTCATTGCATAAAATTTGGTGATACCAACGATTTGGAGAGCCCCTCTCCACTGTAGTTCATATACAAACCAGGTACCCCGTTAACCTTCATTTATTAGTGACAAATGCACTATTTTATACCTATGGTTCTATTTTTATACATATGACCATATCTTAAAGGTAATCTGTGTAAATTTTTATGTGCTCCTACATGGAACTCATACAGGTTTTTTAATGATGTATCAATAAATATTTTTTTATATTTTTACTACAGAATCTCCTATAGTCAATATATATCATTGTTCAATATTGTTTGGGTTATTGCCAACAGATTTGTCAGTTCACTACACTACACCATCTTTTTCCTCCAGTGTACTACTTACCTTGATGGATGACTGTCCTGCATAGACTGGCAGCATTGTAGAAACATTCTGGTCCCAATACAATTGCCTATATATCTCTCCACATCTATTGACCTCAGTGCAGTGCCCAGGGTCCATTCTCCCCCCCCCCCCTTCCTTTTCTTCTTGTTGTATTATGGAATAGCCAGCACAGTCTCCAGACAAACCCAATGAACTGGACAGAAGGTTGAAAGCAAAGTAATCTACAAATGCAACTAAGTACCTAACCACAGTACAATATTTTTCATGTTTAACAGTAGTTAGGAAGGAACCATTCATTGTAAAAACATTCTGAGCTCAGAAATATTGTCAAATTAGAGGTGACTCATCTTAATTATTCTTTGCTATTTTATAGAATGACTAACAAAGATTTGCATATTAAGTGCCATTACTTGTAACAAAACATAAGATGAATCACACCATGACATTAAAAGAAACTCAATTGCACTGTGGTCAGGAGATTACTTTAGTTCTGGCTACACATTAACACAAGGCTGCTGTGACAGGGCCGGCTCGAGGCATATTCGACCAGTGCGGTCGAACAGGGGCACCATCCCATAGAGGGCGCATCCTCCCAACCATCCCAATTTTCAGCAGGACATTTCCATTTTTTTCGGGCACTGCCCCACTGTACCACCTGCGGGTCGAAGTGTCCCGCTGGTGGTCGGGAGGTTCGGCCCTGGAGTAGAGGAATGGCTGCCGCGCGCATTTGCGGCAGCCAGGTATATAACTCTGAAAGAAGAGCAAGAGTTAAACAGCGCTAAAGTACCGCCACAACCGTTATATTAAAGCCCTATGGGAGATATTGTCTACAATTGTATTGTTTGACACATAATCACGATACAAATATTTATTAACTATAGGTGGATATTTCATTTATTAAAAGGTATACAGACCCATATTTAATCAGTACAAAATATAAAAACACAATCTGCATACATAAAGCATCAATAACAAAGGAATGTAAAAGAAACTGAGGCAAAATGAGGGGGTCTTGGTATTGTAAACAATTATGCATAATTAGGTAGGTGTAGTTCAATATTGCAATACTGACATATGATCAATCACGTGAAACATGATCAGAGGTTTAAATACTAAAATTGCTTATGTATATTTATTTCGCATTTAGGACACTGTTTTCATTTATATTTAATTTTCTGATGATATTATCAGTGTTTATTACGAGGTGGACTATTAACTAACTATTAGGTGAGCTAAATCAATTAGCACATTGTGGGGTATTTAAACAAGGACTTGTGCACAGACTACACACTGGCCTATGAAGAAGCTGTTCTCTACAACGAAACGCATCAGTCAGTGGGTGGCACCTCCTGTCCTTGTTGGACGTGACTTTCCAGTAACTATTGTTGGATTCCAAAATACAAAGAATTGATTAAGCCACACAAATAATAATCTTAGAAATATGTAATTTATTACAAAATAACATGAAAATAATACTTTACGTAGTTTCGGGATATAGATGGTTAAACACTGGATCCAGGAGCCTCAATACCCATACATGGAGCTGGATTCAAAGGTAACAATACCTGGTAACTGTCTGCAGGTCAGTTTCAGGAAAAGGCTCATTGTTCTAAGGTCTTATACTGCCTGCTGTTGGGCTCCAGTCACCACTTACGAATATGGGTATAATAAACCTATTTCAAACTACTCTATTGTACTGATAAGAAATCTATAACAAACTAATGCATGCCTATATACCTAAAGGCAACGCCTTGAGAATTTATGGCATGTCTAGTTTCCACATTCCTGGACCATGTCATGCCTGAGACACACAAAGACACTGAAGAAAAATGGCTGTCAGTAGCCATTTTTGCTCTCCAATTACACTATGCAATGAAAATAAACAAACAAAGTGAAATAAATGTCACTTCCAGAAGATGGAAATGCACTTATTGTCTAACTGAAAAAATTATATTTGCAAGAGCTTGTCATGAAATCCATATTTAGACAATGATACACAATAAATTTGTGTGATTATTCACAGGGCCATAGAGAGACAGCGCCGGCCCGGGTGAAGGGGGCATGGTTTAACTGCAGGAGGCAATTTAGAAAAAAAGAAAAAGAAAAAACCTATTTGCAGGGGAGGGGGCGCTGTGAGCCCCTCAGCCCGAGCAAATCCAGGGAGGGGGGCGATCAGTGTGATCGCTTCCCCCCACAGGCAGAGTAGACGAGATTCAACCTTTTATATTAGAGACCTAGTCGTGATTCTGCTTAATGTCATGTGTATTCTACTTGTCATAGGTAATGCGATTCAGCCATCGTGTACATTTCTCTGTTACAGTATACACCATTTAACCACTTGCCTGGCTTGACTGCATCATTTGCTGCCATGCCAGGCAGTGTGTTAACTTACATAGTTGCAATGATGTGACCAGTCAGAAATGCACAGTGGTCCCTCTGTATCCCCGCATCCTCCCCAGTGACTGCCATGCTGATTAGTCAGCAAGGCAGTACCCCTCACCCTGTGCTACAGAGATGAACTGTCACCAGGGAAATTGGTTAATTCACAACCCCTCAGCTTCCCTGGCGGCTGCTCAAAGTCGTGATGATCGTAATGTTCCAAACATTGATGGTCCGATATACTGAATATGGACCATTCTGGCTTTAGATGCCTGTATTTTATTCCCTTAAAAGGTTTTTCTGTATAATGCCAATAGCACATGCGGTAGTCTAAATGGGTGTATATGTTCTGGAATTTAGTTTTATCACATGCGGATTTTATGATTGATTACTATATAATGTTGGCATATATTTTATTGTGTGTGTATATATATATATATTCTGAAATCAGAACCCCCCCAATCCGAGCCGGGAACCGAGTCCGGCTCGGGTTTTCCCGCCTGACTCGGAACTGAAATCGAGGCAAAACATCATCATCCCACCTTCCGGATCTCGCAGGTTTTGGATTCTATAAAAGGTCCCCACGTCGGCGCCATTTCTCACTCCGGCTGTGGACAGTGAAGAGGGAGGGTGGGAGTTAGGGCTGGCTGGGCTGTGTTGTGTTGTGCTGTGCTGCTGTTGTCCATAGGGGCTGTGTCCACTCCTCCAAAGTCCATAGGGGCTGGCTGGACTGTGTAGTGCTGCTGTTGTACATAGGGGCTGGCTGGGCTGTGTTGTGCCGTCAGTTGTCCATAGGGGCTGTGTCCACCAGTGGCGTAACTAGGGTATTTGGTGCCCATGGCAAATTTGAAAAGGGAGCCCCCCCCCCACGATGTGCGCGCGCCCAAAAAATGGGCGTGGTCACTTAATAATGGGGCGTGTCAACATGACACACCCCTTTATTTTCACACTGAACATTCCTATCCATATGCACCTTAACCCCTGTAGTACCCCTTATGCAGTACCCCCAGTATGCAGTTGTGGTCCCTCTTATGCAGGCCCATAGTAGTGCCACTTATACAGTATCCCCAGTAGTGGTCCCCCTTATACAGCCCCCAATTAGTTCCCCTTACTCAATACCCCCAGTAGTGGCCCCCCAAATGCAGTGCCCCATGTAGTGTTCCCCCTTATGCAGTGCCCCCAGTAACAGTCCCCACAATGCAGTGCGCCCAGTAGCAGTATCCCCTTATGCAGTGCCCTTTATATAGTGCCCCCACTCGTAGTCCCCCCCCTATGCAGTGCCCTTTATATAGTGCCCCCAGCAGCAGTTCCCCCCCATGCAGTTTTCCCAGTAGTGGTCCCCTTATGCAGGCACCCAGTAGTGATCCCCCCTATCCAGTGCCCCCTGTAGTGGCCCTTCCTATTATTGCTGCAGCAGTCAATGAGAGTCTATCTGACTCTCATTGGCTGCTGTTTAACACACGCATCGCCGCCAGCGCTGGGGGCGATGCATGCGTTATGCACAGCCTGAGCCCGCCTCCTAGCGCTATTGGGCAAGCGCTCAGGGGAAGGGAACGGGCTCAGCTGTGCAGCACAGAACTGGCGCTGGAAGCCTAGCACCGGTCCTGTGTAAATGTGTAGCGCTGACCGCACTCATTGCGGTCGGTGCTACACTGGCTAACTAGGGCGGGCGGACCGGTACCGTGGCCAGTGGCGCCCCCCCGCACCACAGGTCCCACGGTGCCCACGGCACGCACCCCGCTCGCCCTGCCCTAGTTACGCCACTGGTGTCCACTCCAAAAGTCTATAAGGGGTGGCTGGGCTGTGTTGTGCAGTGTCCTATAAAGGCTGTAGTCCTAAAGGGGTGCTGTAGTGTTGTCCAGGGGGTGACCTGTCCATGAGGGGTGCTTCCCACAAGTGCAAAAAAAAACATTTATTTCTGTGTTTGTGAATTGTGTGCACTG
This sequence comes from Taudactylus pleione, assembly GCA_031769625.1. Taxonomy (NCBI): domain Eukaryota; kingdom Metazoa; phylum Chordata; class Amphibia; order Anura; family Myobatrachidae; genus Taudactylus; species Taudactylus pleione. The sequence goes on along the minus strand of JAUIMM010000759.1, from coordinate 1,879,433 downwards.
TAGCTGCACATGCATCAACAAAGGAGCAGCGCCAAGAGTGCGTCTGTGTCATAAGTAAAGGGCCGGCTGGCTCATCTCTCTTAACCACTTAACTGAAAAATTCTTTTTCCAAAAACCACTCCAAAATTGTCGGTTTCTTTTATGATTGAATTAGGTCACGAACATCATTTTAAACTTATCCATCACTATTTTATTTGAAAAAAATATTTTTTTAAAACACAGTATACCATAAAAATAGCAATTTTTATATTATACTGTAGTGATGGCCATTGACGGCTGTACCATCGATGGTTCAACCATCGTTAGAAGCCATCAATTGTTTTGCAATTGGTCGAGGAGATCTGTGTACACCACAACTGCCGATGTTTCCGAAACATCGATTGAGGGTTGCCATCGATGGTGCAACATTGATGGCCACCAGCAATGGCAAACCACTTGTTTTCAGTCAGACCATCAATGATTTGCAAACCATCGATGGTCAGTTGCCATCCCTAATCAGAGGCTCTGCGATATCGATCTATATATCAATCGAACATTATATATATATATATACATATACACACACACACACACCCGTATATACATACATATATATACATATATATATATGTATATATATATACATACATACACACACACACACACACACACATTATATATATATATATATACATACATACATACATACGTATATGCATACGTGAAGAAGTCCCAAAGCGATGAAACGCGTTGAAGCCATTTGACCCAGGCTCTCTGGTGTTTTTTGGATACATATCCATGAGAACTGGGTACCCCCTTTTAAAGATAAGCACAAAAACTTTATTTTTAATTTATTTATTTTTTGTTTGTTTCATGTGATGTCTCCCCATACCTTGTAACTGAATAAAATAACCTTATGTTCAAATATACTGATGAGGGATTATTTATATTTAGCTCTCATATATTGAACATATACGCTCCATAGAGGGACGGAAAGAGGGCACTAAAAGTTATGTGGTGGATGACAAACTACAGGCTATCTAATTAGCATTTTCTGGTACGCAGCCTCTATATGTAATTGTACTACTACTAATTGAAAGGAAATACTACACTATGGCCCTGATTCAGACCCGGACGCAAGTGGCCGTTCGGCGTAGGTGCCGAAATATGTTAATTTAATTTCGTACGCAGCCAAACTTCCTCCCCAAAGCCTACCAACCCCTCCTCTAGCTAACGAGCGAGCCAAATAGCAAGCGTACATCCCCGATGTGGCTTGTAGGGAACGCACGCACAAGTACAGACCGGAAGTGGGCCTGTCAGATTCCGATTACCTGCTCGTTCATTCAGCCTACCTCCTTCAATCGTATCATGCCAATCAATATATCAATTAGCTTAATTGCTCTTCACATGTCTTCCATACTTTTTTTTTTGTTTTTCAATAAACTTTACTCTTGTCCGTGTTTTTGTTTACCCGCAGAATACGTACAGTTTAAACAATGGTTTTCTTTTTCCAAAATACATGTTTGATCCAATTATCAAATTGTTTTCCGTGTTTTTACCCACGCATATTTTACTGGTTTCATTTCTTTATTTAAATTAGCTTACGCATGTCACTGCATCAAGCCTATCATAACTCACAATAGTTTTTTTGGCCTGTAGAACACATGACTCATACACTAACCAATAGAATGGTTCCTGTTAATTTACCAACTACATTAGCCAGTCAAAATTATTTTCTGGTCTTTATTAAAACTATTTTATTAAAAATACACCATTGCCATCATGAGAGCCTCTGCATTCACCAAGCGGGAGCTTATTGTCCTGATAGAGGTGATGGACCGGCGTATCACCAGCCAGCCTCCCCCCATCAGCAATCGGGAGAAGCGTGCCGCCTATGCGGAGGTTCGCGCCCGCCTGCGTTCCTTCGGCTCACGCCGACAGATCGGCCAGCTGGAGCGCAGGTGGTCCGACCTTCAACGGCGGACGCCCCACTTGCTGGCATGTTTTCGCCAGCGTATAGCGGAAAGTAAGTTATGTTTTGTTTGGTTTTCATGTTTATCTTTGCGGCCCTATCTGTGTGTGCATGTTTTATTGTTTGGCCTGTTTCTTTTTTTCAGCCCTATCTGCGTGTGCATGTTTTCTTGTTTGGCCTGTTTCTTTTTTTCACACATATCTGCGTGTGCATGTTTTCTTGTTTGGCCTGTTTCTTTTTTTCACACATATCTGCGTGTGCATGTTTTCCTTTTTGTTTGTTAACCAATTAGCGTTTAGAAAGGTGATGTTCTAAACTAACCTCAATTTGTTTCCCATCATTTAGGGGCCGAGCGAAGACTACGGCGTCATCGCCTGCGCCGACGTCACCCTCATCCCCTCTCCCCAACCCCCCAGCCAAACCTCCTCTCCCCCAAATTCCCAAAATTCCCCCTCCACACCAGCCTGCCCAGACCTTGTCGCCCATCCCTCTTGGCAATTTCCCCTCCATCCAAATTCCCCCTCCCCTCAACCCACCCCTCTCTTGACCACCCCATCTCCAGAGTCTGTAATTACACCCCCGACCTCCTTAGGAAATTTGCCCACCTCCGAGGAGGATGATGGTGTGGTTCCTGGTCCAGCCGTCATTCTCAATGGTATGTTTCCCTTTTATCCTTTGTTTTTTTTTTTGAAAATGTGTTGATGTAATCCTTTGTCTGTGCCTTTTCCTTTTGTTAGTATTTTAAAAGGTTGGTTATATATCTGTTTGTATTTACATTTCTCAGCTGATTTCCCCATACACATATCACACATGTCAAAACACTCAAACTTGTACTCTCTTTTGGAGTGTTTTTTTTGTTTAAGTTTTTGTTTTGTTACATTTTTTTTTTTTTTCTTGGATTTGGAAACACCATTGTCACTTTTTGCTAAGTCTATTTTGCTTGAGTAGTTTTTTAGATTCATAAATTATGGATTCATTTTAGTAAGCACCACAATTTTATAACCCACAGAGGACCAGAGGCGTTTGGCGGAGCTAGCCGGGTGTGTCCAAATGATGAGGGGGCATGTGATCGGCCTGCTGGTGGTCCTGGATAGAATGTCGGGGATCCTGCACCACTAATTTTTATTTTTTTTACCAGAATTATTTTTCAAAAATAAAAAATTAAATTTTGAATACAGTCTCATTCCTTGTCTGAATATCTTAGATTGTTTAAACATACATAAGTAGACTATTGCAGCAAGTATTTGAAACTAATGTAACTAAGATTGTGTAAAGCTGATTTTTAAAGCAGGCACATGAAACACCTAACACTAACAATAGGTTTGGAGAGTTACCAGCATTATTTTTTTTTTCTTTTTTTGGTCTTTGTACATTTTTAGGTAAACCTGCTTAGGCCGAGATTCTAAAACATACTGATTCTACATAATACCTTTTGGTGTTGGTTTTAACCCACAAAGCATAGTAAAAAATGAGCAAATTGGCACATTACAGGATTAGCCATTAAGCAACTTTTCCTTGGGTGAACCTGCTTACACTTGCTTGTAATGTTGCAAAGAAATGATGTTTTTCAAATAACCAAAAATTAATCACAAAAAATTAGAAACACAAAGTGTTGGGTCACAAACAATACACACAGTGATAACAAACTGAGAAAACTAGCCTACGCCATAATAAAAATTAAGATAAAAATCAAGAACTGGTTGACGAATGAGCATGCCAACATGATTCCACAAATGTTGCGTTTCCAAATTGGGTCCAGAAGATATATCCAATGTGGCCACATGAAGTCATTTTTTGGGAGCAGGAAGTAGTCATCGTTTCATTCCAAAAGATATTTATTTTTTTTTTAAAAAAGGGAAAATAAAAAACAATTAATTTGAATGCCCAATAATAACCTTTCTACATTGTGTCAAATACCTTTTTTTGTGACAATAATTACCTAAAGAATCTGGCCACCACATCATCGTGTATGGCCCCCCCACATACTGACCTCCAACCAACCTCGGGGGGGCCATCCTCAGGCAAGGCATCCTCTGGCTGCATTGGGACACCACTCCTTATGGCGATGTTGTGAAATATCCCATACAGGACCACAATTTTTGAAACCATATCCGGCAAATACATGAGCTCGCCACCAGAGTGGTGGAGGCATCTGAATCGGCCTTTTAAAAGGCTGATACAGTGCTCCACCACTTGCCTGGTGGCTGTAAGTGCGGAATTAAAATCACTTTGTGGGCCTGGTGTGGGAGCCAAATAAGGAGTGAGCAGCCAGGGCGTGCAAGGGTAGCCACTGGCTCCTGTGAAAAAGAAGTGACAACATCAGGATCACTGTGTATCAAGCTTTGCATTGGTATCTACTAAAGGTCTCCACTTACCCAGAAGCCATGCATCACCAGCTTGTAGGTTGTTTAATTTTTGCCAAATCCCTGATTGCCGGATGACGAATGAGTCATGTGCACTCCCGGGTAATTTTGCATTCAGGGACAGAATCTGGAGGGAGGCATCACATACCACCATTACATTCAGTGAGTGATAGTGTTTTCGGTTCCGAAAAATGGCCTCCAGCCGTGCTGGAGGCTGAAGTGGTATGTGAGTACCATCCACAACCCCTATGATGTGTGGGAAGCCAGCTATTTGGTAAAAATTGGCCTTGGCCACACTAAGGGAACCCATATCCAAAGGCATTTTAATAAAATGATGGAGGTGCTTGAAAAGGGCCTCCATCACTGCCCTCAGGATCCTTGAAAAGGAGGATTGGGAGATTCCCGCAACTATTCCCACCGTGGTTTGAAAGGATCCTGAGGCACAGAAATGTAACACCACCATAAATTGCGTAAGTGGTGGTATTGCTGTAGGACTGTCAATTTGCCGCTCCAGATCACTCTCTATTAATGAGAGAGTGTCTATGATGATTTGGGGTGGAAGACGGTATCGCCTTAACACCTCATCATTGGCCATTCCAAAAAGGGTGACACATGTTCTATATATCTGGGGCCTTGCACGCCTACGATGCCTACGCCTGGGACGAGATTGAGGTTGGTCGGCTTCCGGTAGCATGGACACAATAATCCGACCAACATCAACCTGAAATGGAAAGAATTGAAGTTATGGTATGTGGGTCCCAAAAAAGACAGAAAAATACTTATCTTTACGATACAATCCAAAGATGCTTACATGCCGGGGTATTGTCATGATTTCCAAAACCTAAAATTCAACAGACCATAAAAAGGACAAAATTTGGGGTGTCCATTTTGTAAGCGTGATTTTGTAAAAGGCACAAAAATAAAGGGGATAAACACACATTTCTACAAAGAGCAAACCGACATTGCGACGACTTCCACAATTTGGCCCCCAAAAAACAACCCAGATTGTGAATGGTAAATATTTTGCAATTTAACTAGAGAAATCAAGCCTACAAAAGTGCGCAAAATAGTTCGCAATTTAACTAGAGAAATCAAGCCTACAAAAGTGCGCTAAATAGTTCGCAATTTAACTAGAGAAATCAAGCCTACAAAAGTGCGCAAAATAGTTCGCAATTTAACTAGAGAAATCAAGCCTACAAAAGTGTGCTAAATAGTTCGCAATTTAACTAGAGAAATCAAGCCTACAAAAGTGCGCAAAATAGTTCGCAATTTAACTAGAGAAGTCAAGCCTACAAAAGTGCGCTAAATAGTTCTCAAATTTAATGTCCACAAAAGATGCGAAAAAAAAGTCTAGAACATTTAACAAACAAGTGAAAATCCAAACTTACCAATACATGATATAGAGGTCACAGAACAAAAAGGTCGTTGGGGCAGAGCCAAAATAAACCTACAAAAGATAAAAAAATAAAAATTGTTGGTACAAAATACAAAAAAAAGGAGAGCCATATTTTACAAAAGGATGACGGTAAAAAACTTACCAAAAAAATTCACCACAACTAAAAGAACCACACCAAAAAAAGCGAACGGAAAGTTAAATACAAAAAAAATGCCTATAACAAATCCCAAGACACCGCCAAATACAACTCCCGCCATCAATCCACTCCGACCAACGTAACCTCCAACAAACAACACCCACCACCTAGACTCGAGTCGCCAAAAGCCATAAATAGTGTTTCTTTTCCCGCTCAAATTAAGGACGGATCATAGGAACGCACAATCAATGATGCGGCCGAATAATAAGGACGCATGTATAAATACGTCACGACCAAAAAAAACTGATCTGGTGTATTTCTTGTTTTGCCCTGAAAAATGGCTACAGACCAGCCAAACAATGGCCAAGAGGCGGCCGGTAAGTATTTCTCTCATTTCTATGCAAGGATTATTTTGAACCAGAATATAGTGAAAGTTTGACATCTAAAATTAAAATATTTTAATGTAAATAGGTGTTGAGGATGACATGGAAGAGGCTGCTGGGCCCAGTATTCCGGCCAAAGCTGGCAAAAAGAAAAGGCAGCCACAATTCACAAGAAAGGAGATGGAGGTTTTGGTTCAGAAGTGTGTGGACATCCTGCCACAGGCAGACAGGAATATGGGTGTAAGCCAGAAGTGGAGAATGTGGGAGGAGATAGCCAGTGCTGTCAATAGGGTGGGTGATTATGTCCGTCTAGCCGGGATGTCAAATGGCGGTAAGTAAAAACTTGACCAACACAAATAAAAAGGGTCAAATCATGCAGGAATAATGCCTACTTTTTCACCCACAGATGGCAAGACTTCAAATATCGCCTGAAGCAAAAAATGGCTGACAGGGCTAGGCATGCAAGGGGGACAGGTGGGGGTCCCACCCCTGTGTCTTTGGAGTTTAATGATTTGGAAGAGCTGGCACAGGGGTGTGTGCAGGATGTGGAGATGTTTGGCGTGTCCAACATGGATACGGACATGCCAGACTTTGCGGCTCCTCATGTTGTCCCAGGTAAATGTTGTGATGTAACCAACTCTGTAATGTTATTGTGACAATATGTAGATTGTAATGTTCCTCTTTTTTCTCACAGAGACACAGGCGGATGAGTCTGCTCCAGAGGGGAGCCTTGGCCGCAGAATTTCTGCTGGCTCTGCAGGGGAGGAACCAGTTCATCCGGCTGAGGACCCTGCAGAAGCCAGTCCTGGGCAATCCCCCTCGCAGGCAGTGGCACTCCTCACAGAACTCAATTTTAAATCGGATTCCCATACAGAGATTCTGCAGAGGATGGACGCCAGTCTGCTACGGGTGGCTGAGGCCCTGGAGCAAAATGCTGCGGCCAACGTGACCATTGGTCAGGCCCTGGCTGAAAATACCAGGGCCAACATCCGAATCGCCAATGCCCTGGAGCAGCTCGTTCACCAGCACATGGTGGAGCCGACCTCCCTTCCTGCCGGAACATCTGGATCCTCCACCTCTGGCACAACAACAGCCATTCCTCCAAATGTGCCTAGCCCTGTGCCTAGTCCAGAGGCCACAACATCTGCCTCTGGACAGGCCAGCCAGAGGACATCCCGGACCCGGTCTGGCGTCCACCCTACCCCAGCCAAACGGGGAAAGAAACGATGACAGCACTGGCTACTTTTCCCACACTCCTTCTGTGCTTGCCCCATATTCCTTAAGGGCCAAAACTTCCCTCTCCTTTCTTGTGAATTTTTTTTGTTGTTGTATTTTTGGACCAAAATTTATGATTTATAAAAGACAAATGTACCAAATATTAGTGGGTAACAATGACCCCAAACGTGTACGTCAAAATGCACATGATTTGATAAAAAATGTGTGGTGAAAATAAAACCTACAAATTGTTCTCAACTGTATTGTGACATTATTTGAAAAATGGTTTCTAGTTAATCCTGTACCACAAGGAAAAAACGAAATCTTAGCTTTTGATTAAAAAAAAAAAAAGGGTTAAAAAAAAATGTTTCTTTAAGGAACACTTTGTTAAAAAAAAAAAAAAAAAACTCCAGCCCAATGCAAAAGGTTACAATACACACAAACATGATGACAATATTGTTACAATATCACAAAACACTAACAAAATTGTAAAATACATTCCTTAAAAAATACGCTAATTGATTGTGTAATCCTGAAATTAGCAGCTGAGATTTTCAGGTGCGTACGGTTTTGTGCTATCCCAAAAAAAAAAAAAAAAAAAACACATTACAAGCTGGTTTGCAATCCAAAGTTGATTGTTTTTCTGACAAGCCGTGATAAATCGAAGAAACATCGAGGAGGCCCGGGCCAGAGGACAAGGCCAACGCCATTGTGGTCAAGTAATCCAGACCCCAAGCTGTGCAAGCAGTTTGAACGGAAAGAGGATCAGCCAGTGATGTATGACTTGGTATGAACACATTTGACGTTCGCATGAGCTAATTTATGTACACCCCAAAAACGCCTCGCCACGCCTGCGTTTTCCCATCTCCACCCCCGTCAACGCCCAAAAACGGCCTGTTCTGTCAATCACAGTTCACATGTCACTTCCTGATCGCAATTTGCTGAATGAGTGACAAAAAGCTCGCAATCTGCCGTACGCACATGCGCAGTGTTACACCGACGCATGCGCGGTTTCTCAACATCGGAACGCAACAAGCGTACTGCTGTTAACGAGCGGCTCTGAATGAGGGCCTATATACATTCTTTCTCCTATGAGCCCATTTTAGCTTCTTAGAAGGTGATCAAGCAGATGACATCCCACTCAACCTGCCTTATATACACCACCCACCTTCTGGATCTACAGATAAGCTCAAAAGTTTTTCTTTTTGGTACGCACAATCACTTTTATGAGCATGAATTATCACCATTTTTAAATACTACACTATTAGGCGCATGTCTTCTTACACTTCTTTTTCAGAACTACTCCATCTGTAAGCCAAACAGACCCCAAGAAGACTGCTGCCGCCTTTTAATTAAGGATCAGTGACTTAAACAGCATATTCACCAATACACCATCACAATATCTAACTTGAAGTTTGAGGAGTTTAAACGATTACTGTGCGCTGTCACTACACATTTTCCACGTATATATATATATATATATACACATACACACACACATATATATATATATATATACACATACATACACACACACATACTAGGGGTGTGCACCGGCCTCTTTTTGTGTTTTATGTTTTGGTTTTGGATCTGGATCTTTCTTCGTGTTTTGGATCTGGATTGGTTTTGCCAAAACCACCCTTCCGTGTTTTGGGTTATGGGTTTTGTGTTTTGGATCCTCCTCATCCACCGATTCCTCACCCTCTTCAGTGTTGTGTACATCCTCATCCTCACAGAGTATTAATTTGTCCCCGCTGGAATCCACAACCACAGGTCCCACTGTACGTTCTGGAGGCTGGTCTCCCTCAAAGAGTTGATAATTCATTTTTATGAACATCATCTTCTCCACATTTTGTGGAAGCAACCTCCTACGCCTTTCGCTGACAAGGTTCCCGGCTGCACTAAACACTCTTTCGGAGTACACACTGGAGGGGGGCAACTCAGGTAAAATAGAGCCAGTTTGTACAGGGGCCTCCAAATTGCCTCTTTTTCCTGCCAGTACAGGTATGGACTGTCTGAGATGCCTACTTGGATGCTGTCACCGATGTAATCCTTTAACAGACAGACACATGCTTGTCGCTGCTGCTTTGAGGATACAGGTGCAGCTGCAGCCCACACAATTCACAAAGATAGAAAAAAAAAGAATTTTTTATTGTTTGTGGAGCGCACTTTGAGGGTTACACCACTCTTTAATAGACAGACATACGATAGTCCCTGCTGCTTTTGATGTAGGTGCGGCTACAGCCCACACATTTCACAAAGACAGAAAAAAAGAAGAATTTTTTATTTTGTTTGGAGTGCACTTTGGGGGTTACAGCACCCTTTAACGGACAAGCCAGCCGGCCCTTTACTTATGACACAGGCGCACGCAGTGGCTGAATGGCAAAAGTGGCCAGAAATTTTTCAGGCCACCCAAAGCGTCTCCTGCACGCCCCTGTCACTTTTCAGAAATTCTGCACCACCAAGTTTATTGTGTGAGCAAAACATGGGACGTGCTGGAATTTGCCCAGATGTAATGCCCTACACAATATTGGTGGCATTGTCAGATATCACAAATCCCCAGGATAGTCTAAGTGAGGTAAGCCACTGGGCGATGATTACCCTCTGTTTTTCTAGGAGGTTGTCGGCGGTGTGCCTCTTACTGAAACCGGTGATACACAGCATAGCCTGCCTTGGAACGAGCTGGCATTTCTGAGATGCTGCTACTGGTGACGCTGCTGTTGTTGCTGCGTAAGGTGATACATTTACCCAGTGGGCTGTCACAGTCATATAGTCCTTAGTCTGCCCTGTTCCACTTGTCCACATGTCCGTGGTTAAGTGGACATTGGGTACAACGGCATTTTTCAGGACACTGAGGACACTTTTTCTGACGTTTCTGTACAGCCTCGGTATCGCCTGCCTAGTGAAGTGGAATCTAGACTCTAGACGGGATTTGGAACCGGGGACACACTACCTCCATCAATTGTCTAAATCCCACTGCACTAATGGCGGATACCGGACGCACGTCTAACACCAACATAGCAGTCAAGGCCTCAGTTATATGTTTTGCTTCAGGATGACTGCTGTCGTACTTCATCCTCCTCGCTAAGGACTGTTGGAGGGTCAATTGTTTAGTAAAAGTAGTGGTGTTCCTACTTCCTCTCTGGGATGATGAACAACTCCCAGCAGCAGCAACAGCACTAGGAGGAAGTGGTTCTTGATCTTTCCCTATTTTATTTTCATCGGAGAAAGTTTGGTCCTCCATTTATGTTATATTGATATATACGTGCGGCTAAGGCGCACACAAACACAGAAAATATTTTTTTATTTTGTTTGGAGTGCCCTTTGGGGGTTACAGCACTCTTTAGCGGACAAGCCATCCGGCCTTTTACTTATGGGACACAGGCGCACGCTTGGCACTGCTCCTTTGATGATGCACGTGCAGCCACAGTGCACACAATTCACAAACACAGAAAATATTTTTGTTATTTGGTTTGGAGTGCACTTTAAGGGTTACAGCACCCTTTAACGGTCAAGCCAGCCGGCCCTTTACTTATGACACAGGTGCACGCTTGGCGCTACTTTGTTGATGCACGTGCGGCTACTGCGCACACAATTCACAAACACAAAAATATATATATATTTTTATTTTTTTGGGAGTGCAATTTGGGGGTTAAAGCACCCTTTAATGGACAAGCCAGCCGGCCCCTTACTTATGGGACACAGGCGCACGCTTGGCGCTGCTCCTTTGTTGATGCCCTTGCAGCCTCAGTGCACACAATTCACAAACACAGAAAATATTTTTTTATTTGGTTTGGAGTGCACTTTGGGGGTTACAGCACCCTTTAACGGTCAAGCCAGCTGGCCCTTTACTTATGATACAGGCGCACGCTTGGCGCTACTTTGTTGATGCACGTGCGGCTACTGCGCACACAATTCACAAACACAGAAAAAATATTTATTTTTTTTGCACTTGGGGGGAGTACCCCTGATGGACAGAGCACCCCCTGGACAACACTACTGCACCCCTTTAGGACTGGGACACTGCGCAGGACTTTGGAGTGGACACAGCCCCTATGGACAACTGACTGCACAACACAGTCCAGCCAGCCCCTATGGACTTTGGAGGAGTGGACACAGCCCCTGTGGACAATAGCAGCACAACACAGCCAGCCCCTATGGACTTTGGAGGAGTGGACACAGCCCCTATGGAAAAACAGCAGCACAGCGCAGCACAAGCACAGCACAACACTACACTACACAGCCCAGCCAGCCATAACACCCACCCTCCCTCTTCACTGTCCACAGCCGAGTGAGAAAATTGCACCGACTCTGGTACCTTATATAGAATCCAAAACCTGTGAGACCCGGAAGGCGGGATGATGACGTTTTGCCTTGATTTCAGATCCGAGTCAGGCGGGAAAAGTCGTGCCTGACTCGGATCGGCCTCAGATCAGGGGGGCTCGGGGGGGGTTCGGATTTCAGAAATCCGAACCCGCTCACCCCTAATACATACGTGTATATATATATATATACACACACACACACACACAAATATATTTATATATATATATATATATATACACACACACACACACATATATATTTATTATTACATATATACACACACATATATATATATATACAGTCAGGTCCATAAATATTGGGACATTGACAGAAATGTCATATTTTGGCCTCTATTCACCACCACAATGGCTTTGAAATGAAACAAACAAGATGTGATTTAACTGCAGACTTTCAGATTTAATTTGAGGGTAATTACATCCAAATCAGGTGAACAGTGTAGGAATTACAACGGTTTCTATATGTGCCTCCCACTTTTTAAGGGGCCAAAAGTAATGGGACAAACTAAACAATCCTAAATCTAACTTTCACTTTTTAATACTTTGTTGCAAATCCTTTGCAGGCAATTACAGCCTGAAGTCTGGAATGCATAGACATCACCAGACGCTGGGTTTCATCCCTGGTGATGCTCTGTCAGGCCTCTACTGCAAATGTCTTCAGTTCCTACTCGTTCTTGGGGCATTTTCCCTTCAGTTTTGTCTTCATCAAGTGAAATGCATGCTCAATCGGATTTAGGTCAGGGGATTGACTTGGCTATTGCATAAAATTTCACTTTTTAGCCTTCAAAAACCCTTTGGTTGCTTTTGCAGTATGCTTCGAGTCATTGTCCAACTGCACTGTGAAGAGCCGTCCAATGAGTTCTGAAGCATTTGACTGAATATGAGCATATAATATTGCCCGAAACACTTCAGAATTCATTCTGCTGCTTTGGTCAGCAGTCACATCATCAATAAATACAAGGGAACCAGTTCCATTGGCAGCCATACATGCCCACGCCAAGACACTACCACCACCTTGCTTCACTGATGAGGTGGTATGTTTTGGATCATGAGCAGTTCCCTTCCTTCTCCATACTCTTCTCTTCCCATCACTCTGGTACAAGTTGATCTTTGTCTCATCTGTCCATAGGATGTTGTTCCAGAACTGTAATGGCTTTTTTAGATGTTGTTTGGCAAACTCTAATCTGGTCTTCCTGTTTTTGTGGCTCACCAATGGTTTACATCTTGTGGTGAACCCTCTATATTCACTCTTGTGAAGTCTTCTCTTGATTGTTGACTTTGACACATATACACCTACCTCCTGGAGAGTGTTCTTGATTTGGCCAACTGTTGTGAAGGGGTTTTTCTTCACCAGGGAAATAATTCTTCTGTCATCCACCACAATTGTTTTCCGTGGTCTTCCGGGTCTTTTGGTGTTGCTGAGCTCTCTGGTGCGTTCTTTCATTTTAAGAATGTTCCAAACAGTTGATTTGGCCACACCTAATGTTTTTGCTATCTCTCTGATGGGTTTGTTTTGATTTTTCAGCCTAATGATGGCTTGCTTCACTGATAGTGACAGCTCTTTGGATCTCATATTGAGAGTCGACAGCAACTGATTCCAAATGCAAATGTCACACCTAGAATCAACTCCAGACTTTTTACCTGCTTAATTGATAATGAAATAATGAGGGAATAGCTCACACCTGTCCATGAAACAGCTTTTGAGTTGATAGTCCCATTACTTTTGGCCCCTTTAAAAAGTGGGAGGCACATATAGAAACCCTTGTAATTCCTACACCGTTCACCTGATTTGGATGTAATTACCCTCAAATTAAATCTGAAAGTCTGCAGTTAAAGCACATCTTGTTTGTTTCATTTCAAAGCCATTGTGGTGGTGAATAGAGGCCAAAATATGAAAATTCTGTCAATGTCCCAATATTTATGCACCTAACAGTATATATATATATATATATATATATATATATATACACATACACACACACACACACACAGTATATATATTAGGGGTGTGCACCGGCCACGTTTTGTGTTTTGGTTTTGGATCTGGAACTTTCTTCGTGCTATTGATCTGGATTGGTTTTGCCAAAACCACCCTTCCGTATTTTGGGTTCTGGGTTTTGGATCTGTATTTTTTTGAAAAAAAGCATAAAAACAGCTAAAATCACAGAATTTGTAGGTTTTTCTGCTCCTATGCTATTATTAACCTCAATAACCTTAATTTCCACTCATTTCCAGTCTATTCTGAACACCTCACACCTCACAATAGTGTTTTTATGTCCAAAAGGTTGCACCGAGGTAGCTGGATGACTATGCTAAGCGACACGAGTGGGCGGCACAAACACGTGACCCATCTAGGCGTGAAACTGCAGTGGCAGACAGGATGGCAGTTTGAAAAACTAGGCCCCAAACTGTACATAATGCAAAGAAAAAAAAGAGGTGCAAGATGGAATTGTCCTTGGGCCCTCCCACCCACCCTTATGTTGTATAAACAGGACATGCACACTTTAACAAAGCAATCATTTCAGCGCCAGGGTCTGCCACACAACTGTGGCTGAAATGATTGGTTCGTTTGGGCCCCCACAAAACAAGCTGGCAATTAATCTGTCCCTGCACAAACTGGCTCTACGGAGGCAAGATGTCATCCTCATCCTCCTCAGCCACCGATTCCTCACCCTCTTCAGTGTGTACATCCTCATCCTCACAGAGTATTAATTCGTCCCCACTGGAATCCACAACCACAGGTCCCTCTGTACGTTCTGGAGGCTGGTCTCCCTGGAAGAGTTGATAATTCATTTTATGAACATCATCTTCTCCACATTTTGTGGAAGCAACCTCCTACGCCTTTCGCTGACAAGGTTCCCGGCTGCACTAAACACTCTTTCGGAGTACACACTGGAGGGGGGGCAATTCAGGTAAAATAGAGCCAGTTTGTACAGGGACCTCCAAATTGCTTCTTTTTCCTGCCAGTACAGGTACGGACTGTCTGACATGCCTACTTGGATGCTGTCACCGATGTAATCCTTTAACAGACAGACGCACGCTTGTCGCTGCTGCTTTGAGGATGCAAGTGCGGCTACAGCCCACACAATTCACAAAGACAGAAAAAAAAAGAAGAATATTTTTATTGTTTGTGGAGCACACTTTGAGGGTGTCACCACCCTTTAACAGACAGACGCATGCTTGTCGCTGCTGCTTTGAAGATGCAAGTGCGGCTACATCGCACACAAGTCACAATTACATTAAAAAATAGTTTTTTATTTTTTGGAGCACTTTGAGAGTTACACCACCCTTTAACAGACAGACGCACGCTTGTCGCTGCTGCTTTAAGGATGCAAGTGCGGCTACAGCCCACACAATTCACAAAGACAGAAAAAAAAGAACAATATCTTTATTGTTTGTGTAGCACACTTTGAGGGTGTCACCACCCTTTAACAGACAGACGCACGCTTGTCGCTGCTGCTTTGAGGACAGTATCATATGCAGTGACAGTAGACTTGTCAGAAATTGTTGGCACGTCCTTCAGTCCGGACCAGATGTCCAAACCAGCCCTTGACTTATGACACAGGCGCACGCTTGGCGCTGCTTCAATGTTGATGCACGTGCGGCTACATCGCACACAAGTCACAAACATAAAAAAAAAGTTTTTTATATCTTGGAGCACTTTGAGGGTTACACCACCCTTTAACAGACAGATGCACGCTTGTCGCTGCTGCTTTAAGGATGCAGGTGCGGCTACAGCCCACACATTTCACAAAGACAGAAAAAAAAAAGAACAATATTTTTATTGTTTGTGTAGCACACTTTGAGGGTGTCACCACCCTTTAACAGACAGACGCATGCTTGTCGCTGCTGCTTTAAGGATGCAGATGCGGCTACAGCCCACACATTTCACAAAGACAGAAAAAAAAAAGAACAATATTTTTATTGTTTGTGTAGCACACTTTGAGGGTGTCACTACCCTTTAACAGACAGACGCACGCTTGTCGCTGCTGCTTTAAGGATGCAGGTGCGGCTACAGCCCACACATTTCACAAAGACAGAAAAAAAAGAACAATATTTTTATTGTTTGTGTAGCACACTTTGAGGGTGTCACCACCCTTTAACAGACAGATGCATGCTTGTCGCTGCTGCTTTGAGGATGCAGGTGGAATCTAGACGGGATTTGGAACCGGGGACACACTACCTCCATCAATTGTCTAAATCCCACTGTACTAATGGCGGATACCGGACGCCCGTCTAACACCAACATAGCAGTCAAGGCCTCAGTTATACGTTTTGCTTCAGGATGACTGCTGTCGTACTTCATCCTCATCGCTAGGGACTGTTGGAGGGTCAATTGTTTAGTAAAAGTAGTGATGTTCCTATTTCCTCTCTGGGATGATGAACAACTCCCAGCAGCAGCAACAGCACTAGGAGGAAGTGGTTCTTGATCTTTCCCTATTTTATTTTTATCGGAGAAAGTTTGGTCCTCCATTTATGTTATATTGATATATACGTGCGGCTAAAGCGCACACAAACACAGAAAATATTTTTTTATTTTTGCTGGAGAGTAGTGCACTTTGTGGGTTACACCACCCTTTAAGAAATGAGCCAGCCGGCTCTTTACTTATGGGACACAGGCGCACGCTTCGCGCTGCTTCTTTGTTGATGCACGTGCAGCCACAGTGCACAGAAGTCACAGACACAGAAAATATATATTTTTTTGGTTTGGACTGGAGTGTACTTTGGGGTTACAGCACCCTTTAACGGTCAAGCCAGCCGGCCCTTTACTTATGACACAGGCGCACGCTTGGCACTACTTTGTTGATGCACGTGCGGCTACTGCGCACACAATTCACAAACACAGAAAATATATATTTTTTTGGTTTGGACTGGAGTGTACTTTGGGGGTTACAGCACCCTTTAACGGTCAAGCCAGCCGGCCCTTTACTTATGACACAGGCGCACGCTTGGCACTACTTTGTTGATGCACTTGCGGCTACTGCGCACACAATTCACAAACACAGAAAATATATATTTTTTTGGTTTGGACTGGAGTGTACTTTGGGGGTTACAGCACCCTTTAATGGTCAAGCCAGCTGGCCCTTTACTTATGACACAGGCGCACGCTTGGCACTACTTTGTTGATGCACGTGTGGCTACTGCGCACACAATTCACAAACACAGAAAATATATTATTTTTTTAGCACTTGGGGGGAGCACCCCTGATGGACAGAGCACCCCCTAGACAACACTACAGCACCCCTTTAGAACTGGGACACTGCACAGGACTTTGGAGTGAACACAGCCCCTATGGAGAACTGACTGCACAACACAGTCCAGCCAGCCCCTATGGACTTTGAAGTAGTGGACACAGCCCCTATTAACAACAGCAGCACAACACAGCCAGCCCCTATGGACTTTGAAGTAGTGGACAACAGCAGCACTACACTACACTACACTACACAGCCCAGCCAGCCCTAACTCCCACCCTCCCTCTTCACTGTCCACAGCCGAGTGAGAAAATGGCGCCGACGCAGGTACCTTATATAGGATCCAAAACCCGCGAGACTCGGAAGGCGGGATGATGACGTTTTGCCTCGATTTCAGATCCGAGTCAGGCGGGAAAAGTCGAGCCTGACTCGGATCGGACTCGGATCGGGGGGGTTTGGATTTCAGAAATCCGAACCCGCTCACCCCTAATATATATATATATATATATATATATATATATATATACACACACAGTCAGGTGCATAAATATTGGGACATTGACATAGCACACTTTGATATGCTCATATTCAGTCAAATGCTTCAGAACTCGTTGGACAGTGCTACACAGTGCAGATGGACAATGACCCGAAGCATACTGCAAAAGCAACCAAAGAGTTTTTTAATGCTAAAAAGTGGAATGTTATGCAATGGCCGTCAATCCCTTGACCTGAATCCGATTGAGCATGCATTTCACTTGATGAAGACAAAACTGAAGGGAAAATGCCCCAAGAACTGAAGACATTTGCCTCCACAGTGATCGGGTCACAGCAGCAGCACTGCTGCTTCTATGGGAGGGGGGCTGCCGACGGTGCCTGATCACTGTGGCCAGCAGTGATCAGGACACGCTAGAGAGGCAGCCATGCTTGCAGAGGGACCACAAGGTCCCTCTGATGTAGGCGGCTGCGGGAAGATTAGCTTCCCACAGCCGCCTAGTGGGCATTTCTGACTGGTCATATCAGATATGACCATGTCAGGGAAAGCCCAGCCTGGTGCGGGTGTGTCTGATACGACCGTGCCAGGCAAGTGGTTAAAGGGTGGTGTAACCCCCAAAGTGCACTTAAAAAAAAAATAAAAAATTCTTTTCTGTGTTGTGAATTGTGTGCACTGTAGCCACACATGCATCAACAAAGGAGCAGCGCCTAGCATGTGCCTGTGTCATAAGTCTGTTAAAGGGTGGTGTAACCCCCAAAGTGCACTCCAAAAAAAATAAAAAATTCTTATGTTGTGAATTGTGTGCACTGTAGCTGCACATGCATCAACAAAGTATCAGTACCAAGCATGCACCTGTATCATAAGTCTGTTAAAGGGTGGTGTAACCTCCAAAGTGCACTTAAAAAAAATAAAAAAAAAATTATTTTCTGTGTTCTGACTTCTGTAGCCGCACGTGCATCAACAAAGGAGCAGGGCCAAGTGTGCACCTGAGTCATAAGTAAAGGGCCAGCTGGCTCATCTGTTAAAAGGTGGAGTAATCCCCAAAGTGCACTTAAAAAAATCAAAAATTCTTCTTTTCTGTGTTGTGAATTGTGTGCGCTGTAGCCGCACGTGCATCAACAAAGGAGCAGCGCCAAGTGTGCGCCTGTGTCATAAGTAAAGGGCCGGCTGGCTTGTCTGTTAAAGGGTGGAGTAATTCCCAAATTGCACTTCAAAAAAAATAAAAAATTATTTTCTGTGTTGTGAATTGTGTGCACTGTAGCCGCACGTGCATCAACAAAGGAGCAGCGCCAAGCGTGAGCCTGTCATAAGTCTGTTAAAGGGTGGTGTAACCCCCAAAGTGCGCTCCACAAAAAATAAACAATTCTTTTTTCTGTGTTTGTGTGTGAATTGTGTGCGCTGTAGCCACACGTGCATCAACAAAGGAGCAGTGCCAAGTGTGCGCCTGTGTCATAAGTAAAGGGCCGGCTGACACGACTGTTAAAGGGTGGTGTAACCCCCAAAGTGCACTCAAAAAAAAAAAAATTCTTCTTTTCTGTGTTTGTGTGCGCCTTATCCACACGTATATATCAATATAACATAAATGGAGGACAAAACCTTGTCCAATAAAAATAAAATAGGGAAAGATCAAGAACCACTTCCTCCTAGTGCTGAAGCTGCTGCGCCTAGTCATGACATAGACGATAAAATGCCATCAATGTCGTCTGCCAAGGTCGATGCCCAGTGTCATAGGAGAGGGCATTAAAAATCCCAAATGACAAAAGGCCTGATTCAGACCCACTCGCAAGCGGGTCAATGGTGGCCCAGTGTGCACGTGTGGTGTGCGCGAGCCCCGGAGTGAGCACAAAAAGCACTTGCTCCATGGCTCACTACAAAAGGAGCAGCTATCGATGTTGATCAACAGCTCGCCCCATTTTGTAGGCGTGGCTGGGGAGGTGGCTTTACAAACGGAGGCGTTCCCAAGTGAATGCCTGCCATTTGTGGGCGGCCCCACTGACATCACCAGTGATGTCAGTGAGAGAGCTTCTGGCTTCTGGCATCCTGGCCGCTCGCAATAGCTGTGAGTGGTCAACCACAGCTATGCGAGTGGCCTACAACTAAAAAAACAAATGCCCCCCCTGATTCAGAGCGAGTGCTCGCTTTTTGCAAGCGCCTCTGAATCAGGCCCAAAGTTCAGGAAAATGACCTTAACAAAAACATTTAAATCTTCTGAGGAGAAACATAAACTTTCCAATATGCCATTTATGGCACGAAGTGGCAAGGAACGGCTAAGGTCTTTCCCTATGTTCATGACTAGTGGTTCAGCTTCACATGACGATGGAAGCCCACCTCCCGCTACAAAAATCAAACGAGTTAAGCTGGCAAAAGCACAGCAAAGAACTGCGTGTTCTAAGAAGATATCACAAATCCCCAAGGAGTGTCCAAGTGTGGTGGCGGTTGCGATGCCTGACCTTCCCAACACTGGACGGGAAGAGGTGGCTCTTTCCACCATTTGCACGCCCTCTGAAAGTGCTGGACGGAGCAACCACAGTCCACTTGCTGATATGCAAATTGAAGTTATCACTATTGAAGTACAACAGGATGAGGATACTGGTGTAGCTGGCACTGAGGAGGAAGTTGGCGAGGAGGATTCTGATGGTGATGTGGTTTGTTTAAATCAGGCTTCGGGGAGACAGTTGTCCGTGGGAAGAAAAAGCCCATCACGGTCATACCTGGGCAGAAGACCAAACATTCCAACTCTTTGGTCTGGCAATATTTCTATCCAAATCCGGACAACAACTGTCTTGCCATATGTACCATATGTAAAGGTGAAATAAGTAGAGGTAGGGACGTTAACCACCTAGGAACATCCTCCCTTATATGTCACCTGCAGCGCTTTCATAAAAAGTTACTGTCAAGTTCAGAAACTTTGGCTAAGACCGTAAGCAGTCCAGGGATACCTAAATCCCTTTGTCCTGTTGTATACAAACATCTGCAAACCACACAGTCAACTCCCTCCTCATCAATTTCCTCCTTAGTCAGGATCGGAAGTAGTACTGCAGGCCATGTCACTGGCATGACTGACTCTCCTATCCGGGATTCCTCTGGAGGATCCTGCATCGCTATGCCTACTGCTGTCATTCATCATCCCAGAGAGGGAGTAGGAACACCATTACTTTTACTAAACAATTGACCCTCCAAATGTCCTTAGCGAGGAGGATGAAGTACGACAGCAGTCATCCTGAAGCAAAAATGGATAACTGAGGCCTTGACTGCTATGTTGGTGTTAGACGTGTGTCCGGTATCCACCATTGGTGCAGTGGGATTTAGACAATTGATGGAGGTAGTGTGTCCCTGGTACCAAATCCCATCTAGATTCCACTTCACTAGGCAGGCAATACCGAGACTGTACTGAAACATCAGAAAAAGTGTCCTCAGTGTCCTAAAAAATGCTGTTGTTCCCAATGTCCACTTAACCACAGACATGTGGACAAGTGGAACAGGGCAGACTAAGGACTATATGACTGTGACAGCCCACTGGGTAGATGTATCACCTTACGCAAGAACAACAGCAGCGTCACCAGTAGTAGCATCTCAGAAACGCCAACTCGTTCCCAGGCAGGCTATGCTGTGTATCACTGGTTTCAGTAAGAGGCACACCGCCGACAACCTCTTAGAGAAACTGAGGGAAATCATCACCCAGTGGCTTACCCCACTTAGACTCTCCTGGGGATTTGTTATATCTGACAACAAATTCCAGCACGTCCCATGTTTTGCTCACACAATAAATTTGGTGGTGCAGAATTTTCTGAAAAATAACAGGGGCATGCTTTGGGTTGCCCAAAAAATTTCTGGCCACTTTCGTCATTCAGCGACTGCTTGCCGAAGACTGGAGCACCAGCAAACACTCTTGAACCTGCCCTGTCATCGCCTGAAGCAAGAGATTGTGATGCGGTGGAACTCAACCCTCTATATGCTTCAGAGGATGGAGGAGCAGCAAAAGGCTATTCAAGCATATACATCCACCTATGACATAGGCAAAGGAGGGGGGTATGCACCTGACTCAAGCGCAGTGGAGAATGATTTCCATGTTGTACAAGGTTCTCCAGCCCTTTGAAATTGCCACACATGAAGTCAGTTCAGACACTGCCAGCTTGAGTCAGGTCATTCCCCTCATCAGGCTTTTGCAGAAGCAGCTGGAGAAAGTGAAGGAGGAGCTAAGATGGAGCAATTCCACTCAGCATGTGGGACTTGTGGATGAAGCCCTTCATTCGCTTTGCCAGGATTTCAGGGTGGTCAATCTGTTGAAATCAGACCACTACATTTTGCCCACCGTGTTCGATCCTAGGTTTAAAGCCTACGTGGTTTCTCTCTTTCCGGTCGACACAAACCTGCAGAGGTGCAAAGACCTGCTGGTGAAAATACTGTCAGCTGAAGCAGAATGTGACACGTCAACAGCTCCTTCTTCATTTTCTCCTGCAACTGGGGCTGTCAGGAAACAACTTAGGTATCCTAAGCTACCCACTGGTGGTGATGCAGGGCAGGCAGGATCAAGTTTGGACATCTGGTCTGGACTGAAGGACCTGGCAACAATTTCTGACATGTCTACTGTCACTGCATATGATACTGTCACCCTTAACAGAATGGTGGAGGATTACATTGGTGACAGCATCCAAGTAGGCATGTCAGATAGTCCGTACCTGTACTGGCAGGAAAAAGAGGCAAATTGGAGGCCCCTGTACAAACTGGCTCTATTTTGCCTGAATTGCCCCCCTCCAGTGTGTACTCCGAAAGAGTGTTTAGTGCAGCTGGGAACCTTGTCAGCGAAAGGCGTAGGAGGTTGCTTCCACAAAATGTGGAGAAGATGATGTTCATAAAAATTAATTATCAACTCTTCCAGGGAGACCAGCCTCCAGAACGTACAGAGGGACCTGTGGTGGTGGATTCCAGAGGGGACAAATTAATACTCTGTGAGGATGAGGATGTACACAACACTGAAGAGGGTGAGGAATCGGTGGATGAGGAGGATGAGGATGACAACTTGCCTCCGTAGAGCCAGTTTGTGCAGGGACAGATTAATTGCCAGCTTGTTTTGTGGGGGCCCAAACGAACCAATCATTTCAGCCACAGTCGTGTGGCAGACCCTGGCGCTGAAATGATTGGTTTGTTAAAGCGTGCATGTCCTGTTTATACAACATAAGGGTGGGTGGGAGGGCCCACTTTTTTTTTCTTTGCATTATGTACTGTTTGGGGCCTAGTTTTTCAAACTGCCATCCTGTCTGCCACTGCAGTGTCACTCCTAGATGGGCCACGTGTTTGCGCCACCCACTTGTGTTGCTCGGTACACAATATTGTGAGGTGTTCAGAATAGACTGGAAATGAGTGGAAATTAATGTTATTGAGGTTAATAATAGCATAGGAGAAGAAAAACCCACAAATTCTGTGATTTTAGCTGTTTTTATGTTTTTTTTTTTCAAAAAAATCCAGATCCAAAACATGAAGAAATATCCAGATCCAAAACACAAAAAGTGGCTGGTGCACACCCCTAATATATATATATATATATATTTTTTTTTTTCTCATTATTCCACCAGTGGAACAGTTCTAAATTTAGGTTTTCTGCTAAATTCATTTGTAGGGTATAATTCCCTAAACTCCTGTTATTATTGTTGTAATTAGGGTTTCTTTTTTTTTTTTTTTATCTTTTAGGGCATGGGGATTAGGTATAGCTCAGGTTTTGATGGATATACAGGGTGGGTTAGGGTTGGGCTAGTTTGGGGGTAGGGGGTTATATGCCATCAATATATATATTATAAGGGCACAGTCGTGCCCTTATATTAAGGCTGCATCTACTGTAAAAAAATGGATTTCTCCATAGAGAATTGTGAATAGGGGGGACAGGGTGTTCAAGGGGCTACACCTCAAAAGCTATAGGAGGTACAGATCTGAAATTTGGCATGGCTGGGTAGAACTGTCACTGGGTGCTGCATGCCAAATTTCACGGCAAAAACATAAAAAATTAGGATTTGGGAGTAATCTAAATGCTCCAACTTTTCTGACATTGTGAATTAGGAAACCTTTTGTGCAGTAGTCGATGGGGAAGGCAAAAGTCAACTTAGGGGTACAATTTAGACTTGGGGTTTGTTTTATTAGGTAGCTATTGTGCCAGGGTATGTGCTTTTGGGGTTCAGGTAAATTAGAAAGTGACAGTTTTTAAACTATTACCTCAAGAATGCGCCATTATAAAGATAGGACTTTTCAACTTGTTGCATAGCCGCAGTAGGAGCTTCCAGCAGGTGTAGTTATAGTGGCGTCACTTGGGTGCAGCAAGATGGCCGTCGTTTGCGGGCAAAGCAGCAGCGGGGACATGGATGTGGCGATGGGGACCTCAGTGGCAGCAGTTGGGGAAATGGGTGTCGGCGCCACCCCAGGACTTAGGCATCTTTGCCTGGAGGGCGCCAACTCGCCAGGGCTTCGGCGCTTTTGCCTGGCAGCCGCCAACCTGCCAGGGCTTCGGTGTATTTGCCTGATGGGCACCAACCCGCCAGGGCTTTGATGACTTCACCTAGTCGGTGGCAGCCTATGATAGCTCTTTTTCATTGCTGCCACCCACTAGGACTTCCGGCATCTTTGCCCGGTGGGTGCCAACCCGCCAGGGCTTCGGTGTCTTCGCCTAGTGGGCAGCAGCCTGTGATAGCTCTTTTTCGTGGCTGCCTCCCACTAGGACTTCTGGTGTCTGCAAAAGAGCTTAAAGGCCGCCATCCCCCAGGTGAAGACCTGTAAAATAAAATATTACAATATTAAAGTGTGTTGTGTTATTTTAATTTTTTTTTTTACAGGTGGACTACAGGTGGCAGTGGGCCCTACTGCCCAGCATGCTGGTACTTGTGGTTTTCCAAGTACCAGCATGCAGGGAGATGTGCTGGGACCAATAGTTCACCTGCAAAAGAAAATATTCTTTAAAATGCACCACACAACACAATCAACCCAGCACCCACCGCCCAGGGGTGCTGGGGATAGCCCCGGGCTATCAGCCTGGGCCTCGGGTGCCTGAGGAGGGGGACCCCTTTATTAGGGGGGTCCCCAGATCCTCAGGGATCCCCGGCCTGGACTGACTAGAGGTCAGGGTTGCTGCTGCGGATGGGGGCCCGGTAAAAGGGATCCCTTGGCTGTGGCCTCAGTCCCCCGTTAGAAATAGTCCGGTGCTGGTCCTGAAGAATACAGGGGGACCCAACTCATTTTTCCCCCCTGTATTTCCAGAACCAGATCAGAGCCCAGTGCTGGTTGCATAACCTACTGGGGACCCCTACGTAAACTGTCCCCCATATTTTGGCAACCAGGGCTGGTTCTAACTAGCCCGGTTCTGGTTGTGCCTAAATATGGGGGAACCCTATGTCATTTGTTCCTTGCATTTAAGCACAACCATGACTGGCTGCCTGTATTTAAAAAAAAAAAAATGGCATGGCCCCACCCCCCAGAAAACAACCAGCCCCAGTATTGGTTGTGCTAAATACAGGGCACAAACAACATAGGGGTCCCCTGTATTAAGCACAACCAGCACCAGGCTTTTGAGAACCTGTCCTGTTTGCCAAAATACAGGGGACAAATGATGTAGGGGACCCCCATATTTAGCACAACCAGCACAGGGCTCTGAGCCAGTCCTGGTTCTGGAAATACAGGGGGGAAAAATGCATAGGGCTCCCCCTGTATTTCCCAGAACCAGCACCAGACTCCGTCTAGCAGGGGGGGGTGATGCCACAGCCAGGGGAGCCCTTTCACCGGGCCCCCCAGCCACAGCATCACCCCTGACCGCTAGTCAGCCCAGGCCAGGGATCCCTGGGGAGTTGAGGATCCCCCAATAAAGGGGTCCCCCTCCTCAGGCACCCCAGGCTGATAGCCCGGGGCTATCCCCGGCTCCCCTGGGTGGTGGGTGCCGGGTTGATTATGTATAGTGTGGAGAATAAGAAAATATAAATATTGTCTTTTTTAATAGTACTACAGGACCCAGCAGGTATCCCCCTATTAAATTTCTGCCATTTAAATTTCAAAAAGCAATGAAATTACCATCATTAATGCTGATGCCTTAATGTATTTGTTCCTTGTTCCATCACACCATGTGGTTAACGGCAGATTCAGCACTCTCACAGAGTGAGATTGCGGTCACTCACAAAATGGTGGAGCTGCTAATTCACAGAATTGTGTGCTCACTGGAATACACACATGTAGTCTATGCAACTGAGGTCAAAGCAGAGAATAGAGCTGTGCAGATGGGATAAAAGTGGTGTGGATTGGGGGAGGAGACACAGCAGCGTGGATAGGTGAGACACAAAGGCATGTAGAGGAGAGAAGGTTAAGCAGTACAGAGGGGGGGTTGCCAAAGTAATGCAGATGGGTAGAAAACAGTGGTGTGGATGGGGGGAAACAGAGTGGCATGGTTTGGGGGGACAGCGACGTGGATGGGGGAAGCAAGCGGCATGGACATGGGAAGACAGGCAAAGACAGATTGGTGCGGATAAGGGAATACAAACTAGCACAAATAGGAGAACACACAACAGTAGGGATTGGGGAAGACAGAGTAGTGCAGGTGGGGGAAGGAGACAGAGTTGCACAGTTGGGGGGGACAGAGTGGTGCACATGGAGGAAAGAAGTGCCACAGAGGAAAGAAAGACAGCGGCATGGCTTAGGGGAAGGCAGTGGTGCAGAAGGAAACAGAGTGGCACGGATGCAAGGCGGTGCAGATGGAGAAAGACAGATTGGTACGGATGAGAGAACACAGACTACCATAGTTCAGAGACCACATAGCAGTAGAGATTGGTGAACACAGATCGGTGTGGATGGGGAGGATGACAGAGTTGTGCAGGTACTTTGGGTAGACAGAGTTGCAGTTAAGGGACCAGAGTAGTGCAGAAAGAGTGCCACAGATGAGAGAAAGACAGCAGCGTGGCTGTGGAGAAGGCACGGATGCAGGGCGGTGCGGCTGGGAAAACCATTGGTGCGGATGAGGGAACACAGACTATCACAGTTGGGAGACCACACAGCAGTAGGGATTGGGGAATATATAGCAGCATGGAGGCATATAGGGGAAGAAAGTGTACATGCACAGACAGAGTATGATATTTTTAAAAATAAAGGAGCTGAATGTGTATTCTAAATGAAATAAATGTATGCAGTGAGAAGAATGTGGGAAGCCAGTGAGATTGTTTTGGTGATCAAATGGGAAGATTGTGGGCACTGAGTGGGATGTGGGAGCCACATAACTGCTTTGACCACAGTTGCATAGACTACATGTGTGTATTCCAATGAGCACACAATTCTGTGAATTAGCAGCTCCACAATTTTGTGAGTGACAGCAATCTCATTCTGTGAGAGTGCTGAATTTGCAGTTAACCACAGGGTGCGATGGCATACCATATCTGTATTGCGCTAGGGACATGTCCATTACGGCATCAGCCTTAATGATCGTAATTTCATTGCTTTTTGGAGTTTGAGTTGCAGAAAATCAATAGGTTTTGTGAATTTTCAGATCATGTCTAAGCAGCCTTAATGGGTCATATGAAACCGTAAGGTTTTTTGTCTATGGAATGAATATATATATATATATGTGTGTGGGTGCATTTTTTTTTATTTATTATTGTTTCTGCATGCTTCTCAGGGTATAACATACTATTTTGTATTGTGTTGCTGGTGCAGGCCCACATTGAATCATCCCACAAGGGGCTTATTATGATCTGCTACCTATTTACTCTTATTGAGGCCTTATGACTGAGGGATATAAAGAGCTCCGCCTACTTGGCTGGAACGTTCACAGCCTAAATGACAGGGTTAAGCGTTCCCTTGTCATGTCCCAAATGAAGAAATATCATGCTGATATAATTTGTCTCTCAGAAACCCACTTAAATGGTAGCAAAGTATTGGCCCTTAAAAAACCTTGGAGAGGGCTAAAACTAGGATTTTTGTCACCCAGGGCAAGACAGTAATTTGGCGCCCCCCCTGGTATTTCCCCCATAGTAATGCCCCCTGCAGCAGTGCCTCTATAGTAATGCCCTCTTCAGCAGTGTGCCCATATAGTAATGCCCCTGTAGTAGTGCCCATATGGTAATGCCCCTGTAGTAGCGCCCATATGGTGATGCCCCTGTAGTAGTGCCCATATGGTAATGTCCCCATAGTAATGCCCCTGTAGTGCCGCTTACACACAAAAAAACATTTACCTTAAACCCCGCTCCTACATCCGCCACTGTCTGGTCCGCCCGGCTGCTCATCGGAACTATGGGAGAGACGTTATATGACTCGCTCATAGTGCCCGTGGGGAGAGCCGGAAGCTGTTTTTCAGGAGAGAACTCCAATCTCTGGCCACCGCGGCACTGCAGGGAAGGAGCCGGGCACCTGCTGGTAATGAAATATCAGCGGGAGTCCAGCTTATAGCCCCCCTGCGGCATCGGGCTGGAGGACACTGGCGGTGGGTGCAGCAGTGCACCCGGTCCACGTGCACCTCCGCCCCCCCTGCCTAGTTGCGATCCTGCCTTGGATAGGGTATATATATCATTATGCATTCTCAAGCAATGCAAGAGATGTCTCGGTCCTCATTAAAAGGTCAGTGCAGTTTTACTTAGTTTTGTCTGATTGATACACATAGA
Source organism: Taudactylus pleione (assembly GCA_031769625.1). NCBI lineage: Eukaryota > Metazoa > Chordata > Amphibia > Anura > Myobatrachidae > Taudactylus > Taudactylus pleione. The sequence continues at coordinate 1,851,348 of JAUIMM010000759.1, read as the reverse complement.
TTTGTTTTTATTTGTGCTAATGTTAATTGGACCTTTTTTTACATTCCCCCTTCATATGGTAATGAAATTCTTCGTCAGGCTGCTATATTTGTTGCTCAATCCCTGGACACCCCTGTTATGTGTGTGTGTAACTTTAATAATTTTATGGATTATTGTATGGATCGCTACGTATACCCGTATTCAATTTCAAATCGGCAAAAATGAGACCTGGAGAAAACTAAATTGGCGAAAAGTACTGTCATTTTTGGGGAAATCAGCCTGACATCCCCCAAAAAATGCTCTGACATGGGGGTTCACAATGGATACTACTGAATAGCCCTGCAAAAGGTATGTGGGGTCTTTAAATGGTCTCAATAGGTGTTTTTTTGCGTTTTTTTGAAGGTGGTGAAAAATAACATTTATTACGTGTTTTTTTGCAAAATATGTAGTTCCATCAAATTTGGGGTACATGAAAATGTGTCCAAGCATATTTTTAAGTTGCTAATATGAAGTTTTAAAATCTTTAAAAATCCACCTGCAATCAAATAAACACCTGGGGCATACTTGGGGACCCCCCCAGAGAAGCCCAGTAAAAAGAATGCAGATGGGTTCATGAAAAGATCTGTCCACGATCTCTGCTCCTGAGTCTGGCCGCAACTGGTGATTTAGCGAAGAATAACTTTCCCATCTGTTGAAGACTATTAGTAATCTAAAATGAAAGATACCTTTACGAGCTTGTAACAACTAACAGCTTTACACGGAGTTTCTGGTATAAGAAGAAATTCTCACCATGAGAGGGGCATGTTAAGCTCTACTAATGCGGATAAGTATTTTATCTACCTTACCATTATTTTATTGTGACACAGCAAGCAGCGCTGTTATTTCAATTTTTTCTGTATATTTTATTTAATTCTTTGTTTAATTGGGGATCCCTTCCCCTTTCAATGTTTGAGGCTGTTATTATTGTATTAGCCAAACCTGGGAAAGATCCTATACTTCCTGAGTCTTACCGACCTATTTTTCTATTAACCTTCTATTAAAAATTAAAATATTGGCCAAAATCCTTTCTACACGTTTAAATTTAGTAAATTACATAAATTATTCATCCCGATCAGACGGGTTTTATGCCGGGGAAGTCTACAGCTCAGAATCTTCGTAGATTCCTAGAGGGAAGCTGCGGTGGTGTCCTTGGACACCGCCAAGGCATTTGACTCGGTAGAATGGGACTATCTTTGGGCTGTACTTCGCAAATTTGCCTTTGATCCTCATTTTATTCAATGGATTCAGGGCCTGATTCAGAGCCGGACGCTATTTGCACTCCCTCGTTCCGAAAAAAGGTCTGTTGATGCCTCTATGTCTGAATGAGTGAACAAAATATGCACTCGCTATTTTGTAAAAACGCCCCCTGGCCGCTCGCATCCTACGTCATCTACGCTATTTATTAGATTAATCGGGAACATCGAAAGGCGTCTGAACTGCTTGCAGTGCTTGTGGTTGGATTTTCCTACCGCAATCATGCGAACAGTTCAGGCTAAGAAACAACCAAGTGACGTGGTCGATGATGCTGCTTTGTTAATTATGCACACCCTTAAAACGCCCGTTTTGACCGTTTAGCACGCCTGCATTCGGATCTCCACTCCCCGTTTTCAAGCACCTTCCCCTGTTACCACCCACAAACGCCTCATTCGGTCACTCAAATTAGCAGGCATTCGCTATTTTGCGAGCACATAATTTCCGACCGCAATGACTGGTTCGCGCATGTGTATTACAACCCATATGCATGCGCAGTTGTGCGAACATCGCTCAGAGCGAACGAGCGGCCGCTTACGAGCGGCTCTGAATCAGGCCCTCAGTTCTTGTACTGTTCCCCAGCAGCCTGAGTGTCTGTTAAGGGGTACATATCAGTTTAATTTATTTTGGCAAGGGGTACTCGCCAGGGCTGTCCACTATCTCCTGCCCTTTTTGTAATAGCCATTGAGCCACTGGCTTGCCAATTATGTGTTGACCCAGACTTCCGTGGTGTTAGAGTTAGTGAGGTTGAAGATGTTGTAGCATTATACGCTGATGACATACTTTAGTTTATAGAGGTTTCAGGGAGCTCTCTAGAGTTAATGTTGCAAATTGTTTACTTATTAATTGGTATAAGTCTAATATTTTTCCAATTTCAGGCCAAATTCCCGACAAATAACAGGCACACTGCCCCTTACAGTGGACAATGAGATTGAAATATTTTGGTGTTTCGATCACGCCCCAGGCTTTGGATTATCTTTCGCAAAATATTGACTCTATTACAGCCTGTTTCAAGGTGAAAGCTCATGTTTGGAAAAAATTACCTTTGTCAGTCTTGGGGCGCATTTATTTGTTCAAGATGTCTATTCAACCTAAATATTTATACATGCTGCAGCATTCACCAGTTTATATCCCCGAAAGAGTGTTCTCTGTTATTGATAGCATGCTGTCGTCTTTTATTTGTATAAAGCTTTTGGTGGGCTTGGCCTCCCCAACCTTTGGCTTTATATATAGCTGCTCAGTTAGTCCATTTGTCTGAAAGGGTAACTGGCTCTGCTGGTTTGACATTGTCGGATTTTCTGGCTAAACGAGTGAGGTTTTCATTTTCACCATCACTATTTTTACTATCTGGTATAACTGTTACTGGTTTGTATTCTTTACTCCATCAAGCTTTGTTGATTTGGCAGTATGCTCATACTCTTTTTGATTGGTCCGACTTAGATGCAGATTCTCCCCTGTGGTTTAATAATTCATATCAAGAATTGCTTAAGTTGTCATCGGATAATATATGGCTCTTGAAAGGTGTTCCAACCTCACCTGTATAGCGAAGGGAATTTTAAGTCTTTTCAGCAATTGCAGAGTGAATTCAGTATTCCCACTACAGCTTTATTTAGATATTTGCAATTATGACATGCTATACAAGCACAGTTTACCTGATTCACTCCAATACTATCACCTTCCCTCATTAAATATTTAGTGGCTACTGTGGGTACTAAGGGTAAGGTATCTTCTGTGTATGCCACCCTCAGTGGTGTATCTATAATGGGTGCAGTGTGTGCGGGGCACACAGGCCCCCGGGTCCAGAGTTTACTATGCATGCACAGAACACCAGAAAATGTCCGCCACGGCCATTTACCCGGTGTTCTGCGCATGCGCAGTAGACTCCGGGCACACTATAGTGCCCGGAGTCTACAAATGCTCTGGTGGCTGGCCAGCCATGTCAGTCAGCTGCCAGCCACTGGGAAGACAGGAGGGGGCCCAGCACAGGGAGTGCACACTAGCCCCCTCCTCTCTTAAGACGCCCCTGGCCACCCTCAATGTTACATTTCTCCCAGAACTGCTTACTCCCCTTAAATTGAAGTGGGAGATTGAATAGGTTTGATCTCTGATGAGCATTGTTCACAAATTTTGGGTTCGATTTTATTCACTACTTCCTGTGTTCGATATCAGCAAATACACTTTTATGTTTTGCATAGAGTGTATCATAGACCTGTATCCTTGCAGCGTGCTGGACTTAGAGAAGACTCCTTCTGCCATAGATGTTGGGAGGAGAATGCTGGATTTTGGAATTTGCTGTGGGGTTGCCCACTAGTTTATTTTTTTGGGGAAAAAGTTTGGAAGGATATATTGCTTACGGCTATCTTCCACCTTTAAATTCTAGAATTTGTCTGTTTGGCTAATGTAGAGAGACACATAATAGAGAGATACAGCATTGATGAGTGCATTTCTTCTAAATCAAGACCAAAGTGGTAGTAACACGGCCCTGGTTTTCAACCGATTCCCCTGACCCGTTTAAATGGAGAGTTTTAGTGAATGATGTGATAAATCAAGAAAAACAAATTTAAGTCTCATAACTCTGTCCAAATGTCATGATAAATGGGATAGATGGATTCATTAGAGATTGGGCAAAATGATCGGTGCTGCCATAGTCACATAATTTATTTATGCTGTTATGTGGGGTGTGTTTGGCGGTATCTTTCCTTTTTTTTTCTTTACTGTTATTAATGTAAACCTGTTATATATTATGGAAGATTTTTCTTTATTCATAACGTTATATGTATTGATTGTTGAATAGGTATACCTTAAGCTGCTGGTTCATTTTTGTTATATCTTCTACTCATCTTGCACTATCTTGTTTTATTTATTGCACTTATTTTGCTGTGCTGCTCAAATTGTTTATTTGATGACTTTAGTATTTGTTTAAATTGTTTTAAAAAAGAAAAGGAGGGACTTTTTTTTAAATTAATAAAAAAAAAATTCTCTCTTTTTTTTAAAGAATATAAGGTTTTAAAAAAATACCTCTGTCACACAGAGCACTGAGGGCCTGATTCAGATCTGGTCGCTAAGCTATGGACGCAAGCTATGGGCGATTATTGCCCATCTTCACATGCCAATGCTGTAAAATACGCATGCGCAAACCAGTCACTGCGTCCGGGAATCGTGAGCTCATAGTACACTGACTGGACGCTACTTTGAGTGACAGAATGTGCCATTTGTGGGTGGTAACAAGGGAAGGTGCTTGTAAACGGTGGAGTGGTGCTGCAAACGCAGGCGTGTCTGGGCGTCAAAACAGAGTTTTATGGGTGTGCATAATTAGCATGAAGGCATCATTGTACAAGTCAGCCTGCAGTGATCGCTGTGCTTGCGATGGGGTAAGGTCTACCTCAAGCACTGTGTGCAGCTCCGATGGTTTTCGATGGTTCTGATTAATCATATACTTCCTGGAGATGACGTGTGTTAAGAAAGAAAAGTGGGCGTCTTTATACCGGTGTCCATTCGCTCTGCCGTAGCTCTCTATAATACATAGAGGGCATCCTTATACCAGACAGTGTAATCGCGGAATTTGCACTGGGCCCCTTTTGGCTGAGAGAGCGCAGCTTAGCGTCCAGGTCTGAATCGACCCCTGAGATCCCTTTGACACATAGAACATTGAGGTCCCTCCCTTTATTATATAGACTATATTGATAGAATTGAGACTCCTCTGTCACATAGAGCACTGACATCCCCACCATATTGAGCACTGAGGGCCTGATTCAGAGCCGCTCGCTCTGACAGGGCCGGGCTTATTTTTTTTGGAGGGGCCTCTTGGCCGCTCGCATAGCTGTGTTTGATCACCCACAGCTATTGTGAGCGGCCATGATGATGGTCGCGATGGTCAAGACCATCGCGACCATCGGGCTTGCGACGAGACCCTTGTGGTAGGGTCTCGTTCATCGCAAGCCCCAGAGAGCTTTCGGCTCTAACAGAGCCGGAAGCTCTCCACTGACATCACTTGTGATGTCAGTGGGACCGCCCCCAAATGGCAGGCGTTCTCATGGGAACTAAAATACAGTGAGTTGACGAGTCACGCCTGACATTAGATAGTGCAATTGAGTTAGATATATTAACTCACATCTGTGTTTATCCACTCTAACTTAAATGCAGTATTATGACTTATAACAAATGAGGAGATAGTAATAGTAATGGCTTTTACTGATATAAGATGTAAAAATGAATCAGATAACAGTACAACAAATAACAGATATGGTGCATACAAAACAAATTACATATAATGTGTGCCTTAAAAGGTAATAATTGTATTATCCTTAATAATCGATAAATGAAAAAGATGTAACAGTCTCTAGAGGTGTGGTGTCCCACACTTCTAACCTGCTGATGGAAGAAATTCCTATATTTGAATAAATAATCTTAGTCCAGATGATTAATCTAATCAGTGATCAATTGTATCGCCATTGGCATGCATAAGTCTTCACACTGGTGGTGACAATAAGGTACCTGTATGATAGAGATCTGGGATTGCGGAACAAGGGGGAAAGGAAAATACAGACTCTGGACTGTGCTGCCCAAACTAGCTGGAAGTACGGCTGTTCACCTCTTCCAAGGATCTGTCCGTGGTCCTGCTAGTGTTGCAGCTATAGTCTGGAGAGGAGACAACCTCGCCTAAAGAACTCCTAGAGGAATAACCTCAGCTGGGTGCCCCCTCCTCTCACAGAGTCTTACCTTACTCCTCTGAATTCACGTGTCACGTCTCACATCTAACCACATCGTCTCCTCACCGTGCAGGCATCTCTAGGTAGCTGGTTCTCTTTAACCCCTCCGTCCATCCGCAGGTTTAGCAGACCGATGGTCCTCATTCCTATTCGGCTTGTCCTCCACGCATGCTCTGGACCATGTAAGTCCTCCGACTTCCGGGTCCCATATGAAATTGTTCACATGGGAACACCTCCGTTTGGGCAGCCACCCCCCCTGGACCGCCCACCAAAGGGGGCGAGCTGTTACTCAACAACGACAGCTCGCCCCCTTTGGAGCGAGACCCGGAGCGACGGAGTGCCCATCGCTAGCCGAGTCTCGTGCTTGCGCACGACAGAGCCGGCTCCATCGTGCGCATGCACTGTGGCCCACCATCGACCCGGTTGCGAGCGCTCAGCGCTTGCGACCAGGTCTGAATCAGGCCCTGAGATCCTTCAGTCAAATAGATAAGGCACTGAGATTCCACTGTCGCATAGAACACTGAGATCCCTCTGTCATACAGAACACTGAGATCCTTTTGTCACACAGAGCACTGAGATCCCCTGATCACACACAGAGCACTGAGATCCATCCATCACATAAAGGGCCTGATTCATTACCGATCACAACTGCGAATACGCACACAGACAGGAGATTGTTGCAATCTGCACATGCGTATGCATCGCAATACATGTGCGCAAAGGGCTCACTGTGATCACACTGCGATCGCAGTGTCTACGCTGATCCATCATAGAGTGATTGATAGGAAGTGAGCATTTGGGACTGGTGATGGGGGTGGTCGGCGAAACGCAGACGTGTCAGTGTGGTTGAACGTCGTTACAGGGGCGTGCATAAATTACCCACTGCGATGGTCTACACAGCTTGAGCTCCCACTGCGTGTGGCGAGGTTAGCAATTTGTAAGTAGGCTCAGACCTTGTGCAACTGTGCATGAGGCTGCGATGGTACTCAAAGTTACCGATGGTTTCCCCATTTTGCAAAGTATTACGGATGTGAGTAAGGGGATGTGGGCGTCCTTATGTTAGGCTGCAACAGCATTGCAATTGCAGTCATTAGCATATTTTCGCAGTGACCCTCCATCAACAAACTCCTCTATTAAAACCTATACTAGACTACTAGGCGACTCAGAGGTTAAATATAATAAAGCTCCCAAACGTACCTTTTCCAATCTTTCAAACAGCAAATTTACAGCACTCAAGAATCTTCTCAATGACAAAAGCATAATTATATGCCCCGCTGATAAGGGCGGGGGTATAGTATTGCAAGACCTGACGATGTATAGAGAAAAATTATATAAACAACTGGCACAGGAAGACACCTATTTAAAACTAACAAATGACCCTACCATCAAATTCCAACAAGAATTGGATAATATTCTTAAAACTGCAATGGATGCAGGTTTCTTTGAGTTAAAAACGTATACCACATTTTCTACTTCAGGGTCCATAGGGTATCCACAGGATACCTTGGGGGTATAGGTGTGACGTCAGTCGCTGGGCACCATAGAGTTAAGCTTTTCAGCCTCCCAGGATGCACTAGGGTCCCCCTCCTATACCCCGCCCCCAGTTTAGTTTGGTGCCCGGCCGGCGTCGGGTGCACCTATCGGAGTGGGGGGCTAGAAGAGCCCCTGAAGCTTTCTTCAGTGCAGCTGTGGCTGCACATCTGGATGTACAGCATGGACAGTCAGTCCTGACGTCCATGCTGTCTTCCCTACACCCCCGCCGGTACCAGAACGCCGGTACCGATCCGGGGATGCTGGTGAGCATCTGGGGTCACAGCTAGCGGTGACCCCAGATGTTCCGGACCATGGCCGGATCCAAGGGGGACAAAGGTAAGCAGCGGGGTCCCGCGGTGGGTCCCCGCTGGTCACATGATCCTAAGTCCCCAGGCAGGGGGCTCCCTGGGGACTGGCTGCAGCGTGGAGCCAGGCGACCAACCTGCGCTTTCCACTACCCCCTGGGACAGCGGACCGCAGCAGAGCGGTAGCGCTGCGGCGTCCCAGGGGTTAAATGCATGCCAGGGGAGCGCGCCTTCCCTGTCTCACAGCCGGCGCCTCCCCCGCTGCACACAGCCCTCTCTGCATGCTGCCGACTGGTCCTGTGGCAGCGCTCCTCCCCCAGGCCAGCCTCCTCTCTGCTCCTCGGCGGCCATCTTCTCCAAAACGCATGGTGAACGCTGCTGGAAGCGCTGGACGGAAGCATCGTGGTCTGGGTCCCCCCGCATACCTCTCCTCCGCTGTGGCTCAGGTCTGTGTATGCAGCGCTGTGTCCTACCAGGCCCTGTGTCTGTGTAGTTGAGTGATCAGCGCTGTTAGTGCAGGAATTGTTATTTCTCTGCATTGTATGTGACTGTGCTAGCGCTGCCTGTAACTTTTCTTCTCTAAACTGTCAGCTTTATTACTGTCCCTGTTCTTTCTGCTAAAGCCCTTGTGGTGCGGTGCTGCAGGGTGGTCTCTCGCCTATTTAATACTTAATTGGTGAGAGAGGTCACATACGTGGTGCCATCATGTCTGAAAGTGATTTTCCCCTCCGGCTACAGTGTACCACGTGCAAAGTACCGTTAGCGGAGGGGGAGGGTAGCGCGGAGGGCCTTTGCCGGCAGTGTTTGTCCATGGCGCGGCCTATTACGGTTACAGCACCGGTACAGGAGCCGCCATGGGCTTGTTTCGCTCAAGCGTTAACAGCTTTAGTGGGCCAGTTAGCTCCGCAGCCCGCGTTTACTCCGATGGGTTTGTCCCAGCAGTCTGTGGTGTCGTCACCCATGCAGGGGTTCCCATGACAATTGGTGGTACCCCACAGTCTCCCTATTTCCCCGCTCCCGGGTTCTCAGGAGCCAGCGTGGGTTAACTGCCTGACGAGTTCTGTACAGCACTTGTCGGATGTGTTGCAAGGGGAGTCTGTGATGCGGCCTCATAAAAGGCCGGTGGCGTCTCTGTCCGCTCCTTATGAGGATGACGAAGGGACGTCTGATGATGGGGAGATTCTGGATCCTTACGATCAGGAACCTCTCCATACTAAGGACGCTGATGCTAAGTCCAAAGTATATATTCCTGGACTTATTCGGGCGGTCCGCACAGCCTTGGTGATTGAGGACGAAGTTCCCCCAGCGGCTAAATCTAAGTATGCCTTTTTCAAAGATGTGAAGGGCGATGCCACAGTCTTTCCTCTTTCGGGTCAGTTGGTGGACCATTTAGAGGAGGCGTGGAAACAACCTGGCAAAAGATACCAGCCGCAGAGACGCCTGGCGGTGGCTTATCTGTTCGCGGATAATTATTTTGCTAAGTGGGAATCCCCTCCACAGGTGGATTCTCACGTGACCCGTCTTGTCCGTAGTGCCACATTGCCGATGCCATCCATGTCCTCCCTTAAGGATGCTACGGACCGCAAGGTAGAAATCTGCCTGAAGTCCGCTTATTCCCTTGCAGGGGGGGCAGCACGGCCGGCTATGGCCATTTGCTGGGTTGCCAGAGCGATGGAGCGCTGGGCGGATTCATTAGAGGCTTCTTTTGAATCCGACTGTCCGGCCGAACAGGCGGAGTTGATTGGCAATCTCCGTGATTCGGCCACCTACATCAACGAGGCGGCTCTAGACATTAGTACTCTGGTGTCTAGAATTTCTTCAGCAGCGGTAGCTGCTCGTTGCACCTTGTGGCTGCGATCCTGGAAGGCGGACGCAGATTCCAAGAAAGGTCTGGAAGCGTTGCCGTTTACCGGAGAAGTTCTCTTCGGTCCGGATCTGGATAAGATTGTGGCCACGCTGGCGGCAGCCAAATCGGCTTGTCTCCCGTCGGCCGCTGCTCCTTCTGGTTCTGGACCATCGTCCTTTCGGTCATCTAGGGCCCAGGGCAGGCCCAAACCACAGTCGTTTCCTCGACAGGCTGGCCCTAAGAAATCGGTCAAGCCCCGGAAGCAGGCATGGAGTACCAGACGTCCGGCCCCCAAGCCAGATGACAAGCCTGCGGCCTGACGGTCCGGGCCTCCCTTTGGGGGATCCCAGGGTGGGAGGCCGCCTGCTACAGTTCGCCCAGTGTTGGTCAACCACTACGACAGACACTTGGGTTCTGGAGGTGGTTTCCCACGGATACGCCCTCTCCTTCCGGCACAGACCCCCGGCTCGCTTCTTCACCACGGGTCTACCATCAGACCGGAGCAAGGCTACGGAGCTGCGGAAGGTATTGCACACTATGCTCCAGGCTGGAGTTATAGTGCCTGTTCCATTCTCCCAGAGGGGCCAGGGTTTCTATTCAAATCTATTTTTGGTACAGAAACCCAATGGGTCATATCGTCCGATTCTCAACCTCAAAGCACTCAACAAGTCTTTGCGGGTCCCGAAGTTTCGGATGGAGACCCTACGGTCCATCATTCTGGCGCTGGAACCTGGGGACTACTTGGTGTCATTGGACATACAGGACGCTTACCTGCATGTCCCTATTCTTTTGCGCCATCAACAGTTCCTCAGGTTTGCAATCCGCAGCGACCACTTCCAGTTTCGGGCGTTACCTTTTGGCCTGGCAACAGCACCACGTGTTTTCAGCAAGGTGATGGCGGTCATGGCGGCTTCTCTGCAGCTGCAGGGAGTCCACATGTTGCCGTATTTGGACGACCTGTTATTGGTGGCAGGATCTCCAGAGCTCCTGTTACGCCACTTGGACCTGACCATTGCACTGCTGCAACGGCACGGCTGGCTAATCAACTGGCAGAAGTCCACTCTAATCCCGTCTCGGAGGATTCTGCATCTTGGAGCCTTATTGGACTCGGGACAGCAAAGGATCTTCGTGACGGAGGACAAGATCTCTGCTTTACAGTCAAGGGTGCGCAGTTGCCTGCACAGCCGCTGGGTGTCCTTACACTCGGCGATGAGGTTACTGGGCTCCATGGTGTCGGTGTTCGACATGGTGGAATACGCCCAGTTTCACTCCAGACCTCTGCAGCACCTGATCCTGTCCAAGTGGAACGGGCTGCCTCAGTCTCTGAAGTCCCAGACGATTGTGCTCACCCCGGAGGTTCGCCTGTCCCTTGCGTGGTGGTTACAGATGACCCACCTCAACAAGGGACGTCCGTTCTGGGTTCCAAATTGGGTCCTGTTGACAACGGACGCCAGTCTTCGGGGCTGGGGAGCAGTTTCGGGTCCACACTTGTTCCAGGGCAGGTGGACGCCGACAGAAGCGGAGCTTCCAATAAATATCTTGGAACTCCGTGCGGTCTTCAATGCTCTCCAGCAGGCACAGCGGTTTCTCCAGGGTCGCCCGGTGCAGGTCCAGTCGGACAATGCTACCACCGTGGCCTACATAAACAGGCAAGGAGGAACTCGCAGTCGGGCGGCTCTCGTAGAGGTCTCTCGGATCCTGGTTTGGGCGGAGCGCAATCTTCCGGCCATATCAGCGGTCTTCATCCCGGGAGTGCTAAATTGGGAGGCGGACTTTCTAAGTCGCCAGGACGTTCATCCGGGGGAATGGTCCCTGCACCCGGACGTTTTTCAACTACTGGTGGACAGGTGGGGTCTTCCAGAAATCGACCTCATGGCGTCCCGGCACAACAACAAGTTGCCGGTGTACGGGTCTCACACAAGAGATGAAGGGGCGTCTCTGGTGGATGCTCTGTCCGTCCGGTGGACATTCCGGTTCGCATACCTGTTCCCTCCGGTCTCCCTTCTTCCACGGGTAATCCGGAAATTCAAACCGGAAGGAGGGACGCTCCTGTTGATAGCTCCCGCGTGGCCCAGACGGCACTGGTTCTCAGACCTTGGACATTCCTCTGCGGTTGCCGCTACGACCGGACCTTCTGTCTCAGGGTCCTTGCCTTCACCCGGACCTGACTCGGCTGTCTTTGACGGCGTGGCTGTTGAGACAGCCATGCTGAGGTCCCGGGGGTTTTCCAGCTCTGTGGTGCGTACCATGTTACGAGCTCGGAAACCGTCTTCCGCGAGGATATACCATCGCGTGTGGCATACGTTCTTCCAGTGGTGTCGACTGAGAGGTTATGCACCGCGGGAGTTTCGTCTGTCTCGGATTCTCGCCTTCCTGCAAGCGGGACTAGATCATGGGCTTCGCCTTGCTTCTTTGAAGGTACAGGTTTCGGCCCTATCTGTCTGGTTTCACCGTAGGATTGCTACAATCCCGGATGTGTGCACCTTTATGCAGGGTGTTCTTCGCATCCAGCCGCCCTTTGTTCCACCTGTGGCGCCTTGGGATTTGACTGTGGTCCTGAGGGCTCTCCAAGGACCGCCGTTTGAACCACTGGGCTCAGTGGATCTTAAATGGCTAACAGCTAAGACTGTTTTCCTTCTGGCCATTGCTTCGGCCAGACGTGTTTCTGAGTTAGGGGCTCTTTCTTGTAGACCCCCTTTCTTGGTTTTTCATGGGAACAGGGCAGTGCTCCGCACTCGGCCCGAGTTTCTTCCCAAAGTTGTTTCCCAGTTTCATGTTAACGAGGAAATAGTTGTTCCGGCCTTTAACTCACCGGGTCTTTCCCTGGGTGGATGTTGTGCGGGCCTTAAGGACTTATGTTGACCGCACTTCTTCGTTTAGGAAGTCGGACGCTTTGTTTGTCCTCTATGGCTTCCGTAAAAAGGGTTGGCCTGCTTCAAAGCAAACTTTGGCAGCCTGGATCCGTATGGCTATTTCTGAAGCTTATCTTCATGAAGGCCTACCGGTCCCTCCTTCTCTGAAGGCTCATTCCACTAGGTCTGTGGGTCCTTCGTGGGCAGCTCGACGTGGTGCCTCGGCAGTTCAGATCTGCAAGGCTGCTACGTGGTCCTCTGTCCATACCTTCGTGAGGTATTACAGGTTTGACACCTTCGCCTCTCAGGATGCTTCCTTCGGGCGGCAGATTCTCCTTTCTGCACAGGAGCGCCCCCACCCTTAAAGGATACTGCTTTGGGACATCCCCAAGGTATCCTGTGGATACCCTATGGACCCTGAAGTAGAAAATATGAGATATGGTAAGAACTTACCCTTGTTATCTCTATTTCTATGAAGTCCATAGGGTTCCACAGGACTCCCGCCCTGTCGCACCTGTGCTGCAGATGGGCTTTGCTCTGGTCACCGGTTTTCCATCTCCCTCTGGTGAGAATGTGATTCTTGTATATGTCCAGATCTTTTTTCTCTCTCTTCCTTCTCCTCCTCCGGCCTATGGCTTGATAACTAACTGAGGTGCCTTGGCTCGGGGGTGGGGTATAGGAGGGGGACCCTAGTGCATCCTGGGAGGCTGAAAAGCTTAACTCTATGGTGCCCAGCGACTGACGTCACACCTATACCCCCAAGGTATCCTGTGGAACCCTATGGACTTTGTAGAAATAGAGATAACAAGGGTAAGTTCTTACCATATCTCATATCATTACAAAAAAAAACCATTGACTCCAGTCATATATACAGTTCCAAAAATACACAAAGATATTAACAACCCCCCTGGCAGGCCTATCATCTCCGCCAGGGGATCACTGTATCAAGCAATTTTTGGATGTGCTAATTCAGCCACATGTAGTCAAGCAACCAACATATCTCAAGGACACCAATACCTTGCTTAAAATATTGGAATCATTAACAACTTTGCTGAATGGCACTATACTATGCACCATGGACATGTGTAGTCTATACACATCTATTCCACATAAGGAAGGATTAGAAGCCATGACTACTTTTCTGTATAACCTTAATGAACCACTGGGCATAGACATCCATCTGTATTTACATGTACTACGTCTGACTTTAATGCAGAACTATTTCTTATTTGATGGTAGGTACTACCTACAACAGGCAGGCTGCGCCATGGGGTCTCAAGTGGCCCTGGCATATGCCAATATCCAGAGGAGCAGCGTGGAACCATGGTGCCCGGAGAAAGTGCATGTCACAAACCCCTCCCCCCCCCTCTCCACTCCCTGTACTGAACTGTGCCAGTGGGGTATGGCCAGCCTGCGGGGGAATACTGAAGTGAAGAGAAAAAGAGCAAATAGTGGCAGTATGACACTTGGCATTGAGGTACCATGGGGAGAAAGGAATGCTTCAGTGAAGCACCGTTTGGCATTACGGGTAGCTCCTATCACACTGCTTTATTTATGTATAGCACCTGACTTTTATCTCTTTTTAATCATTGTTATTAGCCAAGTAGAGGAGATTGTATTATATATTCTGATCATTTAACTTAAATTGACAGAATAAATGTGCAAGAATGAAAATTCCACAGGGTGCACAGCTGATTACTGCAATGACTACCCCAATCAGCTGTCACTGGAGTGGGGACACCTATGGGAAGCTCCCTTCTCAGCTATGCTCCTACTTCACAAATATACATTGCACCTATATTAATGTGAGTACTACTAATCATGTTCTGTCAACCACCATTAATATTATTTCAGGTCTCCTAATATTTTTTAAAAGACCTTTCAAATAACACTTTGTGGCCATGCCTGGGAACACCTCCATTACTTTACATAGCAAAGCAGTGACTTTGTTTAATATAATACCTTATAATTGAAGGTTAGGATTTTACCTCAGATGTGTCACTTTTAAGGCAATTGAAGCACAGAATGAGGAGAGAAGAGTGGAGGGGATCAAATAGGAGATGGGAGAGGAAAGTGCTGATCAGAGAGGGTAAGTGACAGAAGCCAATAAGAAAAGGAGAGGGGAGGGGCAAAGCCAAGCAGAGTGGGGCAGTGACAGAAGCCAATAAGAAAAGGAGAGGGGTGGTGACAGAAGCCAATAAGAAAGGAGTAAAGAGCTGATCACAGGATGCATTCCCACCTTAGGTTTTGCACCTGGAATGTCAGGGGGATTCACTCACCAGTGAAAAGAAAGCGCATATTGACATATCTTAATAAGCTTAAATCCGATATCACTTATTTACAGGAGACTCATTTAACTCCCACAGAACACGCCAAGCTAAACACACTGCACCACCAGGTATTGGCGTCATCATCATTTGGTTCTAAGTCACGTGGAGTGGTAATCCTAATACGCAAGGGAATTCAATTCGATATTCATTCCTCTGATGTAGACCAAGAAGGCCGATACATTCTTATGGATGTCACGCTAGACGGCACTAGATATTGTTTGTGTAATGTCTATGGTCCCAATATATATGATAAATCTTTTTTCCTAGGATTGATTAACAAATTATATTCTTTTGCAGATTCTAAGATTATATTAGGGGGTGATTTCAATCTGGTCGCTTCCCCAACCTTAGATAGGAAAACTTTCTCTCATTCCTCCCCCAAACAACCAAAAATAGGTTTAAATTATATAGCCAAAGAATTGAATTTATTAGATGTGTGGAGAATGAGACACCCCACTGATCTGGAATACACGTACTACTCAGCCACTCATAACGCCTTTTCTAGGCTTGATTATTTTTACTTATCTAACTCAATATCCCCAATGATTATCGATACATTGATTGAAACTATAGCTATTTCGGATCATGCACCGGTGTGGGTGGATGTACAGGGGAAATTCCTTTTGGGTTCATACTCCCAATGGCGATTTCCGGCAAAATTAGCCTCATCCCTTAAATTTAAGTCAATGCTAGAGTCTGCTTGGGCCAGTTACGAAATGAACAACCAAATACATAAAGATAACCCAGGTTTATATTGGCAAACTGCTAAGGCGGTGATTAGGGGGGAAATTATCTCCTTTATGACAAAATATAAGGCTGAACAAGACGCCACTTATAGATCTGCACAGACGGCCTTAACATCCGCATTTCAAGCTCTAAGAGCTTCACCCTCACCGGTGACTAGAGCCGCATATGGTGAGTGCAAGTTACACTTTGATCAAATCCTCACTCAAATGGATGATAAATATGTATACTCAGGTAAATTACATTTCTTTAGATACGGCAACAAACCTAGCCGACTCCTATCAAACATGCTGAGAGGTACCAAGCCACATAATAATATTGCAGCTCTCAAAGATGAAAGCTCTGCCATACAATACAATGGCAAAGATATCGCGAATATCTTTTTCCGTTACTACCAAAACCTCTATTCCCAAGACCCAATAGATATCACTAAAAAGGAGGCTTTTTGGGAATCACACACCCTGCCACAGATTTCATCTGCACAGGCTGATATATTGATTGGCAAAATTACACATGAAGAGGTAGATCAGGCTGTTAAATCTCTCAAGACGTTCAAGGCCCCAGGCCCAGATGGTCTGAGTGGGGAGTTTTTCAAAATATTACGTCCCCAAATCACAGAGACTTTAACTAATGTATTTAACTCCATAATGGATAGTAAAATAATCCCTCACTATTTTAATTCGGCCATTATAAAAGTTCTGCCGAAGTCAGGCAGAGACCCCCTTTTGCCTTCATCATATAGACCCATTTCTCTACTTAACGTAGACTATAAATTATTGACAAAAATTTTAGCTGAGCGGTTGAAGTTGATTCTCCCGTCTATCATACACCCGGACCAAACCGGGTTTATTTGTGGCAGAAATTCTGTCACAAACATTAGGAAAGTCCTTACGGTGCTGCAGTCTCTGCATATGGGCGAGACGGGTGATCCCAGGTTCTTGTTGTCTTTAGACGCAGAAAAAGCGTTTGATCTGGTAACCTGGGATCACCTGTTTGAATCTCTGCGTCGGTTTAGTATGCCCGCCCTTTTTGTTGAGATCATACGATCCTTATATACTTCTCCCCTTACTCTGATTCTCACTAATAGATATTTGTCACCTGTATTCTGTACACAGAGAGGGACGAGACAGGGTTGCCCGCTTTCTCCACTTTTGTTTGCAATTGCGCTAGAGCCATTGGCGATAGCAATAAGACAGGAAACGGAGGTAAAGGGTATTACTATCAGAAACCAAATATGTAAATTGTCTTTATTTGCAGACGATATGATGCTTTTTATATCTGATCCCCTACGATCCATCCCTACACTTCTGGATCTAATTACCACATTTGGATCATTTGCAGGTTATCGCATCAATGTGAGTAAATCTGAGTTGCTCCCTATTGATGCAGCTACTTTTTTAGCTACACATCCCCACATAGCCTCTCTTTTCACAATTGCAACACATAAATTAAAATACTTAGGTATACTTATACCAGCTCAATTATCCTCTCTATATGCTTTTAATTTCTCTCCATTGCTAAATAGATTAAACTCCCAACTCCAGAATTGGAAAGATCTTAAACTCTCTCTACTCGGACGAGTAACTGTAATAAAGAGTGTGGTGTTCCCGAAACTAGCCTATCTTTTACAAACTTTACCCATTACTTTAACAAGAGCGGATGTACTGAAGTTTACGCAGATCTTTTTTAAATTCATTTGGCAGTACAAGAAACCCAGAATGCCGCGTTCCCGAGCTTACCTACTGAAAAAAAATGGAGGGCTGAGCATCCCAAGCATCTCTGCATTTGCAAAAGCTGCCATATTCCGATATATAACTGATTGGTTATTACATACCGATCACTATACTAATCCTGACTTGGAGGAAGCATTATTTCACCCATATGCCCCAGCAGCCTTGTTACACACCCCTAAAATACACATTCCTAAGATATTTTGTTCTAATATTTTATTCTGGGACACTTACACTACGTGGTTGAAGGTCAATACACATTTGGGGAAAAATCCTTTTTCATCCCCGTACATCCCCTTATGGGGTAATCCCTGTTTTCCCCCTTCACTTGACATTCCTCTTTTTAAAATGTGGAATCAAAAGGGAATCATGTCCATCAAAGATGTATTTGATCCGGGTGGCAATTTGCTCTCCTTTGTACAATTACAGGATAAATATGACATCCCTCGTACACAATTTTTTATGTTTCTACAAGTACGTCATTTCATTCAATCCTTAGATAATCCTTTATGGATCTCAGTTAACACAGATACAATGGGTCGCATTCTACTCTTATGTCGCTCAACCAAATTCAGAATAGCTCATTTATATAAATACCTGATTGAAATTCCTATACATGCTTGGGCACCAGTTGCGGAAGCTTGGCACACAGAGATACCCGAATTATGTGACTTGGAGCCATTTGTTGCGAATCTGGATCGTGTTTTACCCTGCCTTAAGTCAGCGAGACTTCAAGAAATTAATCTTAGAATTTTAAATCGTACATATATGTCCCCGGCCCAACTGAGACATTTTGTGCCACTGGAGGAGGGAAATTGTGTGAAATGTGACTGCTCTAATGCCTCTCTCTCGCATAACCTCTGGTACTGCAGAAAGATCCATAGATTTTGGAATAAAATTTTGTGTTATCTAAATAATACAATACATCTTAAATTGTCCAAAAATGCGGCAGCTCTTATTTTCGCAGAATTTTCAATATGGGAGTCTGAGTCCTCCTTGGGCCCATGGAAACCTGCTCTGAGAGTCATGGTTACAGTAGCTAAACAACTTATCCTTAATTACTGGATCTCAAAATCAGCACCTACACTAATGGAATGGAAAATTGCGCTGCTGGAGGTAATTTATGCGGAGAGACGTATGGCTATCTTTAACATCGAAAGAGGGGTACGGATTTTTTCCAAAAAATGGGAACCATACATACAATGTTTACCGGTCCAGATTCGGAATAACATATGGAAAGTCTTTGATCACACGGAATGGTTTATGCTAAGAAATATCACTTAAAATGCCCCTATTGTTGCTATTTATATGTAGCTCTCTGTGAATCCCCCCAGACAAGGTATCTCTCACCTTCTGTCAGTGATTCCCCCTCTATTTCACCTTTCTTCTTCTGTTTCTTTTATCATTTTATTCTAACTCTCCCCCTTTTTCTAATATAATTCTGCATTGATGTAGATTATATTGACGCAACGATTGACTGATATACCGAAGTTGATGTGATAATTGGTTAACTCAAAATTCAATCGCTGCTTACACTGGCTCTATAAGTTGCATAGTTTGAGTGACATTGATTGTATATTTACTTGCATTTCTATACGGTGTACTATATCGATTTTTTTTATACAGTATTTGTAATTTTGTAATTTTCTACATTATATTATATTCAAGTACTTTGTTTCTTTGTACTTTGACATAATTTCAATCTATATTTGTACTATTTTCCAAAAAAGTTTGAAAAGATTAACAGTAGTTTGTATATTGTTTGTTCCAAGAAACAGACTAGTCGTTTATCAGATAATTTTATTTTCTTTAATTCTTGGATTGTGCAATGTATAATTGTTTTATTGCTGTTCAATAAAAAGATATTTAAAAAAAAAAAAAGAGCTGATCACAGGGTAGAGAGTGGAGGGAATTAAAGAGTTGAGAAGTGAATGTAATCAATCTGACAGGAAAGTGGAAGTGACAGAAGATGATCACAGGGAGGGCCGAAGGGGAAGCAATCTGGGCAGTTTGAGGGAGCATGAAATTAGAAATGGATCTCAGATCCGTGACATATTTAGGATATAAAGCAAACAAACCGATATAACACCAACAGGTGGCCATCATACTGAGTAGCGCCCATGAATTCCGGAACCCTGGATGGCGCCCTCTGTCCATGTTGCCACCCGGAGCTCATGCTCCACTGGAACCACCCTCGCTACTCCCCTGCCAATATCTACATGTTTAAAATGGAACAGGATTTCTTCTTTCAAAATCCAGAATATAAAGATCACATCATATTGTATTTACGATACATAGATGACTTATTCCTACTGTGGAGTGGAGGAGAAGATCTGTTTAACAAAATGATGTCTAATATCAATCGATTGGATACACCTATTAAATTCACCTATAAATGCAGTAACAACAAGATTAATTTCTTAGATGTACAAATCAAATTAAGTGATGAGAGAATTTCCACCTCGGTATTCTACAAGGATACGGACCGTAACATACATTTAGAAGCTAATAGTCACCATCCCAATCCACTGATTAGTGGGCTTCCATTATCACAAATGTATCGGGTTGCACGAATTACCAGTGATAAAGCAGCACTACCATCTGCATTGGATGTAGTAGTAGATAAATTTAGACAAAGAGGATATGCTCTTCAATTACTTAAAGACACAAAGAACAAGGTTCTTCAAATGACAACAGCTATTAGATGGAAACAAGAAGGCACGAGATGATAAAATGAAAGATACGTTTATATGGTCAATACAATATTCAACAGCCAGTCCTGTGATACCCAGAGCAACAAAAGCGATGTGGCCCATTATATCTAATGATCGTGACCTTCCGGGGTTTAAAAATGTCAAACATATGACAAGCTACAGATGGGGCAGAAATCTTCGAGACATCTTAGTGAAAACAGATATTACGAACTATCAATCTAAACCGGGTATGTTTGGGACGAATTAAAAACCTGGCTGTTACAGGTGTCCTTCCTGTACTACTGTGGGTATTTACAAACGGGACAAAAGTTCTCGCACCCACATAGTAACAAATCCTTCACTATAAGGCATGTCTTAAGTTGCTCAACACAATATGTGGTATATTATATCATCTGTCCGTGTAGTCTTTATTATATAGGGATGACTACTAGGTCCTTTAAAGAACGCATGGCCTTACATCAGTCTGCCATAAGACAAGCACTAGCAGGTAAAGATATAGAACAACCTGTAGTGAAACACTTTAAACAGTGTAACTTAATGAAAAGATCAATTGGAACTCTATGTAAAAAAGTGAACCATTTGAGTGGGAGGAATTCACTTAAGCTGTGTAATTAAGACTATCAGTTCGGCAGATTGCCTGATAGCTTTTGCTGTGTATTATATTAGTTTTTCTTACCATTTATTTTCACTATACATATAGCATGTCTTTGTAGCTATTATCAGTATTAGTAATAACGACTTAATTGAGTCTTAGATCATTATAAGTGCATATAACATATATGTAGCGGACGCTAACATATTGATCTAGTAACTGAATAATTGCTGTGTTATTTGGATGGATACATGCACGGTGAAGGAGTACTTTGATGTGGATAATATTATTCTGCACTTCCATTAAAAATGCTTTTATTTTTGTTACAGCCGTCTGCTGGAGGGAGAGACGCTGCCAATGGTTGCCAAGGCTACCAGATGCTACTTGGCTCTGACGTCATCCCACCTGCGCAGTAGGATGGAGCGGGCGGGCCACTCTCACCTCCGGAGACGGCGTCATTCACACAAGAGGGGTTATAAGGTAAGCACAGTATAATTGTTTTTTTACTTCTGTAACCTTGAAAAAGGGACTCTGCGTAGTCCCGAAACCTTGGTATATGCATACAGCATAAACTTTTTCTACTATACAAGCCCTGGACTGACCCATGAGTTTGTGTACTTATATAAGTGCTGAACAAGTGTTTACTGTATTATCCAATACGGGAGCACCCAGGCGGCTGTCAAGATTTAAGTGAGTGCGAGACTCACTTATATATTGGACTTTCTATAATATATATATATATATATATATATATATACACACACATGCACACACACAAAAAGCACTAATCCTCGGCACTCACCATTCCTAGTTTTGGGGTGCAACATGGTATGTGACCACATTGTTTAAAAGAAATCACAGGGGCTCTGCACTCACCATAATAACTAATAATAATAAACATAATAAACAGTGGGGTTTTGGTTCATGAATTGATCAATGCATTTAAGCTTGCAGCCCATCGTCACGGGACCCCACTTTACTTGAAGTCCCTACTCTATTGCTCAGAATTATAACATGGACATAGCCATCACATTAGTGTTAAACTCAGGGTATGCTATCAAGGTTTGGGCTGCAAGCTTAAATGCATTGATCAATTCATGAACCAAAACCCCACTGTTTATTATGTTTATTATTATTAGTTATTATGGTGAGTGTAGAGCCCCTGTGATTTCTATATATATATATACACATATATAAAAAGAGAGGGAAAAAGACAAGCACCTTATAGTGGCAGAGGCAAGTATTAATAAGGAGGAAAAGCACACACATATATATATATATATATATATATATAGATATATATATTTACACATAAACACTGATCATACACACACAACATTCAGTACAACACACATAGCATTCACAAAGCATACACACACACACAGAGAGAGCATACTTACACACACACGTGTGGGCTCTGCTGCTTGGACCTCCTCCTGCCGGGCTGCTGGGCGGCTGTGAACCGCCTTCTCCCACAATGACATGCTACCTCAGAAAGGTCTTGAACTGCAGCACAGGCGCGCTGCCCGGACCCTGCCGGTTCAGCTGTAAGTGCTTCCGCATCAGGTGGTATGGCGCGGAAGCATTGGCCAGGCAGCTCTGATTATGGTAGGTGGCCTGTGCTGGTGGAGTCTCTAAGAAAACAATTTGGTCCGTCAGGGGGGTTCCGCTATTGCTGGCTGCGAGTGGCACTGCCAGGTGGTGCCAGCACCCCCCAACCGGCTGGCCCCCTGGCGAGTGCTATCCTGGCCAATAGGGAAATACGCCCCTGAAAGGATACCCTAGATAGTGACTACCAGCTGCTTATTAGGTATGGGGCACTAAGGGATTTGATATCTATATTCTAAAATGTACCTATGTAAGTTTGCTTGAATCAAGTAGAGAGGTAGTAACTGGGTAGATTAGCTGTATGTATTGATTATTGAGCAGGTATACCTTAAGCTGCTGGCTAAAGTTTGTTTTAATTTTGTGTTTTATTGTATTGTTATATGAACAAATAGCATTCATACTCATATTTTGCTGTGCTGCTCAAATTGTTTATCTGATGACTTTAATAATTGTTTAAAAAAATTTCAATAAAGAATACATGATTTAAAAAGAAACATGGATGTTATATGTTTCAAAAAAAAATATATATATTTTTTTTAAAACAGTGTTGGATAAGTTTTAAATAGATGTTCTTGACCCAATTCAATCATAAAAAATATAAAATTTCTGAGCAGTTTTCGGAATTTTTATTGCCAGTTAAGTGGTAAATATTTGAACATATTGGATTGTAAAATGTTACTGTAGGTACTAATATTGAGTCAGGAGGTGCCATTCAAATGCAATCAAACCAGCTGTTCCTATCTTATATCCTAAATGTCAGTGTATCAAGGTACCAGATCCCTGCAATGCTTCACCAGGGCCCTGTGCCACCTCCATCCCCCAAATATGTGATTTTATGCCAAGGTGGAGGTGGCCATCAGCAGCAGGAAGTAAGCCAAGCACTGGCCAGTGTGTCCCTACTGGTTGCAGGTTGCTGTTCCAGCCAAATGCTGGTGCTGTGGGGTAGCAACTGTGCCGCAGAAATATATTAACAAGTAATAACAGACGGGCGCTGCTTTAGTATAGCTGTTCCAATGAATAAGAGCTGTTTAAAATAGGATTGAGTCAGTCTCCTTAAACCAAGGTACAAATAATAAACATTAAAAAAAGCACTATAAATACATAGTAGTACTCTGATAAAATTTAATAATCACATACACTATATAACAGCCTGTAAAAACATATATATATATATATATATGTTGCAATAGGCTTGAATAATAATTGACCTCAGGTTGGTTAAATGGAAAGTTTGTGCACAAAGGAATTCATATGTCCACAAGTTTAAAGACGCTGTCCAGCTATGAAAACTTGTTACCGGCTTTGTGAGACAGTTAGATGGAGTTCTTTAATTAGCGGAGGTCCAAGTTGTAATCAATCCCAGCGCAGATGTACAGGCTCCTAGTCCTCGGTCTTGTAGACTGGTGGTCCTCAATGCAGATAGGGGTAAAGTTCATATGGAGAAGCTTCTTCGGTTAAAATCCAATACCTGGGTCACAGCGGCTAACGCGTTTCACTGCTGTGTGGCAGCTTTTACAAAGGTGTCTAACATCATTTAGAATTGCCTTAATATAGGGGCCTTCATTATTTATAACACGATCAGCTGTTCACATCATTAATTGATCACTGATCATAAACGTAGTTACATATAGTAATGTACAAATATATATAGGAGACAAACGATATTCAAATAATCCTAAAAATAAATACCTAATTTTTATATAAATATATAATGGACCAACTCTAACATGTGACCAACGTCATATGGTTCACATCAGTCACCCTGCACCACGTGATGCAGGTCATCAGTTTATCCAGCTCATCATTGGAGCCGGAGTGTCCCGTGGTCAACACCATGTGACCCACTTTACTCGTCCCATGCCACGTGATTAGGGACCTTCTCACTGGTAAAGCATAAGACATCAATCCTGTCATTATTTGTATTTCACCCCTCGCTTTCGTTAAAGCATCTATCACATGATACATGTCCACCAATACAAAACTCAGATCGTTTAGATCCGTGTTACGACATCTTTGTATCTACTGTTACTAAGTAATATATATATATATATATATATATATATATATAAACAGGGTGAACTATTTTCATATTTTAATCAAGTTTGTAAATACATCATAAATCTGTCTCAGAACATATATATATATATATATATATATATATATATATATATTTATATATCCCACCCTTTATCAAGTAAAGGGAAACATAATAAAAATATATTTAGTATATAGATGGAGTAATTAAACTCATAGCTATTGGTCACATAGTACAGTTTTATCGTCCGTAGTTTGAACAATTTTTTGGAAACTTGCATTACTAGATAATATATAGACAGGTAGATATAGTTAACATAAGCTGATTTAGTCAAGATCCAACCTATACGCAAGGTTTATTTGTTCTTTTTGGGATTTAACCCTTAGTTTTATAACTGGATCACCAGATCATATTTAGTAATTAGTTACAACATAACAGATCTGTATCAAGTAGAGAACCTTTTGACCAGAAAACCAGACTAAACTAAATGATAGCATTCAACTCTAACACTTCATTTACTCCACTAAGTAAAAGGGAATTATTAGCAATGGTGCCGCCCCCAGTGCCCTGCACCCTTGCCAAAAGCGCCACTTGCACACCTAATTACGGCCCTGGATCCGGGGTATTATGTGTAAATTTTGCCCTGTGAATAATGCCTTTTTTGGTATCTCCACACCAGGGATGTGCAGTCATGTTAGGCAGGGGAGGCAGAGCCTCCCCTGTCATACTCCCTGTCAGACTGCAGAGTCTTCACTATAAATATGATTAGAATAATACAAAGAAGATAATTATAACTTATAAATATCTTCTTTGTAATATTCTGATCGTTTTTATAGGCAAAACTCCCCAAAATTGCAGCACTCCCTGGAAATACAGGGAGAGACAAGAGATGAGGCAGTTAGAGCTCAGCCTCACCACTGATAGCCTGCCTGGAGCTAGGTGCTGGGCCACAAAGCAGCCAATAAAACAGAGAAAAAAGCTAATGGAGGCATGCCTCACTGTGAGGGGGTGTACCTTGAGCTCTTATGGACACTTCTGATGATCAGGTGACCAGTCTAGGAAGTACTCTGGCATCGGAGCTCAGCAGCAGCGCTGAGGAAAGAAGGAAATTGGAATATGCAGACAGAGGAAACACACAAAGGAGAAAAAGGTGAGGAGATTCCGCTGCTAAGGAGAAATCTGTTTGTGTGTGGGGGAAATCATTTGTGCTAGCATCTTCTGTGCTAGTGGGACATATGTGTGAGGGGGATCTGTGTGTGTGGGGGGGAAGATCTGTGCAAATGGGGCAGGTTCATATATGTAAATCTGGCTCTGATACTAGCCAGTGCTCCCCACAGTGATGTGCGGTCCATAGACCTCACCGCACATCCCTGCTCCACACCCTGCCCCTCAGATAGACTACAATGTTAATGACCCATTTGTTATATTATAATATATTACAGAGTGTATGCTTTTAATATCATATTCTGCATAAAAAAGATTTTTCAAGTGGAACTACATCATGTAGACAAAAGTGATTGGACACCCTAGTGCAAGCAAAATGGTGTGCTCCTGCAGCAGACACATGTTCGTGAAGGTATAAAATGAGAAGTATATAGAGATGTACTTGACAACTCTGTGCTGGGCAGATTAACAATGTGGCTGATGGAGCTCCAGCTCCTGGTCCACTAGGACCACAGAAGTATCTGTTGTGTGTGCTGCTGTAGACAGGAATTTGTTTTCCTACAGCAGCCAACCAGTGGTCGTCCGAGGCCATGCCCCCCCTCCCGGCCGGGTCACACCCTCTCCCTGGCCGCAGTGTTGGAGATTCAAAAGCTGAAAGCACACATGGGTTAAACATGATGGTGGTGCAGTGGAAAGCTTCACTAGCCGTACTGGCACCACTAACTCACAGCGACTCATGCCGCCTCCACCAAGTTTGAAATAACTGTGTGTGATGTCACTTAAGTGCCGTCCGCCACCACTGCACCTTGAAGCAGCCCCGACCATGTCCACCAGCAGAAGGCTCAGCAGACAACACAGCAGCTCTGTAAAGGCGGCCTGGCAGTGGTGTATGATCCTCCATATCCTGACTGTGGTGAGGTGCTGGTCATTCCTGGCAGTCAGGCTGTCTGTCTGCTGTATAGTGTGTGTGTGTGTGTGTATATATATATATATATATATATATATATATTTGCAAAGAATGGAGTGAAAGGGCGCTCACACATAAATACTTCTTGTATATATTTAAAACTGGCAAAAATACAGTACAATAGATATGAATAAAGAGCAATCTAGGTACTCAATCAATCAGTCCCAAAAACAGGAGTAGATGATGAAATATTTCTTCAAGAAACTTCTTATGGTTTCACTTGGGTTGATCTCTTTGACTTATATAAGCATTGGAGATGGTGGCGACAGCGTTCTCAAGATGTCCACTTAATCTTTGTGGTCTCATTGCAAAATACCCTTACACCAAAATACACCCGGACATAATGGGCCATATGGGACACAATTAGTAATAAATAGAAAACTTCCTTAGAAGCACAAGTGACGATAAGTATTGAATAAAAAACTTCCTTAGAAGCACAAGTAGTGTCAAATACAATATTTAATCTTTAAAACATAGTAAAACTGTCAGAAATTGCTTACATTAAATGTTAGTTCATATACATTGATGGAAACCCAATGCATTTCATCCTGGAAAGGACTTCATCAGGGGTGCATTATCATAATACTGAACCATCAGTCTTAACTTTTAGCCAAAAAGGATCACAGCTTAATAGTCAGATGATCACAACCACTAATGTTGGGTGGTACAGAAAAAACGCTTTCAACTTTGTGGTCAATATTAAGTCTGTGTAATCATTCATGATGTTGCATCCCACTCCTTCAGACCTCTGAATCTGTTTGTATAACGTACTGCACATATGTATAGTGTGTGTGTGTGTGTATATATATATATATTTATATATTCCATAGACAAAAAACCTTACGGTTTTACATGTCCCATTAAGGCTTCTTAGACACGATCTGACATTTAACAAAACCTACTAAATTTATGCCACTCAAACTAAAAAAAGCAATGAAATTACGAACATTAAGGCTGACGCCTTAATGGACGTGTTCTGTGTGTTCCCTCAACAGCGCTAGCTTCCATAGCTGTTTTTTCCTAGCTTCACTTCTCTCCACAGCCACGTTGCTGTCTTTCTCATATCTATGGCACTCTTTCTTCCTGCACCTGCACTATTCTGGTACCCCCAATCATGCAAATCTGTCTTCCAAATCCCCCCCATTGGCACCACTCTGTCTTTCTCCCTTTCCACACCAATATGTCTTCCCTGATCCCTACTGCTGTGTGGTCTCCGAACTGTGCTAGTCTGTGTTCTCTCATCAGCACCAATCTGTCTTTCTCCATCTGCACCACCCTGCATCCGTGCCACTCTGTTTCCATCTGTACCACTGCCTTCCCCTAAGCCACACCGCTCTTTCTTCCTCCATCTGCACCACTCTGTCCCCCCCAACTGTGAAACTCTGTCTCCTCCCCCCACCTGCACTACTCTGTCTTCCTACCCATCAACACCAATCTGTATTCCCCAATCCCTACTGATGTGTGTTCTCCCATTTGTGTTAGTCTGTATTCCCTTATCTGCACCAATCTGTTTTTACCCATCTGCACTGCTCTGTCTTCCCATGTTTATGCCACTCTCTACCCCCATCCATGCCCCTGTCCCCCCAAACTGTGCCACTCTGTTTCCCCCCATCCGCACCAGTTTTTCACCCATCTGCATCACTTTGGCTACCTAACCCCCCTCTGTACTGCTTAATCTTCCCTCCTCTACATGCCTTTTTGTCTCATCTATCCACACTGTTCTGTCTCCTCCCCATCCACACCACTTTTAACCCATCTGCACAGCTCTATTTTCTGCTTCAACCTCAGTTGCATAGACTGCATCTGTGTATTCCAATGAGCACACAATTCTGTGAGTTAGCAGCTACACCATTTTGTGAGTGACAGCAATCTCATTCTGTGAAAGTGCTGAATCTGCAGTTAACCATAGGGTGTGATGGCATAACATATCTGTATTGCGCAAGGCATATGTCCATTAAGGCATCAGCCTTAATGATTGTAATTTCATTGCTTTTTTTAGTTTGAGTGGCACAAGTTCAGTAGCCTTAATGGGACATGTAAAACCGTAAGGTTTTTTTGTCTATGGAATTTCATTGTTTTTTATAATTTCTTAACCATCAGGGTTTTGATGAGCAAACCAGGCCACCTGCAGGGCAGAAGGACAACAAGTAGGTACACTAACATGGCTGGAGGAGCAGACAGCACACAGGAGGTGTTTTAAGGGTGCAGAGGGAGAGACAGCTGTGGGGGCAGGCTGCAGGTGTGTGGGGCAGTGGCAGCAGTGGAGGTGCAGAGCAGTGGCAGCAACGGACGTGCAGAGAAGCATCAGCGGGCGACAGAGGAACTCTCTGGTGCTGGGCATGTACCTGAGAAAATCAAATCAATAAGACACAGATGCATGGACGTACTGTATCAGTGAGATCCATCCATGTATTGTTTAAAAAAATGAATGTGTAATATGAAAAAAAAAAATTAGGTGCCTCCACATCACAACCAGCATCGGGCTTTGGAGCCCCAGTGCTGGTTGTGCTAAACACAGGGGACAAATGACATAGGAGTTACCTGTCTTAAGCACAACCAGCACCAGGCTAATCAGAGCCAGTCTTGGTTGCCAAAATACAGGGGACGGGCAACATGGGGTCCTCTCGAAAAAAACAGTATTTTCCCATAGAGAAATCCTGAGGGGGCATGGTGTTTAAAGCGCTACATCTCAAAAGCTATTGGAGGTACGGTGCTGAAATTTGGCATGGACTGGTAGAACTGTCGCTCGGTGCTACGTGCAAAATTTCAGGGCAAAAACAAACAATGAGGATTTGGGAGTAATTGAAATTTCCAACTGTCAGTATTTTCTGACACTCAATTAGGACCATTTTTCTGCTGTTCTCTTTGGGGGCAAATTTACACTTTGGGTTTGTTTTATTAGGTAGCTATTGTTCCAGGGTAGGTGCTTTTGGGGTTTAGGTAATTGAGAAAGTTATAGTTTTTTAACTATTACCTCACAAATTCACCATTATAAAGATAGGAAGTTTCAACTTGATGCGCAGCCTCAGTAGGAGCCTCCATCAGATGTACTCGCTGTGGCTTCACTTGGGTGCACCAAGATGGCACGTCAGTGTGGGTAGTAGTGACGGTGAGCTCAGGGGAAGGGAAGCAGTTGCAAGCTGTGGCTGGACCTGGGGGATAGAAGTGGCAGTGGTGCAGGCGGCAAGACCCAGGGGAGGTAGCAGCAGACTGATGCAGGCTCGGATCTAAACGATCTGTGATACCTATATTTAAATAAACACAGAAGCAGGGACAGGTCAGTTTTTCCCCCTGTATTTCCAGAATCAGGGCCGGCTCAGAGCCCAGTGCTGGTTGTGCTGAATATGGGGACCCCTTCATCATTTGTCCTCCATATTTTGGCAACCAGGACTGGTTCTGAAAAGCCTGGTGCTGGTTGTGCTTCATATAGGGGACATTTGTCCCCTGCATTTAGCACAACCAGTACTGGCTTTCAACAAAGCCCGGTGCTGGTTGTTGATTTTTGGGGAGAGAGCCAGGCTATTTTTTTTTAACACAGGTTTTTTTTTTTTAATTAAACACAGAAGCACAAACGGGTCTCCCTGACCCATACCTACTTCTGTGTTTGTTTTTTTAAAACACAGATGCAAGTATTATGGATATTCCAGATCCAAGACTGCATCTGTGTGCTGCTACCTCCCCCGGGTCATAACGCCTGCTACACCACCGCCCGCACTACCGCCGCTAATTACCGCTACCATCCCCCGTACCCGCCCACAGCTATCACCCGCTAACCCCCACCCCCTCTCCCCCGCATCCCGGCCGCAGCAAACGCCGGATTCCTTCCCCCTGGACCCGGCCCCCGCTACCGCCCGCAGCAAACGCCGGATTCCTTCCCCCTGGACCCGGCCCCCGCTACCGCCCGCAAAAGGCAGCCATCTTGCTGCACCTAAATGATGCCACAGTGAATACATCTGCTGAAGGCTCCTACTGCGACTGCGCAAGGAATTTAATCTTCCTATCTCCATAATGGCAGGTTCGTGAAGGTAATTATTTAAAAAGTGTAACTTTCTCAATTACCTGAACCGCAAAAGGCCCTATTCTTTAACAATAGTTACCTAATAAAACAAACCACAAGTCTAAATTCGCCCCCTAACCTGAGTTATACCTTCCCAAAAATCCCCCATAGAGAACAGCAGAAAAGTTGTCCTAACTGAGAATGTCAGAAAAAAGTGACAGTTGGAGCTTTAGAGTACTCCCAAATCCTCATTGTTTATGTTTTTTCCCTGAAACTTCTCAGGTAGCACCGAGCAACAGTTCTAACCATCCATGCCAAATTGCTCCATACCTCCAAGAACTTTTGAGGTGTAGCCCCTTAAACACCCTGCCCAACCCCCTTCGGAATTCTCTATGGAGATTTCCATTTTTTTTCTATTCAGCCTTAATATAAGGGCACAACCGTGAATTTCTATCACTCAAACTAAAAAAATCTAAAAAATTTTGATCGTTAAGGCTGACTTATTAATGGACGTGTTACTTGCACAATACAGATATGGTATATGGCGTTCCCTGAGTGCTGCCGGACACCGCACAATTGGATGCGGGATCTGTGATCTGTTATTGTATATACGCTGATGTGAAATCATATGTACAATGCACGTGTGTAGAGACATATAGAGAAAAGATTTTAAGTTGGGACAGAACATTAGTGAGCCCATTAAGTTCTCTTGCCATACTTGAAAAATATGTTTTACTATGAGCATATGCTGTAGAATTTGCACGGGATTAGGATCTAAATAAAGGCAAACCTGATTAATATATATGAAATCCATACAACGTTCCACTACAAATGTCCTATTTATAAAATTTCCCAATAATTAAGAACTCTATACCTGTGGTAGGAAGTGTCAGTACTAACAGGTCTCCGCTAGCAACATACTCTCTGTAATTATTGATACATGTAACAATTGCAAGAAACGCAGACACTGTTACAACTGTTAATTACATAACACCCATTCGGAGAATACTCCAGGTTAGAAATTTATATTTCAGAAAGGACTTTTTGTCCTTTATAAAAGAGTACTGTGAATATCACACAGCGCTGTTATTTAACATTTATATAGATAAAGAGATCGAAATTGACCGGCAGCATCAGGAAGTGTGTTTTTAAATCACTAATTCTTTACTTTTTGTTAACATTCTATTCTTTACAATTTTATTATTTGCCATATATCTATATCATATTTTAAAAGATATACAAATAAAGATGATATATTTTTAATAGTAATTCAGAAATAGAAATATAGACATACTTGGCCTATAATAGTGCACTGGGCATTGCATCTTATTATTTTCTTCTTTTGATATAACATTATACTGTATTGATATAAGATGATCCGGTAGCACCTCCAGATATAGACTATTCACTAGATGATTCTAGAAAAATATAAACTAAACGGATCTTTATGAAAAAGAACCTCTAAAAATATTTCTGAATCTAGGAAAGAGCATTTTCAAATAATATTGTCAGTGCGGTATCACCACGTTTTTTCTTAACAACCAGCACTGGATTCAGCTGAGCCGGTCCAGGGTTTGGAAATACAGAGGACAAAAAGCGTAGGGGTCCCCTGTATTTGTCATAACCAGCACTGGACCCTTTCCAGCCTGGGCTGGCCAGCAGTCAGGAGTAATACTTTGGCCGGGGGACCTGGTGAAAGGGTTCCCCTGGCTGTGGCTTTACCCCCCCACAGCCAAAAAGTTTGGTGATGGTTCTGGAAATTATAGGGGAACCCCATGCATTTTTTCCCCTGTATTTCAAGAACCAGGACTGGCTGAGAGGCCAGTGCTGGTTGATCTAAATACAGGGGACCCCTAAGATGTTTCATCCCTGTATTTCAGCAACCTGGGCTGGTTCTGAAAAGCCCAGTGCTGGTTGTGCTTAATACAGGGGTCCCCTACATCATTTGTCTCCTGTATTTTCGGGTTTTCATTTTTTTTAAACACAGCAGCACAGACAGGTCTCACTGATCCTGTCCGTGTTTATTTTTTTTTTACACACAGATGCAGGCATCATGGATCTCCCTGATCTGAGCCTGCATCTGTCTGCTATCACACATGATTTAATGAATATGCAAATCATTAGATCCAGCACAATAGATTTTGTGTGAATTTCAAAAATGGCTCTAGGCAACGTCCATTGCTTCAGTGACCTGTGGAGCCTATGGATCAGCGCTGCAAACAATAAAAAAATATTAAAAACAAACTCAGGCTACACTCATAGAAGACTAATAAACCAATATACTGCCACTACCTGGACCTTATAAAATGAGACCTAATATGAACAAATAATAACTATATACAGTATATACTGTGTGTGTGTATATATATATATATATATATATATACACTGTATATATATCTATGCTACCTACAACTTAAGACAATATAAGAAACATTATCTGAGGTATCCTAACCCCAGCTCCAATTGTGTGCTATACAGGTAAATACATATAAAAGAGATATAATACATAAACCTCAATTATACTAAATATAGCAGTAAAGAGAATACAAGAGATGGTTACACTAAACTATATCAACACATTTTTTCATTAAGTCCCTTTGGAGAGAGTGTCCAAATCTAGAATCAATTTCTCTTCTCGAATAAGCAATTCCTTGTTTCTGTCACCTTCGCGCAATTTTTCTGGAACATGATCTATGATCATGTATTTTAAACAAGATTCCAGGCGGTACACCTGTCAAACTATAACAAAGAGTCCTAATGTGAGCTCAGGGAGGACAGAAACCTCCCGTGGAGCAGAACTTCGGAGCGAACCAGCTACTAGATGGTTCGATTAGTCTTTCGCCCCTATACCCAGGTTGGACGACCGATTTGCACGTCAGGACAGCTGCGGACCTTCTGCTCCACGGGAGGTTTCTGTCCTCCCTGAGCTCGCCTTAGGACACCTGCGTTACGGTTTGACAGGTGTAACGCCCCAGTTAAACTCCCCACCTGCCACTGTCCACGGACCCGGTTTCTTTGTAGTGGTTCACAATTTACAGCCATCAAAGTTATATCTGTTTTAGCAATGCATTCCCTGATAATTGTACCACACCGAAAACAAGCCATTGGGGTCTTATTTTGAAAGGATTTCAATTCCCTATCTGTCGTAACAATAGGCCAAAGGGCTCTGGTAGGTTTTTGCACACCAAAGCCGGTCGTTATCGCTCCATCGTTTGGTAATCGCCCACAAATCGGGCAGTAAAAGGTTAAAAATGACCAGCGATGTGCGCGCCCGCTGGTCGTTTTTAACATCAATCATCGCCCGAACATGATGGTCAACCTGATGACCGCCATCAGGTTGCCATGTTCGGGGATGATTGATCTGCATACACTGAACGTCTGTACGTTCAGTGTATGCAGTTCACCCCGCTGGAGACGACGGCGTCGTAATTGTGCCATCGTCCCCCGCATCGACTAGTGGATGGGCACCTTAACTCTCAAACTATTTAATTTTCAATGTTATAGCATGCTTTAATAAAGAGAACAATTGATGCTGTAGTGAGAGAATCCTCAAGAGTTACTTCAGACGGCTAGTAGTGCAGACAATGAACCTGTAGATAAATCAGATGGTATATGGGAAATCTGGAATAAAATGTTTATCCAGGAATAGTTGATATATTTTCCTATTATTATTGTAGACTCAGAACCAATATTAATTACCCGAATAAACAAGGTGATGAAATAACTATATAAGACACACAGCAGGCAGATCTTTATTTTGTTTAATACAATTTTAAAAACACATTTCTAGTACACTTTTTTATCACTATCTCTACTGATATCTTTTAACCATTATTTCGTTGAATTAAGTCCTAAACCAATGGACAATTTTAAAGTATACATAATAAATATTTAATTTTTAATGAATGAGCAATAACTGAAATCAATATTTTTGTGTGCACCGCCTACAAGACAAAACTTTTCTTTCCATCGCTTTTATGATTATTGTCATTTTTTGTCATTTGGTAGCACCCTCAATACTGATAATAATTCTCATCAGGATAATATACTGAGGTTTCCACTAATTTCCAATTAATTAATGTGTGCAGATGCATTTATCCTTTGTATACATAACCTCTTTATTTTCATGTTAGTTATTCTTTAACTGGTTCTTCTGGCAGCTTGGCATGTCATTGTTTTTCTCTTCTTTGCACAAGACAGGCAATTGCAAGCGTCTGGGATTGCTAAAGCAAGAACAGCACTGTGCTGCTTAATACGTCATCACAAAGGGTTATTTGGAACAGTATGCTGTTTTTCTGGGTTTTCAAACACATAACATACCGCTTTCACACACAAAAAAACTCAAAAATCAGGATTTTACCTGGCATTTGATGCAGTTTTTTTTTTTTGCCAGACCCAGCCTGTAACCCCCTACACACAGAAAAGCAAACTCTCGGGTCAAGTATTTGGACCCGATAATTTGCAGATCAACCCGGGTATATCTTCTGTGTGAAAGGGTCAACCCAGGTTGCAATTCCCAGGACTTGACACTGGTAAAAAATCAGGTTCAAAGTCCCGGAAATTTTGACCCAGGTTGAGCTTTTCACACAGAAAAAGGGCCAGTGTTGATCTGCAAATTGCCGGATCCAAATGCTTGACCCGGCAATTTGCTTTTCTAATATTTTCTTCATCTTGAGGGAAGGGTCCAATGTGGCCCTGAAACATCATTGAAACATCGCCCCCCCTGCGGCAGCCCACTATAGGCCCTTCTTAAATTTCAGCTCCATGCCCATGAGAACTACATTGTGGCAATTCTACGGAAACAACGAATGTTTTTATCAGGACGACAATGCTACCTGTCATGTTTCCAGGGCAATGCTGGACTGGTATACAGAAAATGTGGTAACCCAGCCAGCTCAGAGTCCAAATCTTAACCCCATTGAGAACCTCTGGGAGAATTGGAGCGACGGGTGCATTCTAGACCGACTCGGTCTTCTTCAGTGTCACAATAGGTCACTGTACTTAAGGAGGAATAGTGAAATGTATACCACCTGCTGTTGTCCAGGAACTTGTGGACAGTTTGCCAAGAAGGGTGTCTGCAGTAATAACTGCATGTGGTGGACCTACAAAGAACTGATGTCAATAAAATCTCATTGATCTACCTTTCCGTCAGTGTTCAATCACTTTTGTCTACAGGTGTACAATATCAGATGTATCACGTATATTAGACAATGCCAGCGTTAAATGAATTACAGAGATCCTCATTCAAAAGAATGCATTTACTTGTCTCCTTAGAAACAATACATTCATAATTAGATTAGCAGGCATTGTCAAACAGTTCTATTGTGTAATCAGAAACTAGCTCTTCTTTACATATCTACATGAAGTCTTGTCAGTCTAAACAGTAATACCCCTCAGCAATGTACCTGTCCTCAGTCCGGCTAAAACCAAATTATCTCAAATTTGGCATATACCAGAACAATATTGTTCTAAATAGGGATGTGCGCCGGACCATTTTTACTGGATTTGGATTTGACTCTGATTCGTTGTCCGGCTTTGGATTTGCCAAACCTGCCATGTCTGGCTGTAGATTTGGATTTTTTACAAAAATTGTACAAAAAAAAAAAAAAAAGGTAAATTCACATAATTTGGGCTTTTTTTGTTCCTAGAGTATTATTAACCTCAATAACATTAATTTCCAGTCATTTACAGTAAATTTAGACAACCTCACAACGTATAATATTGTTTTCACCATTATTGGCCAAAGGTTACAGTGAGCTGACTGGTTGCTAAGCGACAGAACAGCGGTGCAGCAGCACAGACACCACAGTTTAAATCACATCTATGAAACATTGCCACACAGCAGTGGCAGAAATGAAAGGTAGTGCAAGAAGGAATTGTCCTTGGTCCCTCCTACCCAACCTTGTTGGATATTAAAAAGAACATGCACACTTTAACAAACCAAGCACTTCAGTGACAGGGACTGCCACTTTTGTGGCTGAAGTGCTTGGTTTGTTTGGGCCCCCACAAAAAAAAGCTACCAATCAGCTTAAGGCAACAGCTCTACAGTGGCAAGATGTCATTGTCATCCTCACCTTCATCAGTGTGTATATCATCCTCATACAGTATTAATTCATCCCCGCTGGAATCCAACATTACAGAAGACTCTGTACTGAGCGGTAGGACACGCCCCCTGAGTGGTAGGACTTGCACAATAGTACATACCCCTTCCCCAATAGGCCACACCCCCTGCCCAAATAGGTCAAGCCCCTCCAAAGGTCACGCACCATACCCCAAAAGGACACTCCCCTTGCCCAATAGGCCACAACCCTTGCTCAATAGGCCACACCCATTGCCCATTATGCCATGCCCCCTGCCCAAATAGGTCAAGTCCCTCCATAGGTCATGCACCTCACCCTAATAGGACACTCCCCTTGCCCAATAGGCCACACCCCTTGCAAAATAGGCCACACACCCCTGAGCGGTAGGATATGCCCCCCTGAGCAGTAGGACATGCCCATTGCCCAATAGGATATGCTCCTTGCCCAATAGGCCACACCCCCTGAGCCATAGGACATGCACCCCTGAGCGGTAGGACATGCCCATTGCCCAACATGACATTTTCCTAGCCCAAAAGGCCACATCCCTTGACAATAGGCCATACCTGCTGAGCGGTAGGGCACGCCCCCTGAGCGGTAGGACTTGCACAATAGTACATACCCGCTGACCAATAGGCCACACCCCCTGAGCAGTAGGACACGCCCCCCTGAGCAGTAGGACATGCCCAATAGGATATGCTCCTTGCCCAATAGGCCATGCCCTTTGCACAACAGGCCACACCCCTTTCCCAATAGACCAAACGCCTTCCACAGTTGGGCTATGAACATACATATCAAGTACAGCTGTAACTGTTCATTTAAAAAAAAAATATTTTAGGTTTGTAACGCTTGAATTTTCCTCATTGTTTGACTTTGGACCAACAGGAGGCATTCATTTTCTCCATTTGCAAGAACAAGCAGTGATATGATGCATCTCGAGGTCTTTGTCTCCCTCAAGTGGGCTTCTTTAAGGAAGTACAATGGTTATAAGCAGCAATAGATTGTGACATCAAAGAAGAATGTTATTATAGTGGCAGAATCTGCTAGCTGACTGTTTACATTCTATTGCCATGGTGACTGCATGGCAGCCACTCCACACATTCTGTGGACAGTATGAACGTTCCGTGGACTCCAGAACATTCCGTAAACACTGTTAACATTCCAATTAAGGTTTTAGACGGTCTGATTAACTGCCGAGACAAGACATGAAGAAAGGAAGGCTGCCAGTTGGCTTGTGGTGTGGCAGAGGCTTGCAGGAGGTGGTGCATTCACAAATCATGCACCCAGAGAGAAAGAGAGGGAGGGAAAGAAGTCTGCATATGTTAACTTGATAACATGGGGATGAATTGAAAAAAAATAAATAACTCCAAGGCTCTAAATGACATTGCAATCCTCTGCTCTCTTTAGGTAACATTGAATCAAATAAATTAATTAAAGTATAGATTAAGGAGGAGGAGGAAAGGATGTGGGAAAATAGAACCAAGCCAAATGAAAAAACATATATAGGAGAAAAAGACAAATACAGGGGTGCATCTGCTGCTTGGTTGGGAGTTACAGTGCTGTCTCCTAGATACCATGCTTCTAATTTACTGCTGCAGTTTCTAGCTACAAACCCAAGCTCTAACCCAAGGAGCCGACGGTCGCATACTTGAGAACAAAGTATAAATAATCTTTTTATAAACCACTTTATATTATATACCATAATAAATCAATGTATGTGTGTATACATATCTAATACTTACCATATGCTAATCACCATATATTTAATCTTTTAAAGTCAACTAAGTGTGCAAACAGCACAAATATTATATTTACACTAAAAATGTATAAGCTGCAAAATAATTTGAATATATGCAAAATATTTTGCAGCTAAGCTTTATGCTTATAAATGAAGTAATGTGTACACTATCTATATGCTTAGTTAACATTTAAGCATTGACTTACTGGTGATTAGCATATGATAAGTACTGAAAATTATAATATATATATTTATTAATTTTTTTAGGAAAGAAAAGCTCTCCCCAATTGTAATAGTATATGATTTATACTACCCATTGTGTTCATTAGCAATTATCACTGTCTCTCTATGTGAGGTAGCTGCTTGTGGGGCCTATTCATTAAACCTAAAAATTCTTTGGAGATAATTAGCTTTTGAACTCTCATGGAGTTCTAGCTAATTATAGGTGGAATTCATCATTCCACCTCTCCATAAGTATCTATTCCGAAAAGCTGTCATTTTTGCGATTACAGCTTTTCAGGAAATAGAAACTTTTCCCTGCCTACACTACCTTATCGCATCTGGAAACATCTACAGATGCGTTAAGTTTCGTACTCCGCCCTCCGCTCACCTTCCCACCCCCCCCCCAACTTACCTGTCCATGCAGCAGCCTCTGGCTCCGTCCTGCTGGTCTGTCATGTGGTTTCCCAGTAGACCACATGACAGATTAGAAAAAAAAAAAAAACTTTTTTTTTTTTTTGTCTAAACTTTTTTGTGCTCTGCTGGGCAGCACACATGTCCGACCAGCCTCCGGAGCCTGAGGACGGAGCAGAGCGCCAGAGGGACTCGTCGGGGGACCTGCAAACGTGGATACAGGTAAGTTTCATCTGCTATTCACCACCTCACAGTGGCGAATAGTAACAGCATCAAATTCCGAAAATTGATAATTTTCGGAATTTGATGAATACCATAATTTCCACATCCCCATACTAATGTATGGGGAGTGTGGAAATTAACGCAGGGGAACTTATCAAGGAGATATCTGTGATATCTCCTGTGCTAAGTGGCTACATGAATACCAAAATAACGTTTTTTAAGGAAAATGTCCTTAAAAACGTTATTTTAGTGTTGATGAATATGCCCCTGTGTCTGATAAGTAACAAATCAGAAGCGCAACCCCCATGCTTTGAGACATAAGAGAGCCTGAAGACCCTGAACCTAAGGTGCTGTTTGGCTTTTTTGTCAGGTGCATCCCTGCTTTCTGTGAAGATGGGTCTTTGGCTTTTGTGTGTTCAAGAGAAATGGTGCTTATTTGTACAGCATGCTTTTACACTCTCCTGGGTGATTAGAACATATATCAATGGCTTCAAAAATAAAATAAAATAAATATATAGGACCTGTCATGTTCTTGAGATTGTGGTTATGCACTACACCACTGTCTAGAGCTATGGCTTCCCTGTATTGGGTCAAGGTACATTTTTCCACAGTACCAAGCAAAACCTATTGGCTGCAGCAGTACATCTACATGCCGTTAGGCCTGAAGTGACCTAGTGGAGTGCACCATTCCCTATAGCTACACCTCTGTCTCCAATCATCCAAGAAACAGTAAAATGCACTGGGCACATGAGCCTCATTTCTCCCCATCAACTCAGAGCCAGAAAGCCCATCTTTGACACGCCTGGAGCCAAAAGGCCCCTTAGGATACAAGGGTCTGCAGTCTCCCATCCAAAACAAGGCCTGGGAACCTTGTTACATCACCTCCAACCTTGTTACATCACATCTACAAGTAGCCATGTAACATGTAGAAGAAACAAACAGAAAAAACAACTACCATTAGGTGTAGTATAAATCATATAGCTTTACAATTAGGGAGACCATTTAAAATAAATAAATAAATAAATAAATAAATCTCTCCAGGGATCAAGGATGTCCAAGGGTCCCACTAGCATCGGTGAAAGGGGACCTGAAGATTCCTTTATTTTCCCCTCAGAGGGGGCCATTTGGTACTGAAGGGATGGGGAGAAATGGGGCCTATGCCCCCACTGCTTGTTCTACAATCATATGTGAATACAACCTGCTGCTGCACTCACCTGCTTGCACTTTAGCATTTCTAATCACTTCATATGATTCATTAAACAACTGATAAGAAGACGACTGATCTTTTGGTGTCGCATTGTGTCTCCATGTCTTGTCTCCATTTATCTGCCTCTATTTAGATCTAATTCCAGGACTAAAGTCAAAGTCCCTGTAAAGTGGATGTATTTGCGGAGGATTGGTTAATTAAATAATGAATATATTTTATTGTTTGTGTCATGATTATCCAACCCCTATGACACTTTTGCAATGCCATTTGGAAATTGATAATCAGGTCTCCTGTTTTTACTTTTTCGCACCATTGCGGGGGCAACCACATGGATACAAATGTTGGAGCCATGAATTGCTATCCATTACTTCTGACAACTTGGATATTTGTTAAATTTCTATATTGAGGCAAAATTTGCTAGAGTAGTTCACATTTACTATTCAGAAAATTTCTGTCATTTTTTGAAAATCTATTTTAGGTTTGTAACACTTGAATTTTCCTCATTGTTTGACTTTGGACCAACAGGAGGCATTAATTTTCTCCATTTGCAAGAACGAGCAGTGATATGATGCATCTCGAGGTCTTTGTCTCCCTCAAGTGGGCTTCTTCAAGGAAGTACAATGGTTATAAGCAGCAATAGATTGTGACATCATAGAAGAATGTTATTATAGTGGCAGAATCTGCTAGCTGACTGTTTACATTCTATTGCCATGGTGACTGCATGGCAGCCACTCCACACATTCTGTGGACAGTATGAACGTTCCGTGGACTCCTGAACATTCCGTAAACACTGTTAACATTCCAATTAAGGTTTCAGACTGTCTGATTAACTGCCGAGACAAGACATGAAGAAATGAAGGCTGCCAGTTGGCTTGTGTTGTGGCAGAGGCTTGCAGGAGGTAGTGCATTCACAAATCATGCACCCAGAGAGAAAGAGAGGGAGGGAAAGAAGTCTGCATATGTTAACTTGATAACATAGAGATGAATTGAAAAAAAAAAAAAATAACTCCAAGGCTCTAAATGACATTGCAATCCTCTGCTCTCTTTAGGTAACATTGAATCAAGAGAAATTAAAGTATAGATTAAGGAGGAGGAGGAAAGGATGTGGGAAAATAGAACCAAGCCAAATGAAAAAACATATATAGGAGAAAAAGACAAATACAGGGGTGCATCTGCTGCTTGATTGGGAGTTACAGTGCTGTCTCCTAGATACCATGCTTCTAATTTACTGCTGCAGTTTCTAGCTACCAGCCCAAGCTCTAACCCAAGGAACCGACGGTCGCATACTTGAGAACAAAGTATAAATAATCTTTTTATAAACCACTTTATATCATATACCATAATAAATCAATGTATATGTGTTTACATATATAATACTTACCATAAGCTAATCACCATATATTTAATCTTTTAAAGTCAACTAAGTGTGCAAACAGCACAAATATTACTTCATTTACGCTGACAATGTACAAGCTGCAAAATAATTTGCAGCTAAACTTTATGCTTATAAATGAAGTAATGTGTACACTATATGCTTAGTTAACATTTAAGCATTGAATTACTGGTGATTAGCATATGATAAGTACTGCAAATTATAATATATATATGTATATATTTATTAATTTTTTAGGAAAGAAAAGCTCTCCCCAATTGTAATAGTATATGATTTATACTACCCATTGTGTTCATCAGCAATTATCACTGTCTCTCTATGTGAGGTAGCTGCTTGTTTTGCAGCTATGTAGCGGAAGGGGACATTGAAGGCCGTTCTTTGGCTCTGGTCTGGTCTGGGCTAGCAGTGTTTTTTTCTTTTTTTCGGTGTTCCAGGAGGACAGCCAGGATGTCGAATATCAAGAACACTTTGAGACTGCGGGTGAAGAGGCATACAGGCAATGGAGCTCTATGGTATTTGGTTGAAAATGTATTGGAGGGACTTTTCTATGTATGTAAGGCAGGAAATTTATTGCATTCAAGAAATCCCATCTCAAAGTATTTTTGATGTGACTTTTTTGGAATACGGGGTGTTGTAAGATGTGCAAAACAGGTTTTTGAGAGAAACCAAAAACTCTGTGCTAGATGGTGTTGAAATAGTGCCAGAAATGTGTGAGGAAAGAGTTTTGTTCATACACTTGTTTGATCCCTTTACGGATCTAGCAGTAATTAATGTCTTCTTGAAACAGTATTGCTCTGTGGTTCGTGGAGGTCTGCAGCAGACAAATTGCTGTGGGATTTTCAATGGCAATTGGAAATTCTGGGTGAGGCTGAAGGTGGATAAGGAGGACAGACAGGGGGTAAAGCACCCTCCAGCCTCTTTCTCAGTTGGAGGTTTCAGGGGGTATTTATGGTACCAGAAACAGCCAGAGTTCTGTAGAAAATGTCAGCAACACTATCATTCTAGAGATGAGTGTCCAAACCTGCATTTTTGCAGAAATTGTGGTAAACCAGGGCACAAGGTGGGATAGTGTCACCTTCCAAAAAAATGTGATTTATGTGGTGAACTAGGGCACATGGCAAGAGACTGTGATAAATTAAAGAAAGAAAGGAAAAGCAAATCTGCTAGGCAACATGCGCAGGAGAATGCTGAGGAGTATCGGAGGAGAGAGGCAGCAGCTGAAATGAGGAGGAAGAGACTCACATGCAAGCAGAATCCACGGCTAAAGACTTTGAAGAAGGCAGGACGCGGGTAAGCGTTATTGCAGAGACAAGGGTTAAAAGTGTGGTTAGCGCTGAGAGCCCTGGGGTCTCTGCAACTGTCCCGGCAGTGAACAGGGACATTCCCGTGCTTTCTAACAGGGGTTCCCCGCACAAAGAAATAGCAGAGGATTTTGAAAATGAAAGTAGCATGGATGAGGCTGCTCTAACAGATGGGGCAGAGGCGGATGAGTCCGGTGGCAGCAGTGAGGATGAAATGCGCACAGAACAGGGGACTGCCAAAAGAACTGTGCGCCACCATAATGAGAGAGACAGTGACACAGACTATAGCAGAACTCCAGAACAGATGAGAGGAAGACTTGATTCTTGTAATGCCAAAAAGCCCCGTAAGGAAAATCCAGTTGAAGGTAAAGCACCTGAAGTTTTGATGGATACAAGAACAATGCTTACAAATTTTCCTTCACTAATAGGCGGAGTGGGGTCTAGTCCAGAGACCAGAGCCTCTTCTGCCTGTTTTTCTCCTGCCCCAGATTCACCAGAACAGCCTTTTCTGGATGAAGGGAGTATGGAAGAATTAAATAAAGTCTCCCATTATGGAACAGGGAATGGAATAACATAAGTTTAAGGGGAAGGGTCTTTATTAGTAAGCATTTAGTGCTGTAAAAAGTATATGCCTGACATCCCTTAATGTAAGGGGATGTAAAAACAGGAATAAAAGGGTTCCTGTGTTAGACTATGTAAGTAGAGTAGGGGGTGAGGTTATTTGTTTGCAGGAATGTGGGATAACACATGCACCAGAGAAGGAGGAGTGGGCACATGGGGATTCAGTGTGGAGTGGGTCAGGGGAAAATAAGTGTGATAGTATAGGTGTTTTGGTGAAGGGTAGACATATTAAAATAGAATCTTACACAATTATTGAACCAGGTAGATGTATTGTTGTTGCTTTGAATTTTGGTGGGTGGAGGTGTAAATTATTTAACATATATGCACATGCTGATAAGAACAAAAGGAAAGAATTGTTTGAGAAGATTGTTTTTTTTTTGGTTGAAAGGATGCCGGTAGTGATTGCAGGAGACATGAACTGTGCGATAGATAGATGTGTGTAGAGAGGAATGAATGAAGTTAAGATTGACATCACAGGGGGTATGTTAAGAAGAATGATTGAGGATTTTTCACTGAAGGATGTTGCGAGAGTGTGTGGTATAGGAGAACCAAGAACTACTTATAAGGCAGATAGGGGAATGATTGTGTCATGTATAGATTATTTTTTTGTTACAAGAGAGTTCACATGTGTTAGTTATGAACAGAATAAAGTGGGGTTTTCTGATCATGAGTGTATTAAGTGTAAGATTGAATATAAAACAGGTGTGGATTATGGTAGTTAAATGTAAATGTGTTGGAGAATGCTGATGTGAAAGATCGTTTTGTTGAATGCTATGCAGAATGGAAAGGAAGAATGAAAGAGTATGATTGT
Organism: Taudactylus pleione; assembly: GCA_031769625.1. Taxonomy (NCBI): domain Eukaryota; kingdom Metazoa; phylum Chordata; class Amphibia; order Anura; family Myobatrachidae; genus Taudactylus; species Taudactylus pleione. The sequence goes on along the minus strand of JAUIMM010000759.1, from coordinate 1,806,947 downwards.
AAGTTAAAATGGTGGGATTGGGTAAAAAAGGAAATTGGATGTTTTTTTTAGAAACAATGATGTAGAATGGCGAGAGTGAGGAGAGAGAAAGATGAATGGATGAATAGAAGACTGGAATATTTATATAGAATGAGAGAATGTGGATTTAATGTTTCTGAAGAATACAAGAGAGAAAGGAGATTAAAAGAAGAATGGAAGAGAAAGGGAGACAGATAATTTATAGAGCAAAAGTAGAATGTATGGAAAAGGATGAGAAATGTACTAGGTTTTTTTTCCAAGAAAGTGTGTGGTGGAAGGAAAGATATGGATGTGGTAATGAAAGAGGATGGAATGGAAGGAAGAGGTGTGGAAGTGATTGAAGAAGTAGAGACATTTTATAGTTGTTTATATGGAAAGAAAGCAAGGGATGATAGTATGGAGAGTGAAGTATTAAATGCAATTAGTGACAAAGTGGATGAGAGTGAGTGGAGTATATTATGTGGTGATGTGGCTGAAAAAGAGGTGAAGGAAGCAGTGGATAGCATGGGAAAAAAATAAGATGCCGGGGAATGATGGTTTGCCTGTGGAATTCTATAGAAGTTGGTGGGAGATAGTAGGTAAGGATGTTGTACAAGTTATTAAGTATATGTTTGAGAATGGGAAGATGAGTGATTCTATGAAAGAGGGTGTGGTTGTTATGATACATAAGAAAGGTGAGAGGAAGTGTTTGAAAAATTGGAGGCCAATAACATTGTTGAATGTGGATTATAAGATTTATGCTAAAGTGATTGCGAATAGAATGAGAGGAGTGATTGATCAGGTGATTGGAGAGGATCAGGTGTGTGCAGTGCCTGAAAGACGAATAAGTGATAATTTGGTGTTGTTAAGGGATGTGATTGAAGATTGTGTGTGTAGAGGGCAAAGCATGTTTCTGAAGGCACTGGATTTTGAGAAGGCTTTTGATAGGGTTTTGCATGAGTTTATGTTGAGGGTGTTGATAAGAATGGGGTTTCCAAGTGTGTTTGTGAGCAAAATAAGAAGTATGTATGAAGGTGTGAGTAGTAAAGTATTGGTGAATGGGTTTTTGACTGAGAATATTAGGATTGAATCAGGAGTAAGACAGGGGTGTCCGTTATCACCAATTGTTTTTATATGTGTGATAGAACCTTTGTTATGTATGTTAAGGAATGATAAAGTGATGAGGGGGGTTATGATACCTGGGAGTAATGGAAGGAGTGTGAAAGTGCTTGGATATATGGATGATGTTGTGATAGTTGGGGTTAATGAGGCTGCTTTGAAAAGGGCTAAATTATTAATAAGTATCTTCTGTGGAGCATAGGCTTTTAAACTAAACTGGGAGAAATCCAAATTTAAAGTGTTTGGGCAGGATGGGGGAAGTGAGAGGGGGAGTGAATATGAGAAGAAAGGTATTAAAGTCTTAGGAGTAGTGTTTGATAAAGATATGGAAGGGGAAGAAAGTTGGAGAGAATTAGGAAAAAAGGTTGATAGAAAGTTGGGGTTTTGGAAGATGAGGAATTTTTCTATGACTGGGAAAGTGCTGATTGTGAAAACGATTGTGTTGCCTATGATGCTGTATGTTGCAAATGTTTTTCCACCAAATGATGTGCTACTAAGAAGGTTTAACAGAATGTTGTTCTTGTTTTTGTGGGGATACAGGATAGAGCGCTTGAAGAGAGAATGGGTGATGAAAGAAAGGAATAATGGAGGTTTGGATTTTCCAAATGTGGAAGTGTATCTGATGTTGAATGGTATAGCGAGGATGTTGGTTTTGGTTGAAAAAGAAAGTAAGGTAGCGTATATGGTAAAGTATAGGGCAGGGTGGATGTTATGTGGTTTGAAGTGGTATGAAAGGAAGTTGAATGAGCCAATGGATTTTGAGGTATGTAAGTGGTATAAAGTATATGAGAAGTTTGTGAGATGATGGGAGTTGAGTGTGAGTAAAGAAGATTTTAAACAAAGGAAAAAAGTTATGAGAATGTTGAGAGGAAGAGAGACTATATGTGAGATTGGAGGTTGGAGATCGAAAGAATGTGAGGAATTATGGGGGAAAGTGGGTATGGATGGGATGGATAATAAACAAAGGGATATTGTATGGATGAGTTTGCATGGAATATTGCCAGTAAGAGAGGTTCTGAAAAAGCGTAATTTAGTAATGTTTGATGAGTGTCCTAGGTGAATGTAGGTAATGTGAAAGCATTGCTCATCTGGAATGGAATTGTAAGTATGCACAAAAAGTATGGAAGGGTGTGGGTGGTATATGCAAGGAGCTGACTGGGTTGCAGAAGATGACATGGAAGGCAGCCTTATATGGTATGGGAGTATGTGGGGAAAAGAATGAGAGGATTTTATGGTTAACAATGGTGTGTGTAGTGGAATGTCTGTGGTATGCAAGGAATGTATATGTATTTAAGAAAGAGGAGATCAAAGTTAATGAGTGCATAGAAAGGGTGTTAAGTAAATTATATTTTTGTTATAAGTGGGATAGAGAGACTGGGAATGGGAGTGACGCGGAGGGAATTTGGAAGTATAAGAAATGGAAGTATTTAGTTAAATATACTTAGATGGGGAGTGAGGAGTGTAAGGGTGTAGTGCATTTTGTTCTTTCATGGTGGTTTGGTGCATAAATAAAGGTAATAAGTATATGGGTTTTTTTAAAGGATTTTTTGTTTCCTAACTAAACAAACTTTGGGGAAAAAAAACATTTAAGCATATTTATATCATGATGATGATTTAAAGATCTTTGTTTATTGGAAGGGTAAGGATGTTTATCCTAATGAGGAATAAAACGAAGTCTTAAAATCTGAATGGAAAAAAAAAAAGTAACAAATCAGAAGCGCAACCAAGCTTTGAGACATAAGAGAGCCTGAAGACCCTGAATCTAAGGTGCTGTTTGGCTTTTTTGTCAGGTGCATCCCTGCTTTCTGTGAAGATGGGTCTTTGGCTTTTGTGGGTTAAAGAGAAATGGTGCTTATTTGTACAGCATGCTTTTACACTCTCCTGGGTGATTGGAGCATATATCGATAGCTTCAAAAAAAATATATATTTAGGACCTGTCATGTTCTTGAGATTGTGGTTATGCACTACACCACTGTCTAGAGCTATGGCTTCCCTGTATTGGGTCAAGGTACATTTTTCCACAGTACCAAGCAAAACCTATTGGCTGCAGCAGTACATCTACATGCCGTTAGGCCTGAAGTGACCTAGTGGAGTGCACCATTCCCTATAGCTACGCCTCTGTCTCCAATCATCCAAGAAACTGCAAAATGCACTGGGCACATGAGCCTCATTTCTCCCCATCAACTCAGAGCCAGAAAGCCCATATTTGACACCCCTGGAGCCAAAAGGCCCCTTAGGATACAAGGGTCTGCAGTCTCCCATCCAAGACAAGGCCTGGGAACAAACTCCAACCTTGTTACATCACATCTTTTGAAACCGTTCAGGTGTAAGATAACTTCTCCATTCCCAAAAGGGAAACAGCCACCGTTTGAAGTATCTAACAACTCATCATTAGGTTCCATCCACCAAAAGAAAAATTCCAATTACTGTACATCATTTTAACTTACTAGAAAAAAAACAAAAAAAAACACAAAGACATAGATCCTTTCCACAGAACTTATCAAAAACAAAAACACCAATAAGTACTATCGCTAAAATAACACCACCCCTTAAACAAATTATAAACGCACTACAAAAAAACATCCCTAAACCACTAGTACTCCTCCCACCCCAGCTATCCTAAACGAACAATTTCTTTCCATTTCCTATGTTTCCACAACCCCTCTGCATCCTCCCCCCCACCAGCATGCTTATCCCACATATAACATGTATAAAGTTTCCCCAGTATCATATGAATACATTCCCTTGCATCAATATCATCTCGACTAAACACATAAATATTCCTAACATCCCACAAAACTTCCGAAACACATACCATAATTAGCCACAGCAACCTTTCATTCACACTACCACACGCACCCAGCCCAAACATAGCCACCTTCCATGACATCACCTGAATCCCATACAACTCTTTTATCAAACCACCCAAATCCTTCCACACACGCTGTGCATATGAACAATTCCAAAACAAATGGATCACACTCTCAAAACCTCTACACCCTTCCCGTGGACACTCTTCTGACAAAACCAAATGCCTTTTCAACAGCACTTGTCTCACAGACAACACACCATGAAGCTTCATCCATACCACCTCCCTCTGTCTATTATTCAAACCACTCACATTAATCATCTTCCATGTTCTCACACTATCTGTGGAATTCAAATCATCAATAAGACAAACCTCCTCACGCCCCTTCAACATTTTAATAACATTCTTCCTTTCTCTGAAGTCCTTCACACTCACCTCTAATAAATCAAATTTCCTCACAAACACTTCAATCACACTATACCAATTACACACTCTAAACGCCATTGGCACTGCATTTTCCCTGACACGCCACTTCAAGCCACACATCATCCAACCAGCCATATATTTCATCATATAAGCAGCCTTACTATCAATCTCCATCAATCTCAAAACTTGAGCAATATAATTCAACCCAAAATACACTTCTAAATTTGGAAACCTCATACCTCCATTCTGCCACTCTTTCATCACATGTTCACATTTCAGACGCTCCATCTTACATCCCCAAAAGAAAAGAAACAGCATTCTATTAATCTTCCTCACACCGGGAACCTGGCGGAAACACATTTGCAATATGCAATAACATAGGTAACACCACTGCTTTAATAATTAGAACCTTCCCAAACATAGTCAATTTTCTTAAATTCCAAAAGTTAAGCTTTTTAGCCACTTTCCTCCCTACTTCATCCCAACTTTCCTTACCATTCAGACACTCATCAAAAATAACCCCTAACACCTTTATCCCACCTGTCACACACTCCATCTGACTATCCCTCACACAACTGTCCCCAAACCCTTTCACTTTGGACTTGTCCCAATTAACTTTAAAGGCAGATGCCCCACAAAACAACTGTATTAATAATTTTGCTCTGTCCAAAGTAACCTTACTTCCACCCACAACAACCACATCATCCATATAAGCTAGTGTTTTCACACATCTCCCATTACTTCCAGGCACCAAAAAACCTCTAACAACCTTATCCCTATGCAACATACATAAGAAAGGCTCAAGCACACAAATAAACATAATAGGAGACAAAGGACAACCCTGACGTACACCAGACTCAATACTAACATGCTCACTCAAATACCCATTCACCAACAATCTACTACAAGCACCTGCATACAAACATCTAATCTTATTCACAAACACCCCAGGAAAACCCATCCGCACCAGAACATTAAACATAAATACATGAGACACTCTGATGGTGCTTGATTTCGAAAAAGCATATGATACATACATCTTCTGCTTTCTTACTAGACAATCACCTATCATATCATGCAACAACATTAAATTATCATGCATACGACGTCCTGGGACCGCACAAACCTGCTCCTCACCAATCACCTGACTAATAACCACTCTCATACGACATGCTATCAGCTTTGCAAACAACTTATAATCGGAGTTCAATAGTGTAATAGGCCTCCAATTTGCCAAACACCGCCTATCACCTTTTTTATAAATTAAAACAACCACACCTTCTTTCATAGAATCATTCATCTGGCCATTCACAAAAATATAACGCATGACTTCAACCAAATCAACTTTCACAACATCCCACATACTCATATAAAATTCAACAGGCAAACCATCCTTACCAGGAGATTTATTCCTCCCCATGCTCTTCAATACATCTTTCACCTCATCCTCAGACACATCATTCAATAATAATCACCCATATTGACTTTTTCACTAACAGCACTCAACACCTCACTCTGCATATCTCCATCACCCACCTTCCATTCATACAATTTCTTATAAAATTTCTCAACCTCAAACATAACATCTTCCGCACCCACTTCCATACCACTATCATCCAATACCACATCCATATCCTTAGACCCTCCACATATCTTTTTGAAAAAAAACCTGCTACATCTTTCATCCTTCTCCATATGTTCTACTTTCGCACTATATATAATCTGTCTACCCCTCTCCTCCAACATCTTTTTCACCTCAAACCTCACTGCCTTAATATCATCTGCAACCTCTTGCCCCATTTCTCTCATCCTATACAAAAACCACAATCTCTTATTCAACCATTCATACCTATTATGCTTGCGCCGAGCCACAATATGGCCACTTCTTCTGAAAAACACACCCACTTTCATCTTCACCCATTCCCACCAATCAAGCACATTCACAAACTCACTTTTACACATCTGCCATTTAGCATAATTTTTAAAGAAATGTTTTCTAACTTGGTCATCTTCAAGCAACCGTACATTCAGCTTCCACACGCCTTTCCCATGCCTCACACCATTCTTACATTCTACCTTACATATCAGACACTCATGATCAGAGTAAGTCACACTCACTTGCACAAAACTAACACACTTCAAAACTTTAGTAACAAAAACGTAATCCAAACGAGACTCAATCATTCCTCTATCAGCCTTATAAGTAAATAGGGGCCCATTTATTAAGGATCGCATTTTGCAATGCGGTCAGAGAATGCAGTACCGCCCATGATCGCATTGCAAAATGCGATCATACCGGCCGAATGTATGACCCGGCACATGCATTCCGGGCTACTGCGTATGCGCAGTCCCGAGGACTGCACATGAGTGGCGCCCATTGCCGGCGGAGGGATATGGAAGATCCCTCCGCCGGCTGAAATGCGGTGAGTGCCTATAGGACACAGTGGCTAACGCTATCTTCAGATAGCGTTAGCTGCTGGGGTCAATATCGGGAATGCTTCGCATTCCCGATATTGATACATTTGGCAGCATCGCATCCCCCATAGAAACCTATGGGGGAGGCGGCTGCCGGTGGCAATGGAGGGATCGCAGCAGGTATCGGAGATACCTGCTGCGGTCCCTCCTTCATACATTCGGGGTATACTTAGTATTACCTCAAATGCACTTTGATAAATGGGCCCCATAATGGCTTACAACCAGTACACACACTTGCAGCATCCACTAAATCAAAATCCACAATCATTCTTTTTAACATATTACCAGTCACATCCACCTTACTCGTACAAACGCTCTGCATCCCCTGCACCTCAATTATACAATTCATGTCACCAATCAAAATAACAGGTGTTTTACCTGGTAAAAAATATACAATCTTTTCAAACAACTCTTTGCGCTCAATCAAATTAACTGGCGCATAAACATTAATGACCCTTAATTTAATCCCTCTAAAACAAATATGAACCAAAATGCAACGACCCTGCTCAATAATGACATAGGATTCAAAGGAAATCTCCCTACTCTGGGCTAATACCCCCACGCCATCATTTCTATTTAATGCAGAACCAGACCATATTGCAGCACCATGTGGCCATTCATCTTGTTTAGGAGCTTCACATATGCCACACTCCTGTAAACAAATTAAATCCCCCCCTTTAGCCCTAATATCTTCCAAAATTGCGGCTCTCCTGGCATTGGACTTAAATACCCTTACATTTTGGGAAATTATAGATATAATTATAGGAAATTATAGATAGATCGCGCCAGGCAAATTATAAGAAAGCAGCACATTACATCATGACTACATTGCCAACATTCATTTCCCACTACATACATCAATAAAGGATTCAACATCACCAGTGCTCAAAAAAGGCTGAGCAGGCGAATCCCCCTGCACACCACCCTCAGTCTGAATACACTGAGCAGGCTGATCAATAGCTTCCATAGGGACTGTAGCATCAACTGTGCCAGGCAAACACCCAGCAGACTGCATGCCAGTATCTGAGACAGGCTGACCAGCCATCACCACCACCTCCTGGCTGGCTACCTCCATATCACCCTCTTCTACTGGCAGGCCTTCAAAACGATTACTTGTAGTTACCTCAACCTTCACATCCAGCCGTGGGCGCTTTAAAGCGCTACCAGTCACTACTCCACGATTCCTATTTACAGAGGTAAAACCATCCAGTTCGTCTGAACTCCTAACAGTTGCAGGACTACTTCCACAACCAGACACGGTGTCAAAATCAGATTCGGATTCACTCCAATTACATTTCAAGGATGCTGTAGCATTGCTATCAAAAGGACTTGCTGAGGTGTCTGGAAACTCTGCTATGTTAGCAGTGCCACTCAAAGCAGGAGGGGAGGAACTGACTTGTGAAACAGGGGAGACAACTTGTCCAACAACTGAAGCAGGCACATTGCCTTTCTCAGCCTCCCACACAGTCTTAAACCCATATCTTTCCACCATCTCCACTTTAAACTTAAACTTCCTCTCCTGTTCCAGCAGCTCAGCCTCATTAACAGCAGGTGTTTCAGCATTACTCTCACTCCTGTTAACTATTCCACTCCCAGAATGTGATGGTACATTAAGCTGTTCATGCAGCCTTCTCGTATCCTTAGCCATTTCCTCAGGCCCTTTAGGGCAGCTCCTCATAACATGACCAGTATCCCCACATATGTCACACTTTCGTGCCTGAGGACATTCTGCAGCTTCATGCCCAGGCAAACCACAGTTTCTGCAACATTTTCCCACACTGCAATTTTCCTTAGTATGGCCATACTTAAAGCAACTCCTGCAAAAAAAAGGCTGGTCAGGATAAAACAAGTACCCTCTAGCTCCTCCAATATTAAAGTTCCCAGGAGGGTGCATAACTCCACCAATGCCACTGGGGTCCAGTCTCAAGCGTACCCAAAATTTAGTCTTGCCGTTAAATATGCCGACATAATTTTCTAGGCGAATTCCTCCACGAACTGAAGAGCAATACCTGGACAGAAAAGCTCTAATAATGTCTGGCTCCACAAAGGGGTTGTACATGTGCACCGTTAATGGCCTCTCTGCTCCCATAAATAAAGGCAACACCTCAATTCCATGTAATAAAGGGTCTTTTGCAAAGGTTTTAACCCTCTCAAATGCATTCAGGCAGTTCTCAGGATGGCAAAAAGTCACATCATAAATCCCAGTTGATGGAAACTCTTGGATACAGTAAATCTCCTCCTTACTTACCCGAGCCAGACCAACCAAAATTCTGTCCCATAAAGTACGCAGGGTTCTTCTTTGACCAGTAACCTCCTCAGCATATTTAAAGCGAATGGTATTCTTCAATCCAGACATCCTGGCAGCCTCAAGGACTCCAAACAGCAGTAGGCAATCACAAATCAACGTCCCAGGATCCCCTAGCAAGGAGACCCTGGTTCCTTCCAACCAGACCAGATGCAGCAATTACACCACACCTGGTCCTAGCCAAAATGGCCGAGGATCACATCCTGCTACATGACATACAAAAGTAGCCATGTAACATGTGGAAGAAACAAACAGAAAACACAACTACCATTAGGGGTAGTATAAATCATATACCTTTACAATTAGGGAGACCATTTAAAAAAAAATGGCTCCAGGGATCAAGGATGTCCAAGGGTCCCACTAGCATCGGTGAAAGGGGACCTTAAGATTCCTTTATTTTCCCCTCATTGCCCAATAGACCACACTATTTGCCCAATAGGCCACACCCATTTCCCATTAGGCCACACCCTTTGCTCATTAGGCCACACCAACTGCCCCAAGAGGCCAAGTTCCTCCATATGTCACACCCCCTGCCCCAATAGGCCATGCCCCTTGCCCAATAGGCCACACCCTTTGCCCATTATGCCATGCCCCCTGCCCATAGGTCAAGTCCCTCCATAGGTCATGCACCCTACCGCTATAGGACACTCCCCTTGCCAAATAGGCCACACCCCTTCCACAGTGGGGTTACGAACCTACATATCAAGTACAACTGTAGCAGCACAGACTGAGTAAATTGTACCCATAGAACTGAGGTTGCGAGTTTGATTCAACTGTTGCCTGCCCAATAGGCCATGCCCCTTGCCCAATAGACCACACCCATTTCCCAATAGGCCACACCCCTTGCCCAATAGGCCACATACCCTGAGCGGTAGGACACGCCCCCTGAGAGGTAGGACTTGCATAATAGGACATGCCCCTTGCCCAATAGGCCACAGTAAATCGTACCCATAGCACTGAAGTTGTGGGTTCTATTGAACTGTGTGCCTAAGCCAGGCCCCCTGCCCAAATAGGTCAAGTCCCTCCATGGGTCACGCACCCTACCCCAATAGACCACATCCCTTGTCCAATAGGCCACACCTCCTGCCCAAATAGGTCAAGCCCCTCCATAGGTCACACACCCTACCCCAATAGGACACTCCCCTTGTCCAATATGCCACACCCCCTGAGCGGTAGGACATGCCCCTTGCCCAATAGGCCACAACCCCTGTGCGGTAGGACATGCCCCCCTGAGCGGTAGGACATGCCCATTGCCCAACAGGACATGTTCCTTGCCCAATAGGCCACACCCCCTGAGATGTAGGACTTGCCCAATAGGCCACGCTCCCTGCCCAAATAGGTCAAGTCCCTCCATGGGCCACGCCCCCTGCCCCAAGAGGCCAAGTTCCTCCATAGGTCACGCGCCCTGCCCCAATAGGACACACCCCTTGTCCAATAGGCCACACCCCCTGGCCCAAGAGACCATGCCCCCTGCCCAAATAGGTCAAGCCCCTCCATAGGTCACACACCCTACCCCAATAGGACACTCCCCTTGTCCAATAGGCCATGCCCCTTGTCCAATAGACCACACCCCTGAGCAGTAGGACATGCCCCTTGCCCAATAGGCCACACCCCTTGCCCAATAGGTCACACCCCCTGAGCGGTAGGCCATGCCCCCTGAGTGGTAGTACATGCCCATTGCCCAACAGGACATGTTCCTTGCCCAATAGGCCACACCCCTTGCCCAATAGGCAAAAGGTCGTCCTCGTGGAATTTCCACTTCATTTTGATAATAATAATCTTTTCCACATTTTGAGGAAGTAGCCTCCTATGCCGTTCGCTCACAAGGTTCCCAGCTGTGCTGTAAACTCTCTCGGAGTACACACTGGAGGGTGGCCAGCTTAAGTAATGCAAAGCGAGTTCATATAAGGGCCTCCAAAATGCCTTTTTTTCCTTCCAGTACTCGAAGGGACATGTCTATTTTTATGGTGTCGTGAAAATAATCCTCCACCATTCTTTGGATAGTGATCATATCAGATGGAGTTACGGTAGACGTGTCGCTAATGTTGGGCAATTCTTTTAGACCTGACCAGATGTCAAAATGTTGGGTTGACTTATCTGCATCACCAGTGGATCTTTTGGGTAAGCAGATTTTTTTTCTGGCTGCTGCTGAATAAATTGAAGGAGATATCATAGTGCTTGAGACACTTGCCAACTTGCTCACCAGTAGCTTTTTGCATCTTTTAAGATCTGAGTCAGTTGGAAAGAAAGACACAGCATACAACTTAAACCTAGGATCAAGCATGGTTGCTAAAATGTAGTGATCAGATTTCAAGATCATGGCCACCCATGGTTCCTGGCGAAGCGAATAAAGGACTTGATCTACAAATCCGGCATACTTTGCGGATTCGCTTTGTTTAATCTCCTCCTTCAATTTCCCCAGCTGATTTTCCAAAAGCCTAATTAGGGGAATCACCTTTACTGAAGCTAGCAGTGTCAGCACTCACTTCACATGTGACTACTTCAAATGGTTTGAGCACCTTGCACAAGACAGAAAATACTCTCCAATATGTTGGGCTAAGGTACATTCCCCCTCCTTTCCCAATGTCATGGCTTGTTGTATAGCTATGGATGGCTTTTTGCTGTTCCTCCATCCACTGAAGCATATCAAGGGTGGAGTTCCACCTTGTTACCACCTCTTGCTTCAGTTGATGGCAGGGCAAATTAAACTGTTGCAAAACAGGGGATGCGTTGAAATTCACCAAGCTGTAATGCTTTCACAATATCTGTGGCGTTATCAGAAATCACAAATCCTGAGGAGATTCCAAGTGGGGTAAGCCATGTTTCTATGACATCTCTTAGTTTTTCTAAGAGGTTGTCAGCGGTATGCCTTTTATTGAATCCGGTGATACACAGAGTAGCCTGCCTCAGAATGAGCTGGCGTTGTTTGTTAGATTTTGCTGCTGCTGAAGGTGATTCACACACCCAGTGGGCTGTCACAGTCATGTAATCTTTAGTTTGCCCACTAACGCTTGTCCACATATCTGTAGTTAAGTGGACAGTTGTTACAATGGCATTTTGTAGGGGAATAATTAGATTCTTTTTAATGTCCTGGTAGAGCTGAGGTATGGCTTTTGAAGTACAATAAAACAAAGATGGAATTTGGTACCGGGGACACAGGACCTCAATTAACTTTGTTAAACCCACTGCATTAATTGCGGATATTGGATGCAGATCTAATACCAGCATAGCTGTCATGGCATCAGTGATCCGCTGTGCGACTGGGTGAGAGCTGGCATACTTGCTTCCCCTTGCAAGAGATTCTTTTAACAGTCAATTGTTTTGTTAAACTACTACTAGTAGTCTTCTTGGTCCACTTCTGGGATGAAGATCCACCCACAGCATCAGCAGGCCTAGCGCTCAAGGATTCTTCTGAGGAGCCCTGGAAAGGGGATGAGTCACTTAGCAAATGAATACTGGAAAGTACTGATCATTACGGAGGATATTGTGGATGAGGGAGTTGACAGTGGACATTGCAGATGCTTGCATCTAGTAGAGAGAAGGGAGCTAGCTGATGTTGGACTGCTTGTTGTTAATTTTTTAGCACCAGTTTCTTCTGTTATACTTGTCATGAGCTTGCTGCAGATGACATAATAGCGTGGAGGTTCCTAGATGCTTAACGTCCCTACCTCTACTTACTGTAGTTACAATGGCTACAAATGGCTTGACAAATGTCAGGATTTGGGTAAAAACAATTCCAGACATAAGAGGTGGATTTGTTGGTCCTATGCCCAGGCATGACAATGGCCTTCTTCTTATAATAGCCAAGAGCTGCTTCCACCGGTGCCTGACTTACACAAACAGCATCCTCAATATCCTCATTAGTGCCAGCGTCAGCTACAGAAATATCCCTCTCATCCTCTTGCAATTCCACGTTTGCATCCTCAATTTCTATGTCATCAACAATACTTATGCTGCTCATCCCCACAAATAGAGGGAGCAGAAACTGTGGAAGGCATCTCCTCTGAAAGGTCAGGCTCACACATAGCACTCATGAACTCACTTAGACTCTCCTCAGGGATTTCTGACATTTGTGTTTCTGAACGCACAGTTTGATCTACTGCCTTAGTGGTTTTCAGTTTTTTTTTTTACAAAAGGTCTTTCATTGTCATCATGAGAGGCGGAAGATGCCTCACTGACAGGTGCAGAACCACCACTAAGAAATATAGGCCTGAGCCTTTCCTTGCCACTGTGTGTGGTGAATGGTATTTTGCCAATTTTCAGTTTTTCTGCACTAACCTTTAGAGGTTTTTTTGAGATTACCCGTGTGAAATCTCGATTTTTTTAATTCTGATACCCTAATTTTTTAAAGCCTCTACACCCTTGAGCATCAGCTTTAGAATGACTAGTTTAGTCATCATGACTGGTTCCAGCAGCTGCACTACTAGCATTTTCTTGCTGCTTCTGCTCTACACTCAGTTGGTTGTCATGATCCATATTGATGAAAATTGAAAACACACTGCGAGCTAATGCCCAATTATTCATGGTGCTTACACACACTGAGGTCTACTGCCCAATTATTCACGGTGCTTACACACACACACTGGGCTTCTGCCCAATTGTTCACGGTGCTTACACACACACTGAGGGCTACTGCCCAATTATTCACGGTGCTTACACACACACACACACTGGGCTTCTGCCCAATTATTCACGGTGCTTACACACACACTGAGGGCTACTGCCCAAGGAGTCACGGTGCTTGTATACACAGAGGGCTAAGACCCAGGGAGTCACAGTGATTTTATACACAGAGGGCTACTTGCCCAAGGAGTCACCGTGCACAGAGGGCTACGGCCCAAGGAGTCACGGTGCCTGTATACACAGTGGGGTACAGCACCAAAAATAAGTTGTTGTTTTCTTCTTTTTAAACTTTTAACTTTCTTGAAACTTTTTTTTTATACACAAAGCCACTTGTGAGTCTTGACACTTTAATAGGCAGAGTATAGCGCAGCATACATCAGTGTGCAGTGTGCCGCTATACACTGTCACTTTGCCAGCACAGCCACTTGCAAGTCTGGACACAGTCACTTTAATCAGCAGAGTATAGCGCAGCATACATTAGTGTGCAGTGTGCCCCCTTTTACACAATCACTTTGCCAGCACAGCCACTTGTGAGTCTCTGGACACAGCCACTTAATAAGCAGAGTATAGCACAGCATACATCAGCATACAGTGTGCCCCCTTAAACAATCACTTTGCCACCACAGCCACTTGTGAGTCCCTGTACACAGCCAGTATCACTATCAGCAGAGCAGTGCGGAGCGTGGGAGTGAAAAGGTGCCTTATGTAGAGGCGAACTCTCGCGAGAATCCGACGTCAGGATGACATTCGGCATCACAGTGGGATCAGAGTCAGGCGGTAACACCCGAGCCGCGGCTGCGGTGGACTCGGATCCCCGCTGTTCGGATTCCACAGAATCCAAACCGCTCAGCCCTAGTTTTACAGTAACCACCAACTCAGAAAAATGGCAAAAAAACTCTCAGCCTGACTAGCTGGAAAAATAAAAAATGTCTTATTTTTCCAAATAGTTTCCCAATAATTGTTCTAGTGTAGGTGGAAGTTTTCCAGATAAATTATTTTATCAGATGTCTACAACTAAGGCAATATTTATTTAAAAAAAATATATGCTTTTGATGTTGATCAGAATATCTACAGGTAACATTTATTGAGTACAGTTTGCTCCATTGATGCAGCCTACATGGGGGAACCCATATCAGGTTCCAGGAAAACAAACATTGGCAGTTTAAAATTTTGAAAAATCTCTTGCTTCTAAGTAGGGATTGTCCACCCAATTCAGCAGATCCCGTCTATCCCACACCTGACCCTGCTCCACAACAGATCCCAGCCACAGTAGGGCTGCTTCATTTTCCAGGCTGGTTTTCCAACCAATCCACTGCAGTTCTGTATGGAAACAGGCAGGCAGTGGCTGGAGAGGAGGAGGCATAAGACTAGTGATGAGACAGAGGGGTAGAATGGCTCCTAGCATGGACTACTGGTCAACTGCTTCTGTCACACCGCAGTGAGGGGCCTCCACATATGATACCGGCAGGCAGCAGCACCTGCGGAGCAGATGGAAGAGCAGGAACGGCAGAGGTAAGGTCACATCACGCTGCAGGCATAGAGCATATAAAAGGACAATTCAGTGTTCTTTCTCTCACATTAACAGCCTGATAATTATGTCATCAGTGGTTTTAAGATATCACTAATTCTTCATAGTAGCAGTCCTGGGAGACTGACCAGTAGCTATGCCCCGTGACAGCCAGGAACATGTGACATAGGTATATAGGTGACAAAGTGTGGCAGAGAGGCAGTAATAGCTGATTGGCACAGTGTGACAATCCAGAAATACTGCCATGCAGACAACATAGCCGGACACAATCTCTAACTCTAACATAGCCGGACACAGGCCCTGATTCAGAGCCGGACGCTCTGACAGAGCGCTCACTCTGAATCAGGGCCGTCCCTTTTACTTTTTTGAGCGGCCTCCTGGCCGCTCACATAGCTGTGGGTGACCACCCACAGCTATAGCGAGCGGCCAAAATGATGGTCACGATGGTCAATACTATCGCAACCATCGGGCTTGCGACGGGACCCTTGGGGTAGGGTCTCATCTGTCGCAAGCCCTGGAGTGCTTTTGGCTCTATCAGAGCCCCCTTTGGTGCGAGACCCATAATGACGGCTTGGCCGTCATTATTCGGGTCTACCACATGCGCACGGCGGAGCCGCCTCCGTTGTGCGCATGCGCACTTGGGCAACATCGACCCGCTTGCGAGCGCTCACCGCTAAGGAGCGGGTCTGAATCAGGCCCACAATCTCCTTTAATATTCAAACGTGCAAAGCAGACAGGTTCCTAACCCTGAGGCGATTAGATACGTTAGAGATGTAGTAGCCTTATAAATAAAATGTTGTAATTATATAGCGGGCAAGCGCACAGGATAGCGGCGGCTAGATCAAACAATTTACCTGTCAATAATACTGCGATAGATACAAAACTCTATCCTGAAAGGAGCACTCAGTATAAAGACAGCCAGATCCAACGGCTTATATGCCAGCAATACTTCCGCACAGAAGCCCTGATTCAGAGCCGGACGCTTTGACAGAGTGCTCGCTCTGAATCAGGGCCGGCCTTGTTTTTTTTTAGAGCGGCCTCCTGGCCGCTTGCATAGCTGTGGGTGACCACCCACAGCTATAGCAAGCGGCCAGGAAGATGGTCGTGATGGTCAAGACCATCGGGCTTGTGACGAGACCCTTGTGGTAGGGTCTTGTTGCCACAAGCCCCAGAGATTTCGGATCTCACAGAGCCGAAATCTCTCCCACTGACATCACACATGGGAACGCCTCCGTTTGGGCAGCCACTCCCCCGGCCCACCCACCAAAGGGGGCGTGCTGTCATTCAACATCGATAGCACTCCCCCGTTGGTGCGAGACCCGGAGTGACGGTTTGCCCGTTGCTATCCGGGTCTCGTGCATGCGCACGATGGAGCCGGCTCCGTCGGGCGCATGCACACTGGGCCACCATCGACCCGCTTGCGGGTCTGAATCAGGCCCAGAGTCTGTTCCAAAGTATGAATGTTCAGTGAAGTGGTGGCTGAATTAACAAGCTCACCGATTGACAAGATTAGCGCTGAGCTGCAAATATCAGATACAATAGATATGTGGACGGGAAACAGTCGGGAAGCCGATGGACGGAATCCCGACCGCTGGCTTCCCGACTGTATAATCCTGGCAAGGGTTAATGACAGGCGTTGAAGTCCCAACGCCTTTAATTTTCCCTACGCCGGGAGACTGACACCCGGCTTACCGATCAAAGGTAAACCGGGCGCGGATAGCCGCGGGGGTTGGAGGGTTATGTTTAGGGTTCCCGGGGGGGACTTGGGGTTAGGCACCCCCCCCCAGGGGACTTAGGTTTAGATGGTTGGGAAGGGGGGGGGGTGGATTAGGGTTAGGCACTTAGGGGGGAGGTTATGGTTAGGCACCCCTAAGGGAGGGTTAGGGGGTAGAACAGGTTAGTGAATACTTACCTTGGGACGATCGGGATTTTCATCCTTGTCGGGCTGCTGCTGTCTGGATTTGAACCACTGGCCATTCTGAATCCATGTGGACTTACTGATGAATACTAGAGTGAATAAAGGAGCAGGGGGAAGAGCAAGAATAATTTATATACTCATGGAGCCAAGACCATATACCCTACATATAATTATCAATACAAAATCTGGAAATAACATGGGTTCTCATGGGTTAACGATTATATGATTATATGTTGTGTGTGCAAAAGTGTACATGAATAAGTGTCAATAATAAATAAATACCGAATGAGACACAATATAACAAGAAATGATGCAAACAGCAATGCAGCATGTTTAGCTTATAAATCCTACAGAATATAATTAACAGAATGTATGATAACCAGCTTAATGGACGATTGTGATCTTGCAGTTAAACTCTGTGAGGGCGATTCAATTGTTTTTTATGCCGTGATAATTAATGAGCGCCCAATTTTGCTATTCAACTGTTCTGGGCGCTCATTATCACCCTCTTCGCCCCCCTATGAGACCAGGTTTAGCCTTGTAAATCGGCTAAATCAGTCTAAAATTCTGGTTAGCGCGCCCTAACCAGGGGGTTTCTCACATTTCAGCTTGCTCCCTCCTGAGTGCGTGCAGAAATGCCGGTGCCAGCGGCTATCGCACCCTGACAGAGCAACAATTGAATTTCAAAGACGGGCGTCTTAAAAAAAAAAAAAAAAAAAAAAAAAAAAAAAGCAGCTGACAAAACATTTGAATCCCCCCAAAGAATGGTGCTCTAGAATTGGGTTGGCTTTTTTAGATTTTTATGTTTTGTTTTTGGCAAAGTATAATCTAGCCTTTCTATTCATGAGGCTTATGAATGGTTTGCACCTTGTAGTGGACCCTGTGTATTTGGTCTTGTGAAGTCTTCTCTTCTCCAGCATTTTGGAGGTTTCTAAATACAGGGTATAATATGGGCAGCATTTTAAAGTAGTTTTAAATTACATTGACTTGTATAGAAAAGACTCACTGTTACCAGATACACTATATAGGAGCAAGTTGCATTACAAGGTCCGAGTTTTCAGAGGAGAATACTTGCACAGACTCACAATGTAATAGCCTGCGGATTGTGAGTTCGAGGCTATTACATTTGAAGAGTTGTGGGACAAACTCGGACCTTGTGCGAGAAGGTCCGAGTTGGTCTCTCAAAAAAATACAAAACCTCAGACCCTATTACATTTACCCCCTCGGGGTCTTTGCTGGTTTTTATTTTGAGTACTCCACGAATGGCAAATTCTAATGCTTGACACCAGCAGGCACAAATCTACATATTACAACAGAAAAAGATCAATCGCGCACCAGTATTATATTTTGGTCTAAAGGCTAAATGATTAAATTGAGCGATGAATAACAATATTGTTCATTAATCTTTTGCAAATCGCTCCCTAAAATGACCAGCGATGCGCACTCCTGCTGGTCATTTAGACATCTATCATCGGGTAAAAATGTTGTACAACCTGACGATAATGTCAGGTTCGTCATGTTAGGAAATGATTGATGTGCCTACACTGTGCCAGTCTGTGATAAGCCTACACTGAATGAAAACAACTGCTCGATTACAATGTCGTAATCGTGCAGTCGTTTCCATGTCTATTTAGTGGATGTGTGCCTTTATAATCACAATTTCATATTCTATTTCTGATTATTCTTCAGACAAAGGTTTAATTTTCTTTAAATATGAAGTGCTACCCACAGCTCAAGACGTATACTCCAAATCAACATAAGAAAGAAGAGATGCTTCCAGGGTGCACAAAGACCCATAGTCATTTAAAAGAACAAATACTTTATTAATATGCATTAAAAGGGTATCTTATTGATATAATAAATGCAGTGAAATACTGTAATGTATATTGTGTGTAATGAGGACAATTAAAATAAGTTCAATATTATGGCTCCTGTCTCAAATTGTTCTTACTATAAGTCACATTTATTCAGGCTCAATTATACAGATCTACATATTATCCATGGAGTATACTGGACCCCACTGAGGCTGATTAAACTGGGCCATACTACTTCCACATCCTCTCAAAAAATGTGGCGTTTGTGATGCAGGATACTGGTCATGCCCCATGTTGGCTGTGTTTTGGTTCACTGTATAAAGGATACTGGGATTCGTACCCATCTGTGGTATCTTTGGTTTTCATCTCAATGATGTATTAGGTCAATAGCTACAGTAATAATTTAAGAATCTAGTTCTGGCCAGAGTATGCATGGTTAGGCGGTGGATGGCTCCTCAAGCTTCTACGTTTCAGAGTTGCTGACCCTGGTCAATTATACAATTGCCCATGAACATTTTATGTATAATAATAAATGGAAATGGCCTGGAAAACCCCCAGAGTTTGGTCCCTATGCCAACCCTCTAGATAAGTTTTGGAGCTGGAGCCCCCCTCAGTCTAGAGACGATGTGTCCCCCGTGGGTCCTACGTTTGCTCCGTTGCTTCAGGTTGTTCTTCGGCCCTCACTGTTGATCTTTTATAGTCACTGTGCTGTCATGTAGTTACCCTTGTATTGCTACTTAACATCTGAAATGCATGTCTATTGTGCTATCTGGTCACAGCTCTTTTTGCGGTCTATTGCTTTTGATGTATTTTATGTATGCGTTTTGAAAAAACATTTCAATAAATACATGAAATCTGAAAAAACACAAAACATACATCTTCAGGTCATTACAAAATTTATTTTTGCTATTTTTGGCCCAGAAGACTGCGGATTGCAACAATTAACCAATAAGCATACTGCATATTTAAAATAAAATTCTGTAACGGCATCCATGCAGGAATAAACTTATATTGAAGAACTTACAAATCTTCTGGTGGTTATTGGTGCCGAAAGAAATCTGAAATATTCTATGATCTTTATTTACGTTTTTATTTACAGTATTCATATTAAAAAGGACTATTCACAACAAAAATGTAAACCTATTTAGCACAATACATTTTTTTTATTGGCAGACCAATGATTAAACCACCATAATCTCTTCACACCTGAAACCACCCTCCCACCGATGCTGCAGCACAGATGTAATACAATGGAGTACATACACCAGTATACAGAGAGGCTTTACATGGAGAGATACCGGAAGAGGGAAATGCCATCAGTCTGCTACAGGTTACTTCATCGTACCTTTAAATGTTAAAGCAAATGTCCCTTTTTAACAGAGTGCATATAAGTTATACATGTTTAAATATTGCACTTCTGCATTACAATGCACCTTCATATAAACCTGTTTTACCCCCTTAAAAGAGAATGGATAAATTGTATGGATGGATGGACATTACACCAACATTCAGAAAGAAAATGTGCAGCATAATTCTTCAAATACCACTTTGCTGAAGAATAAAGTAACGGAATAATTAAAACATAGACAAATAAGTCACAAGTTACAGAGGACTAATGTCAATTAAGAATCAGGTTTCAAAAAAAGTATGGGGTAAGGGATAAAACAAAAAAGTGCCCGGAGTTCAGTGTGCTTTGGAAGTAATAATTGTTACTGGTCTGTTTGTGACCCCAGATAAACACAAAGCAGACTTCTGCCCATCACAAGACACCCCTGTATCATCACATACAGTTTTAGACTCGTTCATTATAAAAACAACAAAAACACAAACATAAAAATCCTCCGTGGAAAGAGCAGCATTCCATGATAAACAGAGGTGTAGCAAAAAGAAATAGTTCTTTCTAGGGAATGTTTCCTCCTTTTTGTGAAGGCACTCGTCCCAACAGCTCACATCTCAGTCACTGTCCGACTCCTCTTTATATTTGGCTCTGATGGTTTGTCCGTTCTGAAGAGGCATCTCTTCATAGTCACTCCTGTGAATAGCAATCTATATGTGAGAACAATAAATTTATATATATATATATATATATATATAGATATATATATATATATATATACACACACACACACACACACACACACACATACATATACACACACACACATATACATACACACACTTATTGCTTTTGTATTTATAGCTTATGTTTGTATAGCTGAGGGAAAAATCACTAAGGAGATTTCCCAACCCTTCTAAAGACGACCGTGGAAGTGTTCCCTACAGTAACCAATCAGATTTTAGCTATCATTTTATGGAAAGTATTACATAAAATCTGATTGGTTGATATAGGCAACACTTTTGCTTGTCCTCTTTAGAAGGTTTAAAAAAATCTTTCCTCAATCACATTTGGCCAGCCAGCCACTCTTATTCCTTTTTTTTTTTTATCTTTTTCCCACTTTATCCCAGTTATGAAACCAAGCAAAGCGGAGCTTATCCCTCTTTTTACGAGCTTCAGAGAGAGGAGTCGTCACTGAGGAAGTTTGTGTCTACATATGGGCAAAGCTGGCATGCAAAACAAACCTGCAATGGCATTTTCAGGAAAATGTTCCAGTGAGGGGCCTTCATGGGCTGCAGAGGGACTTTGCTCTTGGTAAAAGGTAAGTAAACTCATTTGTAGAATTGTATGCATTTTGGTAGATTTAAATGTATATTTACAAAACAACGGCTTTTGCCAGCACTTCTTGGCAGATTCGACCTCAGAATTTAAAGCAGCACTAACAAGTGCAAAGCCTAGCTTGTTTTTAATTTAATATTAGTACCATTTTAAATTCTGAGGTTAAACACGGTCGAGAAGTATAATGCAAAGCACTGTATCATATTTAACACTACTTACTTCTCTGTATCCTCTCAGAGAGCATTGCATGGAGTTTGAACATCTCACAACCAGCACAAGGCCACTGTTGTTGTCCTCTAGTTATAAAATATAAAACCTTTATACTAGCATTCCTACAAAGAGGAGCAGACAGGAAACCTACACAAACATTTGAAAAATATGCAAATATGTTTTGAAACCAGTAGCTAAAATTTTGTCAAATGAAAGCACAACATGACCAATGGTAAAATGCTTCAGCTGACAGTCTGACAGTATTGTAGTCCTACTCACATAAACCTTGCTTCTTGATACCACATGGGGTCGCCATTGTCAAGCTAGAACTGCATATTATTCCTTTTCTATATAAAAGTGCTAGCTTGTAAATGCCCCGATTTCTTAATGTTTATAATAGTGGAAATTACAAGGTGGAAGTTTTAAGATGGCTTTTTATTGCCTTCCCCTGCTTTGTAACAGTCAGCTGCAGGGGAACAGAGAGGGGGGGTACTCTTTGCCTGGGCTTCTTTGGGAGGGGCCCGAGTCAGTTGCATAGACATCGGGCAGGGCATAAGCAGCAGCAGTCTCCTCTCTCCCCCTGCATGATGTAGTGGGCAGGTAAGTAGTGTTACGGGGAAGAAATCGCACTGACACCCCCCTCCCGGAACCACCACCGGCTGAGTTTTGCAAGGCACTGCGTAAAGTGTTTTTAAACATTAGTTCTGGAAGGGGGCGTGGGATAGCCTCCCCCAGTTTGGCCACGCTCTCTTGAGGGCCTTGGTCAGCTGCACAAAATCCAGAATGATTAGAAGGGACTACTGTGTCTATGTACTAAGCCATGGAGATAAAATACCAACCAATTAGCTCCTACTGTGTAGAAATGACAGTTATAAGCTGATTTGTTGGGACTTTCCTCAGTCTACTTTATATCTCTCCAAGGCTTAGTAAAAAGCACAATTCATGGAGTGTTGGAAGGTACCCATCTCAGATTGGTGAAACGCTGGCCTGTGCACAAATCAGATGGCTGGAAATGATCTACTAGTTGTGTCAGCATCCCAGACCCAGCTATATTTAACTTCAGTGCCCCAAGAGACAGCGTGGCAATACAAGAGAGGTAATTAATAGAGTGTCAACACCAGAGAGCTGGACTCTGTACTGCTGAACTGCGGTATTGAAGTGCCCTGCAGTTTGCAATGGAGTACCCCCTTGCATTGTATAAATGTCACTCGAATGTTCTCTGCATGGTCTATATTCTACACTGGATAGAGGTCAATTGAATGTGTTCAACCTAAACAATGTATTGTGTGTATGTGAGTTATACACCAAGGCTTCTCAGTTACGTCACAAGCCATAGGCCGAAGGAGGAGAAGAAAGAGAGAGAAGAAAGATCTGGACACTCACGAGAATCACATTCTCACCATAGGGAGACAGAAAAAACGGTGATCAGAATAAAGCCCATCTGCAGTACAGGTGCGACAGGGCGGGAGTCCTGTGGAACCCTATGGACTTCGTAGAAATAGAGATAACAAGGGTAAGTTCTTACCATATCTCTTATTTTCTACTGCAGGGTCCATAGGGTATCCACAGGATACCTTGGGGATGTCCCAAAGCAGTATCCTTCAAGGGTGGGGACGCTCCTGTGCTGAGAGGAGAATCCGCCGCCCGAAGGAAGCATCATGAGAGGCAAAGGTGTCAAACACGTAATAACTCACAAAGGTACGGACAGAAGACCACGTATCAGCCTTGCAGTATCTGAACTGCAGAGGCACCAAGTCTAGCTGCCCACGAAGGACCCACAGACCTAGTGGAATGAGCCCTCACAGAGGAGGGAACTGAAAGACCTTCATGAAGATAAGCTTCGGAAATTTCCATACGAATCGAGCCTGCCAAAGTCTGCTTTGAAGCAGGCCAACCCTTTTTACGGAAGCCATAGAGGACAAAAAGCGTCCGACTTCGTAAACGAAAAAGTGCGATCCACATAAATCTTTAAGGCCCGCACAACATTCAAAGTGGCTTCACCCACTGAAAGTCCAGGTGAATTGAAAGCCGGCACAAAAATGTCTTCATTGATGTGAAAACTGGATACCACTTTGGGAAGAAATCCCGGACGAGTGCGAAGCACCGCCCTATTCCTATGAAAATTCAGAAAAAGGGGGTATACAAGAGAGAATCCCTAAATCCGAAACCCTTCTGGCCGAGGCAATGGCCAGAAGGAATATGGTTTTAGCTGTAAGCCATTTAAAGTCCATTGAGTCCAGTCGTTTAAACGGCGGTCCCTGGAGAACTCTCAGGACCGCAGCCCAATTCCAAGGCGCCACCGGTGGAACAAAAGGTGGCGGAATGCGAAGAACACCTCGCATAAAGGTGTGCACATCAGAGAGCGCAGCAATCCTACGATGAAACCAGACTGACAGGGCAGACACCTGCACTTTCAGAGAAGCCAGACGAAGCCCATGATCCAGTCCAGCCTGTAGGAAAGCCAACACCCTAGACAGGCGGAACCCCCTAGGGGAATACCCTCTAGGTCTACACCACCGGAAGAAAGTATGCTACACACGATGGTAGATTCTTGCCGAGGAAGGTTTACGAGCTCTTAGCATGGTTTGCACCATGGAGCCAGAAAACCCTCTGGACCTTAGCATGACCGTTTCAACAGCCACGCCGAGTCAGGTCCGGGTGAAGACAAGGACCCTGTGACAGCAGATCCGGTCGTAATGGTAACCTCAGAGGAACGTCTGACAGACAGACTCTGGAGGTCGGAGAACCAGTGCCGTCTGGGCCACTCGGGAGCTATCAACAGTAGCGTACCTCCTTCTTGTTTTGAATTTCCGTATTACCCGCGGAAGAAGGGAAAACGGAGGGAAAAGGTAGGCAAACTGGAACGTCTACTGGACGGACAGGGCATACACCAGAGACGCCTTTTCGTCTCTTGTTCGAGACCCGTACACCGGCAACTTGTTGTTGTGCCGGAACGCCATGAGGTCTATCTCTGGAAGACCCCACTTGTCCATCAGACTCTGAAAGACGTCCTGGTGTAAAGACCACTCTCCCGGATGCACGTCCTGCCTGCTGAGAAAATCCGCTTCCCAGTTGAGGACTCCCGGGATGAACACTGCTGATATTGCTGGGAGATTGCGCTCCGCCCAGACCAGAATACGGGACACTTCTGCGAGTGCTGCCCGACTTCAGGTTCCTCCTTGCTGGTTTAAATAGGCCACCGTGGTGGCGTTGTCCGACTGGACCTGCACAGGGTGACCCTGGAGAACCGGCTGTGCCAGCTGGAGAGCTCTTAACACTGCATGGAGCTCCAAAATGTTTATTGGAAGCTCCGCTTCTGCCCGAGTCCACCTGCCCTGAAACAAGTGTGGACCCGTGACAGCTCCCCAGCCCCGGAGACTGGCGTCCGTTGTTAACAGGACCCAGTTCGCCACCCAGAACGGGCGACCCTTGTTGAGGTGGGTCGTCTGCAACCACCAGGTTAGAGACAGGCGAACGTCCAGAGTGAGCCCCATCGTCTGGGACTTGAGACACTGAGGCAATCCATTCCATCTGGACAGGATCAATAGCAGCAGAGGTCTGGAGTGAAATTGGGCGTACTCCACCATGTCGAATACCGACACAATTGAGCCCAATAACCTCATTGCCGAGTGTATCAACACTCGACGACACTGCAGACAACTGCACACCCTCAACTACAAAGTAAGGATCTTTTCCTCCGTCACAAAGATCCGCTGCTGCCTGGAGTCCAATAAGACCCCGAGGTGCAGGATCCTCTGAGACGGGGTGAGAGTGGACCTCTGCCAGTTTATCAACCAGCTGTGACGTTGCAGTACCGCAATCGTCAGTTCCAGATTTTGTAAAAGAAGCTCTGGAGACCCCGCTATCAACAGGAGGTCGTCCAGATAAGGCAACAGTCGGACTCCCTGCGTACGCAGGAGAGCCGCCATGACCTTGGTGAATACCCGTGGAGCAGTCACCAGGCCAAAAGGCAGCACCCGGAACTGGAAATGTTTGTTGCAGATTGCCAATCTGAGGAACTGCTGATGGCGCAAAAGAATAGGGACATGCAGGTAAGCGTCCTGGATGTCCAATGACACCATGTAGTCCCCAGGTTCCAGTGCCAGAATAATGGACCGCAGGGTCTCCATCCGAAACAGAGGCACCCTCAAGGACTTGTTGAGGGCTTTTAGGTTTAGTATTGGACGGTAAGACCCATTGGGTTTCTGCACCAAAAATAGATTGGAAAAGAAACCCAGGCCCCTCTGGGAAATTGGAACAAGCACTAAAACTCCGGCCTGGAGCATAGTGTGCAAAACCTTCCGCAGTTCCGAGGCTTTGCTCTGGTCTAGCGGAAGGCCTGTGGTAAAGAACCGGGATGGAGGCCTGTGCCGAAAGGAGAGGGCATACCCGTGAGAGACCACCTCCTGAACCCAAGTGTCTGTCGTAGTTCTCGACCAGCACTGGGTGAACTGAAGCAGGCGGCCCCCCACTTTGGGATCCCCCAAAGGGAGGCCCGGACCGTCAGGCCGCAGGTGTGTCATCTGACCTAGGAGCCAGACGTCTGGTACTCCAGACCTGTTTCTTGGGCTTGGACAATTTCTTGGTCCCAGCCTGCCGTGGAAAGGACTGTGCTTTAGGCCTACCTTGGGCCCTGTGAGGCCGAAAGGACGACCCACCAGCACTAGAAGGAATCGCAGCAGACGGAAGACATGCAGATTTTGCTGCTGCCAACGTAGCTACTATTTTGTCCAGATCTGGACCAAATAGTACCTTTCCATTGAAAGGCAGACCTTCTAATCCCCTTTTTTTGGAATCCGCATCCACTTTCCAAGAACGCAACCATAAGGTGCGACGAGCAGCCACGGCTGCAGAGGAGATCCTAGAGGTGGGCATACAGATATCTAAGGTCGCTTCATTAATGTAAGTGGCCGAGTCTCGGAGATTGCCCACCAACTCGGTCTGTTCAGCCGAACAGTCAGAGTCCAAAGACGCCTCCAAATTATCCGCCCAGCGCTCCATAGCTCTGGCTACCCAACACACGGCCATAGCCGGTCTGGATGCTTCCCTGCAAGGGAATAAACGGATTTGAGGCAGATCTCCACCTTGCGGTCAGTGGCATCCTTCAAGGATTACATCGAAGGCATAGGCAACGTGGCACTTTTGACTAGGCGTGTGACATGTGAATCCACTTGCGTAGGGGATTCCCACTTAGAAAAATAATTGACCGCAAACGGATAAGCCACGGCTAAGCGCATCTGGGGCTGAAACCGTTTACCTGGATTTTTCCACGCTTCCTCTAAATGATCCACTAATTGATCAGAAAGAGGGAACACCATAGCCTCACCCTTAATATCCTAAAAAAGGCATATTTGAATGTGGCCGCCGAAGGATCAATATCCTCAATAACTAAAGCCGTGTGGACCGCTCGAATAAGACCAGGGATATACTCCTTGGACTTAGCGTCCGGCTCTTTGGTACGTAGAGGTTCTTGGTCAGATAGATCCAGAATCTCCCCATCATCTGACGTCTCATCGTCATCTCCATAAGGAGCAGATAATGACGCCACCGGCCGTTTATGAGGCCGCAACACAGACTCCCCCTGTAAAACATCGGACAAATGCTGAACCGATGTAGTTAGAGTATTAACCCACGCAGGCTCCGGAGAAACCTGGGAAGGGACAGGGAGACTGTGGGGTACCATCAATTGTCTCGGGAACTCCCGCATGGGTGACGACACCGACTGCTGGGACAAACCCGTCTGGGTAAACGCAGGTGGCGGAGCTAGCTGGCCCACAAGGGTTGTAAGCGCCTTAGCGAAACAAGCCCAGGGAGGTTCCTGTACCGGGACCATAATCGGCCGTGACAGTGCCAGGCACTGGGGACATAACCCCTCCGCGTTACCCTCCCCCTCCGCTATTGGTAACTTACATTTAGTACACATGAGCTGGAGAGGAAAGTCAGTCTCAGACATGATGGTAAGTATACACTCACACCTATACGTATTGGTATAGTGTGAATAACACCCTGCACACCGCGCACCGCAAGGGCTTTGAGCAGAGCAAGATCAGGGACAGTGATAAGGCTGACAGTAGAAAGTGAAAGTACAGACAGCAGGCTAGCAGATTAGTCACATACAATGCAGAAGAAACAAATCCGTGCACTATTAGCGCTGATTCTCAACTACTCAGACCCTCAGGCTGGTAGGACTCAGCGCTGCATACACTGACCTGTGACAAACGGAGGATAGCTATGCTGGGGGACCCAGACCGCAATGCCACTGCTCATAGGCTTCCAGCAGCGTTCACCATGCTTCAAAGATGGCCACCGAGGAGCAGAGGATGAAGGAGGCCGGCCTGGGGGAGGAGCGCTGACACACTATGGCCAATCAGGCAGAGCAGAGAGGCTGTGTGCAGTAGGGGAGGCGCCGGCTGTGAGACAGGGAAAGCGCGGTCCCCTGGCATGCATTTAACCCCTGGGACGCCGCAGCGCATGCCGCTCAGCAGCGGCCCGCTGTCCCAGGGGGTAGTGGAAGCGCAGGTTGGTCGCCTGGCTCCACGCTGCAGCCAGTCCCCAGGGAGCCCCCTGCCTGGGGACTCAGGACCATGTGACCAGCGGGGACCCATCGCGGGACCCCGCTGCTTACCTGCTATCCCCTGGGATCCGGCCATGGTCCAAGACATCTGGGGGCACCGCTAGCCGTGACCCCAGATGTCTACCAGCATCCCCGGATCAGTACCGGCGGGGTGTAGGGGAGACAGCATGGACGTCAGTACTGACTGTCCATGCTGTATTCCCAGATGTGCAGCCAGCGCTGCCTTTAAAACAAACTTCAGGGGCTCTTCATAGCCCCCCTCTGCACAGTGCCTCCGACTCCGAGCCAGGCACCGACGAAACTGAGATGCCTTGGCCCGGGAGCGGGGTATAGGAGAGGGACCCAGATGCATCCTGGGAGGCTGAAAACTTTAACTCTGTGGTGCCTGAAGACTGACATCATCACCTATACCCCAAGGTATCCTGTGGATACCCTATGGACCCTGCAGTAGAAAAAAAAAAAACAGGTACATGAGCAGTATTTTACTAAGATATTGAAATACCATAAAATAATAGATATAGAAATCACAAGAGACAAAAAGAAGGGGAAACCAAAATGGCAATAGACCTATCTCCCATATTACATAACCAATATAATGTAAAAAATCCAAAACATTATGAACAGTGAAGCAAATATATAAAAAAGTCTAAACAAATATAACAGTCCCAAGGGAACAGCCGGGACAAAAAAGGTGGGTTGGGGAGGAAGGGAGGACAAAGAGTGGAGTGAGAAAATAGTATAGGGCTCATACTGTAATTGGAGGATCCTGCAAGAAGAGTCTTCACTCATACCAACTGGTATTACGAAAAAAAGGTTTGATCAGGAATTAAGTGTGTACTAAATTTTGGGACTCTGTGTGTACGCCCGATTGCACGCTCCCGCGGTCGCTAGCGACGGTCGCCAGGTTTGAGGTGCTGCACATCAAACCTAGCGATATCACTAGCAGCCAGTGCATTGTTAATGAATGGTGTAACGGTGATTGTATCGTCCAGTATCACCAATCACTGAACGAATGCCCGTCGTGCCAGTGTGTACCCAGCCTTAGTTCTTGCTGCAGCAGGGCCTATAGCCAGTCAATTATAAAAACAAATAACTTTTCCTGAGAGTGGGATATAGACGGGGAATAGAAAGGATTGATTGCAGCAGAAATAAATAGCAGGAGTATTTTGCAGCCACTGGTGATTCTGACAGTAGTCAAATTGACCCCAAATATAGCCCATGCAGGGGACATTAGGGCATAATTAGCAAGATTTTGTAATATATATGTTTTTAATTACACAATTTCACAAAATCATCAGGCAGACCCACAAACAATGATACAAAGAGGTATTTACACAACAACATTTAGAAGACTAGAAACAAAGACAAGGAGGTGGACAGCCAAAGACCAGGTAAAAAACCCCTGGAGGGAGACAAAACCTTTATTGTAAATTCTAAAGTACATCTTTGATACATAGTGGAAGGAAGAATTAATGCCTTAGTGATTGCTTTAACCTCCAAAGTAGGAAAATGGGTTTGCCATTGTAATATGTAATGAGAAATACGTAGCAGTCAATATATTTCAGTAATAACAAAAAACCTGGGAGTTAGAAAATGGGATTTTGGTACCTACCGGTAAATCCTTTTCTCTGGTTCCACAGGGGACACTGGAGGTGCTTACACTGGGGTATAGAGGCGTGGATAACTGGAGCCGGCACTTTAAATAATTTAGAAGTGTGAAGCTCCTCCCCCTCTATGCCCCATCAGCCCTCAGTTTAGAAAATGAAGACCGAGAGGAGATGGAGAACAAGCGGAATAAGAAAAGGAGAGAAGAACACACAATATATCATACAACATACAGAACAAGCCTAACAGGCAGGCTAAGAGCGCTGAGGTGGGCGTCCAGTGTCCCCTGTGGAATCAGAGAAAAGGATTTACCGGTAGGTACCAAAATCCCATTTTCTCTTTCATCCACTAGGGGACACTGGAGGTGCTTACGCTGGGGACGTCCCAAAGTTTGCCCCACGGGCGGGAGCGCTCTGCGTCACCTGCAGAACTAGGCGGCCAAAACGGGATGTCGAAGTAGCAAACATATCAAAGGTATAAAACTTGACAAACCTGTGAACTGAAGACCAAGTGGCCGTACGGCACAATTGTGACGTGGAGGCTCCTCTACCGGCCGCCCATGATGCACCCACAGAACGTGTGGAATGAGCCTAATGGACGAAGGAGGCCGACAGTCGACACTAACATAAGCCTGATGAATAGTCAGCCGAATTCAACGTGCCAAAGTCTGGTTAGACGATGGCCAACCCCTCCGAACAGCATCATAGAGGACAAAAAGCGACTCAGACTTACGGATGGACTCTGTTCTGGCAACATAGATGCGGAGAGCCCTAACCACATCCAAGGTAGAAGAAACACCAGAGTCCTCCACCAACAACGGTACCACAATAGGCTGATTGATATGAAAAGCCGACACAACCTTGGCAAGGAAAGCGGCTGCCGTCCCGCTTATAAGACAGAGCACCCACTTCTGAAACTCTACGAGCCGAAGCGAGAGCCAGGAAGAGAAACGTCTTCCAAGACAGGTACTTAAGATCAACCTCCTCCAAAAGGTTCAAACATGGGCGACTGAAGAAACAGAAGCACTAAGTTTAGATCCCAGGAAGCTATTGGAGGTACAAAAGTGGGCTGCACGCGCAAGACCCCTTGAAGAAACATCTGCACCTCAGGAATGAGGGCCAATTTCCAATTTCCTTTGAACGAAAATGGAAAAGGCAGAGACCTGCACCCTTAAGGTTCCCAGACGAAGGCCAGAATCCAGACCTGTCTGAAGGAAAAGCAGAAACCGGATGAGATATGAGCACGCCAGATGCGATGATAATGCGCAGCCGAAACTGGCGAAAGAGCCACCCCGGTAAACGCAGTTGCGCTAGGTTGGGGTGTATGAAAGGGCCCTGCTGGAGAAGATTCGGGCGCAGAGGAAGGGATCACGGATCGTCTGACAATAGGGATCGAAGGTCCGAGAACCAACTTCTCCAAGGCCAGTTCGGAGCCACGAAAATTACAGAGGCTGTCGCTTGTCTTATCCTTTTTTGGAAGACAAGGGAGAAGCGGAATCGGAGGAAAAAAAGGTAAACGAAGTCGTAGATCCACTGACTTGTCAGAGCGTCTACTGCTTCCGCCTGCGGATCTCGAGTTCTTGACCCGTATACTGGTAGCTGACAATTCAGTCGTGACACCATGAGGTCCACCTGAGGACATCCCCATCGACGTATCAGCACGTTGAACACGTCTGGATGAAGCTTCCATTCCCCGGAATGGATATCCTGTCAATTTAGGTAATCTGCTTCCCAGTTGTCCACACCCGGGATGAATACTGCCGACAGGATTACTGAATGGTTCTCGGCCCACCGGAGGATCCGAGTTACTTCTCACATAGCCATGCGACTCAGAGTTTCTCCTTGGTGGTTGATGTAAGCGACGACCGTCGCGTTATCGGACTAAACTCTTACCGGATGAGCTTTTAGAAACTAGGTTTCCTCTATCAGAGCATTGTAAAGCGCTCTGAGTTCCAATGCATTTATGGGCCATCTCTGTTCTAGAGGGGACCCTCTAAAAATGGTAATCGAGGACTACTGCTCCCCATCCTCGGAGGCTGGCATCCGTTGTTACAATGATCCAGTCCCACACTCCGAATCTCCGGCACGCTAAAAGATTTGTGGATTACGTCCACCAGAGAAGGGCCATTCTGGTAATCGGGCTCAGACGGATCTGTTGATGTAGAACCAGATGAGACCCTGCCCCTGTGCTAACAGGTCCAGCTGAAAAACCTTGGAGTGAAATCGGCCGAACTGTAGTGCCTCGAAAGCAGCTACCCTCTTTCCTAAGAGACGCAGACAAAGAAGCATTAACACCTTCTTTGGACTGAGGACCAGCTGAACGAACAACCTGATATCCCTGGCCTTGTCTGTTGGAAGAAAAATCCTCTGTGATTCCATATCCACTATCATGCCCAGAAATAGAAGCTTCTGGGATGGATTGAGATTTGACTTCTTGAAGTTGATTATCCAACCGTGTTAGGTTAGAGTGTGATAGGTCAGTAAGGCATGATCTGATAGAAGAGATACCGATGGAGCCTTGAGCAACAGATAGTCCAAATAAGGGATTATGTGCACTCCTGATGACCGAAGGAGAGCGATCATGACTGACATGATCTTGGTGAATATGTGGGGAGCCGAGGATAACCCGAACGGTAATGCCGAAACTGCTAATGATCTTTCAATATGGCAAAAAGCAGAAAAGCTTGGTGTGGTTCCCAATGGGAACATGGAGATAAGCCTCCTTGATATCCAGGGATAATAAGAACCCCCCTTTGAAATGATACATCTTCAGAGACAGATTTTAAGGACCTGAGGTTTAAGATGGGTCTGACCACTACAGACAGGTTTGAGTAAAACCCCATACCTCGCTGATGCTCCGGAACCGGAACTAGCACAGATGAAACTACTAGAGACCTGATAGCCTCCTGTAGAACTTGAAATTCTTGCAAGCGTGCTCCCACCGCAGGAAACCCCAGGTGGGACGGAAGACCATCAAGCCACCCGTTTCTCAGCTGGTTTAGACTCTGGTCTACGTGCCACCGTGAGTGGATGATCTCTACCTCTGCAGCCTCTCGGTTGCGTGGAAGCACCTCTGGCTCTACCTCAAAAGGAATGAGGCGCTCGAAAGGAATGAAACGAAGGTCCAGTATAAGGTCTTCTGGAAGCCGGAGCAGTAGACGGGAGGAAAGAGGACTTACCCCCCCCGTGGCCTAGGATATCCACTTGTCCAATTCCGGGCCAAAAAACATGTCACCCGTGAATGGTAAACCCTCAACCGCACGCTTGGACTCTGCGTCTGCTTGCCAAGCGCGCAACCACAGAGCTCTGCGTTCAGAAATAGCAGATGCAGGCACTAATCTGACTGATATCCTTAGAAACTTCTCCTAAGTAAACTGCAGACTCACAGATGTGTTCTGCTAGTAGACTTAATTCTGCTCTGGAAGTACCCGTGTGTAATCAACTGGTCAACCCAGCAAACCACAGCCTTGTTAACCCAGGCAGTAATAAGGGTAGGTCAAAGCTGAGCTCCTGCTGCGGTTTATATAGATCATAGTGTTGTCTCAAACTTACGATCCGAAGTGTCCTTTAAAAACAGTAGCTCCCGGCACCGGAACTGCTGTTTTCTTAGAGAGACTGAAATCAGACGCATCTACAGGAGGAGGTGTTTCCTAGTTCTCCATCATGGATGATGGAAAAGGGTAGCTAGGGGGAAACCTGCATGGAATTTGGAACCGCTTATCTGTTTCCAGGCCACTGATAACTGTTGTTGAAGTTGTTGTGAGAAAGGAAAAACCGCTGAACACTTAGGTTGTTCGTGAAATAGTTCCCACTCCTGGGATGCAGTAACTATCTCCTCAGGCAAATTAAGGACCTTTCTGACTGCCAAGATTAGAGATTCCACCCCGGGAGAGGCGGACTCTAACTCCTGAGGGGTTTCTTGTAAAACTTCCTCCAAATCACCCTCTACGGTATCCTCTGTAGCGAGGAATTGTTCGTCCGACTCTTCTGACTGGAGAACAGTCAGAGTACGCTCTTGTGACTGTTTTTTTTTGGTATGAAGTGGAGGGTGCAGGGACCGTTGTACTCTGGACCAGGGTGTCTCCTGCCCATGGCGGAGCAGAAGAGCTAGTAATCGCTGTCTGTGAACCCGTTGTTATACAAGCATCACATAACGTGGACCCAGTACCATGTGGCTTGGTCTGTTTGTTGTTACACTTGGAACAGACAAACAGCTTCTGAGAAGCCTTGGTTCTGTTGGACCTGGTACACACAGTCACCCAGAGAAACACAGTATAAAACAGAAAAGACACAGACAAGATAAACAAGAAGGCTGTGGGACACAGAGGAGGAGAAACTCCCCTCCCACAGATCAGATTCCCCTGCACTTACACCCCAGTTACTTACAGCCTCTCTACCAGAGATGTAATCAGGAAATGTACTTGAGCAGCACAGGAATGGCAGCAGAGGAATCCATCCTTCTGTGTCTTACACTGCAATCTCCTGTATAGAGATGCAGTATGAGCTGCTGTGTAATAAGGAACGGCAGCCCTGCTGTTATACAGCCGCTTGCAGCATAGAGAGACCCGCGCTGCCTTTAAGCTCCGCCCCCTTCTTTATGCCCTGAAGGGCTACACAAGATGGCTTCTGTGGCCATTACACTCCCTCACACCGCATGTACAGTGGGGAGAGTTAGAGCAGGTGCCGCGCTTGTAGCGCACTTAACCTGCTGCCCCGCGCCCACTGTAAAGCGGGGAGAGGAATTGAGTGCTGAGCAGCGCTCTGCATAAGCTGCCCCACGCTGTAACAGCGGGGAGAGGGAGACCTGGTGCCGCGCTATCAGCGGGAGGAGGGACAGCGTTGAGCCGCGCTGAGCAGCGGGTGGAGGGAGATCCGGGTGCCGCGCTGTAGCGCGTTTAATAAGCAGCCCAGCGTCTCCAGTAACAGCGGGAGAAGGGAGAGCAGGGGAGCCGCGTGTAACGCTCTGCATAAGCAGCCCAGCGTCTGCATAAGCTGCCCAGCACACTAAGTTTGTACAACGCTGGGCAGCGGCGGGGCTGGGAGCAGGGGGATGCGCAGGTGGTTACTTACTGCGTGGTCCCCCATAGAAGTCTCTCTGCAGTCAGCACTTCTCTTCCTTCCTTGTTGAGAATGTGCTGTGGCGGTAAGGAGCTGTCAGTGCTTTTAGTATAAGCGCTGTGCACTCCTTCCTGCCTTCTATAAAGAACAGGGCGCCAGGTACCCGGACCCCACCTTTAGAGAGGTGGCGAAGGGTACCTAAAAGTGTAAAAAAAGATGCTATAAATAAAATAACCTAAATAAATAAATATATGTGTTGCTGGAGCACACGGATTGTTACCAGCAATGGCAGCAGAGAGCGGCCTCTAGCATGGCGTTATCCAGAGGCAGGAGATTAAAGGTGCACGGAATACTGAGCTGCCGTAGTCAGCAGCGCATGAAAGTCTATGGTATATATAGGGATATTACAAGCAGCGGGGAGCAGAGAGCAGGTGAGGTCCATGGCCAAACACCAAGGCACTCCCACTGGAATTCATGCTCGCTGGATCCAGTGATGTAATTCTGCCCTAAATATTATCTTTTGGCTAGCACAGTGGTGGTATTCTATCCATCCAAGCCTGCCATCCGTGCACACAAAAAATGGATAAGTGGATATATTTAAAAAATCTAAAAAAAAAGTGTTACGAGCTAAATTTATATTACAGTTGGACAACTACTGTTCCATCACATTTGTTTCTTATTGTAGTTTTCAATTTCTGATTATTGATGCTTGCAAAAGCAGTAGCAGCAACAATTAAGCTAAACACAATTTAAAATGTATCAGACAACAGTTCAAGGTAACCAGGTAATGAAGATAACAGTAACTAATGCATCCATACCCAGGGTCGGACTGGCCCACAGGGGTACAGGGGAAACCCCCGGTGGGCACCACTGTTTGAAGGCCCACCCCTCCTCTAGGGATCAGGTTACAGACTGTGCATTATACATATGTTACATTATACTGCACAGGACTATGATGTATTTTGGACAATGCATTGCTGTTAGTAATCGGGTACATAATCATGCATGATCTAGCAGTATTATATATATATATCAGTATGGGCCCCTATCACTGCATTCCCCCGGTAGGCCCTTAATGCCCCAGTCTGACACTGTCCATACCCCTATGATTTCCTGTTCTATACTGTACAAAGGGAGTAATTCAGTTACCCGTAAGGGCAGCAGATTGCAACAACGCCCGTTTTACCTTACAACCCCTGAATGGGTCAGCAGTAAAGTGAGCAATGTAATTATCTGTGATGTGCAAACAAAAATAAACAGATCAACGTTAGTCACGTTCACAAATTCAATCCAAAAATAACTGCAGACCACCACTACTGGCCTCTGTCTTTAGTCAAGTCGTAGCCACGAACATGTGGCACCAGCTACTTGCCCAGATTTTGTCCAATCTGACCAATTACAATGGTGGACAAATTAAACATGATTTCGTCACATGGGTAAGGTCTCAATTCAAATAGCTATCCTTACCCGTATATTACATCGTCATCTGAATCATTGAGCATTGAAAAAGCAGGATTATCTTTCAACTGAGACTCTGTGGAAGACAATACAAGTTACTTGGTGCAATTATACCACCTATGATATATGCTGTACCATGTTCTGCTGCATAAAATGATCTGTATAGACATTTATATATAAATATACTGCAAAAAAGTTAAACATATGGCAAAACCAGTTAAAAGTGTTTATTTATATAAAATACGCCTAAATAGGAGTAAGTTTTTACAGCAATAGGCTGTCTGCTCTACTTATTTCCAGAAATATCCTTCAGATTATAGGTTTTAGTAACAAAAAATGAATTGTATAGGTTGTATAAATTATAAACAGTAGGTTGGTGGAAAGGACATATAGGGCTAAATGTAATTGCCTCCGAACTTCCAATGCTGCGTAGATTTATGAGAGTCTCCCCAAATTTTTAATGTGACAATCCTTTTAAAGGCAAAACCAAGCTGGTTCAGCCTTTAAAAGTATTGTTACTTTAAAAAAAATGAGAGCTAAGGTAAGAAACTTACCTTTGTTATCTCTCTTTCTATGAAGTCCATAGGGTCCACATGCGCCTTATGCAGTAAATTTTTCTCCCAGGATGCACTTGGGGTCTCCCTCTATACTCCGCCCCTGGGCCAGAGGCACCTCCGTTTCGTAGCAAGCCAAAGGCCGGAGGAGGATAAAAGAGAGAGAAGACTGTATGGAACACACGAGAATCACATTCTCACACAGAAGGAGACGAAAAACTGGTGACCAGAGCGTAGCCCATCTGAAGCACAGGTGCGACAGGGTGGGTGCCCTGTGGACCTTATGGACTTCGTAGAAAGAGATATCAAAGGTAAGTTCTTACCATATCACACATTTTTTACTTCAGGGTCCATAGGGGGTCCACAGGGTGACCTTGAGGATGTCCCAAAGCAGTACCCTCAAGGGTGGGGACGCTCCTGTGCAGAGAGGAGAAGGATGCATCTTGAGAGGCAAAGGTATCAAAGGCATAATACCTCAGAAAGGTCTGGACAGAACACCACGTGGCCACCTTACAAAGCTGAACAGATGAGGCGCCACGGCGAGCTGCACACGAAGGACCCACAGACAGAGTAGAATGAGCAGTAACAGAGGGCAGCACTGGAAGGCCCTCATGAACATAAGCCTCAGAGATAGCAGAGGACAAACAAGGAGTCTGACTTCCGAAGGGAACTGGTACGGTCCACATAAATCCTGAGGGCATGTACCACATCCGTAGAAGCCTCACCTGCCGAGAGGTCTTGGGAATTAAAGGCCGGTACAATTCCCTCATTAATGTGGAACCTAGAGACCACCTTAGGAAGGAAACCAGGACGAGTCCGAAGCACCGCCCTGTCCTGGTGAAAAACCAGAAATGGGGAACGACAAGAGAGAGCCCCCAAATCGGACACTCTTCTGGCAGAAGCAATAGCCAGAAGATAAACTGTCTTAGCAGTAAGCCAATTGAGATCCACCGAGTCCAGGGGTTCAAATGGAGGGCCCTGGAGTGCCCCGAAGAACTACAGCCAAATCCCAAGGCGCCACAAGAGGGACAAAGGGAGGCTGAATGTGAAGGACCCCTTGTAGGAAGTGCGGTACGCCGGGCTCCCGGCGTAGGTATGACGACAGGCGTCGAAATCCCCACGCCTGTCATTATACCTACGCCGGGAGCCCGGCATACCGATCAAAGGTAAGCCGGGCGTGGACCGCCGCTTGGGGGGGGGATGGAGGTGGGAGGGTTAGGGTAGGGGCCCCCGGGAGGGGGGGGGGTTGGATGGACTTAGGGTTAGGCACCCCCCAGGAATGTTAGGCTTGGGGAAGGGGGAGTTAGGCTTAGGCACTGGGGGGGGAGGTTAGTCTTAGGCACCCCTAAAGGAGTGTTAGGGAGGGGAGTAGGGTTCGTTGATACTTACCTTTTTAGCTGTCGGGATCTTCACTGCTGCCGGTCTTCTGGCATCGGGATTTGAACCGCCGGACATAGGATCCGGTGAGATTTCATACCGATCCCCTACCAAGGGAGCCTTGGCATCTCTTGTCCTGGACTTGTACAGTGGCAGTTTGTGATTTTGTCAAGAGGCCATGAGGTCCACTTCCGGAAGGCCCCACCTGTCCACTAGGAGCTGAAACACCTCTTGAGGAAGAGACCATTCCCCGGGATGCACGTCGTGATGGCTGAGGAAGTCCGCTTCCCAATTGGGAACTCCTGGAATGAACACTGCCGATATGGCTGGTAGATGGCCTTCCGCCACATCAGGATGCGTGACACCTCTGACATAGCCGCCGGACTTCGAGTCCTTCCTTGAAGGTTTATGTAAGCCACTGTCGTGGCGTTGTCTGACTGAACTTGCACAAGTTTTCCGTGAAGAATGAGTCTGGCTTGTTGTAGGGCCCTGAAGACTGCTCTTCCAATCAACATATTGGAACTTCGGGCAGACTCCTCTGCTGTCCACCGTCCCTGGAAGGCATGTGAAGCCGTCATTGCGCCCCAACCCCGGAGACTGGCATCCGTTATCAGAAGGACCCAGTCCGGAATCCAAAAGGGGCGCCCCTTGGTGAGGTGGGCCACCAAGTCAGAGATAGTCGTACCTCCGGAGAGAGTACCATCGTTTGCGTCTTTATCCGATGTGGTAATCTGTCCCACCTGGAAAGGATCAATTTCTGCAGAGGCCCCGAAGCTCGGCATATTCCACCATGTCGAACGTCGACACCATGGATCCCAGTAACTGCATGGCTGAGTGTATGGACACTCGGCGACTGTGGAGGCATCTGTGCACTCGCTTCTGCAATGTGGAGATTTTGTTTGTGGTCAGAAAAATCCTCTGCTGTTGGGAATCCAACAGAGCTCCCAGATGGAGCGTCCTTTGAGATGGGTTCGGGGAGAACTTCTTCCAATTGATCAACCACCCGTGCATCTGTAGTACAGATATTGTCAGATGTAGGTGGTGGTGAAGTACCTCTGGAGACCCTGCCAACAGCAAGAGGTTGTCCAGGTATGGTAACAGGCGGACCCCCTGTAGCTGCAGATGGGCTGCCATTACCACCATAATTTTTGTATACACGGAGTCCAAACGGCAGGGCCTGAAACTGGAAATGCTGTTGTGACACAGCAAACCTGAGAAAACGCTGGTGAGCCGAAGCAATCGGAATATGCAGGTATGCATCCTGAATATCAAACATAAAATCCCCAGGTTCCATAGCCAGTATAATAGAACTTAAGAGTTTCCATCCTGAATTGAGGTAGACTGAGGAACTTGTTCAGGGACTTGAGATTGAGGATAGGTCGGTGGGACCCGTCCAGTTTTTGAACCAGAAAAAGGCTGGGATAACGGGACCGGTACAATAACCCCTGCCTGAATCATGGATTGTATTGCCCTTTGAATAGCCAAGGCTTTGTCCTTGTTTGACAGTAGGCCTGTGCAGAATAACGGATGGGGAGGCCGTCTGCGGAAGGAGAGAGCGTACCCCCAAGAGACCACTTCTCTCACCCAGGTGTCTGTAGTAGTCAGACACCACCGCTGGGCGAATTGAAGAAGTTGGCCTCCCACCTTGGGATCCCCCAGGGGGAGGCCCGTCCCATCAGGCTGAGGGCTTGTCATCAGGCTTGGCAGCTGGATGTCTCACACTCCAAGCTGGTTTCTTAGGCTTGGTAGGTTTCTTGGTGGTCGATGGCCTAGGAAAGGACTGGGTTCTAACCTTACCTGGGGCTCGATAGGTCCGAAAGGACGAAGTCCAAGACCCAGAGGGAGCGGGAGCAGAAGGCAGACATTAGCAGCTGCCAGTGTATCCACAATTTTGTCCAAATCAGGGCCGTACCAGGACCTTACCATTCGAAGGTAAACAACTCCAAGCCCTTCTTGGGAGTCCGCATCTGCCCTCCAAGAGCGAAGCCACAGGGAGCAGCGAGCCGCAATTGCCGCCGTAGAAATCCTGGCATTCAATAAGCTGACATCCAAGGCCGCTTCATTTATATAGGTAGTGGAATCTCGCAAGTTGCCCACCAGAATCAACTTTTACCTGGACCCCTCCAGGTTGTTTGCCCAGTATTCCATAGCCCGAGCTACCCAGCAGATTGCCATAGCTGGTCTGCATGCGGAACCTCAAAGGAAATAAATTGACTTCAGGCAAACCTCCACCTTCCTATCTGTGGCATCCTTCAGGGATGATGTGGAAGGCATAGGGAGAGTGGCGCTTTTAATTAAGCATATGACATGGGAAACCACCGCCGGTGAAGTTTCCCATTTTGAAAAATAGTCCTCAGCGAAGGGATAAGCATGGGCCAGACGCTTCTGCGGCTGGTAACGCTTCCCAGGATTTTTCCATGCCACCTCCAGATGGTCCACCAGCTGGTCGGACAAAGGAAATATGTCCATGGCCACAATTACAGGCTTTAAAAGGGCATGTCTGGAGTTAGGTGTCCCGGAGGATCGTCCTCCTCTATGACCAAGGCCGCACGGACAGCTTGTATTAGACCCGAAATATATATCTTGGACTCCCTCTGCCATGTAGAGGAGTCAGAGTCATCTGGGAGCGCCCCAACTTCAGATAAGACCTCGTCATCATCATATAGAGTAGATTGGGACGACGGCAAAAACCTTTCAGCCGGTCTGCCCTGTGGGGCCTCCTGCTGTCGCACTTCTGCGACATTTTGCAACGCAGTGGGAAATACACTGGGGAGATAGCACCTGCATGGGTGCAGCCGCCTGAAGCAAGCTTTGAGAGGGCATAAGCTGCTGCTGTGTGAACCCCAGGTGGGGAAACACAGGAGGGACAGCTAAATGTCCCACAATGGCTGTAAGTGCTTGTGCAAAGCACTCCTGCGGAGTGGCAGGGACCGTAGAGGGACCTGGGGGAGCATAGCACCTCAAACATAATCCCTCCAGTACCATGTCTCCCACTCCTAAATCCGCTGTACATTTTTTACAGGACAGCTGGGTGGGAGCCAAATTAGGCATATCACTCACTGCGAGACATAGTGAAGAGGATACCAATATACTGTATGTGACCCCCTACACAGAAATAACAGACTGAGGGTGTACACCTGTGTTAGGGCTTCAGAGAAAAATAGGCACAGGGAAAGTAACATGGCTGACAGTTCAGAAAGTGAAACTCAGACAGAAAGCGCTAGCATACAGTCACATACAATGCAGAACACCTGCACTAAATCGCACTTACTGGTCAATTACGCAGACTTGGCGTCTGGTAGGACAAAAGTGCTACATACACTGACCACCGTCCAGGAGGAGAGGTATGTAGGGGGACCAGAGATCCATACTGCCTGCTACGATCTGCGACTTCGAACCAGGAGAAAATGGCTAGCGGAGATCTCTGAGGGGGCGGATCCGGAGAAGGAAATCTGCCACAGTCCAGCCAGACCACGGTGGAAAGGCGCGCTGTGCAGCGGGGAAGAGCCGGCTGTTAGACAGGGAAGCCTGCCTCCCCTGGCCAGTGTTTAAACCCTTGGATACTGGAGCATTTCGCATAACTCCAGCCTAATGTCCCTGTTGGCCTAGTGGGGGCGCAGGACTCACATGCTGTTGTCATCACCAGGGAGTCCCCAGGCCTGGGGTAAAAAGACTGCGGCTCTGCACGCACCACCATAGGGACGTCCTAAAGCAGTTTCCCCTAAGGTTGGGGATGCTCCTGAGCAGAAAGGAGAATCATTCGCCCAAAGAAAGCATCCTGAAAGGCAAAAAAGTCTCAAAAGGCAAAAAACCTAAGGAAGACTTCCTCACCCCAAGCATCATCCTGACCACAGAGCTAGAGAAATCTCAAGAGCTACGTCATCAAAGACAAACAAAGGAGGTCCGAGTGCAGACAAGGACCCTGTGCTAACAAGCCCTGCCGTAGAGGAAGTGGAAAAGGCGCGTCTATGGAGAGACTCCGTAGATCTGTGAACCAGTGGCACCTGGGCCAGGCTGGAGCAATCTTTATCCTCACCATGCCACCTTCCTGTTTAAATTTCAGGAGAAGCCTTGGGAGGAGGGAAATCAGAGTATAAAGGTATGCGAGATTGAAATTCCATTGCACTGCCAGAGAATCCACGAAAGCTGTTGAGGGGTCTCTGGTCCTGGACACATACCTGGGGACCTTGTGGTTGTGAAGTGAGGCCATGAGGTCTACATCTGGTAAGTCCCTTTTTTTCACCAGGAGTTGAAAGACAACCGGGTGAAGAGGGCATTCCGCGGCGTATACATCCTGACGGCTTAGGAAGTCCACTTGCCAGTTGAGGACTCCGGGGATGAATACTGCAGAGATTGCCGGGAGATAACGTTCGTCCCACATTAGGATGTGTGCTACCTCCCGCATGGCTGCCCGACTTCGCGTGCCTTCCTAATGGTCGAGGTAGGCAACTGTGGTCGCATTGTCGGACTGGATTTGGACCGACCTGCCCTGAATATGGTGTCGCGTCAAAGTGTGCGCTCTGTACACAGCTCAAAGCTCCAGGATGTTTCTAGGCAGGTGACTTTCCAGAGTTCTCCAACTTCCATGAAAGGTATGAAGACCTGTCACTACGCCCCATCCACGAAGGCTGGCATCCGTAGTGAGGAGCTCCCACTCTCTGAGATACAGAAGGGGCGACCCTTGTCCAGATGGGACGTCTGTGGCCACCATGAGAGGGAAAGCAGATATCCCGGAGGAGGATCATCTGGAACCGGATCAGATGATACTGTCCGTTCTACCGGGAGAGAATCAATTGTTGAAGGGGCCTGGAGTGGAACTGTGCATATTCCACCATATCGAAGGTGGATAACATGGACCCCAGGACCTGTATTGCTGAGTGAATGGATACTCTTCGATTGCAGTGCAATTTACGCACACGCAATTGCTGTAACGAAAGAGCCTTTGTACCTGAGAATCCAGGAATGCACCCAGATGTACCATCCTCTGTATTGGAAAGAGGGAGGACTTTTTCCAATTGATGATCCAGCTGTGTGCTTGCAGACGGGCAATGGTCAGTTGGAGATGGCGTTGTAAAACCCCCTGTGACCGTGCCAAAATCTCGTCGTCTAGATATGGCAGGAGTCTGACTCCTTGATGCCTCAGGTAGGCCATCATAACCGCCATTATTTTGGTAAGGACTCAAGGGGCCGTTGACAGACCAAAGGGCAGGGCCTGAAACTGGTAATGTTGCTGCAGGACAGCAAACCATAGAAATCGTTGGTGGGATAACGTAATGGGTACATGCAGATACTCATCCTGACTGTCCAGGGAAGCCATAAAATCCCCAGGTTCCATTGCCAGAACAATAGCCTGTAGAGTTTACATAAGGAACTTGGGCACTCGGATAAACCTGTTGAGGGGTTTTAGTTTCAGAATAGGCCAATGAGAACCATTGGGCTTCTGAATCAAAAAGAGAGTGGAATAGAAACCAGTTCCTCGAAGATCCGAAGATTACTACCCCTGAGCTTAG
Source organism: Taudactylus pleione (assembly GCA_031769625.1). NCBI lineage: Eukaryota > Metazoa > Chordata > Amphibia > Anura > Myobatrachidae > Taudactylus > Taudactylus pleione. The sequence continues at coordinate 1,762,914 of JAUIMM010000759.1, read as the reverse complement.
CAGGCAGTGAATGGCTCCCTCGATGGCCTGGGCACTGATGGGGTCTGATGGAAGACCTGTACAAAGAAATTGCTGGGGGGGGGATGGGAAGTCTCCGGAAAGTGAGAGCGTATCCATGATAGACCACTTCTCTCACCCAGGCATCTGTGGTTGTCTGATGCCATGAGTCAGCGAACCGCAAAAGTCGGCCTCCCACCCTGGGATCCCCCAGGAGGAGGTCCGCTTCATCTGGTGGAGGGTTTGTCGTTAGACTTAGGAGCTGAATGTCTGGTCACTCAAAGCTGCTTAGATCTAGACTTGTTGATCTTGTCTGAAGCAGGCTGCCTTGGAAAGGACTGTCCTTTTGACTTACCTTGGGGATGAAAGGCCCGAAAGGAAGACTTATTAGACTTAGGAGTAGCTGCTGACGGCAAAAAAAGCAGATTTTGAGGCTGCCAGAGTAGCCACTGTTCCGAGAGAAACAGTACATTGCCAAAGAAAGGCAAGGATTCAAGGGCCTTCTTAGATTCAGAGTCTGCTGTCCAGGATTGTAGCCAAAGGACTATGCGGGCGACTACAGAGGTTGCAGATGCTTTAGAAACAAGGAGTCCAGTATCCAACACATTTTCTTCCAAATAAGAGGCCGTCTCCCGAATATGGGAGATGTAGGCCAGTTGCTCCCTGGTAGGTCTCATGACAGGCTGTCTTCCAGTGCATTTGTCCATCCTTCAATAGCCTTAGCTACCCAGGCTGCTGCCCTAGCCAGCCTAGTAATAGCGCCAGATAACGAGTAAACAGACTTAATACAAGTTTCTAGTTTTCTATCTGTAGCATCCTTAAGGGAGGATGCGGATGGTATAGGCAACGTAGAGCTCTTAACTAAACGTGCCACATGAGAATCCACCATAGGAGACACTTCCCATTTAGTACACTCACCAGGTGAGAGAGGGTAAAAAGACACCAGTCTTCTTGGAATCTGCAACAGTTTTTTAGTAATATTCCATGCTTCCCCCATAAGCTCAGTGAGCTGTTCTGATTGACGGAACTACGCCTTAACCACCTCTTGTCTTTTAAACACCAGGCTTTAGAGCGGGTTCTTCATCCTCTATATTTGAGATCGATGTAATCACCCTCACTAGAGAAGGAACATCCACTATCGAATAACAGGCCTCCTCACCCGAGGGGGACCCTGGAGCAGAATCCTGTGCATCATCTGCCTCCTCAGATGTGTCAGAATTTGTGCTTTGGTGGCCAACGGCCTGTTCGCTTGTAACATATCTTGCTGAAAGGCGGCAGATGAATGAACCATATCCTGAGCTGGGTGGGCATAAGCATCCAACCAAACCTAGCAGGCTGTAACTGCTGTGGGTACCCCATAGTGGGAGGAAGTGTGGGGGGCTGATAAGTGATCCACTAACTTCGTCATAACCTGTGCAAAGGAGGACACCCAAGGTGGCTCCTGCCCCGGTACTAGTAAGGTAGGCTGGTGAGGAGGTACATGACAATTAGCACACTGACCATATTGCACAATATCCTGAGAGGACAAGCCTGCTGAACAGGTTATGCATGTAAAAACAGCACAGGGGCTGCAGCCTCCTGTATACTCTAGCCTTTTGAAGACATAGTAATACCAGTAAGCAGCACACAATACAGTGTATAGCTAATAATGCAATGTGACACCCTTCACAAATACAGGTAAATGTGAAATACAAATGAACCCCTACACACCTGGTAGTGATGGGTTAAAAAAAGAGCAGCAGGGATAGATATAACGGGCAGTCAGAAAGTTAAAGGCAGTATATCACCACAGCTGAGCTAGCACAAGTAACATACAATGCATATAAATACAAATATACTTGCAATGGGCACTAAATAAACTACTCAAGCAACACTAGGCTGGTAGGATTTGAGTGCTGTATAACCTGGCTCCAGAGAGAGGTATACGGGGAGGCAAGACCCGATCTCCTGAGACCTACAGTTTCAGAAAAGCCCTGATTAAAAAGGCACCTGAGTGACTCATTAGGGAGGAGGGTGTAGGAGCAGCTCAGATGTGGGAAGACTCAGCTGAGAAATCACACTCTAAGCTGGGGGAGGGGCTGTCAGAGAGATTACCTCCCCACTGCTGTATTAAACCCCGATTCTACTGGTTTAACAAAGGTCCCAGACGCCAGATTTTACTGCCCTGGTGGTGTAGTGGAGGAGCGGACGCACCAGTCACCCCACAACAGCGTCCTCCAACTGGTCTCCACAGCCGGAGGTAAGTACTGCAATCAGACGTGATTCCCCGCAAGCTTGTAATTGCCTTACCTGGCATCCCCATTCTCCGGCTGCAGTCCAGGGTCTCTCAGGGAAGCGCTAGCCAAGCTCCTCTGGTTCCCGCCATAATCACCGGACCACTCACCGGTGTTGCGGCACCGGCGGGGGTAGTAGGAGCAGTCACGCAGGCGTTCATTAAGGCGCTCAGCGCAACTTGCTCAGAAACAAAGCAAAAGCTTTAAAACCTAAAATAAAAGCGTGGGGCTATCTAACACAGCCCCACTGTTCTCAAAGGTGCGGATGCTACTGCCAGCACCAAACGAAAAAACTGTCTGCTTCTGGCTGGAGGTGGAGGAGGGCCGATGCATCTTGAGAGCTAAAGCTTTAACTGCTTGGTGCACGGCTCACTCCAACCAATTACACCCCATGGTAATCCCTGTGGACCCCCTATGGACCATGAAGAAGAAATGCGGGGAGACTTGCATAAATCCCTGCAGCGTTGGAAGTTCGGAAGCTATTACATTTAGCCCATAGAATCAGTGATATGCCTTTGTAACATGTTTTAGGATTGGTATGTTAATAATTGGTAGTGTTTGTTACAGATAAGTATGTTGTGTAGAAAGGGTGTGGGTTGTGGACATTTAAGGGATTGCAGCATCATGTCTCTCCTGTGATGTAACTGTATTACCTTTTAGTCTCTGCACTAGACTCCAGTTAAGAGAATGCCAAATGTGTTTAGATTATGGTTGTTTATACCAGGGCTGGCTCTAGACATGTTCCACCTGAGCGTCCGCACAAGTTAGCCACCTACAGTGGGCAGATCGATTTTCTTCCACCATTTTCACTGTGACAGTTCTGTCACTCTGGCTGCCTCTAACAAAAATTCCGGCTGCTCACCCAGCTTCCATAGGCTTTAGCCGCGGCCGCCACCCTATTCTAAACCTCCAGCCCCAGAATTGGGCAGTGCTGGGCGGGCCGGGTGTGATGTCACACATCAACCCTGCCCGCGCAGTCTCTGACTCCAGCGGCAGTGGAAGTTACTAGTGGCTGGGATGCTGCTAGCAGGTGGGCAGCAGCCATCTGCAGCCACAGGACCAGTGAGCGGACTCTGCGCACATTGAGGTCGGTCACGTCGACGTTGGTGCCCTGATGCCTGACCCCAGGATGGAGGAGACAGACCGCGACCGCCGACCCGGTGAGTGGTGACTCAGAGACTGCACTTCCACAGTGCCCTTAGTGAAATAAGAAAAGTAAAACCGTGCTCTTCGGTCACGAGGAGTGTGAATGAAGGGCATGTGTTGATACATGTGGTGTTCAAAGGTGAAAAACAAGGAAAGGGGGAAAAATGTATGTGAGGGATGGGAGGAGGAGGGGTTATATTAGTACAAGGGGTGGGTATGGGTATATATAAGTGCTGCACCATATGCAGGAATACCTAGTGCTGTATTAAGGCTAGAAATAGGAGACGGGTGTGTTCTCTAAGAACAGTGGTTACAGGACTGGGAGGGATGGAGAGACAAGGACGCAAGGAAGGGGTGGATGTGGTGTGGTGATGTGAGGAACAAGGTAGGCATAAAACAAAAGTAAGGGGCCAAACCGTTTGAGAAGACACAATGTTGCTCCAGATGGCGTTATAATATTTAGGGGTCTGTTTGCTAAGCAGTGTTAGGAGACAAAGTGAAATGAGATAAGGTACCAGCCAATCAGCTCCATCTCACAGGCTGTTTGAAAAATTACAGTTGGGAGCCGATTGGCTGGTACCTTATCTCCTTTCACTTTGTCTCCTAACACAGTAACACTGCTTAGTTAATAGAGCCCATAGTCATGGATGAACCTTCCCACTGTTAGCTGGGTGCTGATGACACATACTGTACTAACACATTGTTTTAACAGTGGGAATAGTTATCCATGACTATATATTATACCGCCATCCGAAGCAGCATTGTGTCTTCTCAATAAAAGGTTTGGCCCCTTACTTTTGACTCCTTTGTTTTTTGTTTCCTGTGGATTCATTTAATTAAAATATAGGAAACATATTAATTTTGTTCAGTTAACAAAATAATTGAAGGGGAGGGGGCGCCAACATTTCTCGCACAGGGTGCTAGTAGGCCTGGAGCCGGCCCTGGTTTATACACTTGTTTGTTCTCATGAGGCACAAGAACTATTAATGTTGTTACATCTTTCTCTTAAAGAAAATATTTGTACCTGTCCTAAAGCACTGAATAGTTACTGTGCACTTACCATAAAGCGCATTTTTTGATGGTGAGTAGACAAAGGCCAAAGTGTAGAGATAAAAGTTCAGAAGGCTATAAAAGGATAGAAACTCTGCCGGTGTAATGCATTAAGGAAAAAGAAAGAAAGCAAATATGCAAAATGTAATGAAAATTTAATTACTACTTGCAGGAAAAACAATTAAGTGATTAGTAGATGTTTGATTTCAAAAGCCCCATAGACATATACAATCCCACTTTAGGAAAACACAATAGCGATACATTTCTATAAATTAAGCAGCTGTAAAAGGATATAATTTTGATAATGTGTAGTCAGTTCGGCAACAAAATTGTCCTGTAATACTTGTGACCCAAATCTTAGATACAGGATGACAATGCTGTAAGACAGAACAGAGAGAGCTGATCAAAACCACTAAATGACTAACACAATTTTGAAACAAACTCCCCTTTATGCAGTCTAACCCAGACTGTAACTATGTATTGGGGCCAATTAGCTTAAACCAAAATCCCATTCAGCATGTAGAGACATTTTGTAACACTAATAATAATAATACATGTTATAAATGTAGGTTTCAACAGTATGGAATAAAAAAGACAGATTTGAGGTGTCAGGTACCTTTGTCACCTAGTGTAAAGATACCTCCCCATCCCCCAACTAGCAGACAAACAGTGTGCGTGAATCATGGTTTCTTTGTGCAAATTACTAAACTGGAGAAGGCACTTTGGTAACAGCTCACAAGACGTTGCTAAGGAAGAACTGCTGAGCAATAATTGCTGTATATAATAACCGCCTGGAGCAGCATACACATAATCAGAGATGGCAGCATATGCTGGAAAGAGAAAGTGAGAGGCTCCGCAGCCTGTTCTAACAAGTGTGTCTCATTTTTGATAAGATGTGCATAAACGTATATGTGTAACAAAAAGTGTAAATAAGCAAACTCTTTACTAACTGTGTAAAACAGGTGATGGTGTCGAAGTGACACAGGGCTTGTACTGCTAACCACCATCACTGGGAGTACCAGAAGACCACTTCCAACTCTCCTCCTTTACCGCTGCAACTTATTCTCTGACCTGATTATCTTGTCTAGGATATTAAGTGCATTGCTTTACACCGACAAATATTACTGATTTCTCAGTGCTACAGATAACAATCATTGTTTTTCTATGTAGGCAGTATTCATGTCTAAATTTACTAACAATCATACAGCCTATGGTCCAATCCTAAACAATATTTTTTTTGAATGTGACGTGACAATGTAAATATCCATCTGCGGTCACTGGTCAACCCGTGAACATTCGGGTAACTAGTACGGCCAACTTTAGTTGCATTGTGAACTGGATTATACATTCAATTAGATCTGTAACATTTAACCACCCAGCTATTTAGCCAAATTCCTTGCAAATATGATCAGACAGCAATGATCCAGTCCAAATTAATACATTGGTGGTTCTAGCATTAGAGTGACCATAGTCACCTGCAATTATGATGGTTTCTCCACAAATATTTATGCCAAAGTAATAAAAAATAAATCTGATATTATTGTCTCAACTGGCCGATACCTGGCAAATCTGGATAACCTGGAACTGTGTTCATCTCAGGTAAAGAGAAAATGGGTTACTTGTCATTTTAATTCTGAATCAATTTTTAGTACCATGGTTTCTTGAAATAATAATAAAAAAAAAAAGTCTTCGAATTAATTGACATTTTAGTTGGCCTGCTCAATTTCCTAGGTGCCTATACAAGAGCTACACATCCGGGCCCTCTATTTTGAATGCATACACAATAGATGTATCAGGAGTATGTTATCTTATAGAGAAAAGTGTGTGTTTTTGAAAAGTTACCCAAGTGTCACATTTTATATCTGTTAACCGGTCAACCCCAAATTGGTATATGTAATTACTGTCCACAGGTCAAAAGTTTATGCTAGGTCACCAGCAGTTTTATAATTACCAGTTATTTATATAGCGCACACAAATTTCACAGCACTTTACAGAGAATATTTGACAATTCACATCAGTCCCTGCCCCAGTGATTAAGTCTAATTGGACAGAGATGAAAAGTATCTATGAATTGAGGACCCTTGTCCCCAGGGGGCTTAATGTAGAATTTGAAACCAAATGGTTTGTTTGAATTTAAAATCTCATATTGTATATTCCCGTTTGCTTGGTATTAATATCTGCATTCCCAATCATGTGTTTTATACTTGTTATTAATATCTGCATTCCCAATCATGTGTTTTATACTTGTTATTAATATCTGCATTCCCAATCATGTGTTTTATACTTGTTTTTATAAGAGGACGAAATCCATCTGATTAAGTTAAAGCAACTGGAGTCTTTCGTTCCAAATTGCGCTCCCACACTTCCTGTTTGCGGATCAAAGACCGGAAGTAGCACTCCATAACTTCCGGCGATGACGCGACAACCACAGGTGCATGTTTGCGGACCAGAAACCGGAAGCGAAATATCAAAGCTTTCGGTGATGATGCTCAGCCCAGCTGAACAACAGGGGAAGGAGAAAAAGAGGTCCACTACACCACGTGATCTGAATGAACTCTGTGCGTGGACCAATGACGCACTACCATTGAGAGAGGGATTATGAGTGATGACCCCCCTCCTTCATGATGTATGTGGAATAGTAAACACAGGAATGGATTTTGTGGGAGGAGCTCCTTGTGGTATATATATTATGATCTGTTTATCTTAAATCCAGTCTGGGTTTTATTTTTTTTCCAATTGAAGGTAGCAATTATATTTTAGATGTTCTTTTGTATAGAGGCATATTTATGACCAAATTTTTTTGTGGAAGAATATATATGTTACATGTTGTTACTATATGTTAGATTCATATGGATCAGGTCTTAAAATCACAGTTATTCACCATATATAATTTGATAGGTGGATGGTCATTGACCCAGTAAATGGGCATAACCATGTTGGTTTGTCACACTTTCACACCCTGACGAAGGATTTACATCCGAAACTCGTTGGTGAGGAGGAAGGGACACCCCAGGACCAGTTCCATTTGTATGGTATAATGCACATTTGCCATCTGTTCAAATTGACCCATATCCCATCTTTTACCCGGGATTAGATGTGGGAGGAGGTTTTTCTGGACTTTTCTGTGTGTGGCTTGAAGTGGAAGAAGCCATCTGGTCTAGAGTGCCTTTTAAAAAGCATACATGCACTGTTTTTATATGTTTTAGGGACTATGTTATGTGGAGGTAATTTTTAACTCCTGTCGGAATGAATGGTATATTCTTTGGACCCATTGGAGTGATCCTTTTGGTTGGTTCTGTTTGGGGCACCTTGTATTAAAGATACCTTTATGGGAACAGATTTACGCCATATTAGGTAAGTGCTATTCTAATGTGGATTTTGACATAAGAAATAAGGAAGCACGTGACTGTAAAAGAAACCTTTTGATATTTTATTTAACCTGAGTGAGTCCAAAGGTTTCCTTGAAATACTTAAAAGTCCGGCTCATGTTATGACTGGTATTTCTTCTTGAATTCCTTGGAAGTTATAGGACGTCACCACGTGAACGTCAAAAAGGGAAAAAAAAAAAGACGACAACAACATCTGACCTAATTCCTAACAGCGCTTGTGGACCACTATATATTTTTTCTGTGTATTCTGTCAAGATTTGGTGCTCTTGGGAATTGGTACAAAGCAGCAGCTAGGGGGTGCAAGTTAAGCTACTACTTTTGTTGTTTATGATACCTGCACCAGTGGAGCTTACAATCTACATTTCCTATCACATGTGCGCGCTCACACACACACTAATTGTTTTCAGGAGCCGATTAACCTAACAGTATATTCTGGAGTGTGGGAGGAAACTGAAGTACCCAGACAAGACCCACGCAAGTTCGGAGAGCTCATATAAACTTCTAATTTGTTACTTTTGGAACCCAGCTAAAGAAAATACTAATGTGGACAAGATCTTAACAGAAAATGTATTTAATTCAAAATCCTATTAAGGAATGTGTTAGTTTAATTAAGGCACATCTGCTTTTTTTTATCAGTATGTATTACTAGGTAAAAATTAGGTTTGCTCCTTATGCAGAAATAGCTAATGCCTTATTGATGACATGGTCTTTCTCCCATTACAAAACTATATAAGAATGCAAATTGCTAACATACCTGATAACAAGCACTACAAACGTCAATACTGTAAGAAACTTTAACCGCAGATCTGGAAAAGGAAACAAAATAATAAAATTGGCACATGGCATAGCATCGGGAGAAATGCCTGAAAGCATTATGCAGATGGTAGACTAGCGCCACCCTGGGTGACTTGTTAGCACGGTGCCAGAAGGAGAGCGGAGGTCCCAGAATACTTCCCACAAATGTCCAACGTAGAAAATTCCCTAAACTCAGTTTGAAACCAAGCAAAGAAGGGATAGGAATTAGGGCAGGATGTACTAAGCTCTGGAAAGTGATATATTAGAGACTTATAAACTACCGACCAATCAGCTCCTAAAATTCATTTTTCTAACACAGCCTGTAGTGGGACAGTTAGGAGCTGACTGGTTGGTACTTTATCACTCTCCAAAGCTTAGTACATCTCCCTCTTAGTTACTTTGTGGACAGTAATGCTGATGACAGTATTATGTTGATACAGTTGTAATGTTATGAGTTTGAACCTTGTTAGCATTATAACTTTAAACTTGATGCTTTACTATCATGGTCACAGTTATAATGCTGACACAGTTAAAATGTTTATATACTACTACAACCGGATCGGTATTCTTTCGTCAACATAATACAGTCAATAGCACTACTGTCGACAAATTGTATGTATCCGAAAAGGAAAACAAACATGGTGTAAACTGCATATAATCAATCTTCAGAGTAAAGAATTGGCACTCATATGAAAATGGGTGTAGATAGCACCCAGAAGCCAGATAATGTTCCTCAATGTGTCAAAATAGCAGATAACGTATCCTATAAAACTAGAGATATTCCTAGATAGGCACACCTAGACAAGGGGAAGCCACTATTGAATAATTTGTCGCGATTGGTAGAATTTTAAACAACATTTCATTGGGGAAAAATGAATTGTGATAAATGGTCGGCTCATTTACCTCTGAAACCACTTTGCATCTGCCTTCCACACTGCAATCTGATTCACTGTCCACCCATCGCCTCAAATTCAGATCAAACTCCTGACAAACACATACAAACTACCTAATCACTCCGCCCCTCCTGCATTTCCAATTTCATTTCTGTCCACACTCCCTCCCTCCCCATCCACTATTCCACCAATTGCCACCTCTCCTCCACTTATAAGATTTCTCCCGCTCTGGCCCCCTCCTCTGGAACTCATTCTTTCTATTTACCAGTCTCCACACCTTTTCATCAAAGCATAAAATCCCTCCTCCTAAATCTCCACTTTCCACACCTCCCATGACCTGTTCTTGTCCCAGTTATCTTCTCTTTAGAATGTAAACTAGGGACGGCTATCGAACGGTTAATCATTGAAGGTGCCATTAGTGCTTAATATTCATGACATTAAACCATAAATGGGAAATCATTGATGGTTAATCCATGCTGTGGGACACGGGCGAGCCAATCAGGGAAGGGAAAGGTCTGAGTGGTGTGACAGGTGCAGAGCTAAGAGGTGGACAAATCATGTAATGGGGAGGGACTGTGTTGTGACAGTGGGCAGGGCTGAGCCCCCCGCGCTGGAAGAAAATAAAAAATAAAATTCTGTGCCTGCCATTGATGGTGGAGAATCATATCCCTAATGTAAGCTCTCACAGACAGTGCCTCCTTCCTTATGTTCAACAACTAGCACTACCTATGCCACCAATGCTTATTTCCAGGTTCCATTCAGTGATTCTGACACTCTTCCATCCCTCCCTGTGACTCACCTCCACTCGCCCATCAAAATACAGTTATGTACCCTAAGCTTGTCCCTTCTCCGATTCCTTCCTTGTTTGTTGGTTTACTGCTCTGTGCTGTTCCTGTGATATGTCAACCTACATTTACTAGTTCTACGATACGCGAAGTTTCACATAATAATGAAATGTTAATGTGTATAAATCCAAATCCTGAATAGCCATTTCTTTATCCACAATTCTGCAATAGTCAGAAGTGTAATGCTGATATGGATCACTCCAAACACTTTGATATTGGGAACAGGCACATGTATCTTCATGTAATTACTGAAATCATTCAAAATTGGGAGTCCACTAGGTTGGTTTTTATTTATCTTTACAAACAGTTATTGCACTGTATGTACTACACTGTATTACATTTGCAAAGTAACGCTCCTTAGATTCATTGGAGATCAGAGGAATACAGTCATACATTTTCTGAGTTCTTTGTACCCTTTATATATGGCATGTAGTAGAATGAGAATACAACTTGCATTCTTTTTTCTGGGTAACAGATTTTGCAGGAGAATTGTGATTGAAGAAACTATTGAGGATTTTGATTTAGACATGTTTGGATTTCTTTATCTCAAGGACTTTTCTAACACTCGTATATAGTTTATAACGTTACAATCAATGCAGAATTATTACATTTAAAGTCTGGTTTCATCTCATCCAGGTGAGCAAGTCTAAGGATTTGCCTCATTTCAGAAGATACTTTATCCCGTATTTTGACACACTAAGGAAAGTCTTAAAGACTCTGGGGGTCATTCAGAGTCGGTCGCAAGTGCTGAGCGCTCGCAACTGACTCAATGTTGCCCCACAGGGCATGCGCACGACGGAGCTGGCTCCGTCGTGCGCATGCGCGAGACCTGGCTAGCGACGGACGCTTCATCACTAGGGGACTCGCAGCAGACGGGACGAGTTGTCGATGGTGAGTGACAGCTCGCCCCGTTTGGGAGGCGGGCAGGGGGCGTGCCTGCCCAAGCGGAGGCGTTCCCGCCGGAACGCTTGCCGTTTGGGGTCGGCCCCACTGACATCATTGCTGATGTCAGTGGGCAGCTTCCTGCTCGATCAGAGCAGGAAGCTCCCTGGGGCTTACGAGTGCCCAGACCCAACCTTAGGGTCTGGTCGTAACCCCGATGGTCTTAACCCACAGCTCAGCGATCGACAAGGAGGCGGTCGTTCAGGATGCAAGCGGCCGCCCTGATTCAGTGTGACCGCTTGCAACTAACGACCGCCTCTGAATGAGGTCCTCTATCCTCCAACATTTCGTTGCAGTACCCACACATTTATTCTCTTCTCTGACAACTGTGCCAATAGCTAAAATAAGGTAGTTCAGGGGAATACATAGTTTATAGTAGTGACTTCTACATCACAAGTTAATCACGGACAATACAAACCCATCAAATATAGGAAAGAAAGTAAAATCTGAATTCTAAAAGGTATATTGAAATAAAGTGCTGTTTTTTTAGAAGTGGAGTTGTTGCCATAGCAACCAGATTCTATCTATTATTTTCTAGAAGGTGCTAGATAAATGATAAGTAGAATCTGATTGGTTGCTGTGGGCAAACACTCCACTTCTAAAAACTTACACTTTAGTAAATATACCCCTAAATGTAATTTGAATACAAACTATGATCCATGTTATAATAAAGGGAAAATATGTATTTCCACACATTTCCCAGCAGCCCTATGTACACGAGTAACCATTTACAGTTTGCTTTTGAACGTTCCCATAGTGTGAAGTCTATGCTGTTTCTCGGGTCATAATCCTGTTAGCAGCAGTGCGTTCTACAGCACATCTTCCTGAGGTTTTTACCTGTACACACCTCTCTTGGGATGTAGTTGACATCCTGGCGGATAGGATGTAGGGGTTTGGGGGAGGGTTAGGGGATAGGCACTAGGGGGAGGATTAGGTTTAGACTGCAGGAGGTGGGGGAGGGTTTGGTTTAATCTGGAGGGGGGGATAGGCTAGGCTTGGGGGGGGGATAGTAGTTAGGCTTAGGCAGCAGGGAGGGAAGGTTAGGTTTAGGTTACTTACCGGCTGGCGTCGGTGTTTTAACCTGTCGGGATTCTCAGCCCCGGCAACCCGTACCCAACCCATCTCTCTCTATTTGTAACATTACATACACAAAGCAGAATACTGCCATCATTGAACTTTCAGCACTCTAAGAATATAGAGCATAGTTGCACCCACTGTCTGAGATATCGCAATAGCTCACAATTAATGACAGCTCACACGAAAAAACAGATGTCCGCAAACATTACTCAATCGCAAAAAAAAAAAAAAAAAAAAAAAGACGTGTGTGAACTCCATGCTGCCTAATAAACAGTGGGTGATTTAGGATGGTATCCAATATCTTGTTTATGGGTTCTAAAGTCTCTCTGGTAAAATGCTGTTACTCCTGTACAAACACACTTGACAGATTGGCATTTGCACGTTCCCTATACCTTACCCCTCATCAGATCTAACTTTACCAACTCAGCAGACAGCAGCCACTTATTGCTTGGGGTTCCCCTATTGCAGCAGTAGGGCCCTATCTTCCGCGTTACCAGTGCAAAAGGAATCTAGCACAAGGCCTCCTGATCTAACAGCCCACAAAACTATTGGATTCATAAGGTGCGATGATCTGCAGAAGTGTGAAAGCCGAGCAGGCTGAAACTCCAATAACTGGACTTCTCCAAAATGATAGCACCCTGGATCCACCTTCCTATAGGGAGTCCGATTCCCACAAACACAGAACCTATCCTGGCTGGCCTTAGATATAGAGGTGCCCTCAGCAAATGCCAGATGATCTACTGTAATGACACTTTGCACATTACCATACTCCCACGGTCCCCCTATTTTAGCTTGGTACAGCCCAGAACAATAGCGACCATATTAATTTAACTAAGGAGCAGAGTATATAGAAGGGATGGCTAACCTATGTCACTGCTTTTCCCCTAATACAGACTGCCTGTTGATCTGGGGTTTCCCATCTCTTAGTGGCTAATACATTACCAGGATCCTGCCAATATTTTTCCAGAGACTACCCACAACATTCAATAAACACAATAACATAGTGTAATATTTTCACCCGCAAATAATTAATTATTTTGTCCTATGTACATCGAGATTGCACAGAAGATGTAACACTACAACATTTTCCTGGTGACCTAAGGTGAGGAGGATAGGAAAATCAGAGTTATGGTAGACTTACCTAGATAACTCCTTTTCTTCAAGGTCCATAGGGTCCACAGGGATACCATGGGTATATTATGGTTGGAGGCCAGGTGCCAAACAGTTAAAGCTTCAGCTCCCAGTATGCCTTGGGTCCTCCTCCATATATACCCCGCCGCTAGTCATAGGACTTCAATTTAGTTTACAAGCCTCAAGGCAGGAGAAGGAAGAGGAGAAGGAAGAGCAATCATACACCAGAAACAGTCTTACACAAGAGGAGGTTATCTGTACGAGAGGAGGAAAAAAAAAAGTTACCCTGCAGCCAGGTGCGTCAGGGTGGGTACCCTGTGGACCTCGAAGAAAAGGAGTAATCTAAGTAAGTCTACCATAACTCTAATTTTCTTCTTCGGGGTCCATAGGGATCAACAGGGATACCATGGGGATGTCCCAAAGCAGTTCCCCTAGGGTGTGGGACACTCCTGAGCAGAAAGGAGAACTCGTCGCCCAAAGGAAGCATCCTGAGAGGCAAAAGTATCAAAGGCATAGAACCTAAGAAAAGTGTGGACAGAGGACCATGTAGCTGCCTTGCACAATTGTTCAGCAGAGGCACCACGACTAAATGCCCACGATGGCCCTACAGACCGATTAGAATGTGCTGTCACCGTGCTTGGAACAGGGAGATCAGCCTGTGTGTACTCCTGAGCGATAGTCAAGAGTAGCCATCTCGCCAGAGCCTGCTTATTAGCTGGCCATCCTCGTTGTGAAAACCATATAATACAAAGAGAGCATCTGATGTCCTAACAGTTTGTGCACTCCACATCGATATGGAGAGCACGAACTACGTCCAGGGAGGCTTCACCTACAGAAAGATCTGGAGCCTAAAAAGATGGAACAACAATTTCTTTATTCAAGGTAACCCACCTTGTACGAAGGAACAGCTTTATCCTGGTGAAAAATCAAAAATGGGGAGCGACAAGACAGCGCTGCCAAATCAGAGACACTGCGAGCAGAAGAGATTGCGAGAAGAAAAAGTGTCTTTGCTGTCAACCACTTCAAATCTACAGAATCTAGAGGTTCAAATGGGTGAGCTTGTAGCCCCTTAAGAACCAAAAGACAAATCCCACAGTGCTACCGGTGGAACAAAAGGAGGCTGAACTAACTAACATCTGGTAATGAGGCAATCTTCCTCTGGTACTTTGAGACTGCACTCTCAGGAGTAGCCAGGTGGATACCACGGTCTAAACCTGCAGGGGGAAAAGCCAGTATCCTGGAAATCCTAAATACCTTAGGATCAAACTTCCTGGGGGAACACCATTGATCAAAAGAATGCCAAACTGTAATAGATGCGGGCAGAGGCAGGCTTCCGTGCCCAAAGTATTGTTTAAATTGCAGAGCTGGAAAAAACTTTCGCTCTTAGGATGGAAGCTTCAAGAGCCACGCCATCAAAGCCATACAAGGTAAGTCCAGATGCTCTGCATTAGCAGATCCTGTCATAGAGGAAGAGAATACTGACTGTCGATTCACAGATTCTGTATGTCGGTAAACCAATGATGTCTGGGCCAAGCCAGAGTCACCAGTTACGCCTTCCTGCTTGAATTTCCTGAGAACTCTTGGGATGAGGGAAATCAGGAGGAAAGATTAGCCAACTTGAAGTCCCATCTTACTGCCAGTGCATCCACGAAGGCACTAAGGAACGAAGGTCCAGCTCTATGGACCTGGACCCGTACCTGGGGACCTTGTGGTTGTGATGTGACGCCATGAGATCCATTTCCTCCCTGATGATTGAGGTAGGCCACTGTTATCGCATTGTCGCACTGGATCGGGACCGGCTTGCCGTGGAGCAGGTCCTGTGCCATGACTAGTGCCTTGTATATTCCACGCAGTTCCAGAATGTTTATTGGCAGAGGACTTTCCGGATTTGTCCATCTTCCCTGAAAGGTGTGATGACCATCCACGAAGACTGGCATCCAATTTGGAATCCAGAATGGCCACCTTTTGTTCAGATGATCCTTTCTCAGCCACCACAGGAGGGAGTGACGAACCTCTGGAGTAAGAAGGATCCTCTGGGACCTTATTAGATGATACAGTCAGTTCCACTTGGAGAGAATCAATTTTTGCAGAGACTTGGAATGGAACTGAGCATACCGTACCATGTCAAAGTTGGATACCATTGATCCCAGTACCTCCATTGCTAACAGAATGGATACCCTTCGCTTGCGCAGCAGCTTGTGTATCCATAACGTTAGGACCACTATCTTGTCCTATGGCAGAAACACTGTCTGTGCCCGAGAATCCAGAAGAGCTCCCAGATGTACCATCTGCTGTGTTGGAGAAAGTGAGGATTTCTTCCAATTGATGATCCAGCCGTGCTTTTGTAAGCAGGCTATAGTCAGTTGAAGATGGTTTTGTAAAACAACCGCAGTCTGCGCCAATATCAGAAGGTTGTCCAAATATGGCAAAATTCTGACTCCCCGAGATAGGCCGTCATGACTGCCATTATTTTGATAAATATCCGGGAAGCCGTAGATAGACCAAAGGGTAGAGCCTGAAACTGGTAATGTTGCTGAAGGACAGCAAATAGTAAAAATTGCTGGTGGAATGGTATAATTAAAACACACAGATATGCATCCTGAAGGTCCAGGGAAACCATGTAATCCCCCATCTCCATTGGCAAAATAATTGATCGGAGAGTTTCCATACGAAACATGGGTACATGGATAAACCTGTTGAGGTTTTTTAGATTTAGTATATGGCGATAAGCCCCATTTGGGTTCTGAACCAGAAATAGATCGGAATAATGAGCTCTTCCCTTTTGCGACACAGGAAACGTGATTATTACTCCCGCCTGCAGCATGGAGTGAATGGCTTCCTGAAAGGCCAAAGCCTTGACCGCATCTGATGGAGGATCTGTGCAAAAATAAAAACTTTTGGAACATGGAGATCAGCCTGTGTGTACACCTGAGCGATAGTCAAGAGTAGCCATCTCGCCAGAGTCTGCTTATTAGCTGGCCACTTCTCAGACCCAGGCCTCTGTTTGACGCCAACAATCCGCAAACTGAAGAAGTCGTCCTCCCACCTTGGGATCCCCCATGAGGAGGCCCGCCCCATCAGGCAGAGGGTTTGTTGTCTGGCATAGAAGCGACACGTCTTGCCGGGGGAGACCTCTTAGTTTGTCGCCTTGAGAAAAACTAGAAGTCTTAGAGGAAGGCTGTTCCCTTGCACGACCCTGAGAATGAGAGGACCGAAAAGAGACCTGCCTAGGCTTTATAGCCGCCATAGATGGCAGACCTGCTGACTTTGAAGCTGCCAGAGTAGCTATTATTTTATCCAACTCTGCTCCAAAAAGTACATTTCCATAGAAAGGTAAAACCTCTAGCGCCTTCTTTGATCCTGCATCAGCCTTCCAGGCTCTTAACCAAAGGGCCCTGCATTCCACTATTGAAGCTGATGCTTTAAAAGCTAAAATTCCAGCATCTACAGCAGCTCCTCTAATATAAGAAGCTGCTTCCCGTATATGGGAGATATACATAATCTGTTCTCTGGTAGCATTTGGTAGAGAATTTTCCAATGCTGCCATCCATTCTTCAACAGCTTTAGCTACCCAGGATCCAGCCATAGTTGGACGAGTAACAGCTCCAGATGATGAAAATATTGTTTTAAGACATACTTCAATCTTTTTATCCATGGATTTCTTCAGGGAAAATGCTGACTGAATAGGCAATGTAGCATTGATTAAATGCGTCTGGAAAGGCTACAACCCTGTTATTCTCTTATTCACATAAAAACGCTTGTCAGGGTTACCCCATGCCTCATCCATAAGGTCAGTGAGCTGTTCAGATACAGGAAACTCAGTTTTGACCGCCTTCCAGCAGTAATTAAACACTGGAGCCTACTTATTATGGCTCATCATCCTGAATATCTAGGATTGATTTAACCACCTTCAAAGGAGGAACATTCACTGTGGACGGATGGTCCTCCTCCCCCGAGCTAGACCCTGGAGAGGAACCTTGCTCATCATCTGATTCCTCGGATGATGCCTGTGAATCCACATGTTGAGCAGACTGATAAAAAGATAACTTGCGCTTAGGCACCTTAGTAACTACTGGTCTGCTATCAACTTTAGATGGTGCCATACTCTGACTAGAATGGGCATAAACATCCTTCCAGGAAGGATGCATAAGAGGTGCACACATAGCATGCTGTGTACACTCCATCCAAGTAGGCATAGTGGGAGCAGCCATACGATCCACAAACTGCTTCATTACCTGGGACAAAGAGGAGACCCAAAAAGGTTCTTGTCCAGGGACAGGTAAACTGGACTGGTGAGGTGGCTCTTTATAACAGACAACACACAAACCATCCTTAATGTCCTTAGGGGACAAATACACCATACATGATTAACATGAAACCAGATCAGAGGGCTCCCCCTTCTGTATCCCTTTATGTTTTGACATGTTCAGTAAAGGCAATAATTGCAATGTTATGTGACAACCTTCACAAAATCTAAATGAATGTGAAGTACTCAGAGAAAAACCTCCACCCCAAGAGGATTGAGAGAAAAAACAGCGATAGTTACAATTGACAGACAGAAATAAAAGACAGCGTCAATACAGCAGCTAGCAAACAGTCACATACAATGCAAATGTAATAAAATTACAATCAACTCTAAATCAACTACGCAAACACAAAGGAATGGTAGGATATAGAGCACTATATACCTTAACCAAGGGAGAGGTATACAGGGAGACTGACCCAAACCCTTCTGAGACCAACAGCTACAGGGCGCACTGAGAGTGGACCGTGAGCGTCTCATACACACGAGGAGGGTAGGCGGAGCAACCCAGATGCGCAAAACCCTTCATAGGGACTGCGTCTGAGTCGGGGGAGGAGCTGCCGGGGAACCGCCTACTTCCCGTAAGCTGCGTTAACCAGCCGGGTACGCTGGCCTTGTGGCAGCAGAGGAGTCTGCTGCTGATCCCCAGCGTCAGATAAGGCTCGGGTGGTGTAGTGAGGATGCGGACAATCACGGGCCCTGACAGCAGCAACTTCTGGTGCGTCTCTGACACCAGAAGCAAGGACTGCTGTGCACGTTTCCCCATAGCGAGGAATCTCCTTACCTGACATCTCCTTAAGTCTGGTTGCAGTCCAGGTCACAGCATTGCGGAGCCGCGACCCGCCGAAATCACCAGCCCATTTACTGGTGTTGCGGCACAGCAGAGGTAGATGGAGTCACAGTATAGGAGTCTTAATTCAGACGCTTAGTATTGTCAACCCAAAAACAAAATAAAACATAAAATAAAAGCTTAGGACAGCAGTCCCCGGTCTTGATCCTGCCGTACCAAACAAACAACTTAAGTCCTATGGCTAGGGGCGGGGTATATATGGAGGAGGACCCGAGGCATCCTGGTAGCTTAAGCTTTAACTTTTTTTTGCCTGGTCTCCAACCATAATACAAGGTACCCCAGTGGATCCCTATAGGCCCTGAAGAAGAAACAGGATATAACTTTAGTGAATGACCAGGATGCTATACACAGGTCGCTTGCACAGAGGTTGGTTATACACATAGTTCCCCTTTTCTATTTCTAACGTAAACAACTCATTCTAGCCCAATCATTATGTGGGGAGAATGGCATATTAAGCAGTATTCTCTTAAAAAAAACAAGAGCTTACCAACATATGGCATATGTCGTAGTTCAGAGCATGCCCGTATAACCAGGAATAAAAGGTACAAGATATAGATAGTTGCCACTACGAGGAAGAATATTTTCATGCCCTGAAATAAAGATTAGGTATATCAATATTAACAAAAAACTTTGCAGTTTTGCAGAGTATTATTCTCTATTCTTGCAGAGTTGTGATCAGAATACAACAAACTGATCCTGCTCACAGCTTGAGCCAATTGACCAAAAATAAAAGATCTTGCATGTCTAATATATATATATATATATATATATATATATATATATATATACACACACACACCACTGATTTCTGTTTGCGTGCTACCTTTGTCTTATGTGAACATTGGGAGTTTATGAAAATCAGTGAATATGTAGCCGGGAAAAAAAAAAAGACATTTGTTTTCGAATTATAAAATGCAATATAAAATAACATCCTACATCCATCCTAATCCTAACCATAGGTTAGAACAGAGGTTCCCAAAGTCTCTAACGGTCCAGGTTTTAAGGATAACTATGCTTGGGCACAGGTGACTTAAAAAGTACCTCAGTCTTTTGAGTTAACCATCTGTGCTCAACCATGGATATCCTCAAAACCTGGACCATTGGGGGGCCATGAGGACAGAGTTTGGGGACCTCTGAGTTAGAGAATCTTCTAGCCACCTCTGTAACCAGTTTTCAGAAATGTCCCCTGGTATGTGCACTATTTGTATTAACCTTTATTTGTAAAGCTGGTTAGGTTTCAGTAGCATTCAAAAGGTTGACGTGTCAAAGACTTTCCAAGTGAAAAATACAGTGAGAGAGAGAAAAAAAAAAGAATGAACATAAAAATGTATATATCTTCCCCTGCAGCCAGGTTTACACACCTTAGCATTTCAGAAGGGGAACAAACTGAGTAATTGCGAATGGGTTTCAAGAATCAAATAGCTAAATTTATTGTATTCCCTTGATATCCAAATAATGATGTGGATGCCAGATTAAAGGAGTGACTTGATCGCTAATATATATTTACAACTCAGAGGCTTCTGTGCATATAAAGTCTCTCTTGTCAAGCTCCAGCACATGTGGAATGACATCTTACTAACAACAGATGGTTGTTTCCACATAGGAGACTAATAAAGAGCATTTTGTGAAATAGCCAGATATGGCTGTAGTACTGAGTGGGAAAACACTGTTTAACCAAAAAGAACTTGACGTGAAATGCAACACAACCCCAGAAGAGGATTGGCACGTGGGTATATTTATCGCCAATAAAACCATGGACTTTTTAACGGGCTTAAAGTTTCCATAATAATTTAGGGATTTTAATACTCACCTGAAAATTGCCAGTGTCTACTCTGTACTGGTAAGTTGGATCATGCAATTCATTAACTCTGTCCAAAACAAACACCAAGATTAGTTCACCGCTTTAAAAGGACAACACATAAAATACCAGTTGACCTTCCATGAAGCGCTTTATTTTAATATTTGCAAATTCTCTGTCAGAAGTGAAATCTCAATGTACACTAGTACGGTGAGCTCAGGGAGGATAGAAACTTCCCATGGAGCAGGGGGCTATAAAGACAATTTCCACTTGTATTATAGTCAGGTCAACTTTCTACTGATCTTTGTTTTTAGCCATTTGAGGCACAGACTCTATAACAAAGTTACCTGTTCATTAAACTACAAGAAATCATTTTTACATTGTCTGTTTAACATTTCAGGTTAATATTTTAAAAATTAATGTACATTTCCATATATGCAGTGATTGAAACGGGAATGTATTAGTGGCAATATGGTTAAAGGGGGCAGCCTAGCCCCAGAAGCTTTAGGTTATTTGAGAAGGCTAAAATTAATTTGAACTTTATGTTAGAAGCTTTTGAAACTATTAATAAATACAAAGGCATAAAAAATGATGGCTCTGTGTCCCTCAGGTCTCACAAGTAATAACACACAGGACACAGGCCGACAAACACATACACATAGGACAGAGATTGAGAATAACATCCAGCATGCAGAAACCAGGCTGTCGTAAAGTGCCTGTGTGACAGACACAGAGAATCATTTTGAATAATTAACTAAATAGAACTTCTAGGAGGAGACTGAGCAAATCTCGGAGAGAGATAAAATGGAGAAGTTGCTCATAGGAACCAGTCAGCTTCGAACTGTCATTCTGTTTTAGCACAGCCTGTAAAATGACAGCTAGAAGCTATATAGCTCACACACAAAGGCTTTAGCATAGGAGAAACTTGGATTAGGCCAACTGACAACCAAGTGGTGAGTCAGATGCAAAGAAGAGAAGGGTCAGAGTATCCTGCACTGTTTTAAACCAGATTACTTTGACCACTGCATATACATGTGAATGTTCACTGTAAGTGAACCTAGGAAATTTCATATAGATAATTGCATATAGATAATATCTGAAAGATATGAAGGCTTCACCAATACTTACGTCTGCCATATCCCTAGTGTCACAGAAGCAAGCCAAAGCAATCCAACAATTAAAAGTTTTGGCAAATAGAAAGTCATGCACTTTCTTTCACCCTAAATAGAATAAAAACAGAGCGCACTCAATTAAAGATGTAATAAATCTCCTAATGTTGTCAAATTCTGACTACTATCTATATCTGGTGACAAACCATACTCAAATACTTAAAAAAAATAAAAAATTAAATCATACCATTCTCATATACTAAATTAAAGGTGTACATATGGAAATATATGTATTATGTTTGATGAACATACTACAGGGTGTTTCACTTGCTACTGGCCCAAAAGTTTTTGATTACTTTAAAAGCTATTGACATAATTTAGTAAAATGTGACACAGACATACCTTGGTCTATGAGAAACATGAGAAAGTCATAGCAAGTGCTGAAAGTGTTCACCATTAACATCCAGGCCAGCTGTTCACGCGTGCGCAAAGTGAAGGTCAGCTAGCTGTTCACCACCCTAGTCAGCAGTGCAGTACAAAATTCAAATAGAGCCAGTGAGGATGGCAGTTGGTGTGGTTCCCCTATTTGAATTTGTACTGAGCTGCAGCCCCACCTCTGGAGCTGCCACTGCTAGTCAGTAGGTATTCCTGCTTCTGACAGTGGTGTTGTGTACTGAGGTGTCCTCATTCATCGTGTCTGTGCGCTACGCACCCACTCAGTTTTCCAGTATGTCTGGACAATAAATACAATTTGTTCAGCTGTGTAACTGTTCATATCAGCACGCAACACACAGACACCAGATGGGGCCGTGTCAAATATCACCACATTACGTCAATTACTGTAAACGTAATAAAACTTTTGGGACCCTTAGCAAGTGTATATCTCTACTGCATTCAGCAAATCAAGATTATTCAATTCCCCTTTTCACCTGCTTCTATTATTATCGTTTATTTATATGACGCCACAAGTGTTCCGCAGCGCCTTACAAAGTACATAAACAAATAGGTTAATTTACAGTGACTTACAGAACAATACAATACAATACAGGACAAGGATAATGTACATTGCTACATTCGTGACCATAACACTCAGATAAGCAACAATGCAAAGCAACCAAGTGTTACGTGCCCTGGTAGAGAGTAAGAAGTAGATGAAGGTAGAGTAAGGAGAAGCACAAGAGGGTAGAGGGCCCTGCTCATAGGAGCTTACATTCTAAAGGGGAGGGACAGACAAACAGGGGTTGACACAGACGGGGTAGGCATTGATTGAGTATGTAGCAGCAAGTTAAGAAGAGAGCTGGAAGGCTTTGATGAAAAAGTGGGTCTTGAGAGCCCATTTGAAGGATTGAAGAGAGGTGGAGAGTCTGATGGGAAGCCGGAGATAGTTCCAAAGGTGGGGAGCAGCGTGGCCAAAATCTTGGAGGCGGGAGTGGGAAGAAGTGATCAATTGGCATGAGAGGTGGCGTGCATTTGTTGAACGAAGAGGGCGGACAGGAGAGTGAAGGGAGAGGAGATCAGAGATGTAAAACGGGAGAGGAATGGCTGAGGGCTTTGTAAGTGAGTGTGAGAACCTTAAATTGGGGTCTAAAAGGGAAGGGGAGCCAGTGGAGAACTTGTAATAGAGGGGAGGCAGATGCAGAGCGTTTTGAGAGGAAAATGAGCCTAGCAGCAGCATTGAGGACAGACTGGAGAGGGGAGAGAAGGAAGTTGGGGAGGCCAGATAGGAGGAGGTTACAGTAGACCAGTCTGGAGATGACCAGTGAGTGTATGAGGGTTTTAGTGGCATCCTGGGTGAGAAAGGGTCTAATCTTGGAAATATTTTTAAGATGAAAACGACAGTACATTTAAACACCACTTCCTAATTCAACAAGGGCTGAAAAGTCACCATAAACAAACAGTATTTTTTATTTTGATTAAGCGTCCCTGCCAAGATGTACCCCCCAGCACTCAGCGGCTCACAGAGAAATATGAGTCTCTTATATTAATAAAATGTAGAAAATCTCAATTACAAATTCAAGGTAAACTATCTGCTTTATTAAAACACCTTCAGTAACAGGATTGTCCTAACTAAAGTGTACCCACAGCGAGACCCACAATGAGTTCACCCACAGCAAGACCCACAATGAATGTACCCACAATTAGTGTACACCACCTCTCTCTGCCCAGAGCACACTGCTGTGTTACCCACGGCCCATCTATGCTCACCAGTTGTCATCCAAGGGTGAAGGTCAGCTCAATAATATAATAGTATATATATTCTCTATACTATTACTGAGGGACCTGCACCGTAAACATGTACAAACAGTTGTAAAGTTGGTTAAAGGTAAAAGTGATAATATTGAAGAAGATTTGCAATACAGAAGTACAGAGCTGCAGATTATTATACAGAGCTAGGGACCTGTTACTGAGGGCAGGGATGTGGAGATTATTATGTAGAAGTAGGAACCTGTTACTGAGGGCAGGGATGTGGAGATTATTATGTAGAAGTAGGGACCTGTTACAGAGGGCAGGGATCAGGGATGTGGAGATTATTATGTAGAAGTAGGGACCTGTTACTGAGGGCAGGGATCAGGGATGTGGAGATTATTATGTAGAAGTAGGGACCTGTTACTGAGGGCAGGGATCAGGGATGTGGAGATTATTATGTAGAAGTAGGAACCTGTTACTGAGGGCAGGGATGTGGATATTATTATGTAGAAGTAGGGACCTGTTACAGAGGGCAGGGATCAGTGGTGTGGAGATTATTATGTAGAAGTGGGGACCTGTTACAGACGGCAGGAATGTGGAGATTATTATGTAGAAGTGGGGACCTATTGCAGAGGGCAGGGATCAGGGGTGTGGAGATTATTATGTAGAAGTAGGGACCTGTTACAGATGGCAGGAATGTGGAGATTATTATGTAGAAGTGGGGACCTGTTACTGAGGGCAGGGATCAGGGATGTGGAGATTATTATGTAGAAGTAGGGACCTGTTACTGAGGGCAGGGATGTGGATATTATTATGTAGAAGTAGGGACCTGTTACAGAGGGCAGGGATCAGTGGTGTGGAGATTATTATGTAGAAGTGGGGACCTGTTACAGACGGCAGGAATGAGGAGATTATTATGTAGAAGTGGGGACCTGTTACAGAGGGCAGGGATCAGGGGTGTGGAGATTATTATGTAGAAGTAGGGACCTGTTACAGAGGGCAGGGATAAGGGGTGTGGAGATTATTATGTAGAAGTGGGGACCTGTTACAGATGGCAGGAATGTGGAGATTATTATGTAGAAGTAGGGACCTGTTACAGAGGGCAGGGATCAGGGGTGTGGAGATTATTATGTAAAAGTAGGGACCTGTTACAGAGGGCAGGGATCAGGGGTGTGGAGATTATTATGTAGAAGTGGGGACCTGTTACAGACGGCAGGAATATGGAGATTATTATGTAGAAGTGGGGACCTATTGCAGAGGGCAGGGATCAGGGGTGTGGAGATTATTATGTAGAAGTAGGGACCTGTTACAGAGGGCAGGGATCAGGGGTGTGGAGATTATTATGTAGAAGTAGGGACCTGTTACAGAGGGCAGGGATCAGGGGTGTGGAGATTATTATGTAGAAGTAGGGACCTGTTACAGAGGGCAGGGATCAGGGGTGTGGAGATTATTATGTAGAAGTGGGGACCTGTTACAGACGGCAGGAATGTGGAGATTATTATGTAGAAGTAGGGACCTGTTACAGAGGGCAGGGATCAGGGGTGTGGAGATTATTATGTAGAAGTAGGGACCTGTTACAGAGGGCAGGGATCAGGGGTGTGGAGATTATTATGTAGAAGTGGGGACCTGTTACAGACGGCAGGAATGTGGAGATTATTATGTAGAAGTAGGGACCTGTTGCAGAGGGCAGGGATCAGGGGTGTGGAGATTATTATGTAGAAGTAGGGACCTGTTACTGTGGGCAGGCATCAGGGGTGTAGCTGGGAAGAAATTACCTTGATTGTGCGTTGGGTGCTAAACTTCTCACCTCACCCCTGATGAATGGGATTTTTCCCTCCTCGTGCTTAGAAGGGGCGTGTCTGGGCAGGGAGGAGGCGTGTCTGGGCTGCTGTGTGGTTGTAGTAGCACTGCCTCTTCCTGCTGATACCGACATGCATTAGGCACTGAGTGGGGAAAACTGGAAGGGAGACAAACACTACACAGCCCGTGGCTGCAGACTCCAAATGTGGGCGGCTGTGTGTTACAGCTAACAGACTGCACCCGGCACAGCTTTAACACCCCCCCCCCACCCCGCAGGCTAAACCCCTTCCCGCAGTCTAAACCTAACCCTCCTCCTAACCCCAGTACCAGCCATCTGGATCCTGTCGGTCAGAATCCCGACACCTAGAGGCAAGTAAACCTAACCCTCCCAATCTCCCTATCCCTCCCTGATGCCTAAACCTAACCCCTAACCTACCCCTCCCTCCCAGCAGCCTAAACCTAACACCCCCCCCCCCCCCGGCAGTCTAAACCTAAGCCTCCCCCTAGCCCCGGTACTTACCATTAGAATCCCGTCGGTCGGAATCCCAACCAGGTTACAATCTCGACGCCTGGAGGCAAGTAAGCCTAACCCTCCCCCTCTCTCCCCGATGCCTAAACCTAACCCTTAACCCTACCTCTTCCTCCCTGCAGCCCACACCCCCTTGAGTGCACATGCCTACATGGTAAGGAAAAAAATGCCAACCCGAGCCTTTAGTGGTGTCGCTGAAATAAAGCATCATTGCCCTCTGATATGAGACAATAATATGTATGACTAGATTTAGACCTCAAAATTTCCTTACAAAACTATACACTACAAAATGTGTACTAATATTTAAAATGCCATTTAAACACAAACATATTTTACCATTACATTTTTGTATTTTTATTATGTGAGACATTTCCACTTTGTTCACATAAATTGTTATAGGGTACACAATATTTCCTACTGCTGAAGGCACACGTGGAAATATCTGGTGTAATCTAGCAATTGTAGACGTAAACTACCTACCTGTACCCGTATCCCATGGTAAACACACAGCCAAAACAGCAAAAGTGCACAAAGGAAGAGTGACTGAAACAGGTCATCCAGCATGCCAGGGAACCAGCTATTAACCAGGAATGTGAGAGGGAAGAAAGGATCTGCAAGAAAACAGGAGGCACGGTTTCATCCAAAGTGGGATTATGTTCACTATTTCAGTCCAACTAGCTCATTTGTGCTCAGCGATTGTACCATATAACAAAACAGACGGTGTACAGATAGTCAGGGCCGTTGCTGAATATCACACACATCTTAGAAACATTTGTAACAATGGAATCATTGTAGTGCGCAATTTGATTCCAAACTACAGATGAGGACAAGGAGTGTCAGACATAAACAGTAATAGAAGCAATAGTCATGTCTGAGCCAACCAATTGCCACTCTTTGGTGCAAGAACTATTTAATGTATAAGGCTAGTTACACACTGCATGATGTGTGTACCTAGTGATAATGACCGGACGACGTGATGAAACAATACACTGCGCTGTTCGTACACAATGCTGTGTACAATTGCAATGGGTTGTTCCATGCTGCTTTGAGCAGCATGATGTCGTTCATTACATCGTCCCCTCTAACGTGCAGCTCAACAGATGGGAAGATGCGATGAAAAATGCACATGAACGAGTGATTGAGCGTACACACTAGGCGATGTGAACGATATGTTGTTCCACATTTCCTGAAAACAACATCATATCCTATATATATCGTCTATTGTGTACCCAGCCTTAGTAATAATTTCAGTAAATTGTAGTTTGCAGCAAAATGATTTACTTAGTCAACATAAGTTGATGGCCTTTTTAAATGGAATCAACATTTAAATATCCAATGCAACAAAAGAAAAACATTACGCTTATGCAGGCCATATGTACAGTGCATCCGGAAAGTATTCACAATGCTTCACTTTTTCCACATTGTTATTACAGCTTTATTCCAAAATGGAATAAATTAATTTTTGTCCTCAAAATTACACACACAATACCCCATAACGACAACGTGTAAAGTTTCTTTTGAGATTTTTGCACATTTTATAAAAAAAAACTTTAAGAAATCACATGTACGTGAAATTGAGCTCAGGTGCATCCTGTTTCCACTGATCATCCTTGAGATGTTCATACAGCTTAATTGGAGTCCACCTGTGGTAAATTCAGTTGATTGGACATGATTTTGAAAGGCATACACCTGTCTATATAAGGTCCCACATTTGACAGTGCATGTCAGAGCACAAACCAAGCATGAAGTCCAAGGAATTGTCTGTGGACCTCTGAGACAGGATTGTCTCGAGGCACAAATCTGGGGAAAGGTACATAAAAAATCTGCTGCTTTGAAGGTCCCAATGAGCACAGTGGCCTCCATCATCCGTAAATGGAAAAAGTTCGGAACCACCAGGACTCTTCCTAGAGTTGGCCGGCCGTCTAAACTGAGCGATCGGGGGAGAAGGGCCCTAGCCAGGAAGGTGACCAAGAACCCGATAGTCACTCTGTCAGAGTTACAGCATTCCTCTGTGGAGAGAGGAGTCAGGCCTGTATGGTAGAGTGGCCAGACAGAAGCCACTCCTTAGTAAAAAGCACATGGCAGGCCGCTTGGAGTTTGCCAAAATGCACCTTAAGGACTCTCACTCCATGATGAGACAAAGATTGGCCTCTTTGGCATGAATGCCAGGCGTTATGTTTGGAGGAAACCAGGAACCGCTCAACACCAGGCCAATACCATCCCTACAGTGAAGCATGGTGGTGGCAGCATCATGCTGTAGGGATGTTTTTCAGCGGCAGGAACTGGAAGACTAGTCAGGATAGAGAGAAAGATGAATGCAGCAATGTACAGAGATCCTGGATGAAAACCTGCTCCAGAGCGCTCTTGACCTCAGACTAGGGCGACTGTTCATCTTTCAGCAGGACAACAGCCCTAAGCACACAATCAAGATATCAAAGGAGTGGCTTCAGGACAACTCTGTAAATGTCCTTGAGTGGCCCAGCCAGAGCCAAGACTTGAATCCAATTGAACATCTCTGGGGAGATGTGAAAATGGCTGTGCACCGACACTTCCCATCCAACCTGATGGAGCTTGAGAGGTGCTGCAGAGAGGAATGGGCAAAACTGCCCAAAGATAGGTGTGCCAAGCTTATGGCATCATATTCAAAAAGACTTGAGGCTGTAATTGCTGCTAAAGGTGCATCAACAAAGTATTGAGTAAAGGTTGTGAATACTTATGTACATGTGATTTCTTATATATATATTTTTTTTTTTTTTATTAAATTTGCAATAAAAAAATAAATTAAAAAAAAAAAAAAAAAAAAACGCAAAATTTTTTTTTACACTTTATCATTATGGGGTATTGTGTGATTGTGTGTAGAATTTTGAGGACAAAAATGAATTTATTCCATTTTGGAATAAGGCTGTAACATAACAAAATGTGGAAAAAGTGAAGCGTTGTGAATACTTCCTGGATGCACTGTACTGTGTTGTGGACCACTTGTTGGGTCTTATAAATAAATGTAATAATAATTTTATTTAAGGAACTATTGATTACTGATATCTAACATTACGTAGCATGTAAAAAGTCCTTAATATGCAAAGTGTGCTGCATGTCTTATCGGAGATACCAATCCATAATTCACATTATAAGAAACTATACATCAGTCACTGCAAGTTATTACAACATTACAGACAAAATGGAAGATCAACTAATATTAGACACTTTTTCACACAGTTCATGATGTTAAAATAATGTATGTCTAAAAGAAATAAGGATTTAACAGGTGAGCACATAAATCTCCTTATCTTTGATTCCATAGAGTACACAAGCTTTACGCTTGGTATAGGTTGGTGGGTTAGAGTCTGGGCACCACATACTGTAGTTAATATTTGAAATCATTCAGCCCAGGCTTCCTCCCCCCTATAACCCACCCCCAGTCACAGGCACTTCAGTTAAGATAAAAAGCCTAAGGCAAGGAGCGAGAAGGAGAAGGAAGACCAGCACGCACTCAGGTCCAAACGTGCAGCAAATGTGGACAGAAGAACCAGAAGCAGAGCAAAGCCCCGCAAAGCAGGTGCGTCAGGGTGACAGCCCTGTGTCCCCTATGGAATCGAAGAAAAGGATTTAACAGGTAAGCGCATAAATCTACTTTTCTTCTTCCTCCATAGTGGACACAGGCTTTACGCTGGGACGTCCCAAAGCTAATCCCTTAAGGGAGGTGACGCTCCAGGGCTGCTCTGAGAACTCTTCACCACAAAAGCTGCATTAGGGGAGGCGAAGGTGTCAAAGGAATAGAACTTCAGAAACGTATGGGCAGAAGGCCACATGGCTGCTTTACACAGATGCACTGCAGAGGCACCACGTCGCACTGCCCACGAAGTTCCCACCGACCAGGAAGAATGAGCAGTCAAGGACCGCCAGAACATAAGCATGGTGAATAGTTAAACGGATCCATCTGGCCAGCGACTGCTTAGTTGCCGGCCAGCCCAGTTTGTGAAAGTCATACAGGACAAAAAGCATCTGTCCACATAAATCCGGAGGGCCCGCACGACATCCAAGGAGGCCTCCTCCGGTGTACAATCTGGAACCTGGAAAGAAGGGATCAATGATTCTCTTGATTGATGTGGAACCTGGAAATAACTTTAGGAAGGTAGCCCAATCACATTTGAAGGACAGTCCTGTCCTTGTGAAAGATCAGAACCGGAGAGCAACTGGACAACGCACTCAAGTCTGACAGCCACCAGGCAGAAGCTATGGCAAGGAGGAAGACAGTCTTCCAGGTTAAGTCCACTGCGTCTAAATGCTCAAAAGGTGAAGACTGACAGGCCCTAAGAACCAAAGACAAATTCCAAGGAGCCACCGGCAGTACAAATGGAGGCTGTACATGGAGAACACCCTGTAGGAAATCCGAACATTGGGTAACAGCGCAATTGTCTCTGAAATAGTACAGATAGGGCTGAAATCTGCACCTTCAGTGAAGCAAGGCGGAGGCCCAAATCCAGCCCCGCCTGAGAAAGAAAGAAGAAAAGAAAATACAGGAAAGAAAGACAGACAGGAAAGAAAGACAGACAGGAAAGAAAGACAGACAGGAAAGACAGACAGACAGGAAAGACAGACAGACAGGAAAGACAGACAGACAGACAGACAGACCTGGGGTTAAGCTTCTAGTCGAACACCAGTCAAAGTAAGTCCGATGGTAAATTCTAGCTGAAGAGGGCTTACGGGCATTGAGCATAGTGTTAATGACCGACCTGGTGAACCCTTAGCTCTCAGGACAGATGTCTCAAGAGCCTCTCCGTCAAAGTGAGACGGGTCCTGAGACAGAAGATCTGGCCGCAGTGGAAGACGCAGAGGAGCCTCAACACAGAGGCTCTGAAGATCCACGTACCAAAGGAATCGCGAGCCTCTAGGATCACTGCGCCACCCTCCAACATTAACTTGCAGTGGTCACGTGGAATCAAAGATTGGAGGGAAGATATACTTTATCTGTCCCCCGGCTACGGCTCCTTGCTGATCCATGGAGCTATGGCCAAAGATGCTGTCCCAGTCGCCTGCGCTGCGGCTGCCAGCGCTGGGGTAATGGAGCGGCAGTGCGGGCGTCCTACAGCCCACTCAGTTAAAAATAAAATGAAATAAAAAAATTAAAGTTGTCTGCACAGGGTTGATGGATTTCAAGTATTAACTATGTGGTGCCCAGACTCCAACCCACCAACCTATACCCAGCATAAAGCCTGTGTCCCCTAAGGAGGAAGAAGAAATTAGGGACAGATATGCCTAAATAGTTACCTTTATATGTATAATGTGTTAGTGGAAGAGTCATAATGCCATTCATATGACGGGGCAGTGTTATGAAGTGTAAGACCCTAGAATCCAACTTTAGACGTCACATCTGTACCTTATCACAGCTGTATATGACCCCAGTGAGCTTCCCGTTAGAGAAACAGAGAATAAATCTGTAACATACCATTGTAGAGCAGTAGCAGGGGTAAGAGGACCGACATCCACTTCTGTTCAATACCCCAGTCTCTCATGGAAAACTTTCTAAGGGAATGCGCAAACAGGCACTGCAAACAAAATGTGTAACAGGTTACTGAACAAGCTCTTTAACCAATTTAGTAAAAAATCCTACACGTTTTACAGGAACCAAACAAGTTCTTAATATTGAAGTGAATGCAATGGCCGCTGTTCAATTCAAAGCGATGCTGAACAGCCTCGGGAGGGAGCTCCTGGAGCTATTCAATTCAGCGCGATGTTTGGTCCGATTAAAGGGGGGTGCGAGAAGAAATTCGCCAAAAGTGCAGGCCGCGTGGCTGTTTGCCGGCTCAGCGCGGCGCTAACCTCTTCGCGGTCAGCACTGTAGTCAGAGAATGCAGGTTCTCACAACTAAACACCAAAAGTAGCGAGAACCGACATTCTCTGGCTTAACAGCCCCAAAACCTCACTCCCGAGGCTATTTAGCATGAAGCGGAATTGAATCACGGCCAATGATACATATAGAGTACATCTTACTTTAAAAAAAAAAAAAAAAAAGTGTGGTGGATAGGATGGAGAAACAATGGGATATTGCAAAAGAGAGAAGAACATTACTACATTTTTTTTTCTCTTAAGGCAAAAAGGTGAAATTAAAATTTACAGGTAACATCTACAGTCCTGAGACATGCAGATGTTGTCTAGTTCGTCTATACCTGGTGCTGTCAAAGTTGCCAATGTTAATGCTGTATGTGTAGAATTTGGCTAAGACGCAGTGAAGTGTTATAGTTGTGATCTGTGGTCATAACCCAACCAAATTTACCAACGTGCATGATATTTAGCTGACTGATATCAACTTATTATTAAACATCAAGGTTTTTCTTTTTATTATGGCGACATACGCTGATATATCAGCACAATTGCTGTGGTAAACATTGTGGAATAGAAGGGCCAAAAAGTAACAGCAAATATATTTTTCATAGAAATTATCCTAAAAGAACACACACTGGACATAAACCGGAACAGGATCATATGGCTGACAGAAAGAATACAGGATAATCAATTTGAGATGTTATTCTTTAAATGGCCTTAACCTCTGGCATGACAGTAAGAATAGAGTGAGCTTAAAACTTGCACAGCTTCTAATATAAGATACAGACTGTAAAAATAAAAATTTCTACAAGTGGAGAACAGCATAAACAAATCGAAAGAAACTGTTGGAAGGTATGTATTGATATGCCAGCTACTGTTTCATTTTTGGGAGCTATTTGTCTAAAAAAGTAGACAAATATACAAACAATGGAAATTGTGCTTGAAATGCTTCTAAGCATTTCACATTATATCACACTAAAAAAAGGTAAACTGCAGTATGACAAGGCCAGACACTACAGCCCACCACAGCTACAGAAAGAAATTGGCAGCAAGCTTGGCACACCCCACAGAGGTCAACTTATGTATCCCACCCTTTATTAAATCACAGCGTCATTAAAACAGCAAGATATCAACCAGATCAACAGGCAGTCCAGAGATTCTACTATAACTAAATCATCCACCCCACAACCCAGAATGTAGATATAGTAGGACATTCAAATACCATCTGTGGAAACATTTCTCCACAGGTGATCCATTATTAGGACTACCCGCTAATAGCCAGAGTAACCGCCGTGTGCAGCAGGGGCAGCAGCTAGACGGGCTGGGAGTGACTCAATAGACAATGTAGATAAGGGAAGACAATCAGCATGTATGGGTGTAGGTGCTCTGCAAGGATGGATTCATGACCAAATCGGTTGAGGGTGCCTTCCACATGGATGAGTGGGCCCAGAGAAGGCCATGAAAACATTCCCCAGACCATAACGCTGCCACCACCAGCTTGTGTTCTTCCAGCAATGATTGCAGGGTGTTTGTTCTCCAAAGTTACTCGCCAGACACGCCAATGTCCATCCAGTCAATAAGCAGAAAGCGTGACTCATCGGAGAAGGAAACCCTTCAACAATCAGTGGCGGTCCAATTCCGATACAGGCGTGAAAATGTAAGCCTTTTACGCCGATGCACCTTCATTATCATAGGTGCAGTGACCATCTGTTTGCTTCGGAGCCCCATACGCTGCAGGGCTTGCTGAACTGTCATTTTAGATACACGTCTGGTTGCCCTCAGGTTCACTTTGACGGTGAGCTGCTCCACTGCAGTGTGTCGGTTGGACCTCACGCCCCTTCGTAGCAGACATTCACCTCTCACATCAATGGCACGTGGTGCTCCAGTTTCCACGTCGATTATTCGCAATGGTGCCATTTCTCCAGTCACGAAACACCTTCGCCACAAAAGCACGCTAACAAACTGCGCTGTTTCAGAAATGCTACCACCCTTGGCCCGAAAGCCAATAATCAACCCTTTTACAACTCTGATAAATCACTCCTTTTACCCATGACATCAATGAGTAAAATGTGTGCAGACGGCCTATCGCACACCTTATATACCCGCTCTTAGGATCTGGGTTTGTTGTGGACCCGGGGTGGTAATAGGAGCAGACACCTGAACAGACGTAAACTGAAAAGTGGGTTTTTTAATGAGTGAACTTGCAGACATGTACACGGATAATATGAAGTCCAAAATATAGAGGGGGAAGTGATGACTAGAACTGTAGTGAAGTATGGATGGGTAATGTCCAGGTAGTGGCAGAATCCAAATGGTCTCTGCAAGGCTGCAGACAGGATGACAGTTTACTGATTGACACTGGTGAGATGAAATCCAGAGAGGTTATGGAGTAATTTGATTAGTAGTAGCAGATGAGTTAAGTGGAGAGTTGTACTGAGATGGTTCAGTGTAGAACCTGGATCAGCTGAGAGCCAGATAAATGGAGGCAGTGTAGGTACAGGGTTAACTGCACACTCAGGTCTTTTGGCAGGGAGAGGATTAATAGAAGGTGCAGGGTGGTACCACCAGGAGGGTGGGAGCAGGCAGAGCGATGCAGGCTACTTGGAAGCTGGGATCCAGCAAGAGCACGGGAACAGACAGGTCTCAGAAGCACAGGAACTCTCTCACAGCATGCGCTGTGAAACACGTTGCACTGGCAACTATGGAGAGCTGTGAACTCCCTTAAGTACTCAGAGCAGGATCATGAATGGCCAGAGAGCATGTGACATGCCAGGATTGGAGCAACTAAGTCACATGACCAGAAGCAAGATGGCGGCGCCCATACCAGAACGGAATGGAAACACCACCAGGCTTACCCCAGCCAGAATGACAGTGCCTGCAGAACACCTCGCACAGTCAAAACGCCTGCTGCCAGCCCCTCCGCCGGAAGGACCACGCCACAGCACCCTCACAGGTAATACCAGTCGACCACTATGCCGGGAAACCCTGGTTGTGACACCCACCAAGCCAGCGTATGGCACGTGACGTACTTCATGGGAAATTGGGTTTGTACATTTTGAATCAGTATACCCATTTCAAAGATTTCAGAAACTTCACTCTTGGAGCTAAATTTGCTAAGCAGAAACTGCTGGGTTTTAGATCTAATTGACAGCTAAAGGTCGGTCTTGATGTCTAAACTGAAACCCCTGTCCATCCCTGGCAGTTTATAAATGCCAACCCGCCGTGAACTGTACTATTTGGCAGTGGTTTCTATTCAAACCACTGCAGATTAGAAGCTATTATATTCAATTAATGGTGCTTTTACAGAAACAACATTCACCTGACATCATAGAAACATACAGCTGGTTACTTTCCCTTTGTGGGTTTGTGAAGGGTGAAGGAGAAAGTTATGAGAAAGTACAGATGTGTCCTCTCATATCTAGCCTCAATACGCCATGCAGCGTGATATGCCTGACATTAGTGAGCGTTAGTCCCGTGAGACTCTGCTAGCATCAGGCATCTTTTTGCCGAAAATGCAACGCAATGTGACTAGGATGCACCAGAACACTGTGCTGATTAATTTGATATTTGACACTAGCATATCTGTGTGTGACCATTTCTATAAACGGAACCTGGTTTAAAATAAAGCTGCAGCCGCTTTTTTTTTTTTTTTCACGTGTGACTCTGTAGCACTGAGCGTCTTTTTGTGCGACTTTGTCCCTTCAAATGAATCTTATTCGAACAGCTATACAAATAGGACTTACAAACAGTTCTGCTGATTAAAATGATATGCGCATGCCTATATTCTGTGTGCGACTGCGGATGCAGCTGCATGCGGAACCGCTATGTTACAGTGTCACAGCCAGCACATAGGACATAGGCATGCTGCATATCGTTTTAATCAACAGAAGCTGCTTGTGCATGATATCCGCATCACTGTGTGAATAAAACGCATTCAAAACGGTAAAAAGTTGCACGAAAAGATGCTTGGCACTATCGAGTCACACGGTGCTCCAGCATTCTGTTTAAAGCGGCTTGCAGCGCACAGAGGTAAGATGTATATGGACAAGTATCACATATCAAATTAATCAGCAGAGTCTCCTGGTGCATCCTAGTCACATTGCAACTTCATTTTCGGAAACAAAAAAAAGACGCCCAGCACTAGCAGAGTCTCACGGGTCTAGGCACGCAGAGAGGGGCTGTTTGACCAGACTGCGGCAAAGATGAGGGAGGACAAATCTGTAGACTTTTTCTTTTAAAGTCCTGGTAATTATTTGTGTATGTGTAGTGTGATTGTGTTTTATTTTTTTATTTGTTTGTGCATTACTGTAAAAGTCAATTGATGTCTGGTGAGAAACATCATAATCCTCCATGGTCCAACTGGATGATATTCCTGTCAATTAATTGGTGTCTGTCAAAATCAATTCATTTACCTGCTGCTTCAGGAAATATGCCTGTCTGAGGCTACTCATTTTTTTTTTTCAGCGGGTTTACAAAAACCCTGCTTGATAAATCCAGGGTTTCTATTCTACTCTTTCTATGGTTTTAAATAGGGATGGGGAACCTCAGGCCCGGGGGCCGTATAAGGCCTGCGGAATCATTTGGTCTGGCTCTTGGAGCTTTTTTTCTCCTAGCCTCATCTGGCTTGCAGGGTGCCTAGAATGGTACCCTGCAGCCAAAATCTATTCAGCAGTGCCGCCTGGAGCGTCCTTAGGACGCTTCAGACAGTCACACTGCTGCCCTTACAGCTCCCCGAATCATCCTCAGGATGCTCCAGGCATTGCTGTAATCACCGGAAATTGTGGCCCTGCCCCGTGTGACATCACACGGAGGGGGCGCGGCATGCTCCGGGCCCGTGAATAATGTTATATATATATCAAAATGGCCCTCGGCAGAAAAAAGCTTCCTCACCCCTGGTTTAAAACATCAATGGTGCTTTGATGTTCAAGTCTAAAGTGCCCTTTTGCAGCTGTTTTGGCAATCGTAAATCTGCGAACAAGAAAACTGCAGCCAAACCACTGGGGTTTAGAACATGGCGCTTAGTAAATTTTGCCCTTTGTGTGGAGAGCTACAATATGTACAAGTATCTTCATCAGGATGTTGAGAATCATTAATTCTGGTTACATACCATAAATATACTTTAAGGTATATTTATAAAGCGGTGGCTTTTCAATGAAACGGAGCTCAAAATTTAAAGCAGCAGTAATGTAAGTGTAAAGCCTGGTGTGTTTTGCATTTAATATTATTGTCACTTGAAATTTGAGCTCAACCCCATCACTTTGGAAATATACATCAGAGTCATTTACATGCCACAAAAATATGCAGAAAGGCCTTCTAATCATCTGGACTTCATATCAATGTTTCTTCTTATTTCATGTATTGACTATTTTACAGTTTTATGGACTTACTGTCACCATGAAAGTGAGAACCACAAACACAAAACGAAACCAGATCTCCACTTGTGAAAAGGTTGGGTTGTAGGTTTTCCACTAAAAGAAAACAGACATGTTAGAGACAACAATTCATTTTTGGAGAAAGACTGCTTTTATGTGGTGACTATTATGCCAAATGATGGCAATTATAGCAGCAAGTGGCTCTCCTGAGAAATGTACCCTACTTGATCATCTGCTAGCGAATCCAATAAAACACAGTACATTCACACAGTAAATGTCAGTCTGATTGTGTTTTTTCCTAGCTGGACAAGTGAGGTGCCGCTTAAACTACTATTTGGACTGTGTGAGCACTTCATAATGTGATGTAACTGCTTATCTTCCAACATATTACAGCCATGGCCAAAAGTTTTGAGAATGACACAAGTATTGGTTTATCACAAAGTCTGCTACTTCAGTTTCTATAAAGGCAATACTCCAGGAAGTCATTAAAAGTGATCAGATGAATTGCAATTAATTGCGAAGTCCCTCTTTGCCATGACAATGAACTTAATCACAAAAAAACATTTCCACTGCATTTCAGCCCTTCCACAAAAGGACCCCCTTTCAGATTGTTTGGGACATCTAGAAAAACGCGTGTGCGGAGAAGGAAAGGTGAGCGCTACCATCAGTCCTGTGTCATGCTAATAGTAAAGCCATAAGGCAAAAGTGATAACTAAGTGGCTCGGGGAACAAAACATAAAAATTTTGGGTCAATGGCCAGGAAACTCCCCAGACCTTAATCCCATTGAGAGCTTGTGGTCAGTCCTCAAGAGGCGGGTGGACAAACAAAAACCCACAAATTCTGACAAACTCCAAGCATTGATTAGGCAAGAATGGGCGACCATCAGTCAGTATGTGGCCCAGCAGTTGATTGACAGCATGCCAGGGCGAATTGCAGTGTGAGGTTCTAGTTTTGTTGTGGGCCCAGGGTGGTAAAAGGAGCAGACACTGAAGCCGATTTAAAAATAAACGTGGAGTTTTTAATGAGTGGCAAAACAAAAAGTCCGGGTATAGCACTAAAGTGCACTTTTGGAACTGTAGTGAAGCAATGGGAAAAAGTCCAGGTAGTGATAACAGAAAGTAGTCCAGTAAGCCAAGTTTTGTGAGGCAGAAATGATTTGCAGGCTGAAGTGAAGTTGCAAGCTGAATTGAATTTGCAGGGAGAAGGCAAGTGGAGGCAGGGTGCAGGGTAACAGCTGACACAGGTACTCAGGCAAGGGAGAGGCAATGGAGGAGGCAGGAGAATCCAGGGCGCTGGAACAGGCAGGGAGAAGCAGGCTAGGCAATGATCCCAATAGACAGGTGAAAACACAGGAACTCTCTCTCAGCTCTCGCTGAGAAACACGTTGCACTGCACTCCCTTAAATCTCCAGTGCCAGACTGTGGCTGGCCAGAGAGAGCATGTGACACACCAGGATAGGGCGACTAGGTCACATGACCGGAGGCAAGATGGCGGCGCCCATGCCAGAGCGGAACGGAAGCACCACCAGGCCTAACCAGACCAGAGTGACAGTATGCCCGCACAGGACTACGCACAGCCAATGCACCCCGCCAGATACCAGCGCCACCACCAGACGCCCCTCGCCATAGCATCCTCACAGGTAATAGCTGCCGGCCGGCATGCCGAGAACCCCTGGTCGTGACACAGAGGTCTTGAAAAAGAAGGGTCAACACTGCAAATATTGACTCTTTGCATAAACTTAATGTAATTGTCAATAAAAGCCTTTGACACTTATGAAATGCTTGTAATTTTACTTCAGTATACCTTATACCCCTTTCAGACTTGTCGAGAATCCCAGGAATTTGGCCTGCCTCAGCCAAATTCCCGGGTATCCGCGTCTGTCTGAAAGGTGCCTACCCGGGAACACGTTCCCGGGTAGCCGCCCCTGCAATCGACCAGGGTTTTTCCCGGGACTTAAGTCCCGGGAAATTACCCTGCTTCTGTCTAAATGGTGCTAACCGGGAATTTACTCCCGGGCTTCACCAAACAGCTCCTGATTGGCCAGACGCTGCTGCGTGTTGATGAGGTCATCAGCAACAGCCGGACAGTGGAGGGCAGACGCCATATAAACACTAAACATAGCGCTAAGAAGCCTGTGCAGTGCTACAAGGCAGATTTGGTGCTGCAACAGTTGCAGATAGGCCTGCAACACTACGAGGTGAACTTGTACCAGGTGTTTGGAGAGTGGTGCCAGGTGTGATAAATAATATTAGATGCTAAATATGTTTAGTCATAGTGTTATACTATGTAAATTACTGTTTTTTATTACCTTATTAAAAGAGCTTGTTTCTTATTATATATGGCATCTATTTTAAAATACTGAAAACTTTATTACCTAACAAGAGATTTATTTTTTATTCATTTTCTTATTTATTTATTATTTTTTATCTAAATTTTCTGGGTTTTCTTTAGTGCGGTAATCTTTATTTTTGCTGTGTACAGGTGGTTGGTGATCATGGCACATTGGAAGGACGAGGAGGTCCGTGAGCGCTTACATGTGAGGGGAGAGGAGGAAATAAAAGCTCAAATCACAGGCACTGTTAAAGATGCCATGATCTATTGCAACATTGCCAAAATCCTGGCCACCCGGGGTATTGTGAAGACACAGCAGCAAGTCCTTAATAAGCTGAAGAGCCTAAAACAAGAGATATGGTAAGAACTTACCTTTGTTATCTCTGTTTCTACGAAGTCCATAGGGTCCACAGGGTTGACCTTGGGGTATAGCTGGATCTGGATCCACGGGCACCACGCAGTTAAAGCTTTGCTGCTCCCAGGATGCACTTGGGTCCGTCCTCCTCTATACCCCGCCCCGGCCACAGGCACCTCAGTTGGTAAGCAGCTAAGGCCAGAGGAGGAGACTAAACAGAGAGAAGGAAGACTGGAACACACAAGAAACCATACTCACAGAAATGGGAGACGGAAAACCGGTGACCAGCCACACAGCCCATTTGAAGCCAGGTGCGTCAGGGCGGGCGCCCTGTGGACCCTATGGACTTCGTAGAAACAGAGATAACAAAGGTAAGTTCTTACCATATCTCTTGTTTTCTACTTCAGGGTCCATAGGGGTCCACAGGGTTGACCTTGGGGATGTCCCAAAGCAGTTCAACTAAGGGCGGGGACGCTCCTGTGCTGAAAGGAGTACCCGGCGCCCAAAGGATGCATCCTGAGAAGCGAAGGTGTCAAACGCATAAAACCTCAAAAACGTCTGAATTGAAGACCAAGTAGCCGCCTTACACAGCTGAACAGCGGAGGCGCCACGTCTAGCAGCCCAAGAGGGACCCACAGAACGAGTGGAATGAGCCTTAACAGAGGCTGGCACAGGTAAACCCTCCTGCGCATAAGCCTCACAAATAACTGAACGAAGCCAACGGGCTAACGTTTGCTTGTTGGCAGGCCAACCCCTCTTGTGAAAACCGAAGAGGACAAACAAAGAATCCGACTTCCTAACCGAAGCAGTCCGGTCCACATAGATTCTAAGTGCCCGGACCACATCCAAGGAAGCCTCACCAGCAGAAAGATCAGGTGACTGAAAAGCTGGCACAACAAGTTCCTGATTAATGTGGAACTTTGAAACCACTTTGGGCAAAAACTCAGGACGCGTGCGGAGCACTGCCCTGTCCTAGTGAAAAATCAGAAAAGGAGGGCGACAGGAAAGCGCCCCCAATTCTGAAACCCTCCTGGCCGAAGCAATTGCCAGAAGAGAAATGGTCTTAAACGTCAGCCACTTGAGCTCCACCGACTCAAGCGGCTCAAAAGGAGGACCCTGCAAGACCCTCAGTACCACCGTCAAGTCCCACGGA
The DNA here is from genome assembly GCA_031769625.1 of Taudactylus pleione. Lineage (NCBI taxonomy): Eukaryota > Metazoa > Chordata > Amphibia > Anura > Myobatrachidae > Taudactylus > Taudactylus pleione. Next base: position 1,721,765 of record JAUIMM010000759.1, on the reverse strand, counting down.
GCCACCGGAACCACGAAGGGAGGCTGGATCCTGAGAACACCTTGGAAAAAGGTGTAAACATCTGGCAGTGTAGCAATCCGTCGCTGAAACCACACGGACAAAGCAGACACATGAACCTTCAGAGAGGCCAGGCGTAAGCCGAGGTCCAAACCCGATTGAAGAAATTCCAAGATTCTGGAAACCCGGAACACCTGCGGATCATAGTTTCTGGATTCACACCACTGAAAATAAGTGCGCCACACCCTGTGGTAAATCCGCGCGGAAGCAGGCTTGCGTGCCCTAAGCATGGTACCAATCACTGAACTGGAGAAACCCCTAGACCTCAAGACGGCTGTCTCAAGAGCCACGCCGTCAAAGACAGCCGACCCAGATCCGGGTAAAGGCAGGGCCCCTGAGACAACAGGTCCCGACGCTGAGGAAGAAGGTACGGAGCGTCGATGGAGAGGCACCTCAGATCGGAGTACCAAGGACGTCTGGGCCACGCCGGAGCCACCAGCACGAGCGTGCCGCCGTCCTGCTTGAATTTCCGCAGAACACGAGGAAGTAAGGATATCGGAGGAAACAGATACGCCAGGTGAAACGTCCATTTCACCGACAGAGCGTCTACCAGACAGGCGCCTGCGTCTCTTGTCCTTGACCCGTAAACGGGCAACTTGTGATTGTGACGGGAGGCCATCAAGTCCAGCTCCGGCAGCCCCCACCTGTCCACGAGTAGCTGAAACACCTCTGGGTGAAGCGACCATTCCCCGGGATGCACATCGTGACGGCTGAGGAAGTCCGCCTCCCAATTGAGGACTCCGGGAATGAAGACTGCCGAGATCGCTGGAACGTGACACTCCGCCCAAGCAAGAATGCGAGACACCTCCGACATTGCTGCCCGACTGCGAGTTCCCCCTTGGTGGTTGATGTACGCCACCGTGGTGGCGTTGTCGGACTGCACCTGAACCGCCCTTCCGTGAAGAGCGGGGCCGGCCGACTGCAGGGCCCTGTACACAGCCCGCAGTTCCAGGATGTTGATGGGGAGAAGTGCTTCTTCCGCGGACCAACGACCCTGAAGCGATAATGAGCCGGTCACTGCCCCCCAACCCCGAAGACTGGCATCCGTCGTGAGCAGGACCCAGTCCGGGATCCAAAAGGGGCGCCCCTCGACCAGATGCACCGTCTGAAGCCACCAAGCCAAAGACTGCCGAACCTCCGCGGACAACACCAGCATCTGAGAGCGGATCCGGTGAGGTAACCCGTTCCATTCCGATAGAATCAGTCCCTGCAGGGGCCGGGAATGGAACTGGGCAAATTCCACCATGTCGAATGTCGACACCATGGACCCCAGAACTCTCATAGCTGAATGGACCGACAGGCGGCAACTGCTCAGGCAACTGTGTATCCGCAGCTGCAGGGAGGAGACCTTCTCTGGAGTCAGGAAAATCCGCTGCTGACGAGAATCCAGCAGGGCTCCCAAATGAACCATCCGCTGTGATGGAATCAGGGAGGACTTCTTCCAGTTTATCAACCACCCGTGTGCTTGAAGACAAGCAATGGTCAGGTGGAGATGTCGAAGAAGCACCTCCGGGGAGCTCGCCAGCAGCAGAAGATCGTCCAGGTACGGCAACAGACGTAGACCCTGACCCCGAAGGTGGGCAGCCATAACCGCCATCACCTTGGTGAACACCCTCGGAGCCGTGGAAAGGCCAAAAGGCAACGCCCGAAATTGGTAGTGATGGTTCAGGATAGCAAACCTCAGATACCGCTGATGTGCCGGTGCTATGGGCACATGGAGATAGGCGTCCTGGATATCGAGGGAGACCATATAATCCCCGGGTTCCATCGCCAGAATGATGGAACGTAACGTTTCCATCCTGAACCTGGGAACTCTGAGGCATCTGTTCAGAGACTTCAAATTCAGGATAGGGCGATGAGAACCATTGGGTTTCTGTACCAGAAACAGAGTAGAATAGTACCCCGTCCCGCGCTGAGACTGCGGAACGGGAACAATGACCCCTGCTTGTAGCAAGGATTCTATAGCTACCTGAATCTGACCAGCTTTGGTCTTGTCCAGAGAAGGACTCGTACAGAAAAACTGGTGGGGCGGCCTGAACCGAAAAGACAGGGCGTACCCCTGAGAGACTACTTCTCGAACCCAGGCATCCGTGGTGGTATTGTGCCAACACTGGGCGAATTGGAGAAGTCGGCCTCCCACTCTGGGGTCCCCCAGAGAGAGGCCCGTCCCATCAGGCAGCAGGCTTATCCTCCTGCTTGGAAGAAGGGCGCCGAGCACTCCATGCCTGCTTCTTGGGCTTGGGTGCGGCCTTGGTCGCCGAATGTCTCGGGAAGGACTGGCCCTTGGCCTTACCCTGAACCCGAAAGGACCGAAAGGCAGAGCTCCTCACTTTAGCCGGCGCAGAGGCCGAAGGGAGAAAAGCCGACTTGGACTTAGCCAAAGTATCCACTATTCTGTCCAAATCCGGACCAAATAGTAAATCACCATTAAAAGGCAAGGCCTCCAGACCCTTTTTTGAATCTGCATCAGCCCTCCAGGACCTCAGCCACAGGGAGCGCCGAGCAGACACCGCTGCAGCCGACACCCTAGAAGTGAGCAGGCTGGCATCCAAAGACGCTTCCCCAATATAGGAAGCTGCATCCCGCATCTGTCCCACTAACGCTCTCTGGATATCCGGAGCCTCATCAGGAAAGGTATCCTCCAAGGCATTGGCCCATGCCTCAATGGCTTTAGCCACCCAGGAGATAGCCATGGACGGGCGAGCCACCGCCCCGGAAAGAGAATAAATGGACTTTAAACAAGTCTCCACCTTCCTGTCCGTGGGATCCTTCAAAGAGGAGATAGACGGCAATGGCAGCGTCGCGCTTTTGATCAAGCGGGTAACGTGGGAATCCACCGCCGGCGGAGTTTCCCATTTCCTGCAATGAGCTTCAGGAAAAGGATAGTTCGCCGCCAACCTCTTCTGTGGATGGAACCTCTTACTAGGTAATTGCCAGGCCGCCGCCATATGATCCGATAATTGATCAGACAGGGGGAACACAGTTGAGGTCACCTTGGCCTTTTTAAAATTAGGAAACTTCGACCTAGGAGCCGGCGCATCATCCTCAACATGTAGGATAGCCCGCACCGCCCTAACTAAGGCTGGAACATTAATGGAGGACTTAGCTTCCACCTCCTGCCCCATGACATCAGAGTCAGAGTCCTCATGGATTTCTCCATCATCTGAGGACACTTCCGAGTCCGACAACTGCGCAGCTAGTGAACTCACAACCGGACGTTTAGACACCCTTGGTGGCACATCACCTTGCAACATGGACTGAAACGCCGAGGATGAAGCCGCCAGACTCTGTACGGAGCTGGATAGAACATCCACCCAAGGCGGAGGAGTCGTCGGAGCAAAACTCTGCAAAGGCACTACAGACTGACGCGTCCCTGGGGAAGACTGCACATACACAGGCAGTCCCGAGTAAGGACCCACAGTCTGGGCCCCGGGGGAAGACCGCAACATTTGTGGAACCCTCGGGGAATGGGGGATGGTGGGCTGCGGTAACGCCCTAGAAGGGACCGCTGATGGGACCGATAACCGGTCCGCAATAGACGCCAGCACCTGTGAAAACATCGCCCAAGGAGGGTCCTGTGATACAGGGGGGTTGGAGGGGCCCGGTACCAGCTGGCACCGCCCGCACAGACCATCCTGAGATAAGTCCTCCCCATCAACTCCAGCAGCACAGCGTCTGCAGGAAAATAGCACAGGAGCCACAGAGCGCTCAGTCTCCTCATCAGACATGATACCGTAAATCACAAGAAACAGGTATCACCAGAGGAATTACGGTTTTAACACCCGCGCACTCACCAGTATGCGACACAACAGCCCAGATATGGTACTGTGTAGCACACAACAGTATGTGACTGACCCCACAAATACGTGTTTTATATAAGTGAGGGTCTCAGAAAAACGCCCTTCCCCCACACACCTGCCGGGCCGTAGGAGAAGGAAAGGGATAGTTATAAGCTGACAGCAAGGAGAATAAGTCACAGACAGGCAGCACTAGCAATAGTCACATACAATGCAGAACAGTTATACTCACTGCACCTTCCGCTACAATCAACCGCCCAGATTCAGTGTCTGGGAGGGCTATAGCGCTGTGTACACTGTCCTTTAGCAGGGGAGAGGTACACAGGGGGACCGGTCCACTTGATACCGCCTGGGAGTCTGCGATGTGCCAGTAAAGATGGCCGCCGGAGACCTCAGAGGAGGAGTGGCCGAGAGATAAGAGCAGCTCAGCGACGCCAGACTCCTAGTTGAAAGGCGCGCTGAGCTGAGGGGAGGAGCCGCTAGACAGGGAAGGCTGCCTCCCCTGGCTAGCAATTAACCCCCGGGTTGCCGGTCCCGCTACCAGCCTGATACCCTGGTGGTCTAGCGTACACGCGGGGTATTCCTCAATTGAGGGGGAGCCCGCCGCCGCCGCTAGCGCCTCCGGTCTGTCCCCAGAGACCGGAGGCTCCTGACTGCATTGAAGTATCCGCGGGCCGCCGCACGCGGCGACCCGCGGCTTACCTGATCCCCGTCGCGTCCGGCAGCAGTCAAGGGAGTCCCCAGAGCCCGGCTAGTACAGGCTCTGGGGTCCCGCCGCGATCCCCAGAGCTGTACTGGCGTCGCGGCGCCAGCGGGGAGGAGCGGCAGCGTGGACGTCCTAAAGGACAGTCTGATGCTGCCGCTCTAACAGTGTAAAAAAAGTAGAAAAGAATAAAAAATTTCTCTTTTAAAATAAAGCTTAGGGGCTGCTCCTGCAGCCCCACTGCGACAGGGTGACCCGACTCCGGCCGGGCACCAACTAAAACTGAGGTGCCTGTGGCCGGGGTGGGGTATAGAGGAGGACGGACCCAAGTGCATCCTGGGAGCAGCAAAGCTTTAACTGCGTGGTGCCCGTGGATCCAGATCCAGCTATACCCCAAGGTCAACCCTGTGGACCCCCTATGGACCCTGAAGTAGAAAGAAACAATACACAAAGGTCCATGACCACAATCGTAATCGCAGTGGTGTGGGAAGGATGGAGTGGCCCTTATACGATTTATGCACTTCGGCTTTTGGGCATACAGCACTATGCAATCCCATTACTCTATCTTCAAGTGATGCTGGCACACTGTCTGCAACAACGACATGAACGCCTTCAACAACTCCTGAGAGCAGCCAGCAGAGCCCGACTTTATCGCAGGTCCTATTTGATGAAGCAGATGAGGACTCATCTAATACCATCATCATTGAACCAAGCACTGTCACAGATGTGATCTCTCCAACGCAAAGGCAAGATTCTGAGTCTGAGCCACAGACCCAGGGAGACAAGCCCACCCTACGCAGTAACAGTAAGTTTAAATCAAATTATTTATGTTCTGCTGCATTAATCTACGTCACAGGTTCTCAAACTCGGTCCTCAGGACCCCAAACAGTGCATGTTTTCCAGGTCTCCTCACAGAATTTCAAGTGAAATAATTAGCTCTACCTTTGGATCTTTTAAAATGTGTCAGTGAGTAATGAACACACCTGTGCACCTACTGGGTGACCTGGAAAAAGCGACCTGTGTGGGGTCCTGAGGACAGAGTTGGAGAACCATTAATCTATGTAATGTTGTCATTAAATTTCTAGCATATAGTACGGTTTCTGTGTTTATCTTGTAGTGGAGGATGGGCACCGCATGCAAACAGCCAGCTGCTTTTTGAATTGGGAGCATTTATTGTTTTGTGTTTGAAATATTTTTTAGATATGTTGCTCAATGTTTTCTCTCTTTTACTTTCAGTTTTCACAGTGCCAACACGTAAAAAGAAGAAGAGCAAAATTGATGTCGCTACCAAAGCCATGACAAATATTCTTTGTGAACAACTACGCGACCTAGACTCGGAATGGCAGACACAAGAGGATGCCAGACTGCAGCGGTTTATGGCCAATGAGAGAGAAATGCAGAGTAATTTGCTAAAGGAAATGATGGCTATGCAGGAAAGGCTTAGTCGCGATAACCGCAATTTTTTTACTCAAATCTTGAGCACAATCCACTACAAACCAAAACATGTTCCACCACCCACCCATTTTGGGCAACAAGCTGGTTATTCAAACTCATTTGGGGAACAATCCCAGTATGTGCAGCAACCTCAGTCTCCCACCTCATTTGAGCATACGTCACAGTATGGCCAGCACGATAATTTCCCCACAGCATTTGGGCAAACTACATACAAGTATGCTCGACAAGCAAAGCACCCCCCAGCATTTGGCCAAACATCACAGTATGCACAACAAGTAAAGTCCCCCCCAGCATTTGGCCAAACTACATCCCATATATCCAAGCATCCGCAAACACCTCAGTCATCCTCAACATTTACAGATAGTACATTAGATAATGTACTTGAAGGTCAATTTAAAGATACTTTGCCAGCTAATACTCTGTCACAGGAACTTACTCCTGACAAAAACCCAGAGTTTACAGTTTACAGAAATATTTAAATGTGGTGATCAAATATATCTAGTGATGTTAACTAGACATATTTCACATGACGATGTTGAAAATATTATGGTTACTGCTTTTGTCATAGGATATTCAGTTGATGTAAACAAGGAACTACCAAAAAATTATGGTCCTATTTTTTTTATTTTAAAGGCTTGTTTAATGCCTCATAGCTATATGCGCACTTAACAATGTTCTGAAGTAAATGTGCACTTTACTGTTATTTTTTTTTATACTATTGTTTGGTTTTGAATTGTGTTGTATTTTGTAAGAAATATGGAAGTAAGGCTTTCAAACTTTGTATGCAAAACAAAGGCCTTTATTAAAATAAAAGATTTTTTGAACCTTTCAAATATTAAGTCTTTGTATTTATTTCAATAACAATAACTCACAGTCCCCTTATACCACATCCCCACCTTTGCATGACCTCATTAATGTGTGCCAGCATAACGTTCACTTTTAATGACAAAACTCTGTTTTTCTATGTAAAACTCTGAAAAACCCTGCTCTTGTCTGAAAGGGGTCTACCCGGGAATTTCCCGGGTAGACACTGTAGTGTGAAAGGGGGGTCTTGACCAAATACCCGGGATTTTGCACTGGAGAAATTCCCGGGTCTGAGCAGGAAATTTCCCGGGTTGTATGTCTGAAAGGGGTATTAGTAACATCTGACAAAAAGGTCTAAAAACACTGAAGCAAACTTTGTGAAAACCAATACTTGTGTCATTCTCAATACTTTTGGCCATGGCTGTATACCACATTGGGCACTCAGGCTTCAAGTGGCCTATGTGAAAAATTTCAGTCTAATGAGCCCTGTTATGTATATCTTTGCAATCTTTTAAATTGTTGTATTTGACAATTAATGTATTTCACTAACATTTATTTAAATACGGCTGCTGTATTTAAGTTCAACATGGAACCACAGTAGATGTGAGCAATCTGAGTACAGCTGCTCAGTGCTAGTGCTTCCAATAGCCTCGTCACCACATTACTGAAGCTGAGCGAGAATCATGAGATGTGGCACTTAATAATAATTATACTCTACACAGAAATATAAATTTTCCACCTGTATATTGTGCACAGTGATACAGAAAATTAATAAAAGTCATCATCAGGCAACACTTTTTATTTTTATTTTCACTGAAGCCTTTTGCCCATTGCTCTGAGTAAGTGGTTATGTGACCCTTGCTCTGCCACCTACCTGCTCCATGCCAGTTAAAGAGACCAAGATGAACTTTAATCCCCAGTTAATGTCAACTAATTTTTTTAAATTTTTTATTCAAATCAACAAACATCGATGCATCGAGGAAGCCATTACTTAAGTCAGATATTATATTATTATACAGATATAATACATAAAAATATGAAACAGCATGGTACATGGTGCTGACTTTCCAAGGGTCTATTTGTAAAATTACTTATGCAACCCTTGTATCATCAGTTCCCTGTACTACAGCTCATTTGTTCTCCTTATTAAGTAACCAGACACACAAAAAGAAACCAAGCAAATGTGTTCATCTTATCATTGTTTGCTTTATGAAACATGTATTCAAAGAGTGACATCATGCGAGCACCTGCTCTCTGGGTACACGTGGACTAATAGACAGATCAAAGTGCAATCTCAGTATAGATTGCAACACACACCTTTATGTAATACACAAAGCGCTTTCTCATTGTGAAACAAAAATGCGCAGAACAATAACTGCCATCACTAACATATGTATCACTGTATGTACTCACTGTAAAGGTGACAGCTGAAATGGTGTATCTCAACTTGTTTAGATCTTCAAAGCGAACAGTAAGCTGATACGTTGTATAATTCAAGTATCCCAGATGGACCACTATAATTTCCTCACATTTCTGACAAAAAAAAAGAAGAAAATAAAACAGACAAAAAGTGAGCAACAGCAGAATAAAGCATTTGGAATCCCGCAGGAGAAACTGGTAGTAGCTCTGAATACTATAATGTATACATAATGAGGGAAAACTAGGGGGTGGGGGGGACAAACAATTTATACATATACCAGGTGCACATACATGACCCCTCTATCTATAAATAAATTACTATACATCTCTATCTATATATAAGTAAATATTTGGATTTTTTAATATTCTCACGATAAAATCCTTTCCTGGTCTATCCATCTGGGGTACACTGCTAAGCGGACGCTGGGTTAGGTTATTTAAATATGGCTGCTGCCTACTTCTGTGGGCTGGGCCACAGAAGTAGGCAGTATAGAGTTAGAGAATTAAACACCAAAAAATTATAGCGCTCAACCTGTAAAATACATGCGACAAGGTATGAAATAAAAATGTATATTTAATGTACCTATGTGATAACATAAAAACTAAACTATAAAAATAGTTGAAACAAAAAGAAATAGCAGCAATATTCATAATATGAATTGCACTAAAATCCCAGGATGGAGTCCCGAATATAGGTCTGCAAATTAAATGTCCTTGTTTAATGAAATAGTTATTACATGCAAAGGTGGCCAGACCAATGTGGATAAAGTTAGTTTACCAGTCCATGGTAGGTCTCATCAAGTGGACGGAGATAAAGCACCAACCAGCCAGCTCCTAACTGTCATTTTTCAAACAGTCTGTGACATGGCAGTTAGGAGTCGATTGGCCGGTACTTTAACTCCATTCACTTTATCTTCTTCCAAAGCTTAGTAAACAGACACCATAATCCGATTGGCTCCGCCCCCCACTTAAACCCTCCTACTTCCCTGAAGCCTCAGTACTTTAACAAAGCTGCTTGGAGGAGCAAAGTCGCACCACTTTAACAACCATAAACCAAACAAAAACAGCAAAAGGCTAGGAAGGGAGGGGTAGCAGTATTCCCCAGAGGGATGACAAGGAAAGGATTTTACTGCGAGTACATAAAAAAAATCCAATTTCCCAATCATCAGATCTATGCTGAAATTTCCCAAATCAAGTCCAACGGGGGGGGGATGGGGGATTGGAGAAGGGCCCTTCTGGCAAGGCTGCACGCAACACACGGCAGCCAAAACCAGCCTCGACATAACCAAAAGTATGAAAACAGCATAACTTGGTGAACGTATGCATAGAAGACAGGTTGCAGCCTTGCAAAACTACAGCACCAAAGCACCATGTTGAACCACCCAAGAGGCCCAGGCCGAACGCGTCAAATGGGCCAGTAGCAAAGTAGGAACCAGCATATCTGAAGACAGATATCCCTGGCGAATAGCTGAGGTCACCCATCTAGCAATCGAACACTTGGAGGCCGGCCATCCACGCTTAGGAGCATCCACCAGCACGATGTTAGACCGAGGTATGATGAACGTACATCTGTAATGCCCTCACCACATCTCAGCGATGAAGCAAAGAATTGGAAGGAGGAGGACTAGAAAAAGGAAGAACGATGTCCTGGTTTAGCTGAAACTTGGACATTACCTTAGGAGAGAATGATGGCATAGTGTGTAACACCAACCTATCAGAATGAAAAATAATTAAGGGATTAAGCTGTTTAGCGAAAGCGATGGCTAGGAGGAAAGCAACCTTCAAAAGGAAGATAGAGTTGTGCTAACGATTCCAGAGGTTCAAAAAGGTGGTTTTTGAAGAGTGTCCAGGACCAAATTTAAATCCCAATGAAGGATAGGAGGAATGTAAGGTGGGTGGATGCGCAACACCCCCTGCAAAAAAATTTGCACCGATAAATGCATGTGAAAAACCACAGAAAAGGCAGATAGCTGCCACTTTAAAGACAGGTGAAGACGTTTTAACAGTCCCTCTTGCAAAAAGGACAAGAGACGAGAAAGACGGAAGACATTGGCTGAAAGGCGACAACGTTCACACAAGGAAATGTACTGACACCAGACCCTGTGATATATCTTGGATGTAACTGGCTTCCTGGCCTAAAGAATAGTAGAAAATCACTGGTCTCGAAAACCCCCAAGCTCTCAATATCTTAGCCTCAAGTTGGTCAAGACAAACTGGGGTGACGACATGGCCCTTGTCGAAGGAGAACTTCTCTGAGGGGGAGATGCCATGGATCGTCAGCCAGAAGACCAAGCCAATATGAGTAAAACGCTGGACATGGCAAATCCGGGGAAATGAAAATGACCGGAACAGTCTCTCGCTGAACCTTCTGAAGTACTCTGGCCACCATGGAAAGAGGTGGAAAAAAAATACTCCAGTATGAATGACCATGGTTGCCCAAGGATCCCTGGACCTTTGCTATGTAGATTGACAACTGCTTGTTGAGACGAGAAGCCAGTAGGTTTATAAAATCGGGAATACCACAATGGTTTGCTATGGTCTGAAAATCTTTTTGCCATGTTGCTTGAGAAATAACTTTAGTAAGTTCCGGACCAAACAGCGTGTCCCGCTCAAATGGAACACCTTCCAGAATGCACTTGGGCTCTGGATCTGCCTGCGTAGATCGGAGCCAAAGTGAACATCTAGCCGAGACTGCCAGAGCGGAAATACTTGACAACAGTGATGCTTTCATCCAAAGCCGCATCGCCCATATATACTGAGGCCTCTCGGATCTGGTCTACCAAGGCTAGGAGCTCAGCGGAATCAACATAAGATTGAATGCCTGAAGCCAACTGCTCAGTCCAAGATTCCAGAGCCTTGTTTACCCAAGCTATGGCCAATGTGAAACAAAAATATAGATTTGAGCAATGCTTAATTTTTTTCTCTCAGACTGTATGTATGTATGTATGTATGTGTGGCTGAATCTAGTTTGTGAAAATTTGCAGACACCAAATAGGTAGCGATGGTTATGAATAAATATGGTCACTGTAATAACATATATATGTCCTATCCATGAGAAGGTGGGACCATTCAATAACGTATTAGGTTAAAAAATTAAACTTAAGCTTACAATTTAGACAGTACGCTCCAATTTGTAGTGACTGATGTGAATGATTACAAATTTCCTGTACAGTGCTTAATATGATAAGCGCTATATAAACCAATAGTATTTATAAAGTTTAAGGCAGATGATTTAGAATAGGACTTATAAGAAAAGTTTTTTTTAACTTTCAGTAGGATTTTTAAGGAAAGATGAACAATTAATACAGGAATTTGTAAAATAAATAAATTTTTAATCCTTAGAAGTTATGACATTTAAGGTGAGGATGCCAATGGAAATGCAACTGTTAAGATGGTATTTGGGACATATTTGTTGGATGACATAAAGCAGTCACAGGTGATTATATACAACAGGGGAGATACCCCAGTTTTATTCTCTACGACCAGGTGCAGGATAAATGCCCACTGAGACAAACATCAGCCTCAGGTAAATTATATTTAGTAAGAAATACATAGGAAGGCCAAAGCGAGGCATGATTGGCTGCACACACTCCCCAAGTAAACGGTTTTCCAGCATAACTGTTCCAGAACTCAAAGTGATCATAATATAGTGGATTTGGAGGATAGATTATTTTGAGCTAAATGTAGAAGGAGAAATCGGTGAATAGTGACCCCTGCATCTCATCTGCCTTGTCTGGATAGACAGGGATATTCTTGGATGGAAGGAGAGGCGAACCTTAACTTTAGGAGGGCACTTCCCCATTCCTCACACTATGGATTACGGGGAGATGGGCATGTAGCATCTCGCTTGAAGTCATTAAAAGAATGTGTCTAAGTGAACAATAATAACTATTTTTTTCTAATAGGAGAATGTAAAACCATTGGGAAAGTCTTTTGACCATTTAAATTAACTTATTCAAGCTGAAATATCCTAAATCCAGCTAGGGTGTTCAAAGAGTGTTGCAATATCAGCAGATTTATTGGGTATTGGCAAGGAGAGGGTGTCCCAGCCACCGTGTCAGCTGATTCAGGCTACTGCTCATGGGATTCTGTCACTTCTCTTTGTTGTAGTCCTTTAAATGTAACCGTAGGCATGCCAGAAATTGAGAAAAGAAGCCTTGAATCTAAATAAAGAGCTCACATTTCTAACAAGATTCATGTAGTGGAAAAACCTCCACTCATGTATTATCGCATTAGAATCCTCTTTGCTGGCTGTCTCAGTGAAAATACAACAATCTGATAGCTGTCCTGCGAATGTAGAGGGGCTGTCACTCTATAACAGTCTCCTTGCTTAATACTCAGGGGAAAATGTAATAGCCTGCAAGATGCAGGCATCAACATGATTGCGCAAAGACAGACCATTTATTTTCAATCACTTTAAAAGGCAAAAACAGGTTGTTTTTGCATTTTAATATAATGCCGTTTCAAAAAAATGGCGAGTCTCGCGAGAATCACGTAGATACCTGCATCTCGCAGGCTATTACATTTCCCCCTCAGTCTCCTTATCTACGGATAATTCTGTATCTTCCCTTCATTTATTTGTATTGCAAAAATATATTCCACAGTGAGGGGCAGTCAGTGGTTCAATATACCAAGCAGCAGAGGAACTTGTACAGACTACATATGTATAAGTGGAACATATAATAAAATTAAATACAATTGTAGTATAAGGTACTTGGTTGTGAATGTTTACAAGTTTAAAGCCTAACATTAAAAACTATTGCATAATATTGTGTAGCTCCCCCTCATGCTGTAAAACAGCTCTGACCCGACGAGGCATGGACTCCACCAGACCTCTCAAGGTGTCCTGTGGTATCTGGCATCAAGAAGGGGTGTACTTGGTCTGCAACAATGTTTAGGTATGTGTAAAAGTAACATCCACATCAATGCCAGGACCCAAGGTTTCCCAGCAGAACACTGCCCACAGCATCACACTGCCTCCTCCGGCTAGTCTGGCTAATCCCCATAGCGCATCCTGGTGCCATCTCTTCCCCAGGTAAATGACGCACACGCACCAGGACGTCCACATGATGTAAAAGAAAACGTGATCCATCAGACCAGGTCACCTTCTTCCATTGTTTCATGATCCAGTTCTGACGATCAGGTACCCATTGTAGGTGCCTTCTGTCGGCACTCTGTCCTGTCTGCGGTTACGCAGCAGGCTGCAATGCACTGTGTGTTCTGACACCTTTCTATCATAGTCAGCATTAACTTTTGCTGCCTTTTGTGCTACAATAGCTCTTCTGTGAGACTGGACCAGATGGGCTAACCTTCGCTCACCATGCGTATCAATGAGCCTTGAGCGCCCATGACCCAGTCACTGGTTGTTCATCGTTAGACCGATTTTGGTAGGTACTAACAACTGTATGCCAGTAACACCCCACAAGACCTGCCATTTTGGAGATGCTCTGACCCAGACATCTAGGTCACAATTTGGCCCTTATCAAAATCATTCAGATCCTTATGCTTGCCTATCTGTCCTGCTTGCCAACAAATCAACTTATAGAACTGAGGGCCTGATTCTGAGCCGGACGCTCTGACCAGAGTGCTTGCTCTGAATCAGGGCCCTCCTACCTAAAATTGGAGCGGCCTCCTGGCCGCTTGCATAGCTGTGGGTGACAACACACAGGTTATGCGAGCGGCCAAAAAGATGGTCGCGGTGGTCAAGACCATCGCGACTATCGGGCTTGCGATGAGTCCCTGCGGTAGGGTCTCGCTGCCGCAAGCCCAGGAGTGCTTTTGGCTCTATCAGAGCCAAAAGCACTCCCACTGACATCACTAGTGATGTCAGTGGGGCCGGACCCAGACGGTAGGAGTTCCCATGGGAACGCCTCCGTCTGGGCAGCAACGCCCCCGGCACGCCCACCAAAGGGGGCGTGCTGTCACACACCATCGACAGCACGCCCCCTTTGGTGCGAGACCCATAGCGACGGCTGGCCGTCGCTATGCGGGTCTCACGCATGCGCACGACTGAGCTCCCTCCATCGTGTGCATGCGCACTAGGGCACCATCGACCCGCTTGCGAGCGCTCAGCGCTCGCGAGCGGGTCTGAGTCAGGCCCTGAGTGTTCACCTGCTGACTAATATATCCCATCCCTTGACAGGTGCCATTGTAATGAGATAATCAATGTTATTCACTACACCGGTCAGTTGTTTTACGGTTATGGCTAATTGTTGTATATCCCAACTGTATTAACCTGGGTTGAATTAGGTAATTGAATGCTGAAAAACCACTTGAATTCAGCCCACATTTATTTAATTTAGAAATAAGTGGGAAAGCCAAAGCAAAGCTGGTTATTATTGGTAAACATCAATTGTATTTAAAAAAAAATATTACATTATGGGACAATTTTTACAATTAGAAAATCAAAGGTCCCCGTCCATAGAATGAAAGGGACTTTTTAAGCATGCATCTAATGGTGCATACACAGGGTCAGATCTGTCAGATGAACGATTTTTTAAATCGTTATTCATATCGGACGACAAATCGGACCGTGTGTATGCACCATTAAAGTGACTTTTCTTAGCTGTCCTTACAAACTGTTATTACTTCATAACTTATGATGCATACACAGTCAAATTTGTTGTCAGATATGAACGATAATGATTTTAAAAATCCTTCATTACTTCATATCTGAAATAAAATCTGACATGTGAGCCTGCAACGATGAATGATGCGCGTTCCCGCATGTCAGATAACGATATCTGACAGTCTGTGTTTGCAGTCAGATTTTGACGATTTCATTCATTTTAATACTGTTTGAAATCGTTCAAATCGTTGGTTAAATCGTTCAAATCGTTGGTTAAATCGTTCATCTGACAGATCTGACCGTGTGTATGCACCATTAAAGTTGCAAAAATGTGATTGACAGTTGCACAGACATATTTTAGTGTCTCATGTGAAGGAGGATGGAGAGCATATTACTCTTCATACAGACAGAGCTCTAGGGGTATTTTAAAGTATGCCATGTGACTGTGGTTGCCATAGTAGTATATGACCTTGTACAGAATTATAAATCATTAACAGCAGCTTGAAAAAAAAGAAGGAAACACAGTAAATACCAACATTCTTGTTAAAACACAATGTTTAAGGTTTACAAAACAAACATTTTCATGGGGTTGCTGTTTTAATATGTCTAATGCTGGGTACACACTGACAGATACATTGGCCGATCAATTGATCGGTCAATATATCTGCTGCCTGTCGGCTAGTGTGGACCCGCGATATGTCGGTGAACGTCGGCGTTCACCGACATTTCGTATTGGCTATGCTGCACAGCCGATGGACAGATATGTCTGCAGACATATCTGTCCATCGGCAAGTGTGTATGGGCGGGCGGTCAGCAGCGAGGAAGGGTGCGGGACACGCCCCCGACCAGTCCACCGGGTCCCGCCTCCAGGCCGCCGGGACCCAAGGGCACAAGCAGATGATGGCCGTTCAGTGTGTATGAACGACCATCATCTGCAGATATATCTGTCAGGTGTGTACCCACCTTAAGTAAATTTAATCTTTACTGACCCACACAATCTGTTTAGGAGCTGGTTTCAGTGAAGCACTGGAAGAAAGAGATATGTACCTGTGCACAGCTAATTGTCCTAGGACGAGTGTGTTCTTTGTTATCAACATATGGTACAGATGCATCTGGAGTCACACCATGTATTTTCACAGACATTGTAAAATTGTTTTGGAAGCTTGAGTCTGCACAAAGACAAATAGGCCATCATGTGAGAGAGTATCGTAATAGGCAAATGTATAAATTAGTCATTTCATCTGCAAACGCGAATTTAACACTTTATTCTCCCTAACTAAAACAATATATTTATTAGAAAATAAACCATGTAATTTATACTGGTCTTTTAGGAGGAAGTGTCAGTCAAAGTTTTGGAGAGGTCATGAGTGACTTCATTATACTGCATAATATCAAACAACTTTACAGATCCTACATAGAATATGAAGAAACTATTAATACTCACTGACCAAAGAGTGGTGAATAGAGAAATAAAAGAATGCAGGTTAGCAAGCGATTCTAGCCAATCACACATTAGAGAATTGTTAGGAGAAGGCAGCATATCACCATTATTGCTTTATACAGGCTACAGTTTTCTTAAAGTGGTGTGTGGGTTACACTATCTTTTCCATTACACGTTTGCAAGTGAAAACATGCAATGTCGGCAGTTCCGTAACCTTGTGCGCAATTGCATTACATTGCACAAGATTGAATTACCCTCAATGTTTTAAGAGTGACAAGTCCTCTAAGTACCCTGAAGTTGTAGGGGAGATCGTTAATTTACCAAAACTTTTAAAGAATAGACAAGGGGGGGGATTTAACCCCCTATTGTTCCTCAGCACACTGAATTATAATTGCAAAAAGATATGAAGACTATATGGTAATAGAAGTTCAGAGATATTAGTTGCATGCATTTGCAAATACATGGGAAGCAGCTAGGCCACGTCACAGCTTCTATGTCATTAGCAGTCCCTAACACTAAGGGGTTCACGTCCAGGGCGCAGGGCACCCCAAAAAACATCCAGCCCAGGACCCCCCCAGGGCATCACACAAAAAATGAAAAAAGGGTGACAGTGCAGTGAACTCCTTAGTGTTAGGGACTGCTAGTGACAGAGAAGCCGTGACGTGGCCTAACAGCTTCCCATGTATTTGCAAATGCGTGCAAATATCTCTGAATTTCTATTACCAAATAGTCTTCATATATTGTTGCAAGTATAATTCAGTGTGCTGAGGAACAATAGGGGGTTAACACCCCTCTTTTTCTACTTGGTATGACCCCTCCCTTTCATGCACCTGAAAAGTACTGCCAGATTGATTGAGCAGCTGCCATTTTTTGTCTTTTGTATAAAGAATAGACAAGGCAAAAATATGAGATATGGTAAGAACTTACCTTTGTTATCTCTATTTCTACGAAGTCCATAGGGTTCCACAGAATACCTTGGGGTATAGGTGTGACGTCAGTCATCGGGCACCATAGAGTTAAGCTTTCAGCCTCCCAGGATGCACTAGGGTCCCCCTCCTATACCCCGCCCCCGAGCTAAGGCATCTGAGTTTTGTACCAAGCCATAGGCCGGAGGAGGAGAAGGAAGAGAGAAAAAAGATCTGGATACACACAAGAATCACATTCTCACCAGAGACGGAAAAACCGGTGACCAGAGCAAAGCCCATCTGCAGCACAGGTGCAACAGGGTGGGAGTCCTGTGGAACCCTATGGACTTCGTAGAAATAGAGATAACAAAGGTAAGTTCCTACCATATCTCATATTTTCTACTTCAGGGTCCATAGGGTATCCACAGGATACCTTGGGAATGTCCCAAAGCAGTATCCTTTAAGGGTGGGGACGCTCCTGTGCTGAAAGGAGAATCCGCCGCCCTAAGGAAGCATCCTGAGAGGCGAAGGTGTCAAACCTGTAATACCTCACAAAGGTATGGACAGAGGACCACGTAGCAGCCTTGCAGATCTGGACTGCAGAGGCACCACGTGGAGCTGCTCACGAAGGACCCACAGACCTAGTGGAATGAGCCTTCACAGAAGGAGGAACCGGCATGCCTTCATGAAGATAGGCTTCAGAAATAGCCATACGGATCCAGGCTGCCAAAGTTTGCTTTGAAGCAGGCCAACCCTTTTTACGGAAGCCAAAGAGGACAAACAAGGCGTCCGACTTCCTAAACGAAGAAGTGCGGTCAACATAAGTCCTCAAGGCCCGCACAACATCCAAAGTGGCCACGGACAGACCCTGAAGGTCTGAGAACCAGTGCCGTGTGGGCCACGCGGGAGCTATCAACAGGAGCGTCCCTCCTTCCTGTTTGAATTTCCGGATTACCCGTGGAAAAAGGGAAACCGGAGGAAACAGGTAAGTGAACCGGAACGTCCACCGGACGGACAGAGCATCCATCAGAGACGCTTTTCCTTTCTTGTGCGTGACCCGTACACCGGCAACTTGTTGTTGTGCCGGGATGCCATGAGGTCGATCTCTGGAAGACCCCACTTGTCCACCAGAAGTTGAAAAACGTCCGGGTGCAGGGACCATTCCCCCGGATGAACGTCCTGGCGACTGAGAAAGTCCGCCTCCCAATTTAGCACTCCCGGGATGAAGACAGCTGATATAGCCGGAAGATTGCGCTCCGCCCATACCAGGATCCGAGACACCTCTTTACGAGAGCCGCCCGACTTTGGGTTCCTCCTTGCCAGTTTATGTCGGCCACGGTGGTAGCGTTGTCCGACTGGACCTGCACTGGGCGACCCTGTAGAACCCGATGTGCCTGCTGGAGAGCATTGAAAACCGTTCGGAGTTCCAAGATGTTTATTGGAAGCTCTGCTTCTGTCGGAGTCCACCTGCCCTGGAACAAGTGTAGACCCGGAACTGCTCCCCAGCCCCGAAGACTGGCGTCCATTGTCAACAGGACCCAATTCGGTACCCAGAACGGACATCCCTTGTTGAGATGGGTCGTCTGCAACCACCAGGCAAGGGACAGGCGAACCTCCGGGGTGAGCACTATCGTCTGGGATTTTAGAGACTGAGGCAGCCGTTCCACTTGGACAGGATAAGGTGCTGCAGAGGTCTGGAGTGAAACTGGGCATATTCCACCATGTCGCCCAGTAACCTCATCGCCGAGTGTAGAGACACCTGGTGGCTGTGCAGACAACTGCGCACCCTCGACTGTAAGGCAGAGATCTTTTCCCCAGTCACAAAGATCCTTTGCTGTCCCGAGTCCAATAAGGCTCCGAGGTGCAGAATCCACTGAGACGGGATTAGAGTGGACTTCTGCCAGTTTATTAACCAGCTGTGCCATTGCAGTAGCACAATGGTCAGGTCCAAGTGGCGCAGAAGGAGCTCCGGAGATCCTGCCACTAATGGAAGGTCGTCCAAGTACGGCAACATGTGGACCCCCTGCAGCCTCAGGGAAGCCACCATGACCGCCATCACCTTGGTGAAAACCCATGGTGCTGTCGCCAGGCCAAAAGGCAACGCCCGGAACTGAAAGTGGTCGCTGCGAATTGCAAACCTGAGGAACCGCTGATGGCGCAAAAGAATAGGGACATGCAGGTAAGCGTCCTGTATGTTCAATGACACCATGTAGTCCCCAGGTTCCAGCGCCAGAATGATGGACCGTAGGGTCTCCATCCAAAACTTCGGCACCCGCAAAGACTTGTTGAGAGCCCTGAGGGTGAGAATCGGACGATACGACCCATTGGGTTTCTGCACCAAAAAGAGATTGGAATAGAAACCCTGGCCCCTCTGGGAGAATGGAACAGGCACTATAACTCCAGCCTGGAGCATAGTGTGCAAGACCTTCCACAGCTCCGTGGCCTTGTTCCGGTCTGATGGTAGACCAGTGGTGAAAAATCGAGCCGGGGTCTGTGCCGGAAGGAGAGGGCACACCCGTGGGAGACCACCTCGAGAACCCAAGTGTCTGTCGTGGTGACCGACCAACACCGGGCGAACTGCTGCAGGGGGCCTCCCACTTTGGGATCCCCCAAAGGGAGGCCCGGACTATCAGGCCGCAGGCTTGTCATCTGGCTCTCCAGGTCTGCTTCCGGGGCTTGGCCGATTTCTTGGGGCCAGCCTGTCGGGGAAAAGACTGAGGTTTGGGCCTGCCCTGGGTCCTATAAGACCGAAAGGACGATGGTCCTGAACCAGAAGGGACAGCGGCCGACGGGAGACATGCCGATTTGGCTGCCGCCAGTGTGGCTACAATCTTGTCCAGATCTGGTCCGAAGAGAACTTCTCCGTTAAAGGGTAACGCCTCCAAACCCTTTTTGGAATCAGCGTCCGCCTTCCAGGATCGCAACCACAAGGTGCAATGAGCAGCCACCGCTGCTGAAGAAATTCGAGACGCCAGGGTACTAATGTCTAAGGCCGCCTCGTTGATATAAGTGGCCGAATCAACTCCGCCTGCTCAGCCGGAATCAAAGGACGCCTCCAACGAATCCGCCCAGCGCTCCATAGCTCTGGCAACCCAGCAAATGGCCATAGCCGGCCGCGCTGCCCCCCCCGTAAGGGAATAAGCGGACTTCAGGCAGATCTCCACCTTGCGGTCCGTAGCATCCTTAAGGGAGGACATGGATGGCATTGGTAATGTGGCACTACGGACAAGACATGTCACATGAGAATCCACCTGTGGAGGGGATTCCCACTTAGCAAAATAATTATCCGCGAACGCTTGCCAGGCTGTTTCCATGCCTCCTCTAAATGGTCCACCAACTGACCCGAAAGAGGAAAGACTGTGGCGTCACCATTCACATCCTTAAAAAGCCGCTGGAGGAACTTCGTCCTCAATCACCAAGGCTGTGCGGACTGCCCGAATAAGTCCAGGAATATACACCTTGGACCTAGCGTCCGCTTCCTTAGTACGGAGAGGTTCCTGATCATAAGGATCCAGAATCTCCCCATCATCAGACGTCCCTTCGTCATCCTCATAAGGAGCCGACAGACGCCACCGGCCGTTTATGTGGCCGCACCACAGACTCCCCTTGCAACACATCCGACAAGTGCTGTACAGAACTCGGCAGGGAGTTAACCAACGCCGGCTCCTGAGAAACCGGGAGAGGGGAAATAGGGAGACTGCGGGGTACCACCAATTGTCTTGGGAAACCCTGCATGGGTGACGACACCACTGATTGCTGGGACAAACCCATCTGCGTAAACGCGGGCTGCGGAGCTAACTGGCCCACTAAGGTTGTAAGCGCCTGAGCGAAACAAGCCCAGGGCGGCTCCTGTACCGGTGCTGTAACCGTAATAGGCCGCGCCAACGACAAACACTGCCGGCAGAGGCCCTCTGCGCTACCCTCCCCCTCCGCTAAAGGTACTTTACACATAGTACACTGCAGCCGGAGAGGAAAGTCACTTTCAGACATGATTGAGAAAGTATGTGAACCCTCTCACCAATTTTTTTAAAAAGGCGAGAGACCACCCTGCAGCACCGCACCGCAAGGGCTTTAGCTGAAAGAACAGGGACAGTAATAAGGCTGACAGTCAGAAATGGAAAGTACAGGCAGCAGCGCTAGCACAGTCACATACAATGCAAAGAAACTCAATTCCTGCACTAACAGCGCTGATAAATCAACTACACAGACACAGAGTCTGGTAGAACACAGCGCTGCATACACAGACCTGACCACAGCGGAGGAGAGGTATGCGGGGGGACCCAGACCACGATGCCTCCGTCCAGACTTCCAGCAGCGTTCACCATGCGTTCTTGAAGATGGCCGCCGAGGAGCAGAGAGGAGGCTGGCCTGGGGGAGTAGCAGGGCCAGTCGGCGTGTTGCAGAGAGGGATGTGTGCAGCGGGGGAGGCGCCGGCTGTGAGACAGGGAAGGCGCGCTCCCCTGGCATGCATTTAACCCCCGGGACGCCGCAGCGCTACCGCTCTGCTGCGGTCCGCTGCCCCAGGGGGGTAGTGGAAGCGCAGGTTATATACCTGGCTCCACGCTGCAGCCAGTCCCCAGGGAGCCCCCTGCCTGGGGACTCTGGACCATGTAACAGCGGAGACCCACCGCGGGACACCGCTGCTTACCTTGCTGTCCCCCTTGATTCCGGCCATGGTCCTGAACATCTGGGGTCACCGCTAGCTGTGACCACAGATGCCTACCAGCATCCCCGGATTGGTACCGGCGTTCTGGTACCGGCGGGGGTGTAGGGAAGACAGCATGGACATCAGGACTGACTGTCCATGCTGTACTTCCATATGTGCAGCCACAGCTGCATGAAGAAAACTTCAGGGGCTCTTCTTAGCCCCCACTCCAACAGGTGCACCCGACTCCGGCCGGGCACCAAACTAAACTGAGATGCCTTGGCTCGGAGGCGGGGTATAGGAGGGGGACCCTAGTGCATCCTGGGAGGCTGAAAGCTTAACTCTATGGTGCCCGATGACTGACGTCACACCTATACCCCAAGGTATCCTGTGGATACCCTATGGACCCTGAAGTAGAAACAAAAGTGTCAGGTCATATGTAGTGTGCAGAGCCAGCTACCGGGTGCAAATTTGTAGCCGAACAAGCCATGGCACAATGCAAGGGGCGCAAATACAATTTTTATTTGAACTCACATGGGGAAAATACGGTCTACTTTACTTTTGTATGCAGCTCAGAAGTAATGGCCGTTGCGGATCAGCTAAAACATGCCCTACTCCGAAATCTGTTCACATATTTTAAATTTGCCCTCCTGCACTGCAACATGTTTTGCCAAGGTGCAAAGTTGCACCTTACTCTGGATTTACATCTCACACCAAGTAATGCCCTTGTATTAGTATTCCCCCTCCCCTACACCCACCGGCAATTGACATAATCTGCATGAAAACCTCTATGTTTACATATTAAACTTTTAGTCAAACAAATCTACACGATTCATGGCATTTTTCAGGGACCTCACAAGTGGCCCCTGCTCTTACAGTGGGGTCACATGAAGCCTTCTTAAGTACCTTATACAAAGTGACCATTTTGAGTGCTTTCACACATGAAAGGGCATTAGCAGACGTATGGATTTCTTACCATCGGACTTGTCCAATACAATCCTACACATTAGCCATAGTTGTTGGTTGTAAGTAGACAAGATTGGGGACTGCAAATTAAACTTGCCCGCCTGGAATAACACAGGAAAATAATGAATTAAAATAACTTTGCATAAAGCAAATAGCATACATTATTAAAGGCCACGTCTAATATATGACAGAATATCTTCAAAGTTTATTTATAAGGCACACACACAAATTTCACAGCACCAGTCAAAATTTACATAGGGGGAGATTTATCAAATCTTGGAGAGAGATCAACCAATCAGCTTCTATTTTTTCTAACACAGCCTGTAAAAAGACAGTTAGAAGCTGATTGGTCGGTACTTTATTTCTCTTCAAGATTTGATACTTTTCCTGTTAGATAAAATAGAATTGCCCAAAGATGGGCTAAGTACATGTAAGGTGAAACAAGAGGAGAACAAATATGAGGCAATAGGTATAGAGGACCATTTACCATACAGCTTACAATCTAGAGGGGAAGAACAATTGAGACATTAGAAGCACATCCCCAAGTCACAAACATTGCCCCTGATTCTGAGTTGCACACAATTCGGACTGCGATGGGATCTCATGAACTGTGCAAGCGTCGGGGCCTACATACACATCAGAGCCATTATGAGCTAAGTCAGTGTTGTACGGATCACAGTCTCATCTCTACTTGCCAGAGTGTGGTTGTAACTGTGCAGCAATGGTGGAGTTAGCAAATAGGATGTGGCGTGGAAGTGTAGACGGAATTGCATTGCGGTCAATTTGGAGATAATCGTATGCAGAGATCCTTTCGACTGTAGTCAGATATTGTGCACCAAATATAGGACTGGGGCAAATGTGTGCTGAAAATAATGATGGATATCTTTACCAGCGGATGGATTGGGATGGTGGCGTCCGTTCAGGCAGCAATCCACATTTATTTCCGAACATAATTGAAAGCGCTTTACGTGTAACTCTTAATCAGGCCCATTATAAGACAGTGAGAGAGGGCTGCGGTGTAGTGCCCGGTAGGGGTGGAATAGGCTATGAGGGCACATTGTGGGTGGGAGGCAGACGGAAGAATGTGATGACATTGTGTGGACTGAGCAGGGTACGGGGTTGGGGAACATGACGCTAGCGTATTGGAAGAGAAAGTGTGTGGGATATTAAGACCAAGAAGGTTGGGTAGTTGTGGTTTGTGCAGGCTGGGCAGTGTCAGTTGTGCAGGGCGAGTAGAGTTGGGGTGCTAAAGTAGAAGTGTGGAGAGATGTATGCATGGAGTGGTTGTGTGAACAGTAAAGGGGATAGCTGTGGGGGGCATACTAAATAAGTAGTAAACTAGAGGGAAGCAGGTGATACTTGGGGGACAGGTCTACAAAAAAAGTGTAGAGGTTGTATGCTGAGTGAGATGAGAGCAGTTGTAAGAAATACAATGGAGTTGTACAATTTACCACAAACAAGAACAAGTAATTTAATTAAGCCAGACGGTTAAATAGTTGGCATGAATAATTGCAAAGGGACAAATGGCTGCAGAAAATAAAATGCATACCACACTCACTTACCATTAAGTATATTTACACAAAAAGTACATTGCAAAGCTAAGAAGTCTGTTTTAAGCCAAAGTGGGAGTGCTAAATAACGGGGAAAACAAAAGCATACTAAACAGCACAGTCGGCATGCTAGCTGTGGCCAATGCTCTAACCCTGTCCCATATCCGTGTTGTACACTGGTAATTAGCCCCGCTGAGTAGAGGAAAGCTGGTGGGGGAGTGACAGAGTACTGCTCTCTAGGTCACTAGCATTCTGTTCATTCTTTGTAAGGGCCTCCCTCACAGGAGGTGAGGAATTATACTCTGCTACAGGCAATGAAAAGCCTGTATTAGATATAATAGGAGCCGCCAGAGCAATGGCACGTCCTCTAGAAAACCAAGTAAGAATGAAAGAAATAATATAATAGACAAACTGAACCAACATCCCTAAGCGAAACGGTTTAATTTGTACACCAGTAACTGCGCCTGTCATCTAACTACCTCATACTTTAATGTTTCTTTCGAAATTTATGAAACTGTACTTTACTTCTTGGTGTGTTTAACCCCAAAGTTTAAAATGGCAAGGATATTAAAAGCAAAACATGTTGTGTTTTGTTTTAATATCATTGCCATTTTAAAGGTTAGAGTTAAACACGCCAGGAAGCTCCAGCTTGCAAAAGCCGCAGCTTAGTAAATTTACCCCTCAGACTCTTCCCACATTCTGATTAACTGACAGAGGGCCTGATTCAGATAAGGATGCAAATGCCATCGCAATTGTGAAAATATGCTAATGACTCACTCGCCGCCAGTGCTTAGAGATGTCTATTGAAAGTATCTCCCATCCGCCGCTCACGTACATCACTGGAAACATCAAATGCAAATCAGTACCCATCAGCCTTCTGAGTGAAATAGCGAGAACGCAATGGCTAATATGTGGACGCCCAAAAAACAGCGTGCAAATGGTTTGACACACCTGCGTTTTTTTAACCACCCAGTTACCTCCCCCAAAAGCCGACTACCAGTCGCTCACTTTGCGAGTGAATCCTCTGTATGAGCGTAATCGCAAATCAATCGCTGCGCCTATGCAGTGCAGCTCACAGGCATATGCAATGGCAAACAATCGCTCAATCTACATAACTAACGGCATTGCGTCCACATTTAAATCAGCCAGCAGAATTAGCAAACAATGCACACTTACTGCAGTAATGTTCACACTGGTTATAATTAAGTTAGTAGTTGTACCATTAAGAACACAAATACTCTTAAAAGTTCATCAGCAACATTCCGTAGCACAGTCAACTGCAACTAAATTCAGTACAGTTACCAGGGCTGCTTAACTTTAGTGCAGTAGCTTTAGAATTCACCTATTAAGGAAAGTTAAGATTCATTTTGATTTGCTGTTACATCAAGGATACACACTGAGAATGAAGAGGCAAAATTTGGCGTACAGTCAGGTCCATAAATATTGGGACATTGACAGAATTTTCATATTTTGGCCTCTATTCACCACCACAATGGCTTTGAAATGAAACAAACAAGATGTGCTTTAACTGCAGACTTTCAGATTTAATTTGAGGGTAATTACATCCAAATCAGGTGAACGGTGTAGGAATTACAACGGTTTCTATATGTGCCTCCCACTTTTTAAGGGGCCAAAAGTAATGGGACTATCAACTCAAAAGCTATTTCATGGACAGGTGTGGGCTATTCCCTCGTTATTTCATTATCAATTAAGCAGGTAAAAGGTCTGGAGTTGATTCTAGGTGTGACATTTGCATTTGGAATCAGTTGCTGTCGACTCTCAATATGAGATCCAAAGAGCTGTCACTATCAGTGAAGCAAGCCATCATTAGGCTGAAAAATCAAAACAAACCCATCAGAGGGATCACAATAACATTAGGTGTGGCCAAATCAACGGTTTGGAACAAGAACGCACCGGAGAGCTCAGCAACACCAAAAGACCCGGAAGACCACGGAAAACAACTGTTGTGGCTGACAGAAGAATTATTTCCATGGTGAAAAAAAAACCCTTCACAACAGTTGGCCAAATCAAGAACACTCTCCAGGAGGTAGGTGTATATGTGTCAAAGTCAACAATCAAGAGAAGACTTCACAAGAGTGAATATAGAGGGTTCACCACAAGATGTAAACCATTGGTGAGCCACAAAAACAGAAAGACCAGATTAGAGTTTGCCAAACAACATCTAAAAAAGCCATTACAGTTCTGGAACAACATCCTATGGACAGATGAGACAAAGATCAACTTGTACCAGAGTGATGGGAAGAGAAGAGAAGGAAAGGAACTGCTCATGATCCAAAACATACCAGCTCATCAGTGAAGCATGGTGGTGGTAGTGTCATGGCGTGGGCATGTATGGCTGCCAATGGAACTGGTTCCCTTGTATTTATTGATGATGTGACTGCTGACAAAAGCAGCAGAATGAATTCTGAAGTGTTTCGGGCAATATTATATGCTCATATTCAGTCAAATGCTTCAGAACTCATTGGACGGCGCTTCACAGTGCAGATGGACAATGACCCGAAGCATACTGCAAAAGCAATCAAAGAGTTTTTTAAGGCTAAAAAGTGGAATGTAATGCAATGGCCAAGTCAATCCCCTCACCTGAATCCGATTGAGCATGCATTTCACTTGATGAAGACAAAACTGAAGGGAAAATGCCCCAAGAACAAGCAGGAACTGAAGACATTTGCAGTAGAGGCCTGGCAGAGCATCACCAGGGATGAAACCCAGCGTCTGGTGATGTCTATGCGTTCCAGACTTCAGGCTGTAATTGCCTGCAAAGGATTTGCAACAAAGTATTAAAAAGTGAAAGTTAGATTTAGGATTGTTTAGTTTGTCTCATTACTTTTGGCCCCTTAAAAAGTGGGAGGCACATATAGAAACCGTTGTAATTCCTACACCGTTCACCTGATTTGGATGTAATTACCCTCAAATTAAATCTGAATGTCTGCAGTTAAATCACATCTTGTTTGTTTCATTTCAAAGCCATTGTGGTGGTGAATAGAGGCCAAAATCTGAAAATTCTGTCAATGTCCCAGTATTTATGCACCTGACTGTATATTGACTAATCCAGAGACAGAGTTCTGCAGAACACTAAAGTAAAATATGAGATATGGTAAGAACTTACCCTTGTTATCTCTATTTCTACGAAGTCCATAGGGTTCCACAGGATACCTTGGGGTATAGGTGTGACGTCAGTCGCAGGGCACCAAAGAGTTAAGCTTTCAGCCTCCCAGGATGCACTAGGTCCCCCTCCTATACCCCGCCCCCGGGCCAAGGCACCTCAGTTAGTTACCAAGCCATAGGCCGGAGGAGGAGAAGGAAGAGAGAGAACAAAGATCTGGACACATACAAGAATCACATTCTCACCAGAGGGAGACGGAAAACCGGTGACCAGAGCAAAGCCCATCTGCAGCACAGGTGCGACAGGGCGGGAGTCCTGTGGAACCCTATGGACTTCGTAGAAATAGAGATAACAAGGGTAAGTTCTTACCATATCTCATATTTTCTACTTCAGGGTCCATAGGGTATCCACAGGATACCTTGGGGATGTCCCAAAGCAGTATCCTTTAAGGGTGGGGACGCTCCTGTGCAGAAAGGAGAATCCGCCGCCCGAAGGAAGCATCCTGAGAGGCGAAGGTGTCAAACCTGTAATACCTCACGAAGGTATGGACAGAAGACCACGTAGCAGCCTTGCAGATCTGAACTGCCGAGGCACCACGTCGAGCTGCCCACGAAGGACCCACAGACCTAGTGGAATGAGCCTTCAGAGAAGGAGGGACCGGTAGGCCTTCATGAAGATAAGCTTCAGAAATAGCCATACGGATCCAGGCTGCCAAAGTTTGCTTTGAAGCAGGCCAACCCTTTTTACAGAAGCCATAGAGGACAACAAAACGTCCGACTTCCTAAACAAAGAAGTGCGGTCAACATAAGTCCTTAAGGCCCGCACAACATCCAAAGAGGCCTCACCCACGGAAAGACCCGGTTAGTTAAAGGCCGGAACAACCATTTCCTCGTTAACATGAAACTGGGAAACAACTTTGGGAAGAAACTCGGGCCGAGTGCGGAGCACTGCCCTGTTCCCATGAAAAACCAAGAAAGGGGGTCTACAAGAAAGAGCCCCTAACTCAGAAACACGTCTGGCTGAAGCAACGGCCAGAAGGAAAACAGTCTTAGCTGTTAGCCATTTAATATCCACTGAGCCCAGTGGTTCAAACGGCGGTCCTTGGAGAGCCCTCAGGACCACAGCCAAATCCCAAGGCGCCACAGGTGGAACAAAGGGCGGCTGAATACGGAGAACACCTTGCATAAAGGTGCGCACATCCGGGATTGTAGCAATCCTACGGTGAAACCAGACAGATAGGGCCGAAACCTGTACCTTCAAAGAAGCAAGGCGAAGCCCATGATCTAGTCCCGCTTGCAGGAAGGCGAGAATCCGAGACAGACGAAACTCCCGCGGTGCATAACCTCTCGGTCGACACCACTGGAAGAACGTATGCCACACGCGATGGTATATCCTCGCGGAAGACGGTTTCCGAGCTCGTAACATGGTACGCACCACAGAGCTGGAAAACCCCCAGGACCTCAGCATGGCCGTCTCAACAGCCACGCCGCCAAAGACAGCCGAGTCAGGTCCGGGTGAAGACAAGGACCCTGAGACAGAAGGTCCGGTCGTAGCGGCAACCGCAGAGGACTGTCCACGGACAGACCCTGAAGGTCTGAGAACCAGTGCCGTCTGGGCCACGCGGGAGCTATCAACAGGAGCGTCCCTCCTTCCTGTTTGAATTTCCGGATTACCCGTGGAAGAAGGGAGACCGGAGGGAACAGGTATGCGAACCTGAACGTCCACCGGACGGACAGAGCATCCACCAGAGACGCCCCTTCGTCTCTTGTGCGAGACCCGTACACCGGCAACTTGTTGTTGTGCCGGGACGCCATGAGGTCGATTTCTGGAAGACCCCACCTGTCCACCAGTAGTTGAAAAACGTCCGGGTGCAGGGACCATTCCCCTGGATGAACGTCCTGGCGACTTAGAAAGTCCGCCTCCCAATTTAGCACTCCCGGGATGAAGACCGCTGATATGGCCGGAAGATTGCGCTCCGCCCAAACCAGGATCCGAGAGACCTCTACGAGAGCCGCCCGACTGCGAGTTCCTCCTTGCCTGTTTATGTAGGCCACGGTGGTAGCATTGTCCGACTGGACCTGCACCGGGTGACCCTGGAGAAACCGCTGTGCCTGCAGGAGAGCATTGAAGACCGCACGGAGTTCCAAGATATTTATTGGAAGCTCCGCTTCTGTCGGTGTCCACCTGCCCTGGAACAAGTGTGGACCCGAAACTGCTCCCCAGCCCCGAAGACTGGCGTCCGTTGTCAACAGGACCCAATTTGGAACCCAGAACGGACGTCCCTTGTTGAGGTGGGTCGTCTTTAACCACCACGCAAGGGACAGGCGAACCTCCGGGGTGAGCACAATCGTCTGGAACTTCAGAGACTGAGGCAGCCCGTTCCACTTGGACAGGATCAGGTGCTGCAGAGGTCTGGAGTGAAACTGGGCGTATTCCACCATGTCGAACACCGACACCATGGAGCCCAGTAACCTCATCGCCGAGTGTAAGGACACCCGGCGGCTGTGCAGACAACTGCGCACCCTTGACTGTAAAGCAGAGATCTTGT
The DNA here is from genome assembly GCA_031769625.1 of Taudactylus pleione. Lineage (NCBI taxonomy): Eukaryota > Metazoa > Chordata > Amphibia > Anura > Myobatrachidae > Taudactylus > Taudactylus pleione. The sequence continues at coordinate 1,691,783 of JAUIMM010000759.1, read as the reverse complement.
CCTCCGTCACGAAGATCCTTTGCTGTCCCGAGTCCAATAAGGCTCCAAGATGCAGAATCCTCCGAGACGGGATTAGAGTGGACTTCTGCCAGTTGATTAGCCAGCCGTGCCGTTGCAGCAGTGCAATGGTCAGGTCCAAGTGGTGTAACAGGAGCTCTGGAGATCCTGCCACCAATAACAGGTCGTCCAAGTACGGCAACATGCGGACTCCTTGCAGCCGCAGAGAAGCCGCCATGACCGCCATAGCGTCCTGTATGTCCAATGACACCATGTAGTCCCCAGGTTCCAGCGCCAGAATGATGGACCGTAGGGTCTCCATCCGAAACTTCGGGACCCGCAAAGACTTGTTGAGTGCTTTGAGGTTGAGAATCGGACGATATGACCCATTGGGTTTCTGTACCAAAAATAGATTTGAATAGAAACCCTGGCCCCTCTGGGAGAATGGAACAGGCACTATAACTCCAGCCTGGAGCATAGTGTGCAATACCTTCCGCAGCTCCGTAGCCTTGTTCCGGTCTGATGGTAGACCCGTGGTGAAGAATCGAGCCGGGGGTCTGTGCCGGAAGGAGAGGGCGTACCCGTGAGAGACCACCTCCAGAACCCAAGTGTCTGTCGTAGTGAACGACCAACACCGGGAGAACTGCAGCAGGCGGCCTCCCACCCTGGGATCCCCCAAGGGGAGACCCGGACCGTCAGGCCGCAGGCTTGTCATCTGGCTTGGGGGCCGGACGTCTGGTACTCCATGCCTGTTTCCGGGGCTTGACCGATTTCTTAGGGCCAGCCTGTCGAGGAAACGACTGTGGTTTGGGCCTGCCCTGGGCCCTAGATGACCGAAAGGACGATGGTCCAGAACCAGAAGGAGCAGCGGCCGACGGGAGACAAGCAGATTTGGCTGCCGCCAGCGTGGCCACAATCTTATCCAGATCCGGACCGAAGAGAACTTCTCTGGTAAATGGCAACGCTTCCAGACCTTTCTTGGATCTGCGTCCGCCTTCCAGGATCACAGCCACAAGGTGCGACGAGCAGCTACCGCTGCTGAAGAAATTCTAGACACCAGAGTACTAATGTCTAGAGCCGCCTCGTTGATGTAGGTGGCCGAATCACGGAGATTGCCAATCAACTCCGCCTGTTCGGCCGGACAGTCGGATTCAAAAGAAGCCTCTAATGAATCCGCCCAGCGCTCCATCGCTCTGGCAACCCAGCAAATGGCCATAGCCGGCCGTGCTGCCCCCCCTGCAAGGGAATAAGCGGACTTCAGGCAGATTTCTACCTTGCGGTCCGTAGCATCCTTAAGGGAGGACATGGATGGCATCGGCAATGTGGCACTACGGACAAGACGGGTCACGTGAGAATCCACCTGTGGAGGGGATTCACACTTAGCAAAATAATTATCCGCGAACGGATAAGCCACCGCCAGGCGTCTCTGCGGCTGGTATCTTTTGCCAGGTTGTTTCCACGCCTCCTCTAAATGGTCCACCAACTGACCCGAAAGAGGAAAGACTGTGGCATCGCCCTTCACATCTTTGAAAAAGGCATACTTAGATTTAGCCGCTGGGGGAACTTCGTCCTCAATCACCAAGGCTGTGCGGACCGCCCGAATAAGTCCAGGAATATATACTTTGGACTTAGCATCAGCGTCCTTATTATGGAAAGGTTCCTGATCGTAAGGATCCAGAATCTCCCCATCATCAGACGTCCCTTCGTCATCCTCATAAGGAGCGGACAGAGACGCCACCGGCCTTTTATGAAGCCGCATCACAGACTCCCCTTGCAACACATCCGACAAGTGCTGTACAGAACTCGTCAGGGAGTTAACCCACGCTGGCTCCTGAGAACCCGGGAGCGGGGAAATAGGGAGACTGTGGGGTACCACCAATTGTCGTGGGAACCCCTGCATGGGTGACGACACCACAGACTGCTGGGACAAACCCATCGGAGTAAACGCTTGCTGCGGAGCTAACTGGCCCACTAAAGCTGTTAACGCCTGAGCGAAACAAGCCCAGGGCGGCTTCTGTACCGGTGCTGTAACCGTAATAGGCCGCGCCATGGACAAACACTGCCGGCAAAGGCCCTCCGCGCTACCCTCCCCCTCCGCTAACGGTACTTTGCACGTGGTACACTGTAGCCGGAGGGGAAAATCACTTTCAGACATGATGGCACCACGTATGTGACCTCTCTCACCAATTAAGTATTAAATAGGCGAGAGACCACCCTGCAGCACCGCACCGCAAGGGCTTTAGCAGAAAGAACAGGGACAGTAATAAAGCTGACAGTTTAGAGAAGAAAAGTTACAGGCAGCGCTAGCACAGTCACATACAATGCAGAGAAATAACAATTCCTGCACTAACAGCGCTGATCACTCAACTACACAGACACAGGGCCTGGTAGGACACAGCGCTGCATACACAGACCTGAGCCACAGCGGAGGAGAGGTATGCGGGGGGACCCAGACCACGATGCTTCCTTCCAGACTTCCAGCAGCGTTCACCATGCGTTGCAGAGAAGATGGCCGCCGAGGAGCAGAGAGAAGCTGGCCTGGGGGAGGAGCGCTGACACAGGACCAGTCAGCACAGTGCAGAGAGGGCTGTGTGCAGCGGGGGAGGCGCCGGCTGTGAGACAGGGAAGGCGTGCTCCCCTGGCATGCATTTAACCCCTGGGACGCCGCAGCGCTACCGCTCTGCTGCGGTCCGCTGTCCCAGGGGGTAGTGGAAGCGCAGGTTGGTCGCCTGGCTCCACGCTGCAGCCAGTCCCCAGGGAGCCCCCTGCCTGGGGACTTAGGACCATGTGATCAGCGGGGACCCACCGCGGGACCCCGCTGCTTACCTCTGTCCCCCTTGAATCCGGCCATGGTCCGGAGCATCTGGGGTCACCGCTAGCTGTGACCCCAGACGCCCACCAGCATCCCCGGATCAGTACCGGCGTTCTGGTACCGGCGGGGTGTAGGGAAGACAGCATGGACGTCAGGACTGACTGTCCATGCTGTTCATCCAGATGTGCAGCCACAGCTGCATGAAGAAAAAGCTTCAGGGGTTCTTCTAGCCCCCACTCCAACAGGTGCACCCGACTCCGGCCGGGCACCAAACTAAACTGAGGTGCCTTGGCCCGGGGGCGGGGTATAGGAGGGGGACCTAGTGCATCCTGGGAGGCTGAAAGCTTAACTCTTTGGTGCCCTGCGACTGACGTCACACCTATACCCCAAGGTATCCTGTGGATACCCTATGGACCCTGAAGTAGAAATAGGGATAACCATGTTATTGTGTGTTTCAAGTTCATTAATGCAAGAGGCAATCTATGGGGCAGATTCAGTTACATGTAACCTTCTGCCGGAACGGCTTTCCGGGAGGTGTCTCGCGCTCGTTTCTGCGCGCAGCCCATGGAGATGTGAGGGGAATTGAGTTATCGTAACTGTTGCTCATAACATATCACGCAAAGCTGCTTGCACATAATTGAATTTGACTTCAACTTGCAAAGTTTTAATGTTCTTACTACAGGACAAGCAGTTTGCCATAGGTTCAGAAATACTATTATTACTAATAGTGTTTTCCTACTGTTAAAAAAATAAAGGGCTGCGAGATTATTTTACTATTCTGTACAGAAAAAAAAAAGAAGAATGCACCAATGTGAACAATACTGAAGGCAAAAGGAAGAAATCACCGCATACCTTGGACATATTAGATGCATCATATCCAAATTGTTTAGCCTCAATAACATTAGGTCCTAAAACATGAAAACAAACAGCAATATTTAGTGTGACACTTCTCATTCTTGGAAACAAACAAAAATTTAAATAATTACAAATAAAAAAGTTGATTTGTACTCAATAGGGGCACATTTTTCCTTAAATGCACTATGTGGCAATTTTACGTATATTTAAAAATTTTGGTGAGCGGACTCCTTTTAATTCTGCCATATATACATTTATTACGGCATTGCCCTATAAGGGGCACTAGCTGTCACAGCAAGCCTCATAGCTGCTCTAGCTACAGAGTGTTATTAATTCCAATCTTCTTATTACATCTAAAAGGGGATGGTTCTCCTGGATAGTCCAGGGATACAGTAAAGGAGCATGTGAATCATCCGCTCGCCCAGTTGCATGTAAAAGTATCAATTGATATAACTGTAGATCAGGGTCTGCTATTAATATTATGGGATGTCTCTGTTCTCCACTGACAACCTGGTACTTTAAAGTAGTACAAATTCCCTCTGAAGGTCTTTTCTGCATACCCTGGGGAGGGGAGGAGAGGGGAAGGGGGACACTTTCACAAAGGAGTTTGCTGTACAGACCCGAAACTGCTGATCCTCATTTCATATTAAAAATAATAGCAATAAAATAAAAAATTAATAGCAGAGGAACTGGAGGAGAAAGGTCTGTACGTGGATCCAACCTACCCACTTTATACACCATGTTGGTGAATTCCAGGAGTAAGACCGCCATCAATATGCATTTTACAGTGTTGGTAGTCAAAGTTTAAAGATAAAACTAAAGAACAAGAAGCAAACAAAACTATCTTGTAACCAACTATTCCTCCCACAAAGAATGTGTTTTCCAGCTCGATGAGAGCTCTTCACATGCACCGTTTCATATTATTGGGAGAGGAGGGGAAAAAAAGACAGCAAGACAAGGGGCCAGATTCAATTACCGGCAGTACTTATCGCAGGCTTGTAGTTCCCGGGTTACTGAATTGCAGCCCACAGTAAGCCCGTAGGCTGCACAGCAAGTAGCTTTCTGTTCGCAGCCTCCAGAGTGCTAGGGGCTCGCCGCACAAGCAAATGGACTTTTAATTGAATAGCTCCGGACGTTAAAGCCTGGACTATAAGCCCATAGCTAATTGAATCCGGCCCATATATTTGAGGAAGGCATTAAGTACACAAAATGGACAAGAGCAAGAAAAAGGTTTGCACGACTGAAATGGATATATAATCATAGAATGGACATACCAGAAATTAATGAAATTATCTAATTAAAAACCATATTATGGACTCAAATGTCATAATATTGTAAATAATATTCAAATAATTTGACAGTGCAAGATCGTCTAAAGATTCTATGTATGGTCCCATTCCTGATCAAATTTTTTATCTTCAGCCTCAGGGTGTGAAGCAGAATCTCTACTGTCCAGGTAAACAATATTCAGTTGCTCTAGCTTCAGTGATACGTGGGAAGTTTGGGGACATTCACAGGCCAAGATCCCTAATTGAAAACCAAGAAGAATCTTGAGACATTTATCCACCTTTAATCTGACGTGGAAACCAGCAAAGCTCACGTGAAAAACAAAAAGAATTTTAGGACAAAGAGGTTAAAAAAAAAAAAAAAAAAACTACAATACTGAGGTCTCATAAGTGTACACATGCCTAAACCAACACTTTATGGAAGCAACTTGATCAAGTACCTATAAACTTTGCAATTCTATTTCCTGCAAAAATATTCAATAAGCAAACACCTCCTTTGCACATCCCTCTTGTGCACACCCTACAAATTTATCTTGATTTCAGTATTTACATTACAAAAACCTGCAATTGTAGAGTGTACAGTCACAGCACAGGAGCCATGGTGAGGCGCATAAGAGAATTCTGGTTCTCAAGGGAGAATCTGGTTCATTTTAGATCATAATCCTTTAATGAAGTCCTATGTTCTATCTGGGAAATAGTTGCTTCATGGATGCATCAGCTACCAAACAAAACCAAGAGCTGCTGGACAGGTGACCCAAAAAGAGGTCTGCAGTGGGAGGAAGCTGCCAGAACTGCACAGCAGTTACCCAGAGCAAATAAACTAATCTATGTATCTTCGCACGAAGACAGGCACTACTGTATAATCCAAAGCAGAGCTCAGCGATGCCACACAAGAAAGTATTCATAAAAGGTGCATACACACGTAACGATTTTGTAATCAAAGATTTTCTGTCAGATTTTCCCTTGAAAAAGTCAACGATTTTTTGAACGATGAACGAATAATGTTCCTTTCCTTAATGAAATTCGTCATGTTGGACAGTCTGAAATGGATGATGAATGATAACTACAAACGGGAGTGTGCATTTGTGATTATCGTTCATCGTTATAACTCATAAACTGAACGATTTAACGATGACGTCATTATCGACAAATTGTTCAAAAAAAATCGTTACATGTGTATGCACCTTTAGAAGTTACTTTATATTTCTCATAAACAAATATCTATATTCTTGAAATAGTATTCCTCTGCAATTTGTAGACTAACATCTAATAAGAGGGTTAGGTTTACCAGAAAATTATTACACATTGTGCAGAATTTTGATGAGAAGTCATACATGGTTAAAATTGTTGTCCCCCAGCATCAAGGGGCCCATCCATGTCTTGTCAATAGAGGATGTAGTCAGGGAAGGTTCTAGGGGTGGGCTAACAGGGCAGTCACCCTAGGGGGCGTCACTGAGTCCCCAGAAAAAAAAAAAAAAAAAGTTGGGCCGGTCCCCACCCCCCCTCGCTAGCTGCCGCAGGGAGGCTCAATTTGTCAGGCACCTGGCTCCTTCCCCGTAGCGGCAGCCGAAAGCTGGAGCTCACTCCTGAAGATGGCACCCACAGGCTGTCTTAGCAGGGTGCTGCGCGGTGAGGGCAGGGTGCTTTGTGCCTAAACCTAACCCCCCCTCCCCGCACCCTAACCATCCTGGGGGGGGTCCCTAACCCAGACCTCCACCCCAGTGCCTAAACCAAAGCCTCCCCGAGGGGGTGCCCCTAACCCTAAGTCCCCCCGGGGGTCCATAACCTAACCCCCTCATGTCAGACTACATCACTACTTACATCCGGCGTCCTGTTGGGGTGCCGGCATCGGTATTTACATAGGTGTTGGTATTTCGATGCCTATGTTAAATCTCCTGCCAGGATTGTAGTGTCGGGATTGAGACACTACACCCCACGTGTGGCTTAATGTGTTATAAACGACATTATTGCGTGTGGCATAATGTGTTATAAAGGGCGTTACTGTGTAAGACATATTGTGTAAGGCGCATTACTGCGCATGGCAATTATCCACCATGAGGGGAGAATTTGGTGGAAGCCTAGCACCTCCATAAGTGCTGGGCACGCCCCAAAGTGTGACGAATTGGGGGTGTTCCACAAGGACACGCCCCCCTCCCTGGAGGAATGCAATCTATAAAGATATTTTTAAAAAAGAAAAAAAAAAATTTCTTTGGGGGGGGTTTTGTAAAACTGGGAACTTTTGCCCTGAGCTCCACAATATCTAGAACCAGCCCTGGATGTAGTTGTAATGCCAGCTCTTCTTCTGTGCAAGACCAAAGGAAGCACTGGGGATTGGGGTTGCTACATTGCAGGACTCAATGGAAGCTGCACGATAAACATGTAGTTTTCAAGTTAAATGAAAACAATACATGCACAGTGCAGATAAGGTCTACAAGGCAGTGGCTGCAATCCTCACCGCAACCTTTCTGCTGTAGAGACCAGAGGAAACAAGCATGTCACATTATGCATCCAATCCTTAAACATGTACCAATCTTATCATCTACAAGATATAGGGTGAAAAATGAAGAAATCCCAAATTTCTTACATTATTTAGGCTGTAGATTGCAATATAATTAGAAACAAAATAGTTACACTTACCAGCTATTCCAATAAAAAGGGTTAATCCAAAGCATATAAAAAATACAACAAAGACCAATACAAAATAACGCTTTGAGAGGGTGTATAAGCGCATTGGGGCCAATCTATAAAAAGAAAAGAAAATCAATTAGTGAAATTTGAATAAAAATTAAATTCTATAAAGCAGCAACATCATATATTTCTTTACCAATCAGTATATATAAAAAAAAGTGTACCTGCCTGCTGTGAAATCTACTGCCTGAGTAAAAGAGTAATTGTAATAGGCATATTAACATCTATAACGTTCTACGGAGAAAAATAAAAAAAATAAACAGCTATAAACGTGTTTCCTTACCTGTCTCAGACATGCCTTAGCTTAAGCTAGGTACACACTTGCCAATGTGTGTACCCAGCGATTCGACGCTCGACCGCACGATATGTATCGTGTGGGTGGTACACACTGCACAATGACCGACTGGCCGATATGTCGGGCACCAGCTCCATCCACTATGCCAGCATCGACATCTGGGTCGTACCATTGGCCCTACATGCAGGCCGATGGAACGACCCCACTGGATGACCCGCGGGAGTGTGCATGTTAATGCACAGTGGGTACACACCGGCCGATGTGGACGATAACTTGGCCCGATCCGTGGGATCAGGCATCATATCGCCAAGTGTGTACCTAGCATAACACTAACCTAAATGATGGTATATGACCTATGCCACCATCTACACTACTGTACTCCCTGTGACGCTGAGGTCATGTAATCATTCATAGCCAATGTATGCAGGATGTGTGATGAGATCACATAAGGTTTCTCAGGGGTACAGTAAGCAGCATGCCAGGACATCATTTCCCACAAATGGTCAATATTAATAAGTTAAATTACTGAAAAAGGTCATGACTGAAAAAAATGCAATGCATAGTCATGATCAGAGGCAATACTCGCGATATTGGGGGTGCCCAACCACGCCCAGAGCTGGTGACAAGTAGTAAATGTTAAAATATGCTCCGTTATAAGTGGCCTGCTCAGGATCGGTTCCATGTAGGTGGCAGGAGTGTTTTAAAGTAATTTTTGGCTTTGCAAAGCATGCATTTTCTTTGCTGATCTTTATACAGGATGTTTAGGCTTAACAATTAGTAGATAAAATGTCAATGCCCTCCATGACAAGAACATCAGTAAATACATAGAAAATGTATGGTCGCAGCATGAAATAACTAGTGTCCATTCTAGCACCCTGCACCTATCACAACCCATACAGCTTCTCTTTCCTGCTGGGGTGTCGCTTTCTGCTCTGGTGCTTCTAGCACACTGAGCTAGTGCAATAAACTGCTGAGATACAGACCAGACTGTGCTCGAAGCACCAGAACAGAGAGCGACACCCCAGGCAGGAAAGAAGAACTACATGGGTTGGGACAGGTGCAGAGTGCTAGTATGAACACTAACTATATATGTATTAAAGGTTATGTAGTCAAGAAGCCGGCGGCCAGCTTCCCGACTGTGAAATCCTGGCATGGGATTAAGGACAGGCATCGAAATCCCGACGCCTATCATTATCCACCCGCCAAAATCCCGACATCCGGCATACCAAACGAATGCAAGCCGGGCGGCGGAAGCGGACAGCTGCAGGGGTTTAGGTTAAGGGCTCCTGGGGGGGACAGGGTTAGGCACCCCTAAAGGATGGTTAGGGATAGTTCAATTACTTACCCTTCTGTAAGGGTCTTCCGGCGTCGGGATCTGAACCCTAAAGTCCGGCGGTATTACATACCGATTCCGTATTAAAGTTACATAAACTGAAACCACAGCAATAAGGATGAACAATTCATTTAATGCAGCAAAATGAACTTTACAATAAAATGTACAATAAGGGTTTATACAAAATATATAAGTAGCTTTTAAAATATATATATATATATATATATATATATATATATATATATTTTTTTTTTAAAGTATTTTGTTTTTGCATTTACTGTATACTCTTATTTTTCCATCTATAACTCTGGGATAATTATGGTGCATACAAGCTACCATGTCAATAAATAGAAAATGTGTGTATGCAGGTAGTTTAGACCCAAACTAACTAAGCTCGAATAATATTTAAATGGTTTTAAATTTGATTAACATTCACCAGCTCAATAGTTCTAATCAAATTTGCAATACAATTGCTAACTTTTGGGGCTCATGTTCGTCGTTCAAGGTTTCCTGCTAAAATCAGTGTTTTCAAATAATTTTAAACACCATTTAAATAATATATATAACTAATAAAGTATTTTTACTTTTTTCTTCAACTTGTACTATGTGGGGGAGTGACAAGGCCAGCATCTCTGTCTTTTCAGCATCTGGGGCGGCCGGCTTGCGTGACCCCATGGGTCACTTAGCCGGCCGATGGTATCGCAGATGATCCGATGTTGCATTCTAGAATGCAACTCAGATCAGTAATGCATGCAGGAGGTATGACGTGTCCTGTTGCATTACCATATTAGAGCTATCGCAGCTGCTACCATGTAAGCAGCTGCGATAGCACCTCAGTCCGCTTCTGAATCAGCACCGTTAACGATATAGTGCGTACACACTAGACGATTAAACAAAATTGTCGTACAGATGTTTTGTTCTTCACTTTCTCTCTCTCTCTCCAAGGCTTGAAACATCTCTCCTTTAGAGGTTGCTGTATCAAGCAGTGAAAAGAGTGGAGAAGTGGACCAGTGGAGAAGTTGCCTATAGCAACCAATCAGCATCTACCTAGCATTTTATAGAGTGTAATTGACAAATGATTTCTCAAAGCTGATTGGTTGATATGGGCAACTTCTCCACTGGCCCACTTCTCCATGCTTTTCACAGCTTGATACCTTAATCCCTTAGTCTCTTCAGTAAAATGTCTTATTCAGAACACAAAGCCCCTTACAGGAAAAGCACTAAAGCTGGGTACACACTAAACGATGTGTGTACCCCAGTGATATCGCCAGCGGCGGGACCCGGCATCGGTAAGTGCATACATACTTGCCAATGCTGTCAACGACAAACAAAGCCCGCAGGGGGGAGGGGGGGTTGGGAAGAGCAGGGCTATGCTAATGATATCCCCAGATTGTACTGCAAGTACAAGTGACTGAGGATATCGTTAACGACCCACGGGAGCGCGCACCGTTAACGATACAGTGCGCACACACTAGACATTAAACAAAATTGCCATACAGATGTTTTGTTATCGGCAATATAGTTTACAAAATTGTCTAGTGTGTATGCACCTTAACTCCCCATCCTAGATATTGCACATGAGCTATATTTTTGCACTGGAAAGAAATTATCCAAAAAAAACAATGACAAATATCTTAATGTAAATGAGCTCAAAATATTCCATTGACAAAAAAAACTGCAATGATAAAATATATTGCTTGAGAAAACGTTTAATCAATCTGGCATTTTTCTTTCTGTAAAATGTGGCTATAGCAGAGTGTGTGACAACAGCATAGATAACATGACTAACTTGTAAATGAGTTTTACTGGGTGGTAAATATGAAATACATAATTTAACTGGGCTGAATTTACATGGGCTGTATTCTACCTCAGATAGGTAAAAAAAAAAGTCAGTAAAAATGGGATGTTTTTCTCTGATTCCACAGGGGACACTGGAGGTGCTTACCCCGGGGTATAGAGGAGTGGATAACTGGTGCTGGCTCTTTCAATAATGTGGAATTGTGAAGCTCCTCCCCCTCTATGCCCCATCAGCCCTCCAGTTTACAAAATGAAAACCGAGAGATGGAGAACAAGCGGAGTAAAAAGGAGAGAGAAACACACAACCAAATTATACGGAACAATCCGAACAGGCAGGCTAAGGGCCTCATTCAGACCCACTCGCAAGCGGCTGTCCGCTCGCAAGTGGGTCGATGGTGTGCACTGCGCATGCGCACGACGGAGGAAGCTCCGTCGTGCGCATGCGCCAGACGCGACGAGCGAAGGACTCTCCTTCGCTCGTTGTGTCTGATCAAAGGGGGCGTGCTGTCGATGTTGATGGTCTGCACTGCGCATGCGCACGACGGAGTTAGCTCCGTCGTGCGCATGCGCGAGACGCGACGAGCGAAGGACTTTCCTTCGCTCGTAGTGTCTCATCAAAGGGGGTGTGCTGTCGATGTTGACTGACAGCACGCCCCCTTTGGTGGGCGTGCCTGCCAGACGGAGGCGTTCCCAAGGGAACGCCTACCGTCAGAAGCCGGCCCCACTGACATCACTAGTGATGTCAGTGGGAGTGATTTTGGCTCTGATAGAGCCAAAATCACTCCAGGGCTTGTGGTCGAAAACCCTGACCACAGGCTTCTGGTCGCACTAGCGATGGTCGCGATGGTCAAGACCATCGCGACCATCATCCTGCACGCTCGTATGTGCTGTGGGTGGTGACCCACAGCTATACGAGCGTCCAGGAGGACGCTCCATTTTTATGGAGGACGGCCCTCATTCAGAGCGAGCGCTCTGCTCAGAGCGTCCGGCTCTGAATGAGGGCCTAAGAGCGCAGAGGTGGGCGTCCAGTGTCCCCTGTGGAATCAGAGAAAAGGATTTACCGGTAGGTTCCAAAATCCCATTTTCTCTTTCATCCACTAGGGGGCACTGTAAATTGCTTACGCTGGGGATGAAAGTTTTCCCCATGCGGAACCTGCAGAACAAGGCGGCCAAAATGTGATGCCGAAGCAGCAGCGTATCAAATCTGTAAATTTTACAAAAACGTTTTAACCGAAGACCAGGAGGCCGCACGGCACAAATATGACATAGAGGCACCCCTACCGGCCGCCCATAACGCACCCACAGAACGTGTGGAATGAGCCGAAATGGACGAAAGAGGCCTATGGTCAGCACTAACATAAGTGATTAATAGTTAACCTAATCCAACGTCTGCTTAGACACTGGTCAACCCCTCCGAACAGCATCATAGGACGACAAAAAACGATTCCGACTTCCGGAGGGACGCTGTCCTGGCGTATACATGCGGAAAGCCCTAACCACATCCAAGGTGGAAGAACCAGAGTCCTCCACCAACGACGGCTACCATCCTGATGTCCACTCAAACAACATGAAACTCTACGAGCCGAGGCTAAAGCCAGGAGTATGACCGTCTTTCAAAATAAGTACTTAATATCAACCTCTTCCAAAGGTTCAAACATGGGCGACTGAAGAAACAGAAGCACTAGGTACAAAAAGTAGGCTGTACACACAAGACCCCCTGAAGGAACGTCTGCACCTCAGGAATGAGGGCCAAATTCCGTTGAAAAAAATGGAAAGGGCAGAAACCTGCACCTTTAATGTTCTAAAGGCGAAGGCCAGAATCCAGGACCTCATTCAGAGTCGGTTGAAGCGGCCGCACGGTCGTATGTCACCGATGTTCGCTATACTGCGCATGCGTAAAGTTCCCAATGCGCGTGCTCAAACTAGCCGCTACGATCAGAAATTTCTCTCTCCTTGAACACAGCCAGGTCGGTAGTTTGAGTGACAGATTGAGGAGTTTGTGGGTGGTAACAGGGGAAGGTGCTTGAAAACGGGGGAGTGGAGATCCGAACGCAGGCGTGCCTAATTATGCAAACGGCATTTTATGGGAGTGCATACGGTTTATGGGAGTGCATAATTAACAAAGTAGCATCATGGCACATGTGACATGATCGTAGAGCTTAAGAGAGGGTATGGTCAACCTTAAGCTCTACGAACAGTTCCGATGGTCTCTATTAATCCTTATATGCCCGGAGATGACGTGCAATGCGTACGAGAAGGGCGTGTATTTTTTTGAATTCCGGACGCTTCCTCCCCTTGGTCGGCCAGCTACCGATCCAAACTTAGGGACGCAACTTGCGAGGGAATCATTTGAATATCCGGACCCTTTTCCCGTACGACCGTGCGGCCGCTTCGACCGACTCTGAATGAGGTCCCCAGTCCCGTCTGAAGAAAAAACAGAAACCGGGACAACCGAAAAAGTCCTAGACGGAAGACCCCGACTGGGACACCAAGAGATAAGAACACCATATGCAACGATAATGCGCAGCCAAAACAGGCTTCCCGGGGCGCCGCATGGTGGGAATAACAGAGTTTGGGATGCCACTGCGTCTTAAGATATTGGTTTCAAGAACCACCTCGTTAACGCAGTTTCGCTAAGTTGGGGTGGACGAAAGGACCCTGCTGAAGAGGATCCGGGCGCAGAGGAAGGGGCCACGGGTCGTCTACCAATAGGGACCGAAGGTCCGAGAACCAACTTCTCCAAGGCCAGTTAGGAGCCACGAGAATGACAGAGGCCGACTTGTGTTTTATCCTTTCTTGAAGATGAGGAAGAAGTGGAATCGGAGGAATAAGGTAAAGTCGTAGATCCACTGAATTGTCAGAGTGTCTACTGCCTTTGTCTGCGGATTCCGAGTGCTTGACACGTATACTGGGAACTGATGATTCAATCGTGACGCCATGATGTCCACCTGAGGACACCCCCATCGACGTATCAGTATTCTGGATGAAGCTGCCATTCCCCGGGATGGATATCCTGGCGATTCAGGTAATCTACTTCCGAGTTGTCCACACCCGAGATGAATACCGCCGACAGGATTACCGACTGGTTCTCGGCCCACCGGAGATTGTGAGTTACTTCTTGCATGGCCACGCGACTTCAAGTCCCGCCTTGGCGGTTGATGTAAGCGACGGCCGTCGCGTTGTCGGACTGAACTCTTACCGGACAAGATTTTAGAAACTCTGGGACTGATTCAGACACCCTCGCAAGCGGGTCGATGTTGGGGTACTGCGCGCGCCGCGCAATGTGCAAGCCCCGGTGCGAGAGAGAAATTCTCTTGCTCCGGGACTCCCTAAAAAAAGGGACGGCTGTCGATGTTGATCGACAGCTCGCCCCGTTTTGTAGGCGGGGAAGGGGGGTGGCTACACAAACGGAGGCGTTCCCGGAGGAACGCCTGCCGTTTGTGGGAAGCACCACTGACATCACCAGTGATGTCTGTGGAGAGTTTCCTGCTCTGTTAGAGCAGGAAGCTCTCTGGGGCTAGCGACGGACGAGACGCTACCACAAGGTCTCGTCGCAAGCCCCGATGGTCGCGACCATCACCTGGCTGCCCGCAAAAGCTGTGGGTGGTCATCCACAGCTTAGCGAGCGACCAGGAGGCCGCAACAACAACAAAAACCGCCCTGATTCAGAGCGAGCGCTCTTAAGGTGCCCACACACATAACGATGTCCTCACGATACGATTTTATGGCCAATTTCACGGGAGCTCCCTTGCCGTCGTGATCACGATTTGGAGTTAAAAATGTCCAATCTGACTAAAGATCTTTCTTGCAGCCAATGCATTGTATCCCAGATTGGCTAATCTGCCCTGCAGCACGGCAGATCAGAAGATGCGATGTACGACGAGCGGGGTCGCGCATCGGCATCGTGCTCGTGAGTATAAACGCACGATTTGTACTTTTTTTTACCCGATTCGTCGTCACGATTCATCAAAATCGGCCAGATCGTGTAAAATGTCGCTATATGTGTGGGCACCTTTAAAGAGCGTCCGGCTCTGAATCAGGCCCTCTGTTGCTTCTATCAGAGCATTGTAAATTGCTCAGAGTTCCAACACCTTTATGGGGCACTTCTGTTCTGGAGGGGACCATCGACTCTGAAAGCGATAATCGAGGACTACTGCTCCCCATCCTCGAAAGGCTGGAATCCGTTGTTACAATGATCCAGTCCCACACTCCGAATCTTCAGCTCGCTAACACATTGTTGGATTGTGTCCACCAGAGGAGGGCCACTTTGGAAACAGAGTTCAGACAGATCTGACGATGTAGAAACAGATGAGACCCTGACCCCTGCGATAGCAGGTATAGCTGAAACACTCTGGAGTGAAAAACGTCCAAACTGTAGTGCCTTGAAAGCAGCTCCCATCTTCCCCAAGAGACGCAGACAAAGAAGTAGGAACACCTTTTTTGATCTGAGGACCAGCTGAACTAACAACCGGATAGCCCGTGCTTTGTCTATCGAAAGAAAACCCTCTGTGATGCCGTATCAAGGAGCATGCTCAGAAACAGGATGTTTCTTGAGGTTAATTATCCAACCGTGTTGGATTATAGTTTGATATGTCAGTAAGGCATGACTTGAGAGAAGGGATACCGATGGAGCCTTGAGTAACAGGTCTAAATAAGGGATTAAGGGCCTAATTCAGACCCGCTTGCGAACGCTGAGCGCTCGCAAGCGGGTCGATGTTGGCCCAGTGCGCATGCGCCCAACGGACCCGGCTCCGTCATACGCATGCGCGAGACCCGGATAGCGACGGCCAAGCCGTCGCTATGGGTCTCGTACCAAAGGGGACGTGCTGTCGATGGTGAGTGACAGCACACCCCCTTTGGTGGGCGTGTCTGCCCAGATGGAGGCGTTCCTATGGGAACGCCTACCATCTGGGGCCGGCCCCACTGACATCACAAGTGATGTCAGAGGGAGAGCCTTCGGCTCTGATAGAGCCGAAAGCACTCCAGGGCTTGCGGCAACAAGACCCTACCACAAGGGTCTCGTCGCAAGCCCGATGGTCACGATGGTCTTGACCATCGCAACCATCTTTTTGGCCGCTCGCTATAGCTGTGGGTGGTCACCCACAGCTATGCGAGCGGCCAGGAGGCCGCTCTAAAAAAAGAGAAGGACGGCCCTGATTCAGAGCGAGCGCTCTGTCAGAGCGTCCGGCTCTGAATCAGGGCCTATGTTCACTTCCAGATGACCGAAGGTGAGCAATCATGACTGACATGAGTTTGGTGAAAAAACGGGGAGCTGAGGATAACCCGAACAGCAGTGCCCGAAACGGATAGTGGTCTTGCAATATGGCAAAACGCAGGAAGGCTAGATGCAGTTTCCAAATGGGAACATGAAGATAGGCATCCTTGATATCCAAGCTCGCAATGACAGACTGCAGAGGTTCCTTTTTGAAATGATACATCTTCAGATACAGGTTTAAGGACTTCATGCTTAAGATGGGCTTGACCAAACTATCCGGTTTGGGTACTACAAACAGGTTTGAGTAAAACCCCATACCTCGTTGATGCTCCGGAACCGGAACTATCACAAATGATACCATTAGAGACTGGATAGCCTCTTGTAGAACCCCAGCCTTGTCTGCAGGTATTGGCAGACTTGTAGTGAAGAACCGAAGTGGAGGGGGGACTTGGAAGTCTATTCGATACCCCAGGGAAATTAGTCTGCGAATCCACGGTTCTGAAGAGGTCTGGTTCCAAACTTGTTGAAATTTTTTGCAAATGGGCTCCCACAGCAGGAGACCCCGGTGGGACGTTAGACAGTCATGCCACCTGTTTCTCAGCTGGTTTAGGCTCCTGTCGACGTGTAACAGTGTGTGGGCAACCTCCAGTGTAAGGAGGAAAGACGACTTGCCCCCGTGGCTCCATTTGTCCAATTCCGGCCAAAAGGCATGTCACGAGTGAATGGTAAACCCTCCACCGCACGCTAGGATACTGCGTCCACTTGCCAAGAGCGCATCGAGAGGGCTCTGCACCCGAAATAGCAGATGCAGATATGCGAGCACTGATCTGACTAATAGCCTTAGAAGCTTCTCCCAGGTAATTTGCAGACTCACGGATGTGTTCTGCTAGAAGACGTAATTCTGCTCTCAAAGTACCTGAGTCCAGACCTGTAATCAACTGGTCAGCCCAGCAAAGCACAGCCTTGTTAATCCAGGCGGTAACAAGGGTAGGTCTAAGTTGAGCTCCCGCTGCCGTATAGATGGATATTAGTGTTGTCTCCAATTTATAATCTGAAGGGTCTTTTAGTACAGTAGCTCCCGGTACTGGAAGTGCTGTTTTCTTAGGGAGACATACGCATCTACTGGGAGGAGGCGTTTCCCACTTCTCCATTAAGGATGATAGAAAAGGATAGCTAGACGGAACAGACGCCTCTTGCTTGCGTGGGAGCACCTCTGGCTCTAGCACGAAAGCAATGTGTGGAATTTGGAACCGCATATCAGGCTGTTTCCAGACCCCCGAGAGCTGCTGCTGATTTTGAGAATGGAAAAACAGCCATGCTCTTTGAATTGTTCATGAAAAAATTTCACACTCCTGGGATGCAGGAATAATATCCGCAGGTAATTAAGGATATTTCTGACCGCCAAAATTAGAGACTCCACCCCGGGAGATGCAGACTAACTCTTGAAGGGTACAGTTCAACTCACCCTCTTCGTTGTGAGGAATACTTCGTCCGACTGTTCCGTCTGGAGAACAGTCATTAGAGTACGCTTTGGTAAGAAGTGGAGGGTGCAGAAACCGCTGCACCCATAACCTGTACCAGGGTGTCTAGAGACTTTGTTAACCCAGACACCCTTGTAGGTTGAGACATGCTTGCCCAAGCTAACTCTGGCGTTAAGTCCGTCATAACTCCTATCATGTCAGCGGCCCATGGGGGCAGGTGAGTCAGCAATAGCCATAGATGGAACCATTGCTATACAAGCATTACATAGCGTGGAGCCAGTGGCATGCTGGCTTTGTTTTGGTGTTACACTTCGAACAGACAAACATCTTTTGAGAAGACTTTGTTCTGTTTCACTTTGATATACACAGTCACTCAAAGGGACACAGTATAAATAGAAAAGAATCAGCACTGAACAGAACTGAAACAGAACTGAAAACAGAAGGCTAGTTTGGGACACAGAGGAGGAGATACACCCCAATCCCTTCCCACAGATTAGATTCCCTGCACTTAAACCCCAGTGATTACTACAGCCTTCTGTACCAGGGATGTAGTCAGGAGAACCGGCCTTCTGTATGTGCTGCACACTACAGCCCTTTGCAAAGGATCTTCTGTAGACTTGCAGCTGCACTCTGCTTCAGGAGGGAGAGAATACCGGCAGTTGGCACAAAAAATGGCAGACACGCTGTTTGTAACAGCTCGGTGCCGCTAGTGAGTGAGAAGCCAGCGCTGTTTAAGCTCCACCCCACGTCTTCATCAAGTCCCCAGCTATCGAAAATGGCTGCCCCGTCTAACGGAGGAGCCTACTGACAGCCCCGCTATGCCTCTGTCCGTCTCCATTAGCCGCGAGCAGGGACTGAGGAACAGATGAAGCAGCGCTATGTACACGCTGGGTGTCGCGGAGGGGGGGGAGCGGGGAATTCGCAGCATACTCACTGCGCTCCCCGGTGGCTCTCACAGTTGCAGCACACTTCTTCTTGTTAGAGTTGTGCTGTGGCGATAAGGAGCTGTCAGTGCTTTTAAAATAAGCGCTGTGCACTCCTTCCTGTTTTTCTAAGAAACAGGGTGCCAGGTACCCGGACCCCAACTTTAGAGAGGTAGCGAAGGGTACCTAATATAGTGTAAAAGATGTAGGAAAAAAATAAACCTAAATTAAAATAAAAATCCAATGTATTGCTGGAACACAGCAGATTATGACCAGCTCCATGAGGCACATTTTCTAAACTGGAGGGCTAATGGGGCATAGAGGGGGAGGAGATTCACAATTATAAATTATTTAAAGTGCCAGCTCCAGTTATCCACGCCTCTATACTCCCAGCGTAAGAAACCTCCAGAGTCACATTCTAAAAACATCCTGGGGAGAACACTGATGCTCTATACAATTTTAACACAAGTAAACTGAAGTCAATAGATTGACATCTAATGACTCCTACAAATAAAACAAATGCACGACGAAGAGTTTCAGCTTGCATTTTTAAACAGGAAATGAAATGTCAGTGTGTATGTGTCCTTAATTGGAGCTGTGAACCCAGGTTCATACCCAAAACACTCTGGGCCTGATTCAGCAAGGATCGCTATTGTGATCGCGGCTGCGATTATGCACGCAGTCTCACTGCGATAGTATGCTAATCCTCTGCAATCGCTATGCCGTTGCAGCACAACATAAGGACGCCCACCTTACCTTTCTCACATCAGTAATACTTTGCAAGACTGCGAAACCATCGGTAACATCGAGTACCATCGTCGCCTCATGAACACTTGCACAAGGTCTGACCTTACTAAGAAATTGCTAACCTCATCACACACAAGGGAAAGCCCAAGCTGCGTATGGCATGACAGTGCCTAATTTATGCACGCCCCTGTAACGGCGTTCAAAAGAACTGGCATGACTGCGTTTCTCTGACCAACCATCCCCCCCCAGTCACCACCCCCAAGTGGTACTTCCTGTCAATCACTCTGCGATGGGTCTGCGTAGTCCAGTCTTCACGCACTGCAAATGCAACAATCGGCCATCATTAACCAAATTTCCCAAAAGAAAATGAAGTAAAAAAAATGCACCCAATAAAATCTCAAAGGCTAGAAAATACATAATAAGAATGTGTTTTAACATGTAGTCAGTGAGCTTTTTATGGACTGTCTCATCGGTGCAATAGATTATATTGTTAAAATCACAAGATATTGCATGACATGTTGTGCTATGTTTTAAAGATTGAGGCATAACCATTTTAGAATGCAATGGTATAGTAATAGTAGTCTTCACTCTAGGTAAGATGCGGGGCGGGTGCCAGACCGCATAGAGGGTACTCTAACGCGCACCGCTCAAAAGGAGGCGTGGCCACGAGAAAAGGGTGTGTCTTTAAGACACCCCCCCTTTTCATCACTCTTGGGGGCGTGCTTACGGACATGCCGGGCTGCCTCCAAGCTCTTCCCCCTCTGTGACACGGCATCAATTCACCGGCGGTGATCGCCGTCTCGCTATTTTTCCCACCCATGGGACACTGCGGCCCACGGGCTGGGACGGCATCAGGCATGTTGTTTTAGCTAAAACAGTCTAGCAGGAACGCTAGGAATAGAATAAGTTTATAAGAAACCATTTATCCTATTTTTACTATGTTTTTTTCTTGTGTGCCAGCAGCCCTTGGGGAAAAACACACTAGCTATATCCATCAGGAATTAAATCACAATTGTTTTATGCTGCAGACAGTGCACTTTGGCTTTTTATGACATTGCCAGTGTACACGTGTGCTTACTATGACCAGCCAAACACATAAACCAATATGTACACACTTGATACTGTTTCAGTGACATTTTAGCTGTAAATGCTGTAAATGTCAAACTGTTTGAAACATGGATTCTAGTCTTCTAGAAGAATCGAATACACTAGTATTGGTTTAATGGTGGTATGATCACAACCTGCCAATTTACTCCAATTATAAATGAGCAGTGTGAAACGAGTTGCTTATTTTTGGCAATATTTGTCAATGTTAACATTACTAGCCAAAGTTAATGGGTCTGATGCAGAGTTGAACTTACTTCAGGGTGTGGAACGTAAAGAGCACAAATTTGTGCTCTGAAGCTCATACAGAGAACGGGCACATATGCACCAATGTACATCTGGCACTTTAGCTTCTTGATAACTAGAGAGGCGGAACAGGGGAGGAAAGGGGCGGTCTGACGTAGGCCCAGTACAGCTTGTGTAAATGCTGCTCATTCAGGCCAGCATTTAGTACATACAGTATACACCTGTTGGGAAGCATATCTCTTGCATCTGTAACTGTGCAAATACATATGGATTATGATGATGAATTAGTGTAAATCAGGCACATAAGCTACTGAAGACACGTCTCATGAAGTGTAAACATCTGCATCGGCAGAAAAAACGTTTTTAAAACAGTCATTTATGCTCATTTAACTCGGTATCAGACCCAATATATTTAACTACAATGGACACACACCTCATTCCATGTCAAAAAGTGACCATAACAGGATTCAATTTGCTCATGAATCATGTTTTAACAGTTTATAGATTCTTCTTTTTCATTTCATTCACCAAATTTGCAATTGCCAGACAGGGTTGCATAAAATTGGGTTTTTTAAAAAAACAAAAAAAAAACGGTTTATATGATTTAAATAGTTTTTTTTTTATTAAATAAACGTTTAAAAAGTTTATTTAAAAAAAAAAAAAAAAAAAGTAATAAAAAATCTGATTTAAATCAAATAAATCCATTTTTGATATTTTTAAAAATCCAGTTTTATGCAACCCTGCTTGTCAGACAGTTTACTGGTTCCAACAGGCCAAGTGCACCCCTAGCATTTAGTCCCACAGCTGCCACATCTCATGCAGTATTGCACCCATAACAGTATGGCACCCAGTGCATTATCTATATATAATCCAAGGCTCCATCTTTCAATCCTTTCAAAACGGCCTCCATGTGGTATCATCCACTCTGACACTTTAAATAAATCTTTAAAAAAAAAAAAAAAAAAACACCTTGCTTTTCTTATATAAAAGGCCTAGACTCCTAGCACTGTTAGAAAGCTCAATGCTGACGGATCTTATTGTCAGTTCACCTGGGATTAACAATGTCTAGTACTTTTACACACACATGGTTTTCTATTATATTATAACTAATGACATGCATTGTGTCTTTACTTGCTCTTACATCCAATTTGTATGGTATATAGGCCCCCATTTACTAACGAGTTTTGTCACCAAAACGAGTGATACATTTCACTGTGTATTATAAATGGTGCTCCAGCCAAACAGCTCTTAAGCTGCCCACACACATAGCGATATTTTACCCGATCTGACAGATTCCAACACATCGGAACAACAGATTGTGTAAAATATGGCCAAATCGCGAGTCCCCGCTGGTTGCACATCGCATCATCAGATTTGCCGTGCACTAAAACAGATCTGACCATCTAGGACACGATGCACTGTAAAAAGTCTAGATGCAGGAGAGATCGTATGAAGATTGGACACCAAAATCGTATGCAGAGCTGCCGGGGAGAGTTTCAAGGGAAATCGTACACATCGGCTGATCGTGAGCACCATAACAGTTGACAGTTTGGAGCTGATTGGCTGGAGCACAATTTATCATACAGAGTGAAATGTATCACTCGTTTTGGTGATAAAACTCATTAGTAAATGAGGCCCATATTCTGAAAAGCACAAAGTATAATATGTGATACAATTTTAATATAAATTAATGTAACGCACATCTCTATAGACTAATCAAGATGACCTAATTCAACAAATTTTCACTTATTTTTATGAAAACATGGTCACCAATTTTAAAATTGAGTGAACATAGGGGCCGATTCAGACCCGCTAGCAAGCGGGTCGGTTTACCCCCTGCGCATGCGCCACCTCCGGCGTGCGCATGACCCGGCCAGCGTCGGGCGCTCTGTCGCTACGGAGCTCGCCCCGTTTTGGAAGAGGGCGGGGGTGGAGGCTTGACAAACTGAGGCGTTCACTAGTGATGTCAGTAGGTGGACTTCCTGCTCCATTAGAGCAGGAAGTCCACTGGGGCTTGCAATGGACGAGACCCTACCAAAAGGGTCTCGTCGCAAGCCCGATGGTCGCAACCATTGCGACCATCACCTGGCCGCTCGCAAAAGCTGTGGGTGGTCACAGCTTAGCGAGCGGCTCAAAAAAAAAAAAAAAAAGCCGCCCTGATTCAGAGCAAATGCTCTGAAAGAGCGTCTGGCTCTGAATCAGGGCAATAATTCATAAAGAAAATAGAAAATACCTTCTAGAACAGAGGTGTCCAAACTAAAGCCTGGGGGAAAATGTGGCCCGCCACCTACTGCAATCTGGCCTTACTGCAGATCGGAAATTGGAGTGGCCTGCCCATCGGTAGGCAAGTACTTAGCAAGAGTTACTACCAGGACCGAAAGTGGGCGAATGGTAGTGACGTAGATGACAGACACAAGCCTGGTAATGCAGAGCAGTGTGCAAACTGACAGATTAAAAGCCCAAAATGGAAATCAGCGCAGCATCTTAACAGGTTAGAACTGGTCACTTCTTTTCAACTGGGAGCAAATGTGAACTAGAGGCAATACACATATAGGGGGATTTCATTTAGCCGCAAGATTTAGCTCGCGTCTAATTACCCGCGTTGCCTGGGGAAATGCTATTCAATTAAAAATAATTTTCCCTGCGTGAAGCTGTGAGGAAAAGTCCACCTCTGCAGTTTAACACGCGCTAGATGAATCTCCCGGCATGTGTAATTAGCCAGTTGGATTCCTCCTATAATGTGAACTGGGGGCGCAATCTTAATACTAATTTTGTTAGAGATTAAAATCTCTCTTATGAACAAATATTTATGTCTAAATATTCTGTCCAAAGTAATTTTTTTAAATATGGCACTCCAAGAAAAAGGTTTGGGCGCCCCTGTTCTAGAAGAAAGCATCAGAGCCAATATAGAAACATTCTTGCTACATGAACTGAAACTCACAATTCCTGTTAGTTTGGTTTGAGTAGACTTGGATTAACTATATTCATACAGCTATAGGGTGTATTTCAAATAGAGCCCTCCTTTAGCTACAATTCTAATGAAGTCATCAGGTTTTGCAGTTACATACTGTTTCACACATCAATTGGGGCAGACAAAAATACATGTTTGACAATTTAGAGACTTTTCGGTCATTGTCTATTTTTACATTCAGCAGTAAAGCTGAGACTACCTACAGTAAAGTGTTAAGGGCTGCTCAATGCAAAAATATACTGGTAGGTTCATTGGCTTCCCACAAAAATTGACCATAGTGTGCATGTGTGTGAGCGTGTGATAGGGAATATAGATTGTAAGCTCCACTGGGGCAGTGACAGATGTGAATGGTAAGATATTCTCTGTAAAGCGCTGCGGAATATGTGTTCGCTATATAAATAACTGGTAATCATAAAAAAATATATGCAGCTGTTTTTCCAAGGGCTCAAGAAATTGTGACTTTTAAATGGTCCTCCTGTTCACACCCCTCCATCGCCATTTATAAGTGGGGTACAAAAATATATTCCAGCACCTTACTAAAATTTGCAGAGCCCAGGAAAAAACTGCTACAGGAAGCAGAGTCTGACTAGGAGGGGGAAGAGAACAACATTTGACAGTACTTTGTTGTGGAGCTTCACACATGTACAGAGGGGCCCATTTATCAACAATCGCATTTGCAAAGCGATCCGAGCGCTTTACTAGCATCAATGACGCATTGCAGGAGGCAATCCTAGTGCCGGCATGTATCAAATAGTCCCCACAGGTACAGGGGTTCCGAAAGGAGCCCGTCCCTGCAAGGTGCTCGGAGTGAAGAGACAGTCTCTTCACTCCTGTGTGGCAGCCATTGCTGGTTAGTTTTGTGATGTGTAGCCCATAGGCGACAAGAGCATGTGGGCCAAGCTGTGGAATGTGAAGCCAATCTACAGGAGTTGGGCTGCTGTCAGAAATGGAGGGACAGCAGTAGATATTGTAATGCTGTGGACCGTCCCACCATAATAAATCTCGGGGATACTAAATATTTGCGGCTATCCCCCGAAATGGGTATTTTTTGTGGAATATACCACAAATAGTTAATGATCAATGGGCCCCAGATATTGAAAATACTGTTCTCATATGCACAGAGCAGTGATAGTATACACACAATCATTATTCAATAATATGGATTATTGTTCTGAATGTAGTTGAAGGTGAGAGTTTTTACTATAACTAATTTAAATAAAAAAAATAGTGTGCACACACACATATATATATATATATATACATACATACACACACACACACACACACAGCTAGATCCACCATGATACATTGTAAGGCTATCACAGCACCAAATGATTCATTACCACATAAAGGACCAAGCGACGATGCATGAGTGCTTTTATATAATATTTTACAGTATGGATGTATTAATCCTTATACACATTTTCCTACTGAACAAATGAGCAATAGAACACATACAAATATTAAAATCACTTGAATGTCACATACTAATAAAGCATGGCGAGTCTGAAATCCAAAGTATGCCCCCCCCAAAGAAAACCATTACTATCACAGTAAAACAAGTGCAATCAGGAAACACATGGATTTCACCTTAAAAAGTATGCCATCAACTTGACCAAGCTGATGTACATATATGGGTGGGTTTATGGGTTTTAAGCGGAGCATTTGCTTCCAAATTAAAATAATGATTGTGCTCGACATTGTATATAAAATTCTATTAGTTTATAACTTGCCAGTCACAAATAAATATCTTCTGCATTTGGGATCATGCATGGCTCTTCGTCTCGTATTAAAATAATGCTTTCCATAATTGCTACGAGGAAAGTGTGCAAGCAAGCATGACAACTGGCAAGGCATGATATACGTGGCAGATCAAAGAAATAAGACCCTGTAGATTCAAAACAGAACTCTGAGGGCATTAACATTCTAAGGTGCATCTCCCTAAACTTACGGATCCATGGCAGCGCCCCTGACGCAGATGGGATCCCCCCTCCCCAAAAGCAGCTGCCAAGTCACTGCCGATCAGTCAGTCACACTATTACATTAGTTTGGGAAACGCCCTCTTCCGCGTACGTCACATGCACTCAACACTCGACACTGACTCCAATCTGTAATCCTTTATTTACGCCTTCCGCATAACAGGAACAGAGGACGTAGGCGGCCATGTTTAATCCTGGCACATAGTACAAAATGTACAATTTAAATATCTAGGAACGGTCTTTCATTTTCCTAGGGATTCCCACCCTAGATTCATGCCATGGGCAGCGTCATAATTGGAGTTATTTAGCATAACGCTAGATGCCACCGCACCCATTATGTCTTTACACTCATTTTCAGATGAAAATAATCTGGGCTGAATTTGTTAACCGATATAAAAAAAATATGTTAGCTCCAGATGCAGTACTTGAAGGCTAAATAAACAAAGAAAACAAGACATTGAAGTTAGATTTGTTACCTTTCATGTTAAATTTATAATTTTATGTATGTTTCCCAGTGTTCTAAGTAGAGATGTGCGGATTTGATTTTACTCAGTTGTACACGTATTCACTCGGATATGTTCGGATCTCAAAAACGGCATTTTATTGGCTATCGGCTATCACGTGTTTTGGATAGCCAATAAAATAAATCCGAACTTGCGATAATTTTGGCGTAAGGAACCGAGTAAAACCAAACCCGCTCATCTCTAGTTCTACTCTAGTTCTAAGTACATATTTTGATAAACAAATGTTATCGGTTAACTTTAAAGTTGATATGCAATCAGTATTGCACCCGCGATAAAGTTTTGCATTTTGGACTTTTCGCCTACATCTCATATTTTAGCGGAAATTTATCGTGCACGTACCCGCTGTTCGCCCTATTCAATTAAAAAAGACATGAAAACTGCGACACGCGAAGTCAGAACAGGCGGAAAGTGGTGTCAGAATCGGGAAAATCAGCCTGAACCCCTCAAAAAGATGCAGGAACATTGGGGATCAATGTAATAGTGCCAGATTAACCCTAATAGAACCCCCCAAAAAGATGCAGAAACATTTGGGATCAATGTAGTAATGCCAGATTAGCCCTAATAGAACCCCCCAAAAAGATGCAGAAACATTGGGGATCAATGTAGTAGTGCCAGATTAGCCCTAATAGAACCCCCCAAAAAGATGCAGAAACATTGGGGATCAATGTAGTAGTGCCAGATTAGCCCTAATAGAACCCCCCAAAAAGATGCAGAAACATTGGGGATCAATGTAGTAGTGCCAGATTAGCCCTAATAGTACCCCCCAAAAAGATGCAGAAACATTTTGGATCAATGTAGTAGTGCCAGATTAGCCCTAATAGAACCCCCCAAAAAGATGCAGAAACATTGGGGATCAATGTAGTAGTGCCTGATTAGCCCTAATAGAACCCCCCCAAAAAATGCAGAAACATTGGGGATCAATGTAGTAGTGCCATATTAGCCCTAATAAAACTGGGGTACTTAAGTTGGTACAATTGCCTCTAATTAGCGTCTTTGCACAAGTGGTGAAGAATAGCATAAAGCAGTATTTTTTGGTGAAAAGAAGTAGTCCTGTCAAATTTGGGGTACCTGAAAATGAGTGCTAGCATATTTTAATGTCTCTAAAGTGAAGTTTTAATGTAAGTAAAATTCCTCCCACATAAAAGCACCTGCAATCTCAAAAACACATGATCCCTTCTTAAAGCACCCCCAGAACCTTATTTCGCTAGTTTGCGAAGTTGTCCCCCCACTTTGTGCTTTTTCGACCCCAAATTCAAAGTACTTTTTTGGGGTGTTCTTTGCTTTTTCCTGGAATTTTTTTACGCAGTTGTCCTTTGGGGGTCTGTCCCAAGGGTTCTGGAGTCGTTTCCCCACCTTTGCACCCCAAAATGAAAATGTTGCACTTCTTTTCTCCTGCTATTCAGAGGTGAATCTTTTTTGCCTATTACATTGCATTGACTTTCCGCGTACGTGAAAAGTGGATGGAACTGAATACGGAGATAAGTTTCCAACAGGCAAAAAGATGCAATCGGCGATACTTTTTCGCGGATATCGGCTTTTCGCTTCTAATTGAATACAGCCCTAAATTGGAAATGAGCAAATCCAGAATTTAAAAGTAGAAACACTCTTATCAGATATAGGGTCTATTTACTAAGCAGTGTTAGGAGAAGTGTAAAGTGATAAGGTGCCAGCCAATCAGCTCCCAACTGTCATTTTTCAAACACAGCCTGTGAGATGGCAGTTAGGAGCTGATTGGCTGGCACCTTATCATTCTTCACTTTTCACTTCTCCTGACACTGCTTAGTAAATAGACCCCATATTTTGCAAAGTGCAGTGAATGCTATTACAGTACATATACTGTAGGTACAAAGATATGAAATATCCTTTATATTTAATGGTTGTTTTAAAACCTCAGAATATTATTGGGACTATAAACAGGTTTATTAAAGTCCAGATTGCTGGATTCCATAGATATTGGGATTAGAAAATGCATTTCTTATTGATTTCATAAACTTCTGATTGGAAAATATATATTGGTCTTACATTTCTAATTAATTATATGAATTCCATTGTTCACACAAAACACTGATGCAGAGTACTACACCAGTTGGCATTAGGGGTGAGCGGGTTCGGATTTCTGAAATCCGAACCCCCCCGAGCCCCCCCGATCCGAGTCCGATCCGAGTCAGGCTCGACTTTTCCCGCCTGACTCGGATCTGAAATCGAGGCAAAACGTCATCATCCCGCCTTCCGAGTCTCGCGGGTTTTGGATCCTATATAAGGTACCCGCGTCGGCGCCATTTTCTCACTCGGCTGTGGACAGTGAAGAGGGAGGGTGGGAGTTAGGGCTGGCTGGGCTGTGTAGGGTAGTGTAGTGTAGTGCTGCTGTTGTCCACTACTTCAAAGACCATAGGGGCTGGCTGTGTTGTGCTATGCTGCTGTTGTTAATAGGGGCTGTGTCCACTACTTCAAAGTCCATAGGGGCTGGCTGGACTGTGTTGTGCAGTCAGTTCTCCATAGGGGCTGTGTCCACTCCAAAGTCCTGTGCAGTTTCCCAGTCCTAAAGGGGTGCTGCAGTGTTGTCCAGGGGGTGCTCTGTCCATCAGGGGTGCTCCCCCCAGGTGCTAAAAAATAATATATTTTCTGTGTTTGTGAATTGTGTGCGCAGTAGCCGCACGTGCATCAACAAAGTAGTGCCAAGCGTGCGCCTGTGTCATAAGTAAAGGGCCGGCTGGCTTGACCGTTAAAGGGTGCTGTAACCCCCAAAGTACACTCCAGTCCAAACCAAAAAAAAAATTATTTTCTGTGTTTGTGAATTGTGTGCGCAGTAGCCGCACATGCATCAACAAAGTAGTGCCAAGCGTGCGCCTGTGTCATAAGTAAAGGGCCGGCTGGCTTGACCGTTAAAGGGTGCTGTAACCCCCAAAGTACACTCCAGTCCAAACCAAAAAAAAAATTATTTTCTGTGTTTGTGAATTGTGTGCGCAGTAGCCGCACGTGCATCAACAAAGTAGTGCCAAGCGTGCGCCTGTGTCATAAGTAAAGGGCCGGCTGGCTTGACCGTTAAAGGGTGCTGTAACCCCCAAAGTACACTCCAGTCCAAACCAAAAAAATATATATTTTCTGTGTTTGTGAATTGTGTGCGCAGTAGCCGCACGTGCATCAACAAAGTAGTGCCAAGCGTGCGCCTGTGTCATAAGTAAAGGGCCGGCTGGCTTGACCGTTAAAGGGTGCTGTAACCCCCAAAGTACACTCCAGTCCAAACCAAAAAAAAAAATATTTTCTGTGTTTGTGAATTGTGTGCGCAGTAGCCGCACGTGCATCAACAAAGTAGTGCCAAGCGTGCGCCTGTGTCATAAGTAAAGGGCCGGCTGGCTTGACCGTTAAAGGGTGCTGTAACCCCCAAAGTACAGTCCAGTCCAAACCAAAAAAATATATATATTCTGTGTTTGTGAATTGTGTGCGCAGTAGCCGCACGTGCATCAACAAAGTAGTGCCAAGCGTGCGCCTGTGTCACATGTAAAGGGCCGGCTGGCTTGACCGTTAAAGGGTGCTGTAACCCCCAAAGTACACTCCAGTCCAAACCAAAAAAATATATATTTTCTGTGTTTGTGAATTGTGTGCGCAGTAGCCGCACGTGCATCAACAAAGTAGTGCCAACCGTGCGCCTGTATCATAAGTAAAGGGCCGGCTGGCTTGACCGTTAAAGGGTGCTGTAACCCCAAAAGTAAACTCCAGTCCAAACCAAAAAAATATATATTTTCTGTGTTTGTGAATTGTGTGCGCAGTAGCCGCGCGTGCATCAACAAAGTAGTGCCAAGCGTGCGCCTGTGTCATAAGTAAAGGGCCGGCTGGCTTGACCGTTAAAGGGTGCTGTAACTCCCAAAGTACACTCCAGATCAAACCAAAAAAATTATATTTTTTGTGTGTTTGTGAATTGTGTGCGCAGTAGCCGCACGTGCATCAACAAAGTAGTGCCAAGCGTGCGCCTGTGTCATAAGTAAAGTGCCGGCTGGCTTGACCGTTAAAGGGTGCTGTAACCCCCAAAGTACACTCCAGTCCAAACCAAAAAAAAAACAAATTATTTTCTGTGTTTGTGAATTGTGTGCACAGTAGCCGCACGTGCATCAACAAAGTAGTGCCAAGCGTGCGCCTGTGTCATAAGTAAAGGGCCGGCTGGCTTGACCGTTAAAGGGTGCTGTAACCCCCAAAGTACACTCCAGTCCAAATCAAAAAAAAATATATATTCTGTGTTTGTGAATTGTGTGCGCAGTAGCCGCACGTGCATCAACAAAGTAGTGCCAACCGTGAGCCTGTGTCATAAGTAAAGGGCCGGCAGGCTTGACCGTTAAAGGGTGCTGTAACCCCCAAAGTACACTCCAGTCCAAACCAAAAAAATATATATTTTCTGTGTTTGTGAATTGTGTGCGCAGTAGCCGCACATGCATCAACAAAGTAGTGCCAAGCGTGCGCCTGTGTCATAAGTAAAGGGCCGGCTGGCTTGACCGTTAAAGGGTGCTGTAACCCCCAAAGTACACTCCAGTCGAAACCAAAAAAAATATATATTTTCTGTGTTTGTGAATTGTGTGCGCAGTAGCCGCACGTGCATCAACAAAGTAGTGCCAATCGTGCGCCTGTGTCATAAGTAAAGGGCCGGCTGGCTTGACCGTTAAAGGGTGCTGTAACCCCCAAAGTACACTCCAGTTCAAACCAAAAAAATTATATTTTTTGTGTGTTTGTGAATTGTGTGCGCAATAGCCGCACGTGCATCAACAAAGTAGTGCCAAGCGTGCGCCTGTGTTATAAGTAAAGGCCGGCTGGCTTGACCATTAAAGGGTGCTGTAACCCCCAAAGTACACTCCAGTTCAAACCAAAAAAATTATATTTTTTGTGTGTTTGTGAATTGTGTGCGCAGTAGCCGCACGTGCATCAACAAAGTAGTGCCAAGCGTGCGCCTGTGTCATAAGTAAAGGGCCGGCTGGCTTGACCGTTAAAGGGTGCTGTAACCCCCAAAGTACACTCCAGTCCAAACCAAAAAAAAATATATTTTCTGTGTTTGTGAATTGTGTGCGCAGTAGCCGCACGTGCACCAACAAAGTAGTGCCAAGCGTGCGCCTGTGTCATAAGTAAAGGGCCGGCTGGCTTGACCGTTAAAGGGTGCTGTAACCCCCAAAGTACACTCCAGTCCAAACCAAAAAAATATATATTTTCTGTGTTTGTGAATTGTGTGCGCAGTAGCCGCACGTGCATCAACAAAGTAGTGCCAATCGTGCGCCTGTGTCATAAGTAAAGGGCCGGCTGGCTTGACCGTTAAAGGGTGCTGTAACCCCCAAAGTACACTCCAGTTCAAACCAAAAAAATTATATTTTTTGTGTGTTTGTGAATTGTGTGCGCAGTAGCCGCACGTGCATCAACAAAGTAGTGCCAAGCGTGCGCCTGTGTTATAAGTAAAGGCCGGCTGGCTTGACCGTTAAAGGGTGCTGTAACCCCCAAAGTACACTCCAGTTCAAACCAAAAAAATTATATTTTTTGTGTGTTTGTGAATTGTGTGCGCAGTAGCCGCACGTGCATCAACAAAGTAGTGCCAAGCGTGCGCCTGTGTCATAAGTAAAGGGCCGGCTGGCTTGACCGTTAAAGGGTGCTGTAACCCCCAAAGTACACTCCAGTCCAAACCAAAAAAAAAAATATTTTCTGTGTTTGTGAATTGTGTGCGCAGTAGCCGCACGTGCATCAACAAAGTAGTGCCAAGCGTGCGCCTGTGTCATAAGTAAAGGGCCGGCTGGCTTGACCGTTAAAGGGTGCTGTAACCCCCAAAGTACACTCCAGTCCAAACCAAAAAAATATATATATTCTGTGTTTGTGAATTGTGTGCGCAGTAGCCGCACGTGCATCAACAAAGTAGTGCCAAGCGTGCGCCTGTGTCATAAGTAAAGGGCCAGCTGGCTTGACCGTTAAAGGGTGCTGTAACCCCAAAAGTACACTCCAGTCCAAACCAAAAAAAAATATATTTTCTGTGTTTGTGAATTGTGTGCGCAGTAGCTGCACGTGCATCAACAAAGTAGTGCCAAGCGTGCGCCTGTGTCATAAGTAAAGGGCCGGCTGGCTTGACCGTTAAAGGGTGCTGTAACCCCCAAAGTACACTCCAGTCCAAACCAAAAAAAAAATTATTTTCTGTGTTTGTGAATTGTGTGCGCAGTAGCCGCACGTGCATCAACAAAGTAGTGCCAAGCGTGCGCCTGTGTCATAAGTAAAGGGCTGGCTGGCTTGACCGTTAAAGGGTGCTGTAACCCCCAAAGTACACTCCAGTCCAAACCAAAAAAATATATATATTCTGTGTTTGTGAATTGTGTGCGCAGTAGCCGCACGTGCATCAACAAAGTAGTGCCAACCGTGCGCCTGTGTCATAAGTAAAGGGCCGGCTGGCTTGACCGTTAAAGGGTGCTGTAACCCCAAAAGTACACTCCAGTCCAAACCAAAAAAATATATATTTTCTGTGTTTGTGAATTGTGTGCGCAGTAGCCGCACATGCATCAACAAAGTAGTGCCAAGCGTGCGCCTGTGTCATAAGTAAAGGGCCGGCTGGCTTGACCGTTAAAGGGTGCTGTAACCCCCAAAATACACTCCAGTCCAAACCAAAAAAATATATATATTCTGTGTTTGTGAATTGTGTGCGCAGTAGCCGCACGTGCATCAACAAAGTAGTGCCAAGCGTGCGCCTGTGTCATAAGTAAAGGGCCGGCTGGCTTGACCGTTAAAGGGTGCTGTAACCCCCAAAGTACACTCCAGTCCAAACCAAAAAAATATATATTTTCTGTGTTTGTGAATTGTGTGTGCAGTAGCCGCACATGCATCAACAAAGTAGTGCCAAGCGTGCGCCTGTGTCATAAGTAAAGGGCCAGCTGGCTTGACCGTTAAAGGGTGCTGTAACCCCCAAAGTACACTCCAGTCCAAACCAAAAAAATATATATTTTCTGTGTTTGTGAATTGTGTGCGCAGTAGCCGCACGTGCATCAACAAAGTAGTGCCAATCGTGCGCCTGTGTCATAAGTAAAGGGCCGGCTGGCTTGACCGTTAAAGGGTGCTGTAACCCCCAAAGTACACTCCAGTTCAAACCAAAAAAATTATATTTTTTGTGTGTTTGTGAATTGTGTGCGCAATAGCCGCACGTGCATCAACAAAGTAGTGCCAATCGTGCGCCTGTGTTATAAGTAAAGGCCGGCTGGCTTGACCGTTAAAGGGTGCTGTAACCCCCAAAGTACACTCCAGTTCAAACCAAAAAAATTATATTTTTTGTGTGTTTGTGAATTGTGTGCGCAGTAGCCGCACGTGCATCAACAAAGTAGTGCCAAGCGTGCGCCTGTGTCATAAGTAAAGGGCCGGCTAGCTCGACCGTTAAAGGGTGCTGTAACCCCCAAAGTACACTCCAGTCCAAACCAAAAAAAAAATTATTTTCTGTGTTTGTGAATTGTGTGCGCAGTAGCCGCACGTGCATCAACAAAGTAGTGCCAAGCGTGCGCCTGTGTCATAAGTAAAGGGCCGGCTGGCTTGACCGTTAAAGGGTGCTGTAACCCCCAAAGTACACTCCAGTCCAAATAAAAAAAAAATATATATTCTGTGTTTGTGAATTGTGTGCGCAGTAGCCGCACGTGCATCAACAAAGTAGTGCCAACCGTGAGCCTGTGTCATAAGTAAAGGGCCGGCAGGCTTGACCGTTAAAGGGTGCTGTAACCCCCAAAGTACACTCCAGTCCAAACCAAAAAAATATATTTTTTCTGTGTTTGTGAATTGTGTGCGCAGTAGCCGCACATGCATCAACAAAGTAGTGCCAAGCGTGCGCCTGTGTCATAAGTAAAGGGCCGGCTGGCTTGACCATTAAAGGGTGCTGTAACCCCCAAAGTACACTCCAGTCGAAACCAAAAAAAATATATATTTTCTGTGTTTGTGAATTGTGTGCGCAGTAGCCGCACGTGCATCAACAAAGTAGTGCCAATCGTGCGCCTGTGTCATAAGTAAAGGGCCGGCTGGCTTGACCGTTAAAGGGTGCTGTAACCCCCAAAGTACACTCCAGTTCAAACCAAAAAAATTATATTTTTTGTGTGTTTGTGAATTGTGTGCGCAATAGCCGCACGTGCATCAACAAAGTAGTGCCAAGCGTGCGCCTGTGTTATAAGTAAAGGCCGGCTGGCTTGACCATTAAAGGGTGCTGTAACCCCCAAAGTACACTCCAGTTCAAACCAAAAAAATTATATTTTTTGTGTGTTTGTGAATTGTGTGCGCAGTAGCCGCACGTGCATCAACAAAGTAGTGCCAAGCGTGCGCCTGTGTCATAAGTAAAGGGCCGGCTGGCTTGACCGTTAAAGGGTGCTGTAACCCCCAAAGTACACTCCAGTCCAAACCAAAAAAATATATATTTTCTGTGTTTGTGAATTGTGTGCGCAGTAGCCGCACGTGCACCAACAAAGTAGTGCCAAGCGTGCGCCTGTGTCATAAGTAAAGGGCCGGCTGGCTTGACCGTTAAAGGGTGCTGTAACCCCCAAAGTACACTCCAGTCCAAACCAAAAAAATATATATTTTCTGTGTTTGTGAATTGTGTGCGCAGTAGCCGCACGTGCATCAACAAAGTAGTGCCAATCGTGCGCCTGTGTCATAAGTAAAGGGCCGGCTGGCTTGACCGTTAAAGGGTGCTGTAACCCCCAAAGTACACTCCAGTTCAAACCAAAAAAATTATATTTTTTGTGTGTTTGTGAATTGTGTGCGCAGTAGCCGCACGTGCATCAACAAAGTAGTGCCAAGCGTGCGCCTGTGTTATAAGTAAAGGCCGGCTGGCTTGACCGTTAAAGGGTGCTGTAACCCCCAAAGTACACTCCAGTTCAAACCAAAAAAATTATATTTTTTGTGTGTTTGTGAATTGTGTGCGCAGTAGCCGCACGTGCATCAACAAAGTAGTGCCAAGCGTGCGCCTGTGTCATAAGTAAAGGGCCGGCTGGCTTGACCGTTAAAGGGTGCTGTAACCCCCAAAGTACACTCCAGTCCAAACCAAAAAAAAAAATATTTTCTGTGTTTGTGAATTGTGTGCGCAGTAGCCGCACGTGCATCAACAAAGTAGTGCCAAGCGTGCGCCTGTGTCATAAGTAAAGGGCCGGCTGGCTTGACCGTTAAAGGGTGCTGTAACCCCCAAAGTACACTCCAGTCCAAACCAAAAAAATATATATATTCTGTGTTTGTGAATTGTGTGCGCAGTAGCCGCACGTGCATCAACAAAGTAGTGCCAAGCGTGCGCCTGTGTCATAAGTAAAGGGCCAGCTGGCTTGACCGTTAAAGGGTGCTGTAACCCCAAAAGTACACTCCAGTCCAAACCAAAAAAAAAAATATTTTCTGTGTTTGTGAATTGTGTGCGCAGTAGCTGCACGTGCATCAACAAAGTAGTGCCAAGCGTGCGCCTGTGTCATAAGTAAAGGGCCGGCTGGCTTGACCGTTAAAGGGTGCTGTAACCCCCAAAGTACACTCCAGTCCAAACCAAAAAAAAAATTATTTTCTGTGTTTGTGAATTGTGTGCGCAGTAGCCGCACGTGCATCAACAAAGTAGTGCCAAGCGTGCGCCTGTGTCATAAGTAAAGGGCTGGCTGGCTTGACCGTTAAAGGGTGCTGTAACCCCCAAAGTACACTCCAGTCCAAACCAAAAAAATATATATATTCTGTGTTTGTGAATTGTGTGCGCAGTAGCCGCACGTGCATCAACAAAGTAGTGCCAACCGTGCGCCTGTGTCATAAGTAAAGGGCCGGCTGGCTTGACCGTTAAAGGGTGCTGTAACCCCAAAAGTACACTCCAGTCCAAACCAAAAAAATATATATTTTCTGTGTTTGTGAATTGTGT
Source organism: Taudactylus pleione (assembly GCA_031769625.1). Lineage (NCBI taxonomy): Eukaryota > Metazoa > Chordata > Amphibia > Anura > Myobatrachidae > Taudactylus > Taudactylus pleione. Next base: position 1,655,677 of record JAUIMM010000759.1, on the reverse strand, counting down.
GCGCAGTAGCCGCACATGCATCAACAAAGTAGTGCCAAGCGTGCGCCTGTGTCATAAGTAAAGGGCCGGCTGGCTTGACCGTTAAAGGGTGCTGTAACCCCCAAAATACACTCCAGTCCAAACCAAAAAAATATATATATTCTGTGTTTGTGAATTGTGTGCGCAGTAGCCGCACGTGCATCAACAAAGTAGTGCCAAGCGTGCGCCTGTGTCATAAGTAAAGGGCCGGCTGGCTTGACCGTTAAAGGGTGCTGTAACCCCCAAAGTACACTCCAGTCCAAACCAAAAAAATATATATTTTCTGTGTTTGTGAATTGTGTGTGCAGTAGCCGCACATGCATCAACAAAGTAGTGCCAAGCGTGCGCCTGTGTCATAAGTAAAGGGCCAGCTGGCTTGACCGTTAAAGGGTGCTGTAACCCCCAAAGTACACTCCAGTCCAAACCAAAAAAATATATATTTTCTGTGTTTGTGAATTGTGTGCGCAGTAGCCGCACGTGCATCAACAAAGTAGTGCCAATCGTGCGCCTGTGTCATAAGTAAAGGGCCGGCTGGCTTGACCGTTAAAGGGTGCTGTAACCCCCAAAGTACACTCCAGTTCAAACCAAAAAAATTATATTTTTTGTGTGTTTGTGAATTGTGTGCGCAATAGCCGCACGTGCATCAACAAAGTAGTGCCAATCGTGCGCCTGTGTTATAAGTAAAGGCCGGCTGGCTTGACCGTTAAAGGGTGCTGTAACCCCCAAAGTACACTCCAGTTCAAACCAAAAAAATTATATTTTTTGTGTGTTTGTGAATTGTGTGCGCAGTAGCCGCACGTGCATCAACAAAGTAGTGCCAAGCGTGCGCCTGTGTCATAAGTAAAGGGCCGGCTAGCTCGACCGTTAAAGGGTGCTGTAACCCCCAAAGTACACTCCAGTCCAAACCAAAAAAAAATTATTTTCTGTGTTTGTGAATTGTGTGCGCAGTAGCCGCACGTGCATCAACAAAGTAGTGCCAAGCGTGCGCCTGTGTCATAAGTAAAGGGCCGGCTGGCTTGACCGTTAAAGGGTGCTGTAACCCCCAAAGTACACTCCAGTCCAAACCAAAAAAAAAATTATTTTCTGTGTTTGTGAATTGTGTGCGCAGTAGCCGCACGTGCATCAACAAAGTAGTGCCAAGCGTGCGCCTGTGTCATAAGTAAAGGGCCGGCTGGCTTGACCGTTAAAGGGTGCTGTAACCCCCAAAGTACACTCCAGTCCAAACCAAAAAAATATATATTTTCTGTGTTTGTGAATTGTGTGCGCAGTAGCCGCACGTGCATCAACAAAGTAGTGCCAAGCGTGCGCCTGTGTCATAAGTAAAGGGCCGGCTGGCTTGACCGTTAAAGGGTGCTGTAACCCCCAAAGTACACTCCAGTCCAAACCAAAAAAAAAAATATTTTCTGTGTTTGTGAATTGTGTGCGCAGTAGCCGCACGTGCATCAACAAAGTAGTGCCAAGCGTGCGCCTGTGTCATAAGTAAAGGGCCGGCTGGCTTGACCGTTAAAGGGTGCTGTAACCCCCAAAGTACAGTCCAGTCCAAACCAAAAAAATATATATATTCTGTGTTTGTGAATTGTGTGCGCAGTAGCCGCACGTGCATCAACAAAGTAGTGCCAAGCGTGCGCCTGTGTCACATGTAAAGGGCCGGCTGGCTTGACCGTTAAAGGGTGCTGTAACCCCCAAAGTACACTCCAGTCCAAACCAAAAAAATATATATTTTCTGTGTTTGTGAATTGTGTGCGCAGTAGCCGCACGTGCATCAACAAAGTAGTGCCAACCGTGCGCCTGTGTCATAAGTAAAGGGCCGGCTGGCTTGACCGTTAAAGGGTGCTGTAACCCCCAAAGTAAACTCCAGTCCAAACCAAAAAAATATATATTTTCTGTGTTTGTGAATTGTGTGCGCAGTAGCCGCGCGTGCATCAACAAAGTAGTGCCAAGCGTGCGCCTGTGTCATAAGTAAAGGGCCGGCTGGCTTGACCGTTAAAGGGTGCTGTAACCCCCAAAGTACACTCCAGATCAAACCAAAAAAATTATATTTTTTGTGTGTTTGTGAATTGTGTGCGCAGTAGCCGCACGTGCATCAACAAAGTAGTGCCAAGCGTGCGCCTGTGTCATAAGTAAAGTGCCGGCTGGCTTGACCGTTAAAGGGTGCTGTAACCCCCAAAGTACACTCCAGTCCAAACCAAAAAAAAAATTATTTTCTGTGTTTGTGAATTGTGTGCACAGTAGCCGCACGTGCATCAACAAAGTAGTGCCAAGCGTGCGCCTGTGTCATAAGTAAAGGGCCGGCTGGCTTGACCGTTAAAGGGTGCTGTAACCCCCAAAGTACACTCCAGTCCAAATCAAAAAAAAATATATATTCTGTGTTTGTGAATTGTGTGCGCAGTAGCCGCACGTACATCAACAAAGTAGTGCCAACCGTGAGCCTGTGTCATAAGTAAAGGGCCGGCAGGCTTGACCGTTAAAGGGTGCTGTAACCCCCAAAGTACACTCCAGTCCAAACCAAAAAAATATATATTTTCTGTGTTTGTGAATTGTGTGCGCAGTAGCCGCACATGCATCAACAAAGTAGTGCCAAGCGTGCGCCTGTGTCATAAGTAAAGGGCCGGCTGGCTTGACCGTTAAAGGGTGCTGTAACCCCCAAAGTACACTCCAGTCGAAACCAAAAAAAATATATATTTTCTGTGTTTGTGAATTGTGTGCGCAGTAGCCGCACGTGCATCAACAAAGTAGTGCCAATCGTGCGCCTGTGTCATAAGTAAAGGGCCGGCTGGCTTGACCGTTAAAGGGTGCTGTAACCCCCAAAGTACACTCCAGTTCAAACCAAAAAAATTATATTTTTTGTGTGTTTGTGAATTGTGTGCGCAATAGCCGCACGTGCATCAACAAAGTAGTGCCAAGCGTGCGCCTGTGTTATAAGTAAAGGCCGGCTGGCTTGACCATTAAAGGGTGCTGTAACCCCCAAAGTACACTCCAGTTCAAACCAAAAAAATTATATTTTTTGTGTGTTTGTGAATTGTGTGCGCAGTAGCCGCACGTGCATCAACAAAGTAGTGCCAAGCGTGCGCCTGTGTCATAAGTAAAGGGCCGGCTGGCTTGACCGTTAAAGGGTGCTGTAACCCCCAAAGTACACTCCAGTCCAAACCAAAAAAATATATATTTTCTGTGTTTGTGAATTGTGTGCGCAGTAGCCGCACGTGCACCAACAAAGTAGTGCCAAGCGTGCGCCTGTGTCATAAGTAAAGGGCCGGCTGGCTTGACCATTAAAGGGTGCTGTAACCCCCAAAGTACACTCCAGTCCAAACCAAAAAAATATATATTTTCTGTGTTTGTGAATTGTGTGCGCAGTAGCCGCACGTGCATCAACAAAGTAGTGCCAATCGTGCGCCTGTGTCATAAGTAAAGGGCCGGCTGGCTTGACCGTTAAAGGGTGCTGTAACCCCCAAAGTACACTCCAGTTCAAACCAAAAAAATTATATTTTTTGTGTGTTTGTGAATTGTGTGCGCAGTAGCCGCACGTGCATCAACAAAGTAGTGCCAAGCGTGCGCCTGTGTCATAAGTAAAGGCCGGCTGGCTTGACCGTTAAAGGGTGCTGTAACCCCCAAAGTACACTCCAGTTCAAACCAAAAAAATTATATTTTTTGTGTGTTTGTGAATTGTGTGCGCAGTAGCCGCACGTGCATCAACAAAGTAGTGCCAAGCGTGCGCCTGTGTCATAAGTAAAGGGCCGGCTGGCTTGACCGTTAAAGGGTGCTGTAACCCCCAAAGTACACTCCAGTCCAAACCAAAAAAAAAAATATTTTCTGTGTTTGTGAATTGTGTGCGCAGTAGCCGCACGTGCATCAACAAAGTAGTGCCAAGCGTGCGCCTGTGTCATAAGTAAAGGGCCGGCTGGCTTGACCGTTAAAGGGTGCTGTAACCCCCAAAGTACACTCCAGTCCAAACCAAAAAAATATATATATTCTGTGTTTGTGAATTGTGTGCGCAGTAGCCGCACGTGCATCAACAAAGTAGTGCCAAGCGTGCGCCTGTGTCATAAGTAAAGGGCCAGCTGGCTTGACCGTTAAAGGGTGCTGTAACCCCAAAAGTACACTCCAGTCCAAACCAAAAAAATATATATTTTCTGTGTTTGTGAATTGTGTGCGCAGTAGCTGCACGTGCATCAACAAAGTAGTGCCAAGCGTGCGCCTGTGTCATAAGTAAAGGGCCGGCTGGCTTGACCGTTAAAGGGTGCTGTAACCCCCAAAGTACACTCCAGTCCAAACCAAAAAAAAAATTATTTTCTGTGTTTGTGAATTGTGTGCGCAGTAGCCGCACGTGCATCAACAAAGTAGTGCCAAGCGTGCGCCTGTGTCATAAGTAAAGGGCTGGCTGGCTTGACCGTTAAAGGGTGCTGTAACCCCCAAAGTACACTCCAGTCCAAACCAAAAAAATATATATATTCTGTGTTTGTGAATTGTGTGCGCAGTAGCCGCACGTGCATCAACAAAGTAGTGCCAACCGTGCGCCTGTGTCATAAGTAAAGGGCCGGCTGGCTTGACCGTTAAAGGGTGCTGTAACCCCAAAAGTACACTCCAGTCCAAACCAAAAAAATATATATTTTCTGTGTTTGTGAATTGTGTGCGCAGTAGCCGCACATGCATCAACAAAGTAGTGCCAAGCGTGCGCCTGTGTCATAAGTAAAGGGCCGGCTGGCTTGACCGTTAAAGGGTGCTGTAACCCCCAAAATACACTCCAGTCCAAACCAAAAAAATATATATATTCTGTGTTTGTGAATTGTGTGCGCAGTAGCCGCACGTGCATCAACAAAGTAGTGCCAAGCGTGCGCCTGTGTCATAAGTAAAGGGCCGGCTGGCTTGACCGTTAAAGGGTGCTGTAACCCCCAAAGTACACTCCAGTCCAAACCAAAAAAATATATATTTTCTGTGTTTGTGAATTGTGTGTGCAGTAGCCGCACATGCATCAACAAAGTAGTGCCAAGCGTGCGCCTGTGTCATAAGTAAAGGGCCAGCTGGCTTGACCGTTAAAGGGTGCTGTAACCCCCAAAGTACACTCCAGTCCAAACCAAAAAAATATATATTTTCTGTGTTTGTGAATTGTGTGCGCAGTAGCCGCACGTGCATCAACAAAGTAGTGCCAATCGTGCGCCTGTGTCATAAGTAAAGGGCCGGCTGGCTTGACCGTTAAAGGGTGCTGTAACCCCCAAAGTACACTCCAGTTCAAACCAAAAAAATTATATTTTTTGTGTGTTTGTGAATTGTGTACGCAATAGCCGCACGTGCATCAACAAAGTAGTGCCAATCGTGCGCCTGTGTTATAAGTAAAGGCCGGCTGGCTTGACCGTTAAAGGGTGCTGTAACCCCCAAAGTACACTCCAGTTCAAACCAAAAAAATTATATTTTTTGTGTGTTTGTGAATTGTGTGCGCAGTAGCCGCACGTGCATCAACAAAGTAGTGCCAAGCGTGCGCCTGTGTCATAAGTAAAGGGCCGGCTAGCTCGACCGTTAAAGGGTGCTGTAACCCCCAAAGTACACTCCAGTCCAAACCAAAAAAATATATATTTTCTGTGTTTGTGAACTGTGTGCACAGTAGCCGCACGTGCATCAACAAAGTAGTGCCAAGCGTGCGCCTGTGTCATAAGTAAAGGGCCGGCTGGCTTGACCGTTAAAGGGTGCTGTAACCCCCAAAGTACACTCCAGTCCAAACCAAAAAAATATATATTTTCTGTGTTTGTGAATTGTGTGCGCAGTAGCCGCACGTGCATCAACAAAGTAGTGCCAATCGTGCGCCTGTGTCATAAGTAAAGGGCCGGCTGGCTTGACCGTTAAAGGGTGCTGTAACCCCCAAAGTACACTCCAGTTCAAACCAAAAAAATTATATTTTTTGTGTGTTTGTGAATTGTGTGCGCAGTAGCCGCACGTGCATCTACAAAGTAGTGCCAAGCGTGCGCCTGTGTTATAAGTAAAGGCCGGCTGGCTTGACCGTTAAAGGGTGCTGTAACCCCCAAAGTACACTCCAGTTCAAACCAAAAAAATTATATTTTTTGTGTGTTTGTGAATTGTGAGCGCAGTAGCCGCACGTGCATCAACAAAGTAGTGCCAAGCGTGCGCCTGTGTCATAAGTAAAGGGCCGGCTGGCTTGACCGTTAAAGGGTGCTGTAACCCCCAAAGTACACTCCAGTCCAAACCAAAAAAATATATATTTTCTGTGTTTGTGAATTGTGTGCGCAGTAGCCGCACGTGCATCAACAAAGTAGTGCCAAGCGTGCGCCTGTGTCATAAGTAAAGGGCCGGCTGGCTTGACCGTTAAAGGGTGCTGTAACCCCCAAAGTACACTCCAGTCCAAACCAAAAAAATATATATATTCTGTGTTTGTGAATTGTGTGCGCAGTAGCCGCACGTGCATCAACAAAGTAGAGCCAAGCGTGCGCCTGTGTCATAAGTAAAGGGCCGGCTGGCTTGACCGTTAAAGGGTGCTGTAACCCCCAAAGTACACTCCAGTCCAAACCAAAAAAATATATATTTTCTGTGTTTGTGAATTGTGTGCGCAGTAGCCGCACGTGCATCAACAAAGTAGTGCCAACCGTGCGCCTGTGTCATAAGTAAAGGGCCGGCTGGCTTGACCGTTAAAGGGTGCTGTAACCCCCAAAGTACACTCCAGTCCAAACCAAAAAAATATATATTTTCTGTGTTTGTGAATTGTGTGCGCAGTAGCCGCACGTGCATCAACAAAGTAGTGCCAAGCGTGCGCCTGTGTCATAAGTAAAGGGCCGGCTGGCTTGACCGTTAAAGGGTGCTGTAACCCCCAAAGTACACTCCAGTTCAAACCATAAAAATAATATTTTTTGTGTGTTTGTGAATTGTGTGCGCAGTAGCCGCACGTGCATCAACAAAGTAGTGCCAAGCGTGCGCCTGTGTCATAAGTAAAGGGCCGGCTGGCTTGACCGTTAAAGGGTGCTGTAACCCCCAAAGTACACTCCAGTCCAAACCAAAAAAAAAAATATTTTCTGTGTTTGTGAATTGTGTGCGCAGTAGCCGCACGTGCATCAACAAAGTAGTGCCAAGCGTGCGCCTGTGTCATAAGTAAAGGGCCGGCTGGCTTGACCATTAAAGGGTGCTGTAACCCCCAAAGTACACTCCAGTCCAAACCAAAAAAATATATATATTCTGTGTTTGTGAATTGTGTGCGCAGTAGCCGCACGTGCATCAACAAAGTAGTGCCAAGCGTGCGCCTGTGTCATAAGTAAAGGGCCGGCTGGCTTGACCGTTAAAGGGTGCTGTAACCCCCGAAAGTACACTCCAGTCCAAACCAAAAAAAAATAATTTTCTGTGCTTGTGAATTGTGTGCGCAGTAGCCGCACGTGCATCAACAAAGTAGTGCCAAGCGTGCGCCTGTGTCATAAGTAAAGGGCCGGCTGGCTTGAGCGTTAAAGGGTGCTGTAACCCCCAAAGTACACTCCAGTCCAAACCAAAAAAATATATATTTTCTGTGTTTGTGAATTGTGTGCGCAGTAGCCGCACGTGCATCAACAAAGTAGTGCCAATCGTGCGCCTGTGTCATAAATAAAGGGCCGGCTGGCTTGACCGTTAAAGGGTGCTGTAACCCCCAAAGTACACTCCAGTTCAAACCAAAAAAATTATATTTTTTGTGTGTTTGTGAATTGTGTGCGCAGTAGCCGCACGTGCATCAACAAAGTAGTGCCAAGCGTGCGCCTGTGTCATAAGTAAAGGGCCGGCTGGCTGACCGTTAAAGGGTGCTGTAACCCCCAAAGTACACTCCAGTCCAAACCAAAAAAAAAAATATTTTCTGTGTTTGTGAATTGTGTGCGCAGTAGCCGCACGTGCATCAACAAAGTAGTGCCAAGCGTGCGCCTGTGTCATAAGTAAAGGGCCGGCTGGCTTGACCATTAAAGGGTGCTGTAACCCCCAAAGTACACTCCAGTCCAAACCATAAAAATATATATATTCTGTGTTTGTGAATTGTGTGCGCAGTAGCCGCACGTGCATCAACAAAGTAGTGCCAAGCGTGCGCCTGTGTCATAAGTAAAGGGCCGGCTGGCTTGACCGTTAAAGGGTGCTGTAACCCCCAAAGTACACTCCAGTCCAAACCAAAAAAATATATATTTTCTGTGTTTGTGAATTGTGTGCGCAGTAGCCGCACGTGCATCAACAAAGTAGTGCCAACCGTGCGCCTGTGTCATAAGTAAAGGGCCGGCTGGCTTGACCGTTAAAGGGTGCTGTAACCCCCAAAGTACACTCCAGTCCAAACCAAAAAAAAATATATTTTCTGTGTTTGTGAATTGTGTGCGCAGTAGCCGCACGTGCATCAACAAAGTAGTGCCAAGCGTGCGCCTGTGTCATAAGTAAAGGGCCGGCTGGCTTGACCGTTAAAGGGTGCTGTAACCCCCAAAGTACACTCCAGTTCAAACCAAAAAAATAATATTTTTTGTGTGTTTGTGAATTGTGTGCGCAGTAGCCGCACGTGCATCAACAAAGTAGTGCCAAGCGTGCGCCTGTGTCATAAGTAAAGGGCCGGCTGGCTTGACCGTGAAAGGGTGCTGTAACCCCCAAAGTACACTCCAGTCCAAACCAAAAAAAAAAATATTTTCTGTGTTTGTGAATTGTGTGCGCAGTAGCCGCACGTGCATCAACAAAGTAGTGCCAAGCGTGCGCCTGTGTCATAAGTAAAGGGCCGGCTGGCTTGACCATTAAAGGGTGCTGTAACCCCCAAAGTACACTCCAGTCCAAACCAAAAAAATATATATTTTCTGTGTTTGTGAATTGTGTGCGCAGTAGCCGCACGTGCATCAACAAAGTAGTGCCAAGCGTGCGCCTGTGTCATAAGTAAAGGGCCGGCTGGCTTGACCGTTAAAGGGTGCTGTAACCCCCAAAGTACACTCCAGTCCAAACCAAAAAAATATATATTTTCTGTGTTTGTGAATTGTGTGCGCAGTAGCCGCACGTGCATCAACAAAGTAGTGCCAAGCGTGCGCCTGTGTCATAAGTAAAGGGCCGGCTGGCTTGACCGTTAAAGGGTGCTGTAACCCCCAAAGTACACTCCAGTTCAAACCAAAAAAATATATATTTTCTGTGTTTGTGAATTGTGTGCGCAGTAGCCGCACGTGCATCAACAAAGTAGTGCCAATCGTGCGCCTGTGTCATAAGTAAAGGGCCGGCTGGCTTGACCGTTAAAGGGTGCTGTAACCCCCAAAGTACACTCCAGTTCAAACCAAAAAAATTATATTTTTTGTGTGTTTGTGAATTGTGTGCGCAGTAGCCGCACGTGCATCAACAAAGGAGCAGCGCCAAGCGTGCGCCTGTGTCCCATAAGTAAAGAGCCGGCTGGCTCATTTCTTAAAGGCTGGTGTAACCCACAAAGTGCACTACTCTCCAGCAAAAATAAAAAAATATTTTCTGTGTTTAGCCGCACGTATATATCAAATCGATATAACATAAATGGAGGAACAAACTTTCTCCGATAAAAATAAAATAGAGAAAGATCAAGAACCACTTCCTCCTAGTGCTGAAGCTGCTGCCACTAGTCATGACATAGACGATAACATGCCATCAACGTCGTCTGCCAAGGCCGATGCCCAATGTCATAGTAGAGGGCACATACAATCCCAAATGACAAAGTTCAGGAAAATGACCTTGAAAAAAACATTTAAATCATCTGAAGAGAAACGTAAACTTGCCAATATGCCATTTACGACACGGAGTGGCAAGGAACGGCTAAGGTCGATCCCTAGTATGTTCATGACTAGTGGTTCAGCTTCACATGACGATGGAAGCCCTCCTCCCACTAAAAAAATCAAAAGTGTTAAGGTGGCAAAAGCACAGCGAAGAACTGTGCTTTCTAAGAAGATATCACAAATCCCCAAGGAGAGTCCAAGTGTGGTGGTGGTTGCGATGCCTGACCTTCCCAGCACTGGACGGGAAGAGGTGGCTCTTTCCACCATTTGCACGCCCCCTGCAAGTGCTGAAAGGAGCACCCACAGTCCACTTGTTGATATGCAAATTGAAGATGTCACTGTTGAAGTACAACAGGATGAGGATACTGGTGTAGCTGGCGCTGAGGAGGAAGTTGGCGAGGAGGATTCTGATGGTGATGTGGTTTGTTTAAATCAGGCTCCGGGGGAGACAGTTGTTGTCCGTGGGATGAAAAAGCCCATCACGGTCATGCCTGGGCAGAAGACCAAACATTCCACCTCTTTGGTCTGGCAATATTTCTATCCAAATCCGGACAACAACTGTCTTCCCATATGTACCTTATGTAAAGGTGGAATAAGTAGGGGTAGGGACGTTAACCACCTAGGAACATCCTCCCTTATACGGCACCTGCAGCGCGTTCATAATAAGTTACTGTCAAGTTGAGAAACTTTGGCTAAGACCGTAAGCAGTCCAGGGACACCTAAATCCTGTTGTCCTGTTGTATCCAAGCGCCTGCAAACCACACCGTCAACTCCCTCCTCGTCAATTTCCTCCTTAGTCAGGATCAGAAGTAGTCCTGCAGGCCATGTCACTGGCATGACTGACTCTCCTATCCGGGATTCCTCCGGAGGATCCTGCATTGCTACGCCTCCTGCTGCCGCTGCTGCTGTTGCTGCTGCTGGGAGTCGTTCATCATCCCAGAGAGGAAGTAGGAACACCACTACTTTTACTAAACAATTGACCCTCCAACAGTCCTTAGCGAGGAGGATGAAGTACGACAGCAGTCATCCTGAAGCAAAACGTATAACTGAGGCCTTGACTGCTATGTTGGTGTTAGACGTGCGTCCGGTATCCGCCATTAGTGCAGTGGGATTTAGACAATTGCTGGAGGTAGTGTGTCCCCGGTTCCAAATCCCGTCTAGATTCCACTTCACTAGGCAGGCGATACCGAGACTGTACAGAAACGGCAGAAAAAGTGTCCTCAGTGTCCTGAAAAATGCCGTTGTACCCAATGTCCACTTAACCACGGACATGTGGACAAGTGGAACAGGGCAGACTAAGGACTATATGACTGTGACAGCCCACTGGGTAGATGTATCACCTTACGCAGCAACAGCAGCAGCGTCACCAGTCGCAGCATCTCAGAAACGCCAGCTCGTTCCAAGGCAGGCTACGCTGTGTATCACCGGTTTCAGTAAGAGGCACACCGCCGACAACCTCTTAGAGAAACTGAGGGAAATCATCGCCCAGTGGCTTACCCCACTTAGACTCTCCTGGGGATTTGTGATATCTGACAACGCCACCAATATTGTGCGGGCATTACATCTGGGCAAATTCCAGCACGTCCCATGTTTTGCTCACACAATAAACTTGGTGGTGCAGAATTTTCTGAAAAGCGACAGGGGCGTGCTGGAGACGCTTTGGGTGGCCCGAAAAATTTCAGGCCACTTTCGCCATTCAGCGACTGCGTGCCGAAGACTGGAGCGCCAGCAAACACTCTTGAACCTGCCCCGCCATCACCTGAAGCAAGAGGTTGTGACGCTGTGGAACTCAACCCTCTATATGCTTCAGAGGATGGAGGAGCAGCAAAAGGCCATTCAAGCCTATACATCCACCTATGACATAGGCAAAGGAGGGGGTATGCACCTGACTCAAGCGCAGTGGAGAATGATTTCCGTGTTGTGCAAGGTTCTCCAGCCCTTCGAACTTGCCACACGTGAAGTCAGTTCAGACACTGCCAGCTTGAGTCAGGTCATTCCCCTCATCAGGCTTTTGCAGAAACAGCTGGAGAAAGTGAAGGAGGAGCTAAGACGGAGCGATTCCGCTCGGCATGTGGGACTTGTGGATGAAGCCCTTCATTCGCTTTGCCAGGATTCCAGGGTGGTCAATCTGTTGAAATCAGACCACTACATTTTGGCCACCGTGCTCGATCCTACGTTTAAAGCCTATGTGGTGTCTCTCTTTCCGGCCGACACAAGCCTGCAGAGGTGCAAAGACCTGCTGGTGAACACACTGTCAGCTGAAGCGGAACGTGACACGTCAACAGCTCCTTCTTCATTTTCTCCCGCAACTGGGGCTGCCAGGAAAAAACTTAAGTATCCTAAGCAACCCACTGGCGGTGATGCAGGGCAGGCAGGACCAAGTTTGGACATCTGGTCCGGACTGAAGGACCTGGCAACAATTTCTGACATGTCTACTGTCACTGCATATGATACTGTCACCATTGACAGAATGGTGGAGGATTACATCGGTGACAGCATCCAAGTAGGCATGTCAGACAGTCCATACCTGTACTGGCAGGAAAAAGAGGCAATTTGGAGGCCCCTGTACAAACTGGCTCTATTTTACCTGAGTTGCCCCCCCTCCAGTGTGTACTCCGAAAGAGTGTTTAGTGCAGCCAGGAACCTTGTCAGCGAAAGGCGTAGGAGGTTGCTTCCACAGAATGTGGAGAAGATGATGTTCATCAAAATGAATTATCAGCTCTTCCAGGGAGACCAGCCTCCAGAACTTACAGAGGGACCTGTGGTGGTGGATTCAAGTGGGGACGAGTTAATACTTTGTGAGGATGAGGATGTACACACTGAAGAGGATGAGGATGACATCTTGCCTCCGTAGAGCCAGTTTGTGCAGGGACACATTAATTGCCAGCTTGTTTTGTGGGGGCCCAAACGAACCAATCATTTCAGCCACAGTTGTGTGGCAGACCCTGGCGCTGAAATGATTGGTTTGTTAAAGTGTGCATGTCCTGTTTATACAACATAAGGGTGGGTGGGAGGGCCCAAGGACAATTCCATCTTGCACCTCTTTTTCTTCTTTGCATTATGTACAGTTTGGGGCCTAGTTTTTCAAACTGCCATCCTGTCTGCCACTGCAGTATCACGCCTAGATGGGTCACGTGTTTGTGCCGCCCACTCATGTCGCTTAGCATAGTCATCCAGCTACCTCGGTGCAACCTTTTGGACATAAAAACACTATTGTGAGGTGTGAGGTGTTCAGAATAGACTGGAAATTAGTGGAAATTAAGGTTATTGAGGTTAATAATAGCATAGGAGCAGAAAAACCTACAAATTCTGTGATTTTAGCTGTTTTTATGCTTTTTTTCAAAAAAATAGAGATCCAAAACACAAAACCCAGAACCCAAAACACGGAAGGGTGGTTTTGGCAAAACCAATCCAGATCCAAAACACGAAGAAAGATCCAGATCCAAAACCAACACACAAAACACGAAAAGTGGCCGGTGCACACCCCTAGTTGGCATGCCATATTTTATGTGAATTAACACTGAGCATGCCCAAAATAGTGCACATGTGCCGAAGGCCGTAACTAGGGTGGTGAGACCTGTGCCATGGCACAGGACACCGCAGGGCAGGGGGCACTGTTTGGGCCTGTCAATTTCCTGTTTATTATAATTGTCACTTGTAGTTTCCTCTTCTTTTATCCCCAGCATCTCCTGGACTCCGCTATCTCTTCCCTGGCCCTTCCCCATCAGACCATGGCCCTTTTTTGGGTGCGCATCTTATGTCCCTATTTCAAAAATTAGGGGGGGCGCCAATGTTCTTTCTGGCACAGGGCACGAAAAAGTCTAGTTACGGCTCTGCATGTGCCCATGATGATTTGATGGATTCTGCCACTTGCTCCTAGATGGGCATCTGGGGCCGGCCCCACTGACATCACAAATGATGTCAGTGGGAGTGCTTTTGGCTCTGATAGAGCCAAAAGCACTCCAGGGCTTGCGGCAGACGAGACCCTACCACAAGGGTCTCGTCGCAAGCCCGATGGTCGTGATGGTCTTGGCCATCGCGACCATCTTTTTGGCCGCTTCCCTATAGCTGTGGGTGGTCACCCACAGCTATGCGAGCGGCCAGGAGGCCGCTCTAAAAAAAGAGAGGGAGGGCACTGATTCAGAGCGAGCGCTTTGAAAGAGCGTCCGGCTCTGAATCAGGCCCAAAATCCCTTCAGTGGCGGAACAGGACAGTGGTGGGCCCAGGTGCAAAAATATGCTTTGGGCCCACCACCCCACCAAGCAAAAGAAAAACCGTGGACACAGGCGATTACAAATGTCATTTATCCCAATTTTTATTAGCACTGTATTATTTTCTACTATTTTAGTTCCCTCCATTTCACACTGACCCCCTTGCAGCACAATCTTACTCCCTCTCAGCTCACTGCCCCTTCATAGCTCACTGCCCTCTCGCAGCACTCACTGCCCCCTTCCAGAACTCACTGCCCCCCTTCACAACACTTCACCACTCACAGCTTACTAACTCCTTGCAGCTCTCACTGTCCTCCTCAGTTCACTGTCCCCCCTTGCAGCACTCACTGCACCCCACAGCTTATGAGCCCACTCATAGCACACACTGACCCCATTGCAGTTCACTTACCCCTCATAGTCCCCTGTTCCCCCCTTGCAGTTTTTAACTCCCCAATAGCACTGATCTCCCTCATAGCACACACTAACCCCATCATATCTTACTTAGCCCTCATAGCCCGCTGTCCCTCCATGCAGTTTATAACCCCCTTAATAGCATACACTGACCCCATCATAGATCACTTACCCCTCATAGCTCGCAGTCCCCGTCACAGCTCATATCCCCCTAATAGCACACACTGATCACATTCACAGCTTACCCTCATAGCTCACTAACCCTCCCTTGCAGCACTCATTGCCCCAATCACAGTACTCACAGGCACCTCCCCCCAGGTAGTGCCAGCAAACTCACCTGCTTCCCTGGACTGCAGGGTGGGAAGGCGATCACCGTAGCAACGCCGGTAGTTCCATCTTCGGGAAGGGAGGGGCTGTGCTCTTTCGGCCAGACCACCCACTACCCTCCTTTCTCCTCCAGCCAGACCACCCACTACCCTCCTCTCACCTCCAGCCAGACCGCCAACTACCCTCCTCTCTCCTCTGGCCGAACCACAGCGGTGTCCTCCTTCTTTGTTAGGGCCCCCAGCCAGCCGCAACGTGCTGTAATGAGTCAGTCTGACTCATTACAGTACTGCTAATAATGCAGCCAGCTGCGGACGGCAGGCCCCTTCACTGCCGTGGGTCCCGATGCGCTGCACCGCCGGTGGTTCCGCCTCTGCCCTGCCTCCCTTATTTCTTCCATCTCCCCCTTGTGTTTCCCCTATATCCTCCCGTCTCCCATTATGCTCTCCCCTAATCCTCCCATCGTCCCCTATTACTCCTATTACTCCAGTCTCCCCAAATTCCTCCCATTGTCCTCTATTACTCCAGTCTCCCCCTATTCCTCTTATCTCCCCAGTTTGTCCCATGTCCTCCGATTCTTTTTATCAACTTCAGCATATGGATGCGCAACTCTATCAATGTCGGTCTGAATTCTGGGCCTGATTCATCATGGATCGAAATTGCAACAGTGTACGCAGATCGGCAGATGGAATGTACTGCGTATGCACTGCAGTGCACGTGCACAGACCAGCATTGCGATCACACTGCGAACACGTATGCAGATATAAAGCCATCGCAGAGTGAGTGACGGTACGTCAGAGTTTGGGGGTGGTGACGAGGAAGTGGTTGGAGAAACACAGGCGTGCCAGTCCATTTGAACGCCGTTTCCTGGCTGTGCATAAATTAGCCACTGCAACTGCATTTGCAGCTTGAAGTACTGTACACGCAGGATTGCGAGGTCTCATATGTGAGAAAGCAGTAGTGGCCGACTCTATGCTGGCTAAGCAGCTGCAACCATTAGCATATTTTCGCAGCAGAACTGCGTGCGTAATCGCAGCTGCGCTCGCAATAGCGATCCGTAATTAATCAGGCCCTCTGTGCTGCATTTAAAACAGTAAAATGAAAAAAAAAAAGTTATAAAAGCTAAAACCCTATTTTTTTATAGTACAAATAGTAAAAAATAATATATTATAATACTAAACATACATTAACCTGGATTTATTTTTTCCTCTCTTTCTCTTGACATTTCTCTGTTTCCTTTTTCTTTTAACTGGGCTCTTTCCCTCTTTATTTTCTTGTTTTTTTTCCCTTGTTTGATTTTTCTTGCTTTGAGAGCTGCCCAGACTATGGACCTCATTCAGAGTCTCTCGCAAGATGCGATCTCTCGCTTGCAAAAAGGGGCCGGGTATGCAAATCAAGCGATCGCTCTTTGCGCTGTAAGGACACCCTCTATGTCTTAGTGAGCGACGGTGGTTAGCGAACGCTGGACTTTAAAACCTCCCACCTGTCACTTGCAGCACACGTCATCTCCGGGAAGATTCTGATTAATCGTGAACATCGAGGGCCATCGGAGCTGCTCGCATCGCTTGGGGTTGACCTAAGCTACCCCAAGCACTGCGAGCAGTTCAGGCTAAAAAACAACCAAGTCACGTGTGCAATGACGCTACTTTGCTAATTATGCACACCCATTAAACTGACGGTCAGACACGCCTGCGTACGCCCATCCACACCCCCTTTCACAAGCACCTTCCCTTGTTACCACCCAAAAACGGCACTATCTGTCACGCAAAGCAGCGACCTGAAAGTGGCTTGCGAGCTACCAAAATCAGATCGCAACGAATGACTTTGCGAATGACACTGCGAATTATACGCATGCGCAGATGTGCAATTATCGCTCCCAGCGAGCGAGCGTGCCCTAGCGAGAGACTCTGAATGAGGTCCTATATGTGAGTCTCCAAAAGGCCTGAGACTCCCATCAGTGATAAAAATAGATCAAACATATTTAAATGTTAATAATAATGGAAGTTTTCTATTAAGAATGAGGCTCCGATTTATTCTGGTTCACTATTTTATCTGTGGGCATGGGGAGGACACTATAGGCTCTTATGCTAGCATGAAGCCAGAATCTACAGAGCTCAGCAGGGCTGGATTAAAGGGGGGGGGGGGGGGAGAGAGGGGCGATCGTCCCTGGGCCCCCACACGTTAAGGGCCCCCACACTCATCGGGGTTAAAGTGGACTGGAGGAGGCGGAACCAGTTCCACCTCCTCCAGCCAACCTAACCCCGGCGCCGCAGGGAGGCTCATTTTACCAGGCGCCCGCTGTAAACAGCGGGCGCCCGGCTCCCTCCCCGCAGCGGCGGCCGGAGTCGGAGGCGTGACTGCAGCAAAGATGTGTAAGGACACATCTGTATTAGACATATCTGTTGCTCATTTCCACTCCAGCGTACTCCAGTCATTCAACTAGGTGCACTGCACTGCTCAGGGTCCTTCTCTTACAGTGGGGGACCTTTTGGCCCGCTAGACCCCTCAAACCAAAGAACCAAACTGTGGCCTGCATACTCAGTGAAGCCTGCTCCCCTGGTGCTTGAACTCAGCCACAGTTAGTCCTGCTCACAGTGCAAAGTTCTGAAGCATTTTTTAATCACTAGACTATACATTATCAACCTAACCAAAGCAGAAAAGTCACTAACATTTTTAGCATCCAGCTATTTTTCTAAATGTTTGTATATGATCTAATAGTGGCACACCGAAATTTTTTGATGTTAATGTTAAATGTCTGGTAGTCAAAGAGAAATTCATTGCCTAAACCTGCAATAGTCTATTGCCTCAAACAAAAGTTACTACTATAATTCTGATAGGCAGGACTCGTTCTGTTTCATAAAGATGTGTGAACCAACTCACTTGATCCTGAAATTCATCTGACTCGGTCAAGATTTGCCGTAAAGTCTCAGAACAATTTACGCCATCTGAAAATTTAGGTCAGTCACAGTGCATATATACGTAGTGTCATTCTAGGGGTGGGATGCATGACGCATCGTACACGTGATGTGATGCATTCCGCCGGCATGACGATCACCTCAAAGGACCGGCACTTTGAGGTGGAGGGGCTTCCAAATCAATGACCCAGAAGGGAGGGAGGGAGTGGGGGGGGGGTGCTGGGAGGGATTCGATTGGTCCCATCTATCAGCACTCTGTGGAGAGTAGTCCATAGGCTTCTATGGGTAACGCCATCAGGAAGATGGCATTACCCACAGCAGCCAAGTCCAGGAGTACATTGCACTCCGGGGCTTGGTGTACAACAACTGCCATCAACTGTCATCAGAGTGCAGCTTCAGTCCTAGGGTGGGATGCAGCAAGCCGAGAAATGCGGTAAAACCCCAGGTTTGACCGCATTTCTCATTTGCTTTCTCATATATGAGAAAGCTTATGAGAAATATATGAGAAAAATATCAGAAATGCGGTCAAACCCGGGGTCTTACCACATTTCTCGGCTTGCTGCATCCCGCCCTAGGACTGAAGCTGCACTCTGGTGACAGTTGTTAAGTGCAAACTAAGGGCCTGATTCAGCAGCGAACGCAAATGCAGTTATGTACGCAGATCGAGCGTTCGTTAGTCATTGCACGTGCATATAAGCTGCACTGTGATCTCACTGCAATTACGCACACACAGATAAAACCATCGCAGAGCGAGTGACAGGCTAGTGACAGGGCAGTGGTCAGTAAAACGCATGTGTGCCTGTATGTTTGAACGCCGTTGCTTGGGCGTGCATAAATTAGCCACAGCGATTGCATACACAGCTTGAGAGCCCACTGCGTGTGAGGAGACTTGCAGTTTCTGCAGCTGGTCAGACTTGGTGTAAATGCTGCATACCTGTGGGATGTGCGTCGATGGTACCGATGTCGCAGAAGAGCGACATTGGACGGATGTACGAAAGCTGTAGTGGGCGTCTTTATGCTGGCTGGGCCTTGGAAAGCATTAGCATATTTTCGCCGCTGCATTCTGTGCAAAATTGCAGCTGCGATCATTATTACTTAAGTTTTGCAATAACGCCATGCAAAAAAATCCAAACCGCCACAGCTATCTCCGATAAACATCACTGCTGTAAGTATTAGACAGAGGGATAAGAAGTACAACAGAACACATCCTAGATCTGTGCACTTCTACAAAACACGTACTGTACTTAGCAAGGGTGATGGGTATAGAAATGGTGTCATCATGTTTGCTGAACTTGTGCCAGTTTGGGAATTGCTGACTTGTCAGAACAGAGAAGACAAGTGCATGTCCGAGGTGAAAAATCACTGCAATATTTTTTGAACAAAGCACTTTTCCCAGCTTTCATTTGCTGTGTTGTGCTGTCTGCTGCTCCCACAGAGATTGTATAAGGCTGATAAGAAATGGGCAGTGTGAGATGGAGCTGGCATTCTGTCATTTGTGAACTTCAGCAATAATATCAGCACCCAGTATAAAGCTTCCATGTCCATCATATACATAATGGCTCTGTGTTAGCCACATTATACACTACCAGTGCCAGATTTTACCTAGGGGCTGCAGGGCTGTAGTCCCCCCAGTAAAATCCACCATTTCTCTGTGAGCATTCAGTCCCTGGCCCCACTTAACAGAGGTGGCTCCTACCTCCCTCCTGTGCAGGGTCGGTGCTAGGGTGTTCAGCGCTCCCCTACAAACTATAAACTTGCACCTCCTTCTCATTTTCTATTAAAGGACAATGTGCACCTTTGGAAAAAAGGGGCGTGGCCACATAGTAGTACCCCCAATTCAAATTTCACCACACAGTAGCACAATATTATTCACATTAGACCTCACATACTGCACCTTATTCACATTACACCACATAGTAGCATCCCTTATTCACGTTACGACACACAGTAGTGTCCCCAGGGCCGGATTAAGCCCTAAGGGGGCCTGGGGCACTTAAAACAGGGGGGCCTTCCCCCTCTTGTCAGGACCTCCATGAGGCAGCAGTATAAGTCCTGCCTGTATCTCCATGTCTCTTTATAGCTCACAGCTCAACCCCTCCCCCGTGTCTATCTATAGCCTCAGCCCTGCCCCCCAGTGTCTGCCTATAGCCTCAGCTTCCTCCCATCTTTCCATAGCCTCAGCTCATGCTGTGTCTCTGCAGCAATCCCATGTCTCTCTATAGCCCTCAGCTCAACCCTTGTGTCTCCCTATAGCCTCAACCCTGCCCTTAGTGTCTCCCTATAGCCTCAACTCTGCCCTTAGTGTCTCCCTATAGCCTCAACTCTGCCCCTTGTGTCTCCCTATAGCCTCAACCCTGCTCCTAGTGTCTCCCTATAGCCTCAACCCTGCTCCTAGTGTCTCCATATAGCCTCAACCCTGCCCCCAGTGTTTCCCTGTAGCATCAGCCCTCCCCCATGTCTCTATCTATAGCCACAGCACTGCCCCCCTGTGTCTTTATATATAGCCTCAGTCCTCCCCCATGTCTCTATCTATAGCTGCAGACTGCCCCAAGTGTCTCTCTATAGCCTCTGCCCTCTCCCATGTCTCTATCTATAGCCACAGCCCTGCCCCCCCTGTGTCTCTACAGCCTCCCCTTACTCACTTACCTGGATGATGAATCTTCTACTTGTTCCTCCAGAGTCCTCCTCATTGCAGCAACGGTGACAGTAGGCTCAGCTCCTCACAGCAGTCTCTCTGTTCTTCAGTGTGCTGATGTCATGATGTCACGCGCGCAATGCAGCAAAAAAACTTTAGTGTTCCAGCCGGGTCACATGATCCCTGCCCCGGCCGGTACTCACTGCTTGCATCCTGCTATTTACTGCAGCGGGGCAGTCACAGGCCAGGACCAGTCACTCACAATCACCGGACTGGTCCTATCATGGGAGGGGAGCAGCAGTAGCTAGAGCTGGGAGGAGCAGCTCCAGCTGGGGGTCCCAGGAGAGAGGGGGGCCTGGGGGTACTTGCTCCCTGAGCCCCCTTAATCCAGCCCTGAGTGCCCCTTATACACATAATGCCCACAGTAGTAGTGCCCCTATACAATGCCCACAGCAGTAGTGTCCTTTATACGATGCCCGCAGTAGTAGTGCCCCTTATGCAATGCCCACAGTGGTAGTGCCCCTTATACAATGACCACAGTAGTAGTGCCCCTTAAACAATATCCACAGTAGTACTGCCCCTTACACAATGCCCACAGTAGTAGTGCCCCTTAAACAAAACCCACAGTAGTAGTGCCCTTACACATAATGACACACAGACACACACACAACACTGCACTTACCTGAAGCCCTGCTCCTGCGCCTGCCACACTTCACACTTCAGACAGACAGTCCCAGGGGGAGGAGTTCCCTCCCTGGGACTGCCATTCCTGACTGCAATTAGCAGATAGTGCTTCCAATGAGCAGCCTCTTCTGCTTTTATTATAGTAGCCCTATTCAGCTTCTAGGGGCTGCAGATAATGCAGCCCGTAGCAGTCAATGCTGTTTTTACTGAGCATGTGTGTTTTTTTTCCCCGTTCTTTTTTCGTGCATGTGCAATAGGTGATTTCATTGATTGGATTATTGAGGGGAATGGGTTGATAGTTGCTGGATGTGGGGTGTTGGATTAACGGGTGCTGATGGTGAACGGATAAATAAGTTCCTGGTGGAGGTATGTTAATAGGTGCTGACAGTGTGTATGAATGTATGAATGGGTGCTGGGAGGGTGAATTTATGAATGGATTCCCCCATTGCTGCCACTCTCTCCCTCTGCATCCCCAAAACACCTCCTGTGTGCTGTCCCCTCCTCCATCCGCGCTAGTGTACCATTTTGTTGAGCTTCTCCCCTGCAGGTGGCCCGTTTTGTTTCTCCAAACCCTGATGATTAATAAATTATAAAAAAGCAATGAAATTCCATAGACAAAAAACATTACGGTTTCACATGTCAAATTAAGGCTTCTTAGACATTATCTGACATTTCACAAAATTCCACTCAAACTAAAAAAGCAATTAAATTATGATCATTAAGGCTGACGCCTTAATGGACGTGGTCCTTGCACAATACAGATATGGTATGCCATCAGACCCTGTGCTTAACTGCAGATTCAGCACTCTCATAGAGTGAGATTGCTGTCACTCACAAAATGGTGGAGCTGCTAATCCACAGAATTTTGTGCTCATTGGAATACACACATGTAGTCTATGCAACTGAAGTCTGAGCAGAAGATAGAGCTGCACAGATGAGTTAAGAGTGGAGTGGATGGGGAAGAGACAGAGCGGTGTGGCTGAGGGAGACAGAAAGGCATGGAGAGGGTGGAAGATTAAGCAGCACAGATGGGGGAGCCAAAGTGATGCAAATTGGTGGAAAACAGTGGTGCGGATGGGGGGGAGACAGAGTGGCACGATTTGGGGGACAGAGCGACATGGATGGGGGGTACAGAGTGGTAAGGATGCAGGAAGACAGAGCACCGCAGATGGGTAAAGACAGATTGGTGCAGATGAGGGAATACAGACTAGCACAATGGGAGAACACACAACAGTAGGGATTGGCGAAGACAGATTAGTGCGAATGGGGGGAAGACAGAGTGGTGAGGCGGAGGAAGACAGAGACACAGTTGGGTCCCCAGAGTGGTGCAGATGGAGGAAGAAAGAGTGGCACAGATGAGAGGAAGACAGAGCGGCATGGCCAGGGGGAAGGTAGTGGTGCAGATGGAAGGAAACAGAGTGGCACGGATGCAGGAAGACAGGGTGGCCCGGATGGGGAAAGACAGATTGGTGAGGATGAGGGAACACAGACTTGAACAGTTGGGAGACCACACAGCAGTAGGGATTGGGGAAGTAATAGCAGCATGGAGGCATATAGGGGAAGAAAGTGTACATGCATAGAGAGAGTATGATAGTTTTAGCAATTAGGGAGCTGAATGTGTATTCTGAATGAGTTGGATATAAGGAGTGAGAAGATTGTGGGCACTCAGTGGGATATGTGTGCCACATAATTGCTCAGACCTCAGTTGCATAGACTGCATGTATGTATTCCAATGAGCACACAATTCTGTGAATTATCAGCTCCACCATTTTGTGAGTGGCAGCAATCTCACTCTGTGAGAGTGCTGAATCTGCAGTTAACCAAAGGGTGTGATAGCATAGAATATCTGTATTGCGCAAGGAACACGTCCATTACGGCGTCAGCCTTAATGATTGTAATTTCGTTGTTTTTTTTAGTTTGAGTGGCAGAAATTCAATAGGTTTTGTGAAATTTCAGATTATGTCTAAGAAGCCTTAATTGGACATGTGAAACCATAAAGTATTTTGGAATCGGTATGTAATGCTGCCAGATGTATTGCCGGCAGACTAAATACCGACGCTGGACGCCCTAAACGTCAGGATCCTGACTAGGGCTGGTAAGTACCCTAACTCTCCCCTCTCCCCCCTTAACCTTAACCCTCCCTTAGTGGTGCCTAAACCTAACCTCCCCCCCCCACAGTGGTGCCTAACCATAACCTCCCCCCGGTAATGCCTAAGCCTAACTCCCCCTTCCAGCAACCTACCCTAACCTCCCCCAGTGGCCCCTAACCCCCCCTTCCCCTAGCCTAACCCCCCTGCGGGGGGTGCCTAAACCCCCCCGCGGGGGTGCCTAACCCTAAGTCCTCCCGGGGGTGCCTAAAACTAACCCTCCCCCCCACGGATAACAGCTAACAGTCCCTGCTTACCTTCGTTCAGGATGCCGGGCGTCAAGATTTCGTCGTCTGGCTAAAGATAGGCGTCGGTATTTAGTACAGAGTCGGGAATTCCGACGTCCAGCATCCCGGTATTTTGACAATGGAATGTATATATATATATATTTATATATAGTTGTCCAGCTGCCGCTGCATGGAATTCCTCATCAGATTTCACCCGCGCAGCTTCAGTTTGTGCACAACTGCAGTTGAAGTAAAACAGCATCTACAAACTGCATAGTCTTCAGCTCTTAGAAGCACTGTAAACCTGGCGGTTAGCAGTGTGGGCTTCCTGCTGGAAGCTCTCAGTGCTGCTAATCGCACACTGGACTGGCAGTCCCAGGAGGAGTTTCCTCCCCCTGAGACTACCAGCCTGGTGTAAGATTAGCACTAAGAGCTTGTATATATATCTATCTGCTGCAGGCAGGGACAATCTCTGTCCATTCCAGCAATGGCAGCGGATGCTCCCGGGACTGGCCCGGGCGCCCTGGGGATGGTATGCGGTGGCGGATTTTACTGGTGTATCTCTGCAGCTCCTAAGTAAAATCTGCCACTGTAAGTTGTTTATTAATAAATTATATAATAAATACCCTAGCCATAAATATTTGTTTCTCACTGTATGTAGTTAAGTTAATGCAGAATAGTCCTGACATTATTACATGGCACAGACGGATTGCTAATTGGGTTGTTGGCCTGACACAGTTTGGGTAAATTCCCACTTGTTATGTATGTTCTTTACCATTCCCAGGAGGCCAAAAAAGCATTCTCTGAAATTATTCCTGACATACATAATCATTACTATACTGTATATTAAAATGCACGTGAAAGAAATATAATCCCTAGCAAAAACAAAGTATCTTTTTGGAAATAAAATTGCATACATAACAATTCCAAAAATAAATTTGCATGTAACAATCATAAAAAACAAAAATAATTCTGTTATTCAGTACCTGTGGACTGCTGACATGAAGAGGAATAACACTGCACTAATACACAGATGTACACAGAAAAAAAGATGTAATTTCATCCTTTCTCTTAGCATCCTATACCACATAACATTCTATACAGGCAGGCTTCTTCACCATGATATACAGTGCAGACCTAGCATAAAGAATGTGTGCTCATTAATATATCCCATACTATACTAGATTGATACCATTTACAAGACTTTTTATCAGAATTTGTTAGAATGCTGCATTCAGGAAACAGCAGCAACAATTGTGTCCTAGCCGGGGCCATGTTACAGTACCTGTAGTAGCGGTCATCTCTGTATGGAGTCAGGTCCTCTTTCAGCTCCTTGTATGCATCACTGAATTTTTTGCAGAAGTCTTTAAATTCATTACATAGAGAGCTTTCAAATGTTGCATAATCTGGATCCATCCTGCTGTATTTCACCTCCTATACATCAAGTGAGGAGAAAGGACAGGGAATCACTGAGATAACAAGGGTTAAAAATGGATTCCATTGATTTGTTTCAGTGCATTGTGTCCTAAATCCTTTGTCATATAATATTTTCTCCAGTTTTTTCCCCAGTCCCTGCTTGATTAAACAAAGACAGCTGCCTTGTCTCTATGCAGGAGAAAGCGATGCATTGCTAGCAAAAGGGAGACCACCCACAGGCTACATCTTACAGACAGTGCTGCCACCTATGCATTGTTCCATAGGCATTACATCTAGTGAGACACCAATGTTTAATACTTACAATCATAAATATGTGCAAGACTTGTCACTGTTATATAGCAGTGATGTGTGGTGAGGTCAGTGGCTGGGGAGGCACTGGCTGATTAACACGCCAAACCCCCCAGGCCCCACCCCGTTAAAAAATAAATAGTGTAGGATTCCCCCTATTTAACAGGAACCAGCACCAGGCTGAACCAGCCAGGGGTATAATGCCATAGCAGGTGGTACAATCAGTGTGGGGTCCCCCTGCCACCACATTAATCACCCCTAAACTAGTCAGCCCAGTGCTGGAATTCCTCGGAAAGGAATCACAAAAAATATAAATCGGGTCCCCCCTCCCATGCAACAACCAGCACTGACTCAAAAGCACAAGGTGCATTGTCAATTGTTCCCAATATCAGCTGTATCTGTGGCAGCTCACTAGAGGGTTCTGTAGCCCACACTCAAAGGAAATAAGAAAATTAAGAAAAACGCTCAAACTGACACACTTGATGAGTCTATTAGTACTGTTTAATTCAGAGACAAGTTATAAATATAAATGAAACATGTAGTACACATAATAAAACAGGAAACATCAAATACAGTGGATACCAATCTCCGTCCTATAATCCAAATGTTAATATGCTAGAAAGACATACATCAAGATCCTCTGTAACATTGTTCAAATCAGTGTAAGAATGTAGCTTAATAAAATGATACAATATAACAGTCACTGGCAACAGGTTAGGATCCACTGACCAGTCTAAGGAGTAAAAATAATCCTCCTAAAAGCGGTTTAAAGTGAAAAAAGGCTCCTTGTGATCTAAAGTAAACGTTTATTACTGCTAAATCTACGTATCGAAAGATAATAATAAACAGTAAGCCGGTACTGGACCTGGAAAACAGGTCCAGGTGAAACAACCTAAGAGTGGTTGGTCTCCCAGAATCGCTAAAAGGCCCTGCACTACACCATTTTCTGCGGAATACCTTAACTGAAATTCTAAAAACTCAAGATGTCTGTTCTGATTTTGTGATAGAAAGGGCTCATAAAACTGGTCCTGCTAGGATGCAATCACTCCAGACCACGTGTGTTTTTGTTCCGTTGTTTGAACTTTCTCCATAAAGAAGCGATATGGTCTGTATCTCGTGGAATCAAGGATCTTTTGTGGAACAATTCAAAGTTATTTATATTTCAAGACTGTTCTCAAGAACTCACAAGGGCTCGCAAGACTATTCTCAAGAACTCACAAGGGCTCGCAAGACGCAGAGGCATACGTGGAGGAGGTTATCCAGGCTGTTTCTGAAGAACACAGAACAGAGAATGATACTTGAAAATACGTGATTATATGTTTTGATATCCTTCCTACTTTCTTTTTATATATTTATACTTATGTCACGATTTATATCTGCATTTTACTTCATTAATGACATATACTTGAAAATGTGTGACTATATGTTTTGATATTTTCCTACTTGTTTTTTACTGATGTCAATATGTATATCAGCAGTCTATTTCATTAATGACATTGGTATCTTAATAACTTCTTGCTCTCAGTACGTTTTATTCTAATATCTGATATGTCTACGAATCGTTTGTTACTATCTATATTATATTTTGGGACTATTTTCTGGTCCGATTCTTGCAAAAAATATTTTTGAGGCCTCTACATAGCAGTGGGTTTTCTACTGCATATGATGCTCAGGTCCTTAGTTTCCAAGTTAATTATTTTTCTGATCACAACATACTGTGTTTGTTAATTTAGCTATGATAATGCAGCAATTTTATTTTATTTTATTAATATGGCGGAGTTGGTTTGGAGCTCTCTCACTCCACATATTCTTGCAATGTACTTCAGCAGTACTGAGAAGTCCATTGTTTTACTATATTCCCCAGACCCGTTTGGGGTTCTTAGGAGCTACTTATTTTGTTTTATTGTATGTCTTTGTTTGTGCTGTCTATGTCTTAATGTTTGTTTTCCCTTCCTTCTGTTCTCTCCTTCCCCTGATCTCTCTCATTTTTGTTTTTTGGTATTAGAAAAGTATTTTATGTCTTTATATATTTCTCTGATCACTGTGATTGATGAATCGATCTTAATATCTGTGTGCTGGATAAAAGATTATGGGTACACTTAAGATAGGTATAATAAAATGGTGATGACGCGCTGTTAATCAAGCAGCTGGTAAAAGGGATAGTCAGTCCCTGAATATGGTCACAGGATAAAAATATATAGAAACCAGCGATACAATGTTGCGACATTGTATCATTGATGTAACCACAAGATTAACATCAATTAATCTTGCGGCTACGATGTAGAGGTTCCCACAATAGACGTTTATGGGGATTTCTCACCATAGACGTCTATGGGACACACAGGCTGGCAGCATGCAGCTAATCAGGGAGCTGCTCCGACGGAGATGCTCCATGATTGGCTGGCGGCCCCTTCACTGACGGGGCACACATGTGCCCCGGTCATTTACGCGGAGCAAAGGTATGTGTACACACATACCTTTGCTCGGTCCGTATGGTTCGGTTTTTTTGCGTTTTTTTATTTTAACCCCTGGATTGCCTACTTGCAGAAGAGGAGGTGATCGACGCATAGGAGAGGTGAGTATGGATTTTTTTTTCAGGTACACCCCTATGGATTACTTCGGATACTAGGTGAGTATGTGTGAGTGTGAGTGTGCATGTATGTTTTATTAAAATTATACTTTCACTGTGTAAGTTTGTTTATTTACGTATTTCTTTAGTTGTGAAACTACAAGTGCCAGCGGGCCCGTAATGCCCCGCATGCTGGTATTTGTGGTTCTCCAAATACCAGCATGCAGGGGAGGCTTGCTGGTACTTGTGGTTCTACAAATAAAGATAATATGGTAAATTTAATTTTACACTTTACACTATCAACCCGGCACCCACCACCCTAGGGTGCCGGGGATAGCCCCGGGCTATCAGTCTAGGCCTGGGGTGCCCTGGAGAGGGGTACCCCTTTATTGGGGGGGTACCCAACTCCCCAGGGATCCCCGGCCTGGACTGACTAGCAGTCAGGGATAATGCTTTGGCCGGGGAAACCGGTGAAAGGTTTTCCCTGGCTGTGGCATTATCCCCCTGCTAGAAAGAGTTTGGTGCTGGTTCTGGAATTTTCAGGGGACCCCTACTCGTTTTGTCCCCTGATTTTCCAGAACCAGCTCAACA
The DNA here is from genome assembly GCA_031769625.1 of Taudactylus pleione. Classification (NCBI taxonomy): domain Eukaryota; kingdom Metazoa; phylum Chordata; class Amphibia; order Anura; family Myobatrachidae; genus Taudactylus; species Taudactylus pleione. The sequence continues at coordinate 1,627,525 of JAUIMM010000759.1, read as the reverse complement.
AAGCCTTGTGCTGGTTCTTAATATACAGGGGCCCCCTACACATTTTGGCCCCTGTATTTTTAGAACCAGAACAGGCTTTATAAAGCCCGGGGCTGGTTATGCTTTTGGGGAGGGGGTGCACATTTTGTTTTTTTTAACACACACAGAAGCCATCACGGATCACACTGATCTGTGATGGCTTCTCTAAAACTCGCACCTTTTAATGCTACTCGCATTAAAAGGTGTCAGTTTACATAGTCCTAAACTCGCCTGCACTCGCAAATGCAGTAGCCTCGAGCTGAAAAGTTCGCAGGCTATTGAATTTGCGAGTTTCAGTACAAACTCGCACTTTTTAAAAGTGCGAGAAAGTGCGAGTTTGTACTGTTACTAAAACTGACTACCTATTACATTTGGCCCTTAGTATCCAGATTTGCAATAATAAGCATGCATGTATAAAAACACATATAAAATACAAAACTCTGCACAAAATGGGTAGTGCAATGGAACTCCCAAAAAGGCTCCACCTGGAGATTAGTACCCCCTTCTATGTGTCCAAAGGATAATATTAGCAGCAAAAAGTTTTACCAGTCAGTGGCCATGCAGTAGATTCTCAAGATTTCCTTTAGCATCCAATGTGCTGTGTCAAAGGTAAATGAGATGTGATCCACATAAGGTCTTTAATGCTGCAGTCCTAAAAATCCTGTCCAAGGAGTTGGTAACGGTCCAAAGTAAATCCAGTGGGTTTTTGGAGTGTGAAGAATGAGCCCCTCAATGTGTTTCGCTGGAGTATGGTCCCCCAGCATCCTCAGGAGTATAGGCATGAGTATCTAAGTCCACAGTCCTTCTTAAATACCCATTTGTCAATTAAAAATCACAATCACATGTATTCAATCATTACATAAAAAAGAAAAAGAAAAAAACGTCCATCAAATCTATTATACATTGTATGTAGGCAATCCTATTTGTTCCCAAGTGTTAAAACATAAATTTAATAGCATATGCTAATCCATTGAAGTGAACTTACATAGTTAAATTACGCTGCATAATCAGCTCCTGCACTCACGCAGTTCCGATCATGTGACTGATCCAGTGACATGATTTAATTTCCATTAGCAGAATAGCAGAGCACATGGATTCTCCCATCTGGTAAGATCACGTGACTAAGTTCGCGCCAATCATATTGAAGGTATGGCACAAGACTCAGTCTTCTGTGTCTGTTTACGTTTTTGTAATACGGTGAGACAATTATCAGTGTTCCATGTTATTTTAACACAGTAGCTTCCCAGTAGACTACATATACCGAGTCTATTTCGCTACTAGTATCACAGAACACGGATCATTGTATTTAAAGTAATAACTGTTGTAATTTCCAAAGCTGTTATCTCCGAAAGCACTGAAGCTCTAAATTATTATAGTGTGTCTCAACATTGCAGTAAATAGATAAACAATCTAACATAGTCTCATAGATAAAACCGATCATATGCACATCTCTGAATAAACCAGAAATGGTTTTAAATATGGATAAAAGAAAAAACACTAATATTAAGTTTTACATGCTCAAACTTTTAACTTGGAAAATCCGAGATATATATTAATGGCAACTCACATATTTCAAGCGATCCCTGGTTCATAGTCTCAGAATGTTTGTTAGAAAAAGGTTATAGAGTACTTAAGGAATAGGCTCATAGAAGTTTTAACAGATGACCGAATTGACTTCTATAGATTCATTTAAACCATCTGGATGTAGTGAATTAAACTGCGACATCCAATAAACTTCCCTACTACACAAGATATTAAACCTATTGCCACCCCTTGAAGTGGGAGAAATGAGTTCCAGTCCCATAATTCTAAAACATGTAGGATCGCTGTTGTGTTTCGTAGAGAAGTGACGTGGAACACTATGAAGAATGTTTTTGTTAATGATATTTCTCTGGTGCTCCATAAATCGGGTTCTGAGTGTTCTTATTGTGTGGCCTACATAAAACAAACCGCAATCACAAGACAATAGATAAACTACATATTTCGAGTCACAGTTAATAAATGAATTCAAAGAAAATGTTACTTCCTTCCCAGGTATAGAAATTTCTGTGGTCTGCCTAGCCATGTGGGAACACATGGTGCATTTAGGTTTTCCACATTTGAAAAATCCAGTGGGTTTTGGAGGTAACCAGTTGGTATTTGTTAGGTTTTTACTGTTTCTATTGATTTTAAGATGACTTGATGCTAAGATTGTTTTTAGACTTATTTTTATGGAGTGACTATTGGCTTAGATGGTATAACATCTCATTGTATGTTGTCCTGTCTCAGAATTCTAGTTTTGTGAGATAATGTGTCTAATTTCCCTTGAGCTATTATTGTATTTGCATACAAAAGCCAAAGCTCTATTGTTCCCTTGTTCTATACTGTCTTCAGGGATAGTTTTAGGATGAAGAAAATCCATACGATCCAAATTCAAAACCTCAGTGTAGGCTTCCTCTAGTATGTTGTCTGGATAACCCCTTTGTCTAAAAGTCTCCACCTTCTCTCTAGCTTGTGTAGAGAAAGTGTCAACTTTGGTACAGTTACGTCGAAGTCGCATCAGTTGGCCCTTTGGTATGTTCCATTTCCACTGAGCAAAATTGGCGCTCCTATAGTGCAAATATGCGTTGGTATTGACTGGTTTCATAAAATTGGAGGTGATAATACGGTTCCCTTGAGCCTCTAGGCTCACATCCAAAAAGTCAACTCTACCAGAATTATAAGAAAAAGTAAATTGAAGATTGTAAGAGTTAGTGTTCAAAGAAGTGGCAGACAAAAGATTCCCATCCCAAATAATAAAAAGATCATCTATATAATGGGCCATAGAAGACCAGGTTCACAGCCCGCCACCCCACACATGGGCATCCTCAAAGTCACCCTGGTATAGATTAGCGTAACTGGGCGCAAACCTGGTCTCCATGGCCGTTCCCATCACCTGTAAATAAGTGTTGAGAAAAAGAAAATAATTGTGTTTAAGAATGAAAGTCATGCATTGAAGAAGAAAATCTCTGTGTTCCACCTCGAGGTCATTATCTTTAGTGAGTCTCCTGGCTATAACATCCACACCTTTGTCATGTGGGATGTGGGCGTATAGTGCAGTGACATCAAGGATTAGAAAGGCAAATGATGGTTTCCACTCTATAGATTGGATGAAATTAAGAAAATTAGTGATATCTCCAGGGTGTGACCTCAGGGTGTTAACACGAGACCTTTACTCAACAGGGACAGTTGGGACTCATCTAGTTCTTTAGAGGAAATGTTGAAGACATTCTTAGTATTAGAATAATTTAAAGGTTCCTTGCATTTTTCTTTGTTCTTTTTTCCCCCTCGTCTACCTCTAGGCTTGAACCTCTCCATCTTTTTGGGGTCCCCCCTGGGGAATCCTAGTCATTGATTTGGATTTTCCCTGTATGTTTTTAAGATAGGTTCCTAGAATGTAGGGGGTATTCACTGCCTTATTAAAAGGAAAAAATTACTATTATATTTAACAAAACTTCACTTAGATGTTGTTTTCTTGCAGGAGACACACCTCCTTCCTCCAGAAATTCTTAAACTAAATACCTTGGGATGGTCTGTATTAGCTTCAGTTCCTTTTACATCAAAAGCTAGGGGCGTCTTGATTTTGACTAGGAGACAGTTGCAGGTAGAACTAATGTCTACAGTGATTGAGGGTAGATACCTCATTGTAGGTCTCTTTATTGATCAATCAAGAACTATTATATGTACAGTATATGCGCCTAATTCATATACTAAGCCTTTTTCCAAAAACTACTTACGCAATTGTATCCTTTTATGTCTTTTCCCCTTATAGTGGGGGGTGATTTTAATTTACTTATTTCCCGATATATGGAAACTAATACTAGATTCCGAATCCCTAGACTTGGCCTTCCCCATTTTGTGGATCAGCTTAAACTTACTGATGCATGGAGAGCACACCATTCCCTAGACAAGGAATATACATGTTTGTCTGCTGCGCATGGTACGCTATCAAGAATAGATTATATTTTTGTGGCAGATGTCCTGTTTCCCAGTGTTCTGCAGATGGAATTGATCCAATGTGCCTCTCAGATCACGCACTGATTTGGGTTTTGGTTTCCACCATGATAGATAGAGGTCCATTTAAACAGTGGAGATTCCCATTGCAACTTGCATCATCAACTAAGTTTAGAGATAAGGTTGAGTCATTTTGGGAGGAGTTCCGACTTGATAATATACAGCATGCACAAGATGATCCATTAACATTTTGGCAAACTTCTAAGGCAGTGATTAGAGGTCGCATAATAGATTATATGTCCCAAAGGCGTCGAGAGCTTCTTGCACTTTACAAATAGTCCCAGGCATCCCTGACGGAGTCTTATGAATTATTTAAAACCTCTCCCTCTTCTGTTACAAAACAACAGTATGCAGAAGCCAAATTGCATTTCGATGAATTATTGTCAAAACAGGGAGACAGGCTCACATTTCAAGGTTCATTCAGATTTTATAAATATGGTAATAAGGTGGGTAGATTGCTTTCCAATCTCCTGAAGGGATCGCAACCCTCCTCTAATATTAAACATGTTCGCAAACCAGATCAATCATTTACCTCTAATAGCAAGGATATTGCAGAGGTGTTTCGTATTTTTTATACTAATCTGTATACGCAGCCCCGGATAGACGCTTAAGCCAAATCCACATTTTGGTCAAATGTAACTCTACCTTGCTTAGATCCAGAGATGGTTAAAGATATTTATGCCCCTGTTTCCCAGGAAGACGTTCGTAGATGCATTCAAAAGATTAAACTTTTCAAGGCCCCAGGTCCTGATGGGTTCACTGGAGAGTACTATAGGCTTTTACTTCCTCGTATATGTGATACACTCACGGAAGCAATTAATTCTATTATTAATACTCACCACCTACCAATATATTTTAATGATGCCATTATTAAAGTTTTACCCAAACCTGATAGAGATCTAGAACTTCCTAACTTATATCGCCCTATTTCAATTCTAAATACTGATTATAAGATAATGACAAAAATTTTGGCCAATAGAATTAAATTGATTCTCCCAAAAATTATTAGTACAGATCAGACGGACTTCATCTGGGGGCGACATTCTGTTTGCAACATTCGAAAGGTGCTTGCATCGATGCAGTTGGTTTCTTCCTCTGACTCCTCGCAACCACAATATATCTTATACCTAGATGGCGAAAAGGCTTTTGACCTTGTTTCTTGGGATCATTTATATGAATCAATGCAACGGTTTGGATTTCCAGAAGGGTTTATTGTACTGCTTCAGACACTTTATACCTCTCCTTCTTTACAAATAGCTTGCAACAGATATCTATACGATCCAGTTCTATAACAAAAGGGCACACCTCAGGGATGCCCACTCTCACCTTTACTCTTTGCGATTGCAATTGAACCATTGGCCATTGCTCTTCGGAATTTAACTGCCTTTAGTGGGATCAATGTTAATTGCATTTAATTAAAACTAACTTTGTTTTACTTTTTATTTCTAACTATTCCTGTCATTTTTAAGATTATAACTGCAACTGGATCATTTTCAGGATTTAAGGTTAATAGGGCTAAGTCGGAGCTCCTCCCATTGGTTTGAAAACTGGTTTAACCAGAAGTGCTAGCAGTTTCTTCTCAGTTTCAAAAAGCATCTTCGAAATTGATATATTTTAGCATTTTTATAACAGCCAAGTTGCAAGATTTATGTCACAGGCGAAGGGGATTGAGGCTGTGTTCCCGGGTTGGGTCTTGGATCTGTTTGGTTAGAGTCGGGTGCTCTCTGGAAAAGACTGGGTCTGATGAAGTTCCTGTGCATGAAGGAACAAATAGACAGGAGGATCCTACGAGTGGAACTTGAGGGACGACTGGTACTCCAGTTAGGACCGGGAAGTACTGAACTCCAGGTATAATGGAGGACGGCTGGTATTCCGGCTAGGACCAGAGAGTAACTGGACTCCAGGTATAATGGAGGACGGCTGGAACTCTGGTTTGGGCCGGAGGGTAACTGGACTTCAGGTATAATAGAGGACGGCTGTTATTCCGGCTAGGACCGGAGAGTAGCTGGACTCCAGGTATAATGGAGGACAGCTGGATACACACAGCAATGTAGTACTTGAAAAGTCAGCTGGAATGCTATATGGAGCACAGTAAGGGAGCTCACTAGACTAGGCTAAGAGTCCTGTTGCACTGGCAACTAGTTACTGCAAAAGAAATCCTTTTATTGAGGTTGCTGGATGCTGATTGGTGTAGGCGGAGTCACGTGGGCAAATCCAACATGTCTGCGCCCATGACCGGAGTGCTGCAGTCTAACCCCACAGACGCCGGAGCCGGAGCAGACTGTGGGTGCAGGAGAGATGATTCTGACAGAGCCAGCCGGAGAGGAGGGAGCTGCTGCCGCACTATGTAAGTGCCAAAGACGCCGTGGGTGAGTGCCCACAAAGGTGAGTAATGGGGTCTGGTTCTGGGGTCTCTGCGGGGACGTGTGACAATTTATATACAGCAAATTACACTGATACTATACGGAAAATCTCATCCTGTTTGCAAACGTGGAGTTCTCTCCTGTTATCTTTGTTAGGCCGTGTTGCAGTTATCAAAAGTATTATATTTCCCAAAATATCATATATTATTCAACTGATACCCATAAATATGTCACAGTCAGATATTGCAGCATGAAATAAAATTATCTCTACCTTTTTATGGCTTGTTAAAATGTAATTACAAAGAAAGGATGGAGGATTAGCTGTTCCAGATGTACCGCGCAATACATTTCCGGTATATATCAGACTGGCTTCTTCTTATATCAATCTGGCTGTTGAATTGTCATTATTTTCCCTCTATGCACCTGGTGCAGTCCTGCATTCTCCTAGAAGTTCTCTTCCCTCGCTAGTTATGCAAAATATTTTATTCAGACACATATTTGTCGTGGTGGGTCATTAATAAATCTTTGCACAGAAATCCATTGTCGTCTCCTTACATTACTTTTTGTGGAAACCCCGGCTTTCAACCAGCACTGGAAAACTTGAATTTTCTAGCCTGGCAGACTAGGGGTATTATGAAAATCAAGGATGTCTTTGATCCGGAGGGTGGTCTGCTCTCCTTTCAGGATTTGGTTATCAAATATGGTGTGGATAACAAACAGTTCTACATGTATTTACTACTTCGACATTATGTACAATCATTACCTCAGGCTTATGTACTATTACTACTGCAATTTGTCTACTCCCTTCCCTATAAAACTCGATTATTATATTGGGATTTGATCCCCTCTGATTTAGAAAAAAATTGGAAAGCAACCATATCTAAATGGTCTTCTGACTGTACAATTGTTACTATTCCCTCTGATATTTTATCTTGGTTGGAACTTACCCTTCGATATTTGCGTTCTGCTCAACTGCAGGAAGTCCATATCCGTACTATTCAAAGGGCATACATATCACAGGGACAATGCAAACATATGGTTGTAGAGGAGACAGGTCATTACCCTGAATGTTGTGCTCCTGATGCTTTATTCTTTCACAATTTTTGGTTTTGTTCAAAAATACAAACATTTTGGAACAAAATAATTGTTTTTATGCATGAAACTTTCAGACTCAGTTGCGATTAGATCCAGTTGCTTTTTTGTGTGCTAATTTCTCGTTGCGGGAGATGGAATCTTCCTATAAACAACTTATACAGTTCCTCTAATCACTGTTATTGTAACTTAATAAGTGGCTAGAGCGTTCCCCCCCACAACTGGAACATGTAATTATAGCCCTTATGCGTACGCTTTACTTGGAGCGACAATGTTCTCTACCTGATATTGAATCTGGAGTGTTGTGCCTTTATAAAAAATGGGAGCCTTATATTGAAACCCTTGATCCCTCTTCTCAGGAACAAATTCTAAAGCTTTTCAAATCTACTAATTGGTATCTATATCAAAGACTACAGTGATAGGTTGATAGTATTTATGGAAAAAAATCTTTAGACATTTTTCTTTTCTAAATTACCCTATGTCCCTCTTTCCCAATGTATCTCCCCTGTCCCCCCAAAGCTTTTGTTTATCTTTCCTATATGTATTTTTGTGTTTTATCTGTTTATATGCTATTGCAAAATTGAATAAATGGGGAGAAATCTTTCCTTATATATAATATTTTCTGGATACCAATATTGGGAACACTGGCTGTTCTTAGACATCTACACTATGTGTATATGATATATATCTAATGGATCCAGATGTTAGTAATTTCTTTTCTTGAATATAATAACAGTGCATCTAAAAAGTATATATTTCTCCACTTCCTATGTTGTTATATATTTTGTGATTTTGCATTTTTGCACTAAGGATGTATGCTTTTATTCCACTATGTCTTTTTTTAAAAATATAAAAAAAAAAACCCAGTAAGCCGGTTAATTGCATAGAAAGCCCAGTGCTATGCCCCGCACCCTTGGTGGCGGTAGGTGCGGGGTTCATGGTATGATAATATTGTTATTTACAGGCTGCCTACAGGTCCCAGCAAGCCGGTCCAAGCATTGTGGAACTTGGAGAACTATAAGTGCCTAAATGCCCGGACATTAAGGACCTGCTGGCACCTGTAGTCTACTTGTAAAGAAAATATTAAAATAAATACAAGACAGTTTTTAATAAACATTTATTATATGGTGTCTTCACCTGGGGGACGGCAGCCTTTAAGCTCTTTTGCATGGCCGTCGCCTCTCCAGGGCTCATGGCGTCTTCTATCTTCGGGCGCTCTTGCATGCTCCTACCCCACCATCGGACTGTCAGCCTCTGCCTCGTGCTGACGTATATAAGCCAGCCAGAGGGGGAGGGGCGATGATGTGGTGAGCTGTAATTGGCGCGCGGTGGCTATCTTGAGTTTCAAAAATGAGGTCCCAAGTTTTAAATTGGAACCTCTGCATAATGGCTGGCAGGGACTGGATCCTCTTGGATCCAGGCTTGCCACCATGCCTGCTATCTTCGCCGGGTCCCGCCGCCACTAACGCCCACACCTGTGCCGTGTCCCCACCACATATGCCCATTACCAACCTAGTGATGGATCCACTGTCCATCCACATCTGCCTGACTGATAGGGGCGTGCTTTCATGTGGGCTGAAAGCACATCCCTGTCAATGAGGCACTTCTATAGGTGCCGCTTTGCCCTTTATTTTAAATGGGCTTTTACAGCCTGTGGCATGGCCCTACCCCTTGCTTCCCCTGCTTTTCTATTGTCCATGAGAGGCAGTGCTCTCGCTGACTCCTGACTGATTTCAACTAGAGATAGAATAATGCAAAGCAGATATTTATGACACAGAATCTGTGTTATAAATATCTTCTTTTGTATTATTTATTTGTAATCATTATGACAGGGGAGGCTCTGCCTCCCCTGTCTGCACTGTTATAAAGACATCATTAACCACCTAACTGGCAAATCATTTTTCCAAAAATGTCCCCAAATGGTTGATTATTATCAGATTATGTCAATAATAGCTCTGTAACCAGATTCAGTTTAATTTCTATTAACAATTATGCAGATTTGTTAATAAAATTATACTGAATAAGGATTAAATAGCTGTTATTTCCATAGTTTGATCATTTAAAAAATAAAAACTTTTGGTTACTTTTATTTTTTACAAAATAGTTTAACACAGTTAAAAAAAACTTTACGATAGAAGGGGGTGCACTCAGTGTTGGGTTCCCCTGCCATCACATTAATCACCCCTAAACTAGTCAGCCCAGAGCTGGAATTCCCCGGAAAGGAATCCCAAAAAATTTAAATTGGGTCCCCCCTCCAAAGCAACAACCAGCAGAGAGATAGAAGGGTGCTGGCTGGGGCTAGAGAGACACTGCAGGGCTGGAGAGACAGTAGGGTGCTGACTGGGGCTAGGAAGACACTGCAGGGCTGGAGAGACAGTAGGGTGCTGACTGGGGCTAGGAAGACACTGCAGGGCTGGAGAGACAGTAGGGTGCTGACTGGGGCTAGGAAGACACTGCAGGGCTGGAGAGACAGTAGGGTGCTGACTGGGGCTAGGAAGACACTGCAGGGCTGGAGAGACAGTAGGGTGCTGGCTGCAACAGGACAGACAGAAGGGTGGCCATAGGGACACACTGTAGTTTCAAAAAACCACTATTTGTTTAAAGGTTTAATTTAATGAGGGTGGTTAGGGGCCTGCCATAAAAGTCTACCTTGACATGGTGGCAGGTTTGATTTTTTGGGGGGCAAAATATCTGACTAAAAATATTTTGTGTTAGGATAAGGTAGCAGGGAGGGGGCTGTCTATTTTGTCCGTCTTGGGCCCCATAATTTTGATGGCAGCCCTGTATTGCACTACAGATGGGTCCAGCTAGTTTGTTGCTCATAGCGCGGCATTCAGGCTTCTGAGTCACGCCTTGTAAAGTTGCGTGATGGCTTTAATGTGGCACCCTGTGACGTTCTACAATGGAAGACAATCCGAGTACTACACTGATGATATTTGAACTACTGAATACCATGCTGTAGAAGTGGATGGAGATCCCTGACAAGGACACTACTGCAGTGTACAGTATTTGCATGTTGTATGTTTGCACAACCAATCTTTTTAAAAATATAGTAGAAGCTCATTGAATGGGACGCAAATCAGTACACATACACTACTGAACAGTAGTGCAATTACCGTGGTGTTATGGAGGTATAACCGATACATTAATGAGATGCTACTGAAAATCTGTCAGCTTACAGCTGTGCAAAGTAACCCTTATGGCCTAGTGCAGTGGTTCCCAAACTGTGCGCCGTGGCACCCTGGGGTGCCTCGGGACACTTGCAGAGGTGTCTCAGGTTGGTGGGCCAGCACCAAATCAAATTATTTATGGTCAATGTAATGTAAATGTGTGGACAAACAAACCTGCCCACCACCACATAACTGAACATAAGGATGACAGGTAAGCACAATTTACTTCACTACACTACATTTCTGAATTTCTTAATAACAAACTTTTGGCTTAGGGGTGCCATGTAAACAGTGCTGATACTCTAGGGTGTCGTAATTCAATAACGTTTGGGAACCACTGGCCTAGTGGTTAGAGTGATTGTTTTACATACCAGTGGTCTAGGCTTCAAATCCCACCATAGATTGATATTATTTCATAATCCTGATTATCTTAGATTCATTCCTCTATATATTTTTTTATACAGTACAGTTGCGGGATGGGTCCATCCACACTTGTCAGTTTTCAGACGCACCCACGGGTGTTGGGGTTCAGGGACTCAAAAGCAACCTCAGTTTTACAAGATCACTGGCATCATAGTGAAAGGCAGGTATATTTGCCCTAGATTCCTGACCTATGTCTTTTGAAACCTCAGGAAGGTGTTTGTGTTAGGAGTTTTATGGGTTATTAGCTTCACAGGAGGCTAATTAGGGTTTTCAGCTGTGTGGCTGTTTTTTAGTGCTGTGAGGCTGATCATTACAGAGAGACATTGCCTGGGGAAAGGACAGACTTGCGTGTCTCTGTGTGAGAATCACGTTGATGAAAGCAGGTAAATTAAACCTGAAAAACCTGTCTAATACTTTGTTTATTAGTGAGCTAGGATCATTTCTGTATAGTTAGTGCCAGATGGAAAGGTGTTTATTTCTGTTTATTTTGTTTGTTTGCCTAATAAAACTGGCGGAGACTAGTTGCACCAGAGCAGTGGACTTTGTGTGATTTCTCAGCTGCTGTGCAGTGCCATCTACCCCAGGAGACGGTACCAGTTCCCCGACCTTGCTACAATAAGCCCACATGAATTCCTGTTGAATAATGTTGTGGTACTGCATTGAAGGCACTACATTGCTCCACAACTCCTCCCACCCTGCAGTGACTCACACCCATACAGTAATGGGGTGCAGGCACACGTGTCAGGTTTCAGACATACCCACAGTGTGTTGGGGTTCATTGCTGAGAAGCACGCACAGCTTGCAATGAGATGGGATTAATTAATGTTCACTAATGGTAGGGTACTGTGTTTACATGTACTAGTTTAATATTTCGAAAGGCAGACACATTTTTATTATTATTATTATTATTATTATTATGCTGTAACCACTAGGCCATAAGGGTTTTCACAAACTTTGCCTGTACTGTAAGATGTATCTAGTGAATCCTGGTGGGGGAAATGCAGAACAAGCCCTGAAGTTACATGGTAATAATAATAATGATAATAATAATAAAAATATGTCTTCCTTTCAAAATATTATTCTAGTACATGTAAGCACATAACCCCACCATTAGTGAACAGGAATTCATCCCGTCTCATTGAAAGCTGTGCGTGCATCTGAGCACTGTCTGAGCCTCTGAACCCCAACAAGCGTCTGAAACCTGAGACAAGCGACTGGACCCAATAACTGTATGGGGGTGTGTCATTGCAGTGTGGAGGGGGAGTTGTGGAGCAATGTAGTGCCTTCAATATAGTACCCCACCATTAGTGAATAGGAGTTCATCTCATCTTATTGAAAGCTGTGGGTGCGACTCTGAACCCCAATAATACTAGTCAACATGAATTCATCTAGCGCTATTGAAAGCTACTGTATCGAGCATGTCCATAGCGTCCAAGCTAAATTTCTGTGACCTTGCATAGACATGAAGGGTGAACTTAAACTTTAAATAATAAATAATGTACTGTATGCATGGTAGATAAAATAATATGGATTCAAATAATAATTATTATTATTATCATTTATTTATATGGCGCCACAAGTGTTCCACATCGCCTTACAAAATACATAAACAAATTGTAGACAAGTGACTTACAGAACAATACAATACAGGACATGGATAATATATATTGCTACATTAGCGACCATGTCACCCAGATAAGCAACCAAGTGTTAGGTGCCCTAGTGGTGAGTAAGAAGTAAATGACACTATAGTAAGGAGAAGCACAAGAGGATAGATGACCCTGCTTGTGAGAGCTTACATTCTAAAAAGGTGGGGGAAGACAAACTGGGTTGATACAGATGGGGTAGATGGGGAGGAAGAAGCATGTAGCAGGGAGTTAGAATGATAGCTGGAAGGCTTTGATGAAGTAGTGGGTCTTGAGAGCCAGTTTGAAGGATTGCAAACATGTGGAGAGTCTGATGGGAAGTGGGAGAGAGTTCCAGAGGTGGGGAGCAGTGCAGGCAAAATCTTGGAGGCGGGAGTGGGAGGAAGTAATCAGCTGGCATGAAAGGTGGCGTGCATTAGTTGAACAAAGAGGGCGGAGAGGAGCGTGAAGGGAGATGAGATCAGAGATGTATATGGGAGAAGATTGGGTGAGGGCTTTGTGAGCGAGCGTGAGAACCTTAAATTGGGTTCTAAAAGGGAAGGGGAGCCAGTGGAGGGCTTGTAGGAGAGGGGAGGCAGATGTAGAGCATTTGGAGAGGAAGATAAGCCGTGCAGCAGCATTAAGGATAGACTGGAGAGGAGAGAGATGGGATTTGGGGAGGCCAGATAGGATGAGGTTACAATAGTCCAATCTGGAGATGACCAGTGAGTGTATAAGTGTTTTAGTAGCATCCTGGGTGAGATAGGGTCTGATCTTAGAAATATGTTTGAGATGGAAATGACAAGACTGTGAAAGGTTCTGAATATGTGGTTTGAAGGAGAGGGATGAGTCCAGGATAACTCCAAGACAGCGCACCTTAGGACTAGATGAGATAGGTATTCCATCAATTGATAAAGAAATAGTGGGAAGTGAGGTGATGTGGGAGGGTGGGAAGACGATTAGCTCTGTCTTAGACATATTAAGTTTAAGAAATCGCTGGGACATCCAGGAAGAGATAGCAGAGAGACAGTTGGCAATACGAGTCAGAAGAGAGGGGGAGAGATTAGGGGAGGAAAGGTAGATTTGAGTATCATCAGCATAGAGATGATAATGGAGGTCAAAAGAGCTGATGAGTTCACCTAGAGAGGAAGTATAGAGGGAGAATAGGAGAGGACCAAGAACAGAATTAAATAACTCAATCCCCCTTAACATTATTCAAACCCCAGGTGAAGGTTATGTGAAGCATATACCTTAACCACTAAGCCACGGACACTATACATTAAAGTTAAACTTGGCAGTGCAGTGTGAAACTTACAGAAAAAAATTCAGTACAGTTTATTGTAGATAAAATTATATTCATAGATATTGATTATAAAATCACATTGATCAATGCCCATGGCTGTTTTGCACCAGACGCAGACTTTTATCTTATTACTGCATACAGTAGTTGCGTGGGGTTGATACTGCAGTGTCCGTTTTCAGTGAGACTAAAAATCCCAGCCTGTCTCAGAATCTCGTACAATACATACTGTGCTGTAGTTTATGACCAGACAGTAATTGGCGGCTGAACTACAAATATTGTATAAAGAAAATATATATTTTTTAAAAGTACAGGACTCACACACATACTGTACTGTACAGTAATGATTTTATTTTTTTATTACACATTCTCATACAGCTCTGATTCCATGATGAAAACGCTGTACTATAGCATACCGAATCACGGATTCTGTCAGCCAATCATCGGGAAGTGATACAGAAAATGCATTGGCTATCTTACGCATGCACAGTGTAGTTTAGGAAATGCGACACCTGGTGGACAAAACATTGTATCACACTCAATTACTTTTTCCAGCGACACGGTACATTCAGTTACGATGAATGGCGCGACTTAAGGTGTACCGTATGGTGCGAGATGCATGGCGCGCTATATGGCGCATGGAGCAACAAACTAGCAGGGCCCATCTGAACCACACGCAGCAGCATTTGTATCCTGCAGTGATGGCACTAATTTTTTGAATGCATTGTTTGCTGTATATAGGGCTCATCCTTGTTTATGTAAGTGCAAGGATGAGGCATATCTGAATCATGAAAAAAGGACATCAGCATATAATGCTCTTATCGAGGTGCAAGTCATATCGACCTGATGCCAGTCGTTCATGTCCAGCTCTGGATCACACCCCCACATGCTTGGCTTCCACTGGTGACAGGGTAAGATCCTGGCTTCCATTAATTCAAAGGCACACTCATCTGAAAGTGGACAGTACCCTTTATCAATGATGTTCCCACTTAGTAGTTATTCTTTGATGATCAACTGTGATCAAGAGCAGACTGGGCTGATGGAAAGAGGGGCATATTCCTCCCAGGCCGGTCCCATATTGGACTGCTTTGATCTTATCCAGCTGGGCCATCAATTTTAAGAGCATATTCAATTAGACGCGAAAAGTCTGAAAGGTTTTGCCTGCCGTACTTTTCGCCGACTTCGCATGTTTTGGACGCAAAAACTTTTTGGTGCGCAACCCCGCTATTTACCCTATTCAATTCCAAAGGAAAGAAAACTGAACCCGGCGAAACTCAAACAGGGAAAAAGTGCTGTCAGATTTGGGGAAATCAGCCTGACACCCCCCAAAAGAAGCACTAACATTGGGGATCATTGTAGATGCCCCCGAATAGCCCTACTGAAGCTATCTGGGGTACTTAAATGCTGTCAATAGCTGCTAATTAGCATCTTTGCAGAATGGTGAAGAATAGCATATAGCTGGGGTTTTTTGAGAAAATAACTAGTCCCAGCAAATTTGGGGTACATGAACATTTAAAATTTGCAAAAGTGAACTTTTAAAAAACGTTAAAACGCACCTTCAACAGGCACCTGCAAGACCCCCCAAAAGTCTACTTTGCTACTTTTTAAGTTTTTACTCCAACTTTGTACTTTTTCGCCCCCTTTTTCAAAGTCATTTTTGGGGTGTTTTTTTTTTTTAAGTTTTTTTTTACGCAGTTAACCTTTGGGGGGCTGTCCCAAGGGTGCAGAGTGGTTTCCCAACCTTTGCACCCCAAAATCGCAATTCTGCACTTTTTTCCGCCTGCTTTCATAGGCAAATCTTTTTTCGCCTATTCCATTGCATTGACTTTCTGCGTAAGTGAAAAGCCTTTGGAATTGAATACAGAGATAAGTTTTCATCTGGCGAAATGATGTCATCCGCGATACTTTTCCGCAGAAAATGGCTTTTCGCATCTAATTGAATATGCCGCTAAATTTAACAAGAAAGTTTCTAAATTTCTACAGGTATCACAATCAGGGCCTTCCTCCCTCACATGCCTGTATCACCCTCACTTATCTCATCATCTCCTCCCCACCGTTAACAACAAAACCAAACCTTTGGGTTCAGCTAGTGCTGCTTTTGTGGATATTATGACTGCTGATACAGCCATGTTTACATACTGTATCGTGTAGCCCATGTTATGCATTGCTTTGTACTGTAAGTATTTTCCACTTTTTTTCTTGTTTTGTTAGTTCTGTCTCTGCTTATGTACTTTGTAAGGATCTGCAGATCCCTTGTGGCACCATATAAATAAAGGATAATAAAAATAACTTGCTGGTGGGCTGGCTGGTTGGCGCACATTCTTTCCCCTCTAATATCATGGTGTGCTGCAATGCTGAGGAGTTTCCAGATCAGGTAGTGACTTTTCAGCAACCACTGTTGTGCTATGACTGAGCAAAATCACATAGTCACTCTAACAATCGGAGCACAGATATACCTCTTGCCCACATTGCCCAGGAAAGGAGGAAGCTGGAAGCTGCAGGAGGCAAATCAAGATTAGATTTTGTAGTTTTCACAATGGCATTGCTTGTTGGGCTACCATACTATTCTTATGGGTGTGTTATGAATTGTCAACGGTTATCATGCAGACAGTCATCAGGTCGACATGTGAATGTCGGCATGGCCAAACTGTTCACATTTATCATATCTCCATGGATGAAATGTCGACATGATGATTTGTCAATAAACTGTCCCTGGTGGTCTAGTGGTATTTTAACTTCTCCAACTTTTCCCTGCTGCTGCTGAAGAGTCTTCTTTTGGGTCCCAGAGGTCACATGCAGCGCACTTCCCTATTAGACCTCTGATGCTTGAGCACTCTGGTTAGTATTAAACCTATTATACCTAACCCTAATCTCTCCCTCTAGTGCCTAACCCTAACCCACCCTCCCCCTTCAGCCTAACCCTAAACCTCGACATCCTCGAAATGTCAACATTTCACATGGTGACAGTTTGGATGTTGACACTGAGAACCTGTCAACATTATTCATTTCAAGCGTTTGCCCATGTCGACATTGTGGTGTCAACATTATGAATGTCGAAATGGTTACTGTCAACCATCTTTTCTTACACATAGTTGAGTTGATGCACAGTTGGTAGCAAAGCATAAAAAAATAAACAATAGGAGCAAATTCGATAACTTTTTTTCATGCAAGGAAAATACTGGTCAGCTTTATACTTACATTGCAATTAAGAGTTGAGCTAGAGCACACGGCTCAAAAGGGTCAATCCAATTAGCCATGAAGGGTGCGAGTTTCCATTGCCATGGTGTTAAATGCCACAAACGGCACCTCATTTCGCCCCCCTCACTGCCTGCCCTGAGCCCGAATTCACACAATTTTGTGTGAGTTCAGGCTGCCATAAAGTGCGGTTGTTTGCGAGATGACTCGCACCCGCATGTTCATCACAGCTAATTGGATTGACCCCTAAATCTGTCAGCGCATCTTAAACTCCCATCATTAGTGGCTGTGAGGAATATCAGGGTATGTTTAATTTTGCAGATATGAGTTATTCTATTTTGCTTGGTCAGTCTTTATTCTACCTGTTTCCACAGACATAAATAGTAAAAACTTGACCTATAGGGGGTACTTGAGGATTTGAGTTAAACACCACTGCCCTAAGAAAATTAACATGATGAAAACCATAAAAATATCTCATCAAAATCTACAGACAAGTACATACTGTTACAGTATATTTCCTTATTCACCATCAGAGGTGTAACTAGGGTTAATGGCACCCAGGGAAAATAAAAAAAATGAAGCCCCTTGAAATCTCATACCATAGAGTCGATGCTCATGTTACTTGCATCCTTTTAGTGGTACTGTAGGTTAAGTGGCTTGCTCATGAGTTAGTAGCCCCAAGCATTTTTTGTGTTAATCCCTGAAGGAAAAACTGGAAATATTTGTAACACCAGGGTTTCGCGGCGTGGAGGTTTGCGGTCCTTTCCGGTGAGGGCGCTGTGGCGCGCTCCTTCTGTCGGGGGAGCTGGCATGTGGAGACTGGCATTGACTGTACGCAGAAGTCTAAAAAAAAAGGGATTTTAGGTGGAAAGCGCAGCACAAACACACATAGAATCAGAATAGTGTAATGGATCACTTTTAATATACAATGATACACAATAGTATGCTAATACTAAAAGATAAATGTCTGAAGTAGCATAGAAAACTACTAAAATAAATACATAGTATCACAATACCACTGGATACAATAATAAAAAAATAACGAATAGGTAGTAGATAAAATGACTAAATAGTCCCTCCTACATAAAAATAAGGTCACTGTAGAACCGTAATGTATGTACATAATGTTAATAGGCCACACTATAGATGAAACAATAGTGGCTCTGCTAGATGGATAAATCAGGACAAATGGTGGCTATAGTTAGCTGATGAAATGTCCACATATATTGCACATACCCGCAATGTTTTCTCAGGTAGACAGGTTTGTTCACTGCCGCAATAGATATATCCTCCGGCAGCACAGTAAAATCGCTGTTCCTACCAGCTGTAGAATGACCTTGCGGTCAGTGCTAGTACCCGTCCTCTCCTGTGGATGTGTCCGTGCCGCACCAGTGTGAGCCGTGTCCTCACAGCCGGAATATGCTGTGTAGTAAAAAGGCAATCCTACACCACGCGAAACGAGTGAGTCACGTCAGGGGTGTCAGCTATCCGGCAGTTCAAAATAGCAGGGCCGGTATATGTGACTCCACGGGACAGCAAGCAACAGCTCCAAAGATGTGGGGGTGCACAAGTAAAGCAATCGTGTTCCCTTTAACGCGTTGCACCGCTAACAGCGGCTTTATCAAAAAGGCAGGAAGGAAAAACTGGAAATATTTGTAACGACCAGGGTTCGCGGCATGGAGATTTGCGGTCAATACCGGTGAGGGCGCTGTGGCGCACTCCTTCTGTCTGGGGAGCTGGCATGTGGAGACTGGCATTGGCTGTACACAGAGGTCTGCCAGCATTGGACCATCCTGGCAAGCGTAAGTCTAGTGGCATCTCTGTGTCACAGGTGTCTGGGCGCCACCATGTTGTCTTTGGCCATGTGACATAGCAGGCCAATCATCTGTAAGTCACCTGCTCTCTGGCCTATCACGTTCCGCTACTGGGTACTTAAGGGTGTTTTGAGCTCCCTGTAGTTACCAGTGCAACGTGTTCACAGCGTAGCTGTGAGAGAGCATTCTCTACACTCCTGTAACCTAGGCTTGTGTTCTGGTGCTAGCCCTAGCTCCTTGTTGGTCTCTGGCTCCCTGCATAGCCTGCACCACTCTGCCTAGCCTTGCACACTGCTGAGATCAGTCCTGTGCCTTCCACCAGACTCACTCCTGCCTGAACCTGTCTCCCCAGTTAACCCACTCCTGCCTGAACCTGTCTCCTCAGTTCACGCATCACAGCATTTCTGGATCTCCATTTCAGCCAGCATCACTGGATATCCCCTTCAGCCACTATTCAGCAAACCAGGATTTCCACTTCACTCCCGCAGTTCATATGGATTCATCTCTGCCATTGATCTGGACATTTGTTACTCCCATTCACTGCAGCTCCCTTTAGCCACATATATCAGTTTGTTTATTACTGGACTTTAGTTTATCTTTATTCATATCTACAAACAGTCACATTAAACAACCCACCTTTCAGTTTAAACCTATGTCTGCTCCTGTTTCCACCCCGGGTCCACAACAAATACAGACTCTGACAATATTATTTACAAAGACATTTTGTGATCAAGGTCTACAATATAAAATATACATCACAATATTAGATGCCACTACTGTCTTTGTAAAATTTGTTCCACTGAGCATTAACAGACATCCTTGGGAGTGAAGCTGCAGGCAAACAGTAGTACTCTATATTGGAGTCTTTGTCTGAAATATATCAAGATATAGGCCCTGATGCTGTCCACTCGCAAGTGGGTCGATGGTCTGCACTGCGCATGCGCACGACGGAGGGAGCTCCGTCGTGCGCATGCGCGACGAGCGAAGGACTTTCCTTCGCTCGTAGTGTCTCATCAAAGGGGGCGTGCTGTCGATGTTGACTGACAGCACGCCCCCTTTGGTGGGCGTGCCTGCCAGACGGAGGCGTTCCCAAGGAAACGCCTACCGTCTGAAGCTGGCCCCACTGACATCACTAGTGATCACTCTGATAGAGCCAAAATCACTCCTGGCCTTGCGGTTGAAAAACTCAGCCGCAGGCTGTTGCTCGCAGTGGCGATGGTCAAGACCATCGCGACCATCATCCTGCACACTCGTATATGCTGTGGGTGGTGACCCACAGCTATACGAGCGTCCAGGACGACGCTCCATATTAATGGAGGTGGGCCCTGATTCAGAGCGAGCGCTCTGCTCAGAGCGTTCGGCTCTGAATCAGGGCCATAGTCATTTGTAATGTGTATGTTTCAGGTTAAAATCAGATGGTAATTGTTTTATACAGTAAATCTTGCTGCTGTGTAGATTTGTGAAACCAATATGACTGCTGCTATGTGGTTTTCCACTTTCCCTCGTTGAACCATGTGCTTATGACAATGGTACATAGTATTTTGAAGACTGGCTGCTTCTTCATAGTATTGTCAGGGTCGTCTGGCATAGCTGTGCCTGATGCCCTTTGTTGGGTGGTTTTGCGCCTGAGAAAGTTTTGCAGGATACAGCAAGCCAAGACGACCCAGTCAATTTTGTCCACATGCAGGTTTATGGAGGGGTGGAAAATGTGGAACTGGTCGCTAAGTATTAAAAAGGCATTCTCCACAATACGGCGTGCCCTGGAAAGCCTGTAATTGTAGATCAGCTTATCTCTGGTCAGGCCCCTTTGTGCATATGGCTCATGATATTCTCGTGTAATGCGCCATGAGAACGATACTGAAGTATCCCTTATGGTTATAATAGTAGGATCCATTGTTAGTAGGTGTGGTGATGCAGATATGTTTCCCATCGATGGCTCCCCCGCAGTTAGGGAAATTCCAACGCCTTTCAAATTCTTCAGCGATGGTTGTACACTCATCCACGGTTGTAGGAAACGAAAAAAATATGAAAATATTGGTTAAAACATAATTTTATTTGTTGATTTTTTTTCTTTACAGACTCCCACACAAGAACTGGATTTGGTGGGGACTGCTGACTTGAGTCTGATTGGAGAAAGTGAAGGGGAGGCATCACTGCCTCCATCTCCACCACCAACTGCTACCCAGAAAAGAAGACGTAGGCAGGGAAGAAAGCAGCCGCAGACCTCGCAGCCTTCAGACGACTTCTTGAAGCAGGCTGTAGAGGTCTTAAAAAGGGCCCCCAACCACTTTGATCACCTTACTATCCACATAAGTAGCTCCATGAGGCAGAATGACATGCAGCTTGAATTTGAGCATCTGCTGTATGATTTGGTGATCAGGGGGCGCAGAAATAATTTATCTCCCCACACCTACATAGCTGACCCTCATCCCTACTCACCTGCCCCTCCCACCTCTGTGATACCTCCGACCCAGTCACAACCTACTCCCCCACCCACTAACCTGTCTACCTCAGGCGAGGCTATTTATAGCGCCCTTTTGGAATCTGAGGAGAAGCTTCCTGGGTTTTAAAACCTTTAAAAGTTTTATTTTATGTTGTTATACAATTATCAACAAGTTTTAGCTTTCCCAATAGCTACTCTATGGTATATGGTGGTGACGACGCTGATTGGACATGGTCACTAAACACATGGAGTAAGGGCAGATTGTTGGAAGCCGGGGCCACAATCTGGACTTGCGCCATGTGTTCCTCGACTTATTCACATAGGCACCAGACCCACCATCTACCATAGAGCAGACTAGCTATTGGGACTGATAAATCTTGTTGATAATTGCCATTATATATGCATAGAAATTAAAATAAATATGTATTTTAATAATTGTTTGTTCCATGTTTGGAATGTAAATTTTAGATTATTTTCATAAAGACAATTTGATTATATGCAGCCATGTTGGCAGCAAAGATTTAACTGTTCTAAAAAGAGTTTTTAAACAACTATTTTCTACAAAAAAAAGTATATTAATAATTTTTGTTTTCATTCAGAATAAATGTGTAGTGTGTTTTTTCTTTCCTTACAAAACTGGTACTGCAGCACTTTCACAATAGCTTTGCAGGTCTCCGGGATGATGAGGCCCAAAGCTTGAAGGGGAGATGAGGGACCCAAACTTCAGGTCAGCCGGGGACATTCCTGAGGGTACCTCAGGGTAGCCACCAGCCTCTCCTCAGCAAGGATTGCCCTCCGCAGCTTAGTATCCTGCCTCCGGATATAGGGAGTCACCAGATGCAGCAAGTCCTGGAAAGTGTCATCATCCATCGCAGGAAGTTACGGTAGTCATCCGGATTGTTCTCCTGAATCTCCAGCAGCAGGGACATGTGAGAGCAAGTATCCCTCTGCAGCAGCCACTCCTTTATCCAGCATGCTCTCCTCCTTTGCTGGGCCCTCTCCTTCAGCACCTTAGCCCCAGCATAGACTAGCAGAACTCTATAGCGATAGGGATCCATCACCACATAATGCAGGATAGAATGTAGGATAAACACACTTTGTTGAGACAGGCAAAACAAAGCAGAGCACAATAGCAATGTACAGTGTTCAGCAGGTATATACCAAGCCTCACTAGTCACAGAGCAGAAGTGCACAGACCTAAAATGGTGACTGCTAGAGATGAGCGGGTCTGGTTCTCAGAGAACCGGACCTGCCCGAACTTCGCAATCCGAGCTCGTATCAGAGTCCGGCTTGGGTTTTCCCACCTCAATCGGATCCAAAAACGAGGCAAAACATCATCCTCCCACTGTCGGATTCTCATGGGTTTTGGATTCTATAAAGGTCCCGGTGATCATGGCGCCATTTTCACTCTGGTTGTGGAGAGTGTGCAGAACAGACGTGTGATACCCCCAAAATGTCACTGTTTAATTTAGCACTTAATCTATGTAGGTTGGCATAAAATCTAAAATAGTATTTATATGTACACTGGGGAAGAGGCATGGACAGTATGGTTAACAACAACTTATATAATTACCCCAAGTTGAATAAGCAGAGATGCAAGTTGATATATTCAAATTGTTTTTATGAAAGGGAGCTGCCAGTCTATTTATTCATGTGTTCACACAGTATATACATCCAAAAGTCCAGTGTATTCGCATATGGTAACCCCCCCCCCCATGGGGAAACAATGGAGCCCGCTGCCCACTCCGGACATTGATGGAGCCAGTGGGCACGCGGCCAGGAGCGGGACAGACCAGTTATTTACAGAGGGGAGAACCCCTCTCCCTCCGGACTCATACAAGGGGCAGGAGAAAAGAGCGGCGCGTGCGGTCGGCGGGAAGCGGCCCCGCACGCGACCGCTAGTTATATAAAGAGTGCTGCCGCAGGGGGAGCGGGAAGCTGAGCAGCCTGAGGGGAGAGTCTGAGGCAAGCGGGCAGCGGGAACACAGCGCTGCGCTTGCTGGAGCAAACAGTAGATGCCTGGGGAGAGCAGGAACCGGAACTCACCGGGCATGCTGCAGAGCCTCCTCGCAGTCAGCAGAGGAGAGACGGGACCCTAAACAGCCTGGGAGTTGAGAGTACACTGCCGAACGGAAGCCACGTCAGCCGGGGGCCGCCTCCAAGACTGCCCCTTCAAGGTGACTGACAGCCTGGGAGCTGAGAGAGTGCTGCTGGAAGATTGAGAGGAGGAAGCAACATCAGCAGTGGAGCCGCCCTGCCTCCTCCCCCTCCTTGTTGACTGACAGCCTGTCTGGAGAGTGTCGAAGGCTGAGGTGCAGCATCACAAAACGGAGCAGGACGGAGTGGAACAGTGAGTAACAATCCAGCCCCTGCTACTGTAGTTCACCCCCATCTGTCAGAGTCAGCTTCCAGCCAAGCAGGGACAGCAGCTGGGGGAAGCATCTATAGCTATTTGGTTCAGGCAGCAGGCACAATTAACTGAGCATAACGGGAGTGCAATGTGTGTGAGGAGACAGCCTGGGTAAAGATACCTCAGCAGTTGAAATTTATATTGTATCTACTAACAGAGGAGCAGAGTGTAGTTGGACAGCAGAGTATTCTTTACTTACTGCCTGTGTCCCTGCAGAATAACCTGTTAACTCAGTAAAGTGGGCTCTGTATAAAACACTAAACTAGTAGAGCCAGGATAAGTGAAGCCAGGAGAGGTTGCTACAGTTAACCCTAATTGAGCCTACTCAGATATCCGCTAACTTTTCATGGACAGTTAGGGTTGCATGCCCAGGTCAGCTATCAGCCTCATTGTCCATGGCAAAGCGGAGTGGATTACAATTTGTGAATTCAAATCCTCTATAAATAAACTGTAATTGTTTAACGAAGCAGCAGCAGCAGTACAGGAGTTTGTACAAAGAAAGGACCTGTTACCACATTCTCCATATATTACTCTTCAACCCGGGCAACGTTGTACAATGCTGATTACTAACCAGATGATTTCTTGCATGCAGTCATATGCCTAGAGACAATTGTCTGTTGTTTCCATTGGTGCACCAATTAACTGAGGGACATATTTTTTCTGTTTACATTATTGTATATGAACGTGACGTTATAAGTTTGCTTGTAATTAACCTCTTAACTTCTGCACTTGGATCGCAAATCCAGAGTTCCGGTTTAATAAAACGCATGGATCCATGTGTACTGTCATTTCCTTGAAAGAGCGTCTAAACAAATGTTATGTAATTGTTGCCTTTGTAAGGCTGCAGCGGAAACTGTTTATTTTATTGCAATTATAGCTAAATAAATTCTTATTCCAACTGTACCCTATTGCCTGTACCTATCTTCATCATCCAGAAGGTAGAAAATTAACCAGAATGAGAGAATTGTTAAGGACTTATCTGCTACACCACTCACCCCGAGAATAATACACCCTCCCCTGGGGTGTTACAGACGTGCTCTGTCTGTTCTGCTGTTGTTCAAGGGTGCAGTGTGGTCGGGCTGGGGGTCTGTGCTGCTGTTGTGTCAAGGGTGCAGTATTGTCGGGCCCGGGGTCTGTGCTGCTGTTGTTCAAGGGTGCAGTGTTGTCGGGCTGGGGCTGCAGTACATAAAGGGGTGCTACTGTGTTGTCCATAAAGGGGCTGGGACTGCAGTACATAAAGGGGTGCTGCTGTGTTGTCCTGTCCATCAAGGGGCTAGGGCTGCAGTACATAAAGGGGAGCTGTGCCATCCAGGGGTGCTCTGTCAAACTAGGGCTGCTCTTCCCCTGTGTTAAAATAAAAAAAGTTAACTAAAATTATCATTCCACAAACAAAAAAGATCTGTTTTTCTTTTTGTGTGTGCTACTGTAGCTAGTAGCTACACTATTATTTTTCGGTGACACTGCCAGCCATACCGCAGTTTATCATCCACGCATTTGTGACTCTGCGGCTGGTCCATCCGCACTCCGCAGGGGTGCTTTGTTGTCCATAAATGGGTGCTGTGTTGTTCATAAAGGGGCTACTGCCTCATCCACGGGTGCTCCTCCCCAGTGTAAAAAAAAGTAAAGTGAAATAAAATTATCATTCCACAAAAAAAATATCTTTTTTATTTTATTTTTGTGTGTGTGCTACTGTGTGCTACTAACGCTATTATTGTTCAGTGACACTGCCAGCCATACCGCAGTGTAAGTTTGTTGATGTGGAGGACGATCAAATGAGAAGAGAGCAGGAACCACATACTAGTGCTGCCAGCAATCATGATGACATTACAAGGCCATCAACGTCATCTACGAAGGCCGATGCCCAAGGGCATAAGTTAGGGCATGTAAAATCAAACAAGCAATGTTTTACAGTGTTAAAGAAAAAAAAAATCAAAAGCTAAGTTAGCTGCAGAGAAACTAAAAATTAGCAATATGCAATACACTACACGAATGGCAAGGAAAGGATAAGGCCTTGGCCTTTATTTATGACTGGTGTTTCTTCCTCTTATGAAGATCTAAGCCCTTCTCCCTGTAGAAGTGTAAAAAAAATGAATATCGTTAAGGCACAGGAACCAACTATGTGCTCAGGAAAGTCACAGATCCCCGAGAAGAATCTACTGTATGTGTGTCTGCAGTTGCCATGTGTGAGCATGACTTTTCCAATACTGTACTTGAAGAGGATCCTCCTTCCACCATTTGTGTGCCCTCTGCAAATGTGGGGATGAGCAGCACAAGTCAACATGCTGATGTAGAAATTGAGGATGCTTTTGTGGAAGTGCACCAGGAGGATGAGGAGGATATTTCTGTAGTTGGCACTAATAAGGATGATGAGGATGTTGATGCCAAGAATGTTGTTTGTGTAAATCAGGCAACAGTTGTTGCTCATGGTATGAGAAAGCCCATTGTCATCCCGGGGCAAAAGACAAAAAAATCCACCTCTCATGTGTGGAATTATTTCCACCCAAATACGGAAAACAATTGTAAAGCCATCTGTACCCTTTGCTAAGCAAGAGTGAGTAGAGGTAAGGATCTTAACCATCTAGGAACCACCTCACTATTACATCACTTGCAGTGCATTCATCAAAAGTGTTTGCAAAATTCAGAAACTTTGGCTAAAAACGTAACAATCAGTCCAGTGTCACCTAGCTGCTCCCTTCTCTCTGTTAGATCCAAGCACATGTAATCTCCACCACCAACAACTGCATCATCAATATCTTCAATCATGATCGGAAGTAGTCCTGCATCCAACTTCATAAGAATGACTGACTCCTCTCCTATCTGTGATTCTTCAGAAGGAGCCTTGAGTGCTACGCCTGTTGCTGCTGCTGCTGCTGCTGTGAATGGATCTTCATCCCAGAAGGGGACCAGGAGGAACACTACATTTAGTCATTTAACAAAACAATTCACTATCAAACAATCCTTTGCAATGGGGAACAAGTATGACAGCAGTCACCCAGTTGCACAGTGGATTACTGCTGCCATAACAGCCATGCTGGTATAATGCAGTGGGTTTTAGACAGTTACTCGAGGTCCTGTGTCCTTGCTACCAAGTTCCTTCTAGATTCCACTTTACTAGAACAGCAATTCCCAGTCTGTACAAGGACATTAAAAAAAACCTAATTAGTCCTCCAAAATGCCGTTGTACCCATTGTCCACTAAACCACAGATATGTGGACAAGTGGGACAGGGCAAACTAAAGATTACATGACTGTGACAGCCCACTGGGTAGGTGTATTGCCTCCAACAGTGCAAACAGCAACTGCAGCAGCAGCAGCATCTAACAAATGCCAGCTCATCCAGAGGCAGGCTACTCTGTGTATCACCGGTTTCACTAAGAGGCATACCACTGAAAATTGCAAAATGGCTTACCCCGCTTGGATTCTCCTCAGGATTTGTGATTTCTGACAATGCCAGCAATACTGTGAGAGCATTACATTTGGGCGAATTGAAACACGTCCCATGTTTTGCTCACACAATGCATTTGGTGGTGCAATTTTTTTTTTTAAATGACAGGGGCATGCAGGAGAGGCTCTCGGTAGCCTGAAAAAATTGGGACATTTTCAGCATTCAGCAACTGGATGTCGAAGATTGTAGCACCAGCAAGTACTGTTGAATTTGCCCTGCCACCAGCTGAATCAAGAGGTAGTAACTAGGTGGAATTCTACCCTCTGTAATGCTTCAGCAGATGGAGGAGCAGCAAAAGGCCATCCAAGGCTACACAACAACCTAACACATAGGTTCTCATACTCGGTCCTCAGGACCCCACACAGTTCATGTTTTCCAGGTCACCTAGTTGGTGCACAGGTGTATTCATTACTCACTGACAGATCCACAGGTGGAGCTAATAATTTCACTTGTGATGCTGTGAGGAGACATGGAACCATGCACTGTTTGGGGTCCTGAGGACCGAGTTTGAGAACCTGTAGCCTAAGACTTAGAGAAAGGAGCCGGAATGCACCTTAGTCAAGAGCAGTGGAGAATAATTTCTGTGTTGTGCAAGGTTCTCAATCCCTTTGAACTTGCCACATATGAAGTTATATCAGACACTGCCAGCTTGAGTCAGGTAATTCCCCTAATCAGACTTTTGCAAAAGCAGCTGGAGAAACTGAAAAAGGAGCTGAAACTGAGTGATTCCGCTAAGTATGTTGGACTTGTAGATCAAGCCCTTTATTTGCTTCACCAGGATCCAAGGGTCATCAATCTCTTGAAATCAGATCACTATATTTTGGCGACCATACTTGATCCTAGGTTTAAGTCATACATTGTGTCTATATTTCTGATAGACACAAATTGAGATGCAAAGAACGGTTGGTGAAAAAATTGTCAGCTTAAGCGGCACATGACATGGCAGCATCTCCTCCTTCAGTTTCTGCGGCTGCCAGGAAAAAACTAAATTTTCCTAAGAGACCCACTGCTGGTGATGCAGATCAGTCAGCAAAACCTTATGACATCTGGTCAAGTCTGAAAGAACTGCCTCCAATTAGTGACATGTCTACCGTGACTTCATCTGATACAGTCATCATTCAGAGAATGGTTGATGATTATTTTAGGGATAGAATCCAAATAAGCATGTCAGACAGTCTGTTTCACTATTGGCAGGAAAAAGAGGCAATTTGGAGTCCCTTACACAAACTGACTTTGCTCTACTTAAGTTGCCTCCCCTAGATTGTGTACTCTGAAAGCGTTTTCAGCGCAGCCGGGAACCTTGTCAGCGATCAGATGGAAAAGATGATGTTCATCAAAATTAATAAATTCCAGGAGGAAGACCTTTACTAGCAATTAAGTAAAAAAAATACAGAGGTGCCTGTAATGGTGGATGCCAGCGGGGACAAATTAATATTGTGTGAAGAGGATGTACGCACTGATGGGGATGATGACAATGACGACATCAGATCTTACCTATGTAGTAAAGTCAGTTTGTGTATATAGAAATCATTGCCACTAATGTCCACTGCGCATTGGCAGCTTGTTTTGTGGGGGCCCAAACAAACCAATCATTTCAGCCACAAGTGGCAGTCCCTGTCGCTGAATGGATTGGTTTGTTAAACTGTGAATGTCCTGTTTCATATATACAACGTAGGGGTCGGTGGGAGAGCCCAAGGACAGTTTCATCTTGCACTTCTTTTCTTTGCATTGTGCTGTTTAACCGCTTAACTGATGAATTCTTTCTCCAAAAACCGCTCCGAAATTGTCGTTTTTTTTATGAATGAATTAGGTCAGGAACTGCTTTTTAAAATTTATCCAACACGATTTTCTAAAATAAATAAAAAATTTTAAGCGCTGTATACCATAAAAAGGCAATTTTTATGCTATAGTAGTACAGTTGGACATCGATAGAAACATCGATTGTGACCACAGCTACCGATGTTTCCTTAACATCGGTTGGGGGCTGCCATCTATATACGCGCATGTGCATATTTATGCATATATATATATATATGTACATATATATATATATATACACACACACAGATATATATATATATATATATACACACACACAGATATATATATATATATATATATATATATATATATATATATATATACACAGAGATATACACATACAGATGTGTGTGTGTGTGTGTGTGTATATATATATATATATATACACACAGATATATATATAAATATATACACAGATATATATATATATACAGTATATACACACATGTGTGTGTGTATATATATATATATATATATACACAGAGATATATATATATATATATATATATACATACACATATATTATGGCCAGGGCTCTGATTTATTCATGGGGGTGGGGTTATAGTCAATGGGGAAGAGGCTGCTGATAGAGGGGGTGGAGTGAGGGAAGGACAGCGCTGACAGCGCTACCTTCCCTGCCCGGCGGCTGCTGCTAGCCGGAGTTGGAGGGAGAGAACAGCGCTGTAAGCGCTGCCTTCTCTGTCCTGTCAGCAGCTGCCGGGCTGCAGCTAGCTGGCAAGGAGGGAGAGAACAGCGCTGTTAGCACTGCCTTCTCTTCCCTGTCAGCAGCCGCTGGGCTGCTGCTCTCCGGAGGAGGGAGAAAAGGACAGCGCTATCAGCGCTGCCTTCTCTGCCTCGTCAGCAGCCGCTGATGCAAGCCGGAGTAGGGAGAGAAGGACTGCGCTGTCAGCACTGCCTTCTCTGCCCTCTCAGCAGCCGCTAGGCTGCTGCTGACTGCTGGAGGAGGGAGAGAAGGACAGCGCTGTCTTCTCTACCCTGTCCTCTCGGCAGCCGCCGGGGGGGGGTTCGCCGGCGCTGGGCTGGCCGATCACTGCAGTGATCGGCCCACGGGGAGGGGGCAAAGTGTGTAGAGGGACCAGGAGGTCCCTCTGTGATTGGCGGCTGCTAGAAAATGATTGTCCAGCAGCCACCCATAGAGCTTTTCTGACTGGTCGTATCAGATACGACCATGTCAGGGAAAGCCCAGTCTGGTATGGTCGTATCTGATACGACCATGCCAAGCAAGTGGTTAAGGCATTGCTGCCTGACTTATTTAATTTCATAGATTACTGTACCGCCATCCTGTCTGCCACTGCAGAGCCATTCTCTTTCCTAGAAGTGCCATGATGTTAATTGAACTGCCACAGCCGCCGAAGTCTTCGACTTGTGGTTGCTGAATGCCGAAAATGTCCAGAAATTTTCATGGCCACATAAAGCATTTCCCGCATACACTTTTCATTTAATAAAAAAAAAATGCGGGACCACCAAAAAGCTCAACTAGGGCAAGGACTGATGTGAATGAGTAAAATTTCTTTGTAAATGACTCCCCTCCTTCCTCCCTCATATATTTGCTTCGGAATCCAAAACTTAAATTAAATTTACTACAAATTAACACTTTTCCTGCCTTCAACTACATACATACTCCAACTACCTCAGGCCTCAGTCTTTTCTTTCCTGATGTGCCATGTTGGAAGCTGAACTGCCACATGTTAGTGCTGCCCACTGCTGTCGCTTAGCTTAGTCAGCCAGCTAGCTCAATGTAACCTTTTTGCCTAAACTGGATGAAATCAATATTGTGAGCTTTGAGGTGGTCAAAAATTATTGGAAATGGCTGGAAATAAATGTTATTGAGGTTAATAATACTGTAGGAACAAACACACCCAAATTATGCGATTTCAGCTGTTTTTATGATTTTTAGAAAAAAATACAGATCCAAAACCAAGACCAAAACACGCAAGGGCGGTTTTGACAAAACTGAATCCAAATCCAAAACACGAAGGAGATACAGATCTAAAACCAAAACACGGGGGTTCTTTATATACCCCTTAGTTAGGCCCGCCCATTATTTAAATTTTGCAGAAATCTTTAAGATAATCATCAGGTGTTTGGTAAGTTAGCAATATATCGTGCATGATCTAACGATTTGGAAATCGTTCACAATGCATGATAGATCATTGATCAGATTGGACAGTATTTAGTACCATATCGTGTCCTGGAGTGCCGAGGAGAGTTCAAGGGAAACCGCTCACGATATCGCATCGTGAGCACATCATCTAGTGTGCACCCACCTTGAGTCATGCATCAAGGTACATTACCGTTGTTGCTCACAGTGAGTATTTATTTGCAGTTTGATAGACATTTAGGGAGCGGTTGGGGGTGGTAACAAGGAGCGTCGGCTAAATACTCAGGCGTGTTGCAACCATTATGGGGGCATGTCACATCCTGCATATACAATCCCGTACACAAGAAGTATGGCTCCGGCAGCTCAGTTCACGCGGCCATTCTGTGCAACCATGGAGTCACTCAGGACAGCTAAGATCGAATGATCTGTGACTGATGCTGCATCTTTGTAGGCAGGTGCTTGGATTTGCAAAGACAATGATGTGGAATTCAATACGTATCAAGGCAGCTGCGACATTTGTATATTTCGGGATCGAAGCTGCAGTTGCCAAAGTGTACAACTGTTAATCAGGCCCTTAGTTCACTAAAAAATGCTTGTTTGATCATCTTTAGGGCTTACAATCACTCAGATAGGAACACTTAATTCAGTAGTTGGTAGACTGGAAATTTGATTCAAGATCGTTTCCACTCTCAGAAAATTGTGGATTGAGATTAAACCTTTCAGGTGTGCACCTTGCTTAACCTACTACCACTTTAGTACCATTCCCTACATTTATATAAACTTTTATTTTTTTTTTAATTTTAAATACAGATTAATTTAGCCTTATTGGTGGTTTCAATTATTAATGCATGAGGGGACATTAGGACTGTCATTATTTTATATGTTAACTTAAGGGACATATCTACCCCTTGGCCAGGATGGCACTCGCAAGGGGTGCAAGCTGAGGGCCAGGAGGTAGAATCAAGACCTGGGGATAGAATAGGACAGTGCCGATGGTGCCGCTGCATAGAGTGCAGGATGCCCTGGGGGTGATCTCTATTTGCCGGGCACCACTGCAATGTATGTTGCTAGCGGTGCGCATGGCTTACAGGGCATATGGAGATGTAGCTTATACCCCTTTTACACCGGAGCTAAAACCAGGGTTTTTGAAGGGTTAACCCGGGCATCTCCCTGGTATAAAAGGGGAGAGGGTTAGATCGCCGGGTCGAGTGACCTGGCAATCCAACCCAGGTAACTAGCAGGGTATAACACGGGCATAGCCCATGAAACCCTGCTGTGAGAACAGCGCACTCCGGGTCACGATGACCTGGAGTGCGCTGCTAGCCGGCCGATTGGTCCGGCTTCAGTGGCGCTTGGAGATGACCACTTTCACTCCGCAAAAGCCGGGTCTATGCAGACCCGACTGCGGTGTGAGCGGCGCTGACTCAGGAATATCCCGAGTCGGCGCCGGCAAAATTCCGAGTCTGATCCGGATAGGAACTTTGGCCCTCATTCAGAGCCACTCGCTAGCGGCAGTACGCTCGTTCCGAGCGATGTTCGCACATCTGCGCATGCGTACGGATCGTTATACGCATGCGCGAACCAGTCAGTGCGGCCGAAATTCATGTGCTCGCAATGTAGCGAATGCCTGCTATTTTGAGTGACAGAATGAGGCGTATGTGGGTGGTAACGGGAAAGTGCGTGAAAATGGGGAGTGGAGATCCGAACGCAGGCGTGCTTAAAGGTCAAAACGGGCGTTTTATGGGTGTGCATAATTAATACAGCAGCATCATTGACCACGTCACTGGGTTGTTTTATAGCCAGAACTGCTCGCAAGATTGTGGTAGCAAAAACCAACCACAAGAATAGCAAGCAGTTCATACGCTGGTCGATGTACTCGATTAATCTAATAAATAGCGGACATGACGTATGGTGCGAGCGGCCAGGGGGCGTTTTTAACAAATAAACGAGCGTATGTTTTGCTCGCTCGTTCAGACTTAGAGGTGTGAACAGACTGCAATTTGCGAAGGGATCATTTGAATAGCCACCCCTTGTTTTTGAACGAACGACCGCAAATAGCGAACGGCTCTGAATCAGGCCCCTTGTTCCAACTCCGGGTCAGACCCGGAATTTAGGTGGAAAAGGGGTATTAGTGTGTATGCAGTGGTAGCCGACGCTGGGATCAAGTGTCAGTGTCGGAAGTGCAGTGGCGTGATGTAGAGATGTGTGCTCCCAGCACTGGTCACGCAGCAGTGTCAGACGGCACCAGTTTACATTTTTGGATGGACTCAGGGCCAAATTCATTATGGATCACAACTGTGAATGCAATTGCGAATATTAGGGATGAACATTTCAAATTCTGTGGAATCTGAACCGCTCCGAACATAAGGGATCCGAGTCCGCAGTAGCACACTCAAAACCTCCCCCCTGTATGCGCTACTGCAGCCACTTGTTGTGAGTCTGGACACTACTACAGCCACTTTAATTATCAGAGTAGCGCAGCATACATCAGCGTGCAGTCAGTAACACACGCAGGGGGAGTTTCTGAGTACCCAGAAACCCCCCTGATAGACTGAAGTGCAGGAACCATGTTCTTAAGACCCAGCCCCGCGTCACATTGCCACGATTCGCAGGTCAATAGGGAGGAGGCAGAGCCAATTTATGACGCGAAACACGGAAATTTGCCACGATGTGCGGGGCTTAAGAACATGCAGTCAGCCTGCTAGGTCCTGTCCCAGTCAGATCTGCAGCAAGGTAAGTTTGTTTGTGTATATGTGACATATGTGTGTGTATATATGTGTGTGCATGTAAGGTATGTGTGACATATGTATGTGTGTGTATATATGTGTGTGTATATGAGTGTATGTCTATATGCTTGTGTATGCAGGGGCAGAACTATGGGAGAGAATGGAATTGCCTGCTGCCGGGTTCCAGCTCTGAAGGGGCACCTCCTCCATTGTCCACAACATATTCACCCCACTTAGGGCTGTAATCATGTACCCGAAGTGTACTGTCACAGCCGCCCAATACATGGCACACCTTCCCGGCACCTGAGAAGCCACCATATACTAGTGCAGAGCTCCACAGCTCCATGTCAGACCGTCAGCTGCTGCCTTTGTCTATCTATAGCCTGTCTGCATGTGAATTGCTACATTACAGTGTCAGCAGTTGTGACGGGGGGGAACCAAATTATAACTTGCCTCCGGGTGTCTGGTATGAACTTATGCCACTGTGCGTATGTATATATGTATGTATGTGTATTCATACACACACATATATATATATATATATATATACACATATATATCATACTTACCTACCTTTATAAATCTCTTCCCGGGAGAAGCCCGGGTAAGAGAAGCAGCAGGGGGCTGTTGGGGGCGGAGCCTAACGATTTGCATCATTAAGCCCCGCCCCCTCGCTGCAAAACTGCCGCGATTGGGTCAAATTTACATAGAGGCGGGGCCAAATACTGTGATTCATGCAGAATCACATCTTAAGCCCCGCCCCCTTCACAGAGACTCGCGATCGCCGCGGGTATTCTCATTCTGACCACTTCACTAGGAAGTGGGCAGAATGCGGGAGAAATGCCTACCCTTCCAGGGGTGCGGGGGGTTATCCGAAAAATCGGGAGCCTCCCGCGAAAACCGGGAGGGTAGGCATGTATGATATATATATATATATATTAGGGGTGTGCACCGGCCACTTTTAGTGTTTTGGTTTTGGATCTGGATCTTTCTTCGTGTTTTGGATCTGGATTGGTTTTGCCAAAACCACCCTTCCGTGTTTTGGGTTCTGGGTTTTGTGTTTTGGATCTGTATTTTTTTTTTTAAAAAAAGCATAAAAACAGCTTAAATCACAGAATTTGTGGGTTTTTCTGCTCCTATGCTATTATTAACCTCAATAACCTTAATTTCCACTCATTTCCAGTCTATTCTGAACACCTCACAATATTGTTTATATGGCCAAAAGATTGCACCGAGGTAGCTGGATGACTATGCTAAGCGACACGAGTGGGCGGCACAAACACGTGGCCTATCTAGGAGTGACACTGCAGTGGCAGACAGGATGACAGTTTGAAAAACTAGACCCCAAACAGTACATACTGCAAAGAAAAAAAAGAGGTGCAAGATGGAATTGTCCTTGGGCCCTCCCACCCACCCTTATGTTGTATAAATAGGACATGCACACTTTAACAAACCAATCATTTCAGCGCCAGGGTCTGCCATATGACTGTGGCTGAAATGATTGGTTCGTTTGGGCCCCCACAAAACAAGCTGGCAATTAATGTGTCCCTGCACAAACTGGCTCTACGGAGGCAAGATGTTGCCACTCCGTGTCGTAAATGGCATATTGGCAAGTTTACGTTACTCTTCAGATGATTTAAATGTTTTTTTCAAGGTCATTTTCCTGAACTTTGTCATTTGGGATTGTATGTGCCCTCTACTATGACATTGGGCATCGGCCTTGGCAGACGACGTTGATGGCATGTTATCGTCTATGTCATGACTAGTGGCAGCAGCTTCAGCACTAGGAGGAAGTGGTTCTTGATCTTGCCCTATTTTATTTTTATTGGAAAAAGTTTGGTCCTCCATTTATGTTATATTGATATATACTTGCGGCTAAGGCGCACACAAACACAGAAAAATAATTTTTTATCTTTGTTGGAGACTAGTGCACTTTGTGGGTTACACCACCCTTTAAGAAATGAGCCAGCCGGCCCTTTACTTATGGGACACAGGCGCACACGTAAAGGGCCACAGGCGCACACTTGGCGCTGCTCCTTTGTTGATGCACGTGCAGCTACAGCCCACACAATTCACAAACACAGAAAATATTTTTTATTTTGTTTGGAGTGCACTTTGGGGGTTACAGCACTCTTTAACGGTCAAGCCAGATGGCCCTTTACTTATGACACAGGCGCACGCTTGGCACTACTTTGATGATCCACGTCCGGCTACAGTGCACACAATTCACAAACACAGAAAATATATTTTTTTTGTTTGGAGTGTACTTTGGGGATTACAGCACATTTTAACGGACAAGCCAGCTGGCCCTTTACTAATGGGACACAGGCGCACGCTTGGCGCTGCTCCTTTGTTGATGCACGTGCAGCCACAGTGCACACAATTCACAAACACAGAAAAATATATATTTTTTTTTGCACTTGGGGGGAGCACCCCTGATGGACAGAGCACTCCCTGGACATCACTACAGCACCCCTTTAGGACTGGGACACTGCACAGGACTTTGGAGTGGACACAGCCCCTATGGACAACTGACTGCACAACACAGTCCAGCCAGCCCCTATGGACTTTGGAGGAGTGGACACAGCCCCTATGGACAACAGCAGCACACCACAACACTACACTACACAGCCCAGGCAGCCCTAACTCCCACCCTCCCTCTTCACTGTCCACAGCCGAGTGAGAAAATGGCGCCGACGCGGGTACCTTATATAGGATCCAAAACCCGCGAGACCCGGAAGGCGGGATGATGACGTTTTGCCTCGATTTCAGATCCTAGTCAGGCGGGAAAAGTCGAGCCTGACTCGGATCGGCCTCGGATCCGAGTCAGAAATCCGAACCCGCTCACCCCTAATATATATATATATATATATATATATATATATATATATATATATATATATTGTGATGGAAGCACTGGTAAAGTGGCCATGGCAGGTGCATTTGTCATAGGCTTTTGGCCTATGTGTTCTAAATAAAAACCAGCAGAAATCTGTTTTGTAAGCAGACCAGAGTGTTGGCTTTTGGAAAAGCTGGTTTGGGTCCTGGGGGTGTGGATGTGAGGAGAGGGAGGGCACCATCCACAGGCCACTCCAGGTTTTGGGCCTTTCAGCCTGTTAACAGGCTCATTAGGGCTTCCAGCTGGAAATGGTTAATATAAGCTGGGATTGTTTGTGTCTCACACTTGGGAGCGCAGGCAGACTAGCCTGTTCTGAGACACTTGGTGATAATCCTTGTAAGTACTGTGCACGTGTTTTGTTGATGGTGAGGGCAATAGGCCCTACCATTATTATAGAGAGGGTATCTGCTGTGTAGCTAGTACCCAGCTGGGCTAGGACTTATGTTTATGTTTATATTCATTTGACACAATAAAGACTGGCGCCGACCAGTTTGTACGAGAACCCCAGACTTGTATCCTGTTTCTACGGCTGCTGTGTGTAAAGAGGGAGTCCATCTACCCCAGGAGAGGGACCCCTATCCCGACTGTGTCACAATTAGTGGAAAATGCGGGCAATCACACACTGAAATTGCAGCAAGGAAACAAGTTTTCCTTTAAAATTTAAAGGGAAGTTGTGAAATCCATGAAGGTGGCATCAGCAGATGCTTAGAGAAGCCAGATTCAGCTTCCAACCGGCACCTAAAGACAGCATGGAGGACATTGTTAAGGCCTTGCTCCAAGCTACGGCAGCTCAGCAAGAAGCTACCAGAGCTCAGCAAGAAACTTCCAGAGCTCAGCAGGAAACGAAACAAAATTCAGCAAGAAGCTACCAGGGCTCAGCAGGAAGCTACCAAAGCTCAGCAGGAATCCACCAATGTGAAACTGTTGGCCTTGAAGACAGCCCAGAGGCAACAACAAGTTGCCATCGAGGAAACCCGCCAGGCCTTAAAAGAGGTGGTACAACAGCTAGTAGTCTGGTCTGGAGATGCTTCCCCTGCTCTTCTAACTAACACTCACACCATACGGGCCAGTCACTTTCTGCAAAAGATGACCCGAATGATGATGTGGAAGCATATCTTGCGGCCTTTTAAAGAACCGCCGAAAGAGAGAAGTGACCTAAAGAGCAGTGGTCAAGTCTTGTGGCACCCTTCCTGTCTAGAGAACCACAAAATGCATACTATGATTTATGCCTGGATGATGCCAAGGACTATGCAAAGTTAAAACGGGAGATCCTAACCTGCTTGGGAGTCACCTCATTTGTTCGGGCCCAACGAGTCCACCGCTGGGAGTTCCAAATGGATAAACCTCCACGCTCCCAGATGCATGACCTCGTCCATCTAACCACAAAATGGCTGCACCCCGAGACGCTGACAGGACCACAGATTGTGGAAAGAGTTGTGATGGACCGGTATCTGTGATCGCTATCTGCGTCTCTGCGCAAGTGGGTGAGCCATGCAGACCTGAAGTCCGCAGACCAGCTAGTCGAACTGGTGGAGAGGTACGTGGCAGCTGAGGAGCTGATAAGTGTGCTCCACCAAGCCCCAATGGCGCATCGGCGAACTCCCATTGACACTGGTAAGACTGTTCCAAGGGAGAAGGGTGCTGGGCGGTGGAATGTACTCAAGACTGGGGGTGTGGAACCTGGAGACGGTCCAGCCAGGCCAGGAAGGTTCCTACCTTGTAAAAGACTAGATATTAATGTAATTCAAAGTTTCCGATGTGGTTTCCTCCATATTGCGGCTAATTGTTCTCTTACCTCTGAACCTATGCAATGTGATACTGCTCATGTCAACCGCAGGATGTCTTTCTTTGCACAACCAGCCTGTACTACTGACCGGCAGGTTGAGACAGATAAGCACATATGTATAATCACTGTAGAAGGCAATGAGTAGAGGCTCTGTTAGATTCTGGTAGCCTGGTTACACTTATGAAAGCTGAACTGGTGAACCCCTTGAACCGTAAGGGGAAAACTGTTGGTGTGACCTGCATACATAGGGATACCCGGCATTATGTTACTGCAGAAGTGAACATAGAAACCCCATGTGGTTCTGCGATAGTATCTGTGGGTTTGGTACAGGGATTAATGTATGTTGCAATATTGGGCAGGGACTTTGCTCACTTCTGGAAAAGCCAATTTTGCACAGAGGTATATCACCCTGACTCGTTTGAAAGGGTTACTGATGTAGTAGCAGAGTCAGAGATGTTCCCTTTTTCTAGTATGATTGTCGAACTAGAGAATGCGGAGCTTAATGGTGGCTCGCCAAGTGGTGTGCCTCCCACTGAGATGGGGAGGGTTATTGAGCCCATGGCCCGCCTGCCTGATCTTGAGGTCAGGAGAGAGGTCTTTGCCGTGGAGCAGTTGAATGACCCTACTCTGGTAAAAGCCAGGGAGAATGTCAAGGTGATTAATGGTAAACCCATAGACCCCGATAGTCCTTTGTCATATCCTCACATGGCAGTATGTCAGGATTTGTTGTACCAGGTGACTAAGAAGGGGCAAGATATTGTGGAACAATTAATAGTTCCCAAAGCATACAGAAGAACAGTGTTAGATCTGGCCCATGGTCATATAACAGCAGGCCACCTTATTAACCTCAATAACATTCATTTCCAGTAATTTCCAGACTTCCAGTCAAGTTTTACCACCTCGCAGCTCACATATTGTTTTATTCCTGTTTAGGCCAAAAGGTTGCACAGCGCTTGCTGGCTAACTAAGCTAAGTGACAGCAATGGGCAGCACAATTACGTGGCAGTTCAATTTCAAACATGGCATATCTAGGA
Source organism: Taudactylus pleione (assembly GCA_031769625.1). Taxonomy (NCBI): domain Eukaryota; kingdom Metazoa; phylum Chordata; class Amphibia; order Anura; family Myobatrachidae; genus Taudactylus; species Taudactylus pleione. The sequence continues at coordinate 1,587,808 of JAUIMM010000759.1, read as the reverse complement.
AACAGAGTTGCACTGCAGTGGCAGACAGAATAACAGTTTAATATAAACAGTATGATGCTCTAGAATGTTTTCATTAATCAAGAACTAGATCAGAGGCCAGAGGGCGGGTTGGGTATGGGATGCCAGTGCTCAGGATCTCGACACCTGCATCCCAACAGGATTAGGATACTGACACCTCTCGGTAACTATTCTAACCCTACCACTACTCCTAAACCTAACCCTCCCTCCTCACAACCGAAACCTAACCTTCCCTCCCTAGTGCCTAACCCTAACCCTCTCCATTCTAGTGCCTAACACTAGTATGTAGTGGAAGAGAGATTAGTTTTTTTTTTTATTGCAGCAATAAAATAATGATTAATCAGAGAAGTGGAAAATAAAAAAAACTAAACACCCAAAATGGATAAAAGTGGTGCATTAATTAATTGATTAATTAATAATTGATTTTATTAAGAAAATTAAATTTAAGGCCATAAAAGATTACAATGTTAATAGCCAAGGATTCCTCACAAGGGTTGAAAGAGAAGCTACCTACTACAGGGGTGTGTTACCCTAATTGGGTAACACACACCTTTAGTACATTTATGAGGTACATGAGAGAGTCTGAGCATGAGGGATACTACACACTTTTTTTTTTATATGGAAAAAAGTAAAACTAATTTAAAAAAAACTGGCCACCAACTGCTACATACGGTGCAGATATTAAGGCTGTGGCCCTTGACCTACTGTGACCATTAGTGTTCTTAAACACTTCTGTATCAGTGCCTACATTTTAGTACACACACATTTTTTTTATTTGGATAATAGTAAAACATAACAAAAAAACTGTCCACCAACTGCAACACACTGTGCAGATATTAAGGTGGTGGCCCTTGACCTAGTGACCATTAGTGTTTTTAAACACTTCTGTATAGCAGCCTGAATTTTTTAGAATACACAATTTTTTCTTATTTTGATCAAAGTAAAATAAAACCAAAAACTGGCCACAAACTGCAAAACACTGTGCAGATATTAAGGCCGTGGCCCTTGACCTACTGACCATTAGTGTTCTTAAACACTTCTGTATCATGACCTAAGTTTTTTAGAACACAAAATATGTTGATCTTGATCAAAGTAAAACAAATAACTGGTCACCAACTGCAACACACTGTGCAGATATTAAGGTGGTGGCCATTCTTCTGTATCATGGGCTTAATTTTTTTTATAAAACACAATTTTGGGGGGGATTGTGATAAAAGTAAAACAAATAAAACAAAAAACTGGCCACCAACTGCAAAATCCTGTGCATTTATTAAGGCGGTGACCCTTCACCTACTGACTGTAACTGACTGTTATGTACCACAGACACAGTATTACGGCCTGAAGCTTTTATAACTAAAAAATGTTTACAATTTTCACTCGCAGACACTTACTCTCTTCAGGGATTTGTGATATTTCTGAAAACACAGTTTTTTGATTTTCCTGTTTTCAAGTTTTTGACACCTCTTCTACTCTGAATGAGAAAGGCTTGCATCATCATGAGAGGCAGAAGAAGATGCCTCACTGACAGCAGTTGCTGAACCACCACTTATAAATAAAGGCCATGGCCTGAGCCTTTCCTTGCCACTACGTGTTGTAAATGGCATGTTGGCAATTTTATGTGTTTCTGCACTAAACTTTCTCTTTATTAGAGATGTTTTTTTCTTTACCACTGTAAAATATTGTTTTTGTTTATTCCAGATGCCATGACGCTTTAGTACAGTGATTCCCAACCTCGGTCCTCAAGGCACACTAACAGTCATGGTTTTAGTTATATCCATGATTGTGCACACATGGTTAAATCAAAATAACTGAGGTACTAATTAAGTCACTTGTGCTCAAGTATGGCTATCGATAAACCTGGACTGTTAGTGTGCCTTGAAGACCGTGGTTGGGAACCCCTGCTTTAGTAGATGACGTTGAAGGACTAGTATCGGATTTGTCATGACTGGTGGCAGCTGCTGCAGTGCTAGTATTTTGTTGCTGCTCCTGCTCATCTCTGGACTGATCATTATCCATATCAACGAATAAACAGACATATAAACAAAAGAAAATTATTTTTTTTCTACTTTTTTTTTTAAAAATCCACAGTTCAGCTCACACGGTTTTGAGTCACAGCGCTTTTATATGTACATGAACAAACACACTGGGGTATAGCGCAAAGATGTAGTACAAACAATAGAATATAATATATATTTTTATATTTATCCTACTAATTATTAATTTGCAGCTCAGCTCACATGGCATGGAGACACAGTGCTTTTATATGTACGTGAACGAATGCACTGGGGAACAGCACACAGATGTACAAATAATAGAAAATATATATATTTAATTTATCATAGTAATTTTTAATTCGCAGCTCAGCTCACACTGCGTGGAGACACAGCACTTTTATATGTACATGAACAAACACAGTGGGTGACAGCGCACAGATGTAGTACAAACAAAAGAAAATATTTATTTATAAAGTATTGGATTTGTCATGACTGGGGGCAGCTGCTGCAGCGCTAGTATTTCGTTGATCATTATCCATATTGATGAATACACAGACGTAGTACAAACAAAAGAAAATATATATTTTTCTCCACTTTTTCTTAATTCGCAGCTCAGCTCACACTGCGTGCAGTCACAGTGCTTATATGTATGTGAACAAATGCACTGAGGGACAGTGTACATAGGTTGTTTAAACAAAATCGTATTTTTTTACACTGGAGGTGGAGAGGATCGCCACTGGACACAGGGCATGGATGGGCACAGCACAGTAGCAGCCCCTGGAGGTGGAGAGGATGGGCACAGCACAATAGCAGCCATTGGAGGTAGAGAGGATGGACACAGCACAGCAGCCACTGGACACATTAGCACACAGCACAGACTGAAGTCAGTGTGAAATGGCCCCCGAATTACCGTGGGAAGGATTTATATGGAATACAAAACCCGCAATAATCCGATGCTGGGATGATGACGTTTTGCCTCGATTTGGAATCCAAGCAATGTGGTAAAACCTGAGCCGGCGCTCAGAATCACTTGTATCCATGAAGTTCGAGTGGGCTCGGTTTTCAGAAAACCCAGCCTGCACAACTCTAATATAAATACATACCACAATCAAGTGGCAGCATAGAAAAATTATTTTTTTTTTTGTACCACTCAATCTCTGAAAGATACCAATGTATTGTCTGAATTGATATTACTTTGACCATACACGTGGTCCAGCACCACAGTTGTATGCTGTATTTGTGTTTAGATAGTATAATTCTGTTTAAAAGGTAATTGTGGGATCCTCAGATAAAGCTGCACTATCTGCTGGATGATTTTTTATTTCAATCCTGTATTTGTCAATGTTTTAGATAATCATGGTGGTGGATGAATTCCTGATTTACGTTTGATGGGCCCAATACATCTGCCGGCCGATTCACCAATCCCCAGTGATTGAAGGTCCCCGCACCTTCAGGGAATCTGTTATCCCTGTGATGATGATCATATTTTTCTGGGGATCAGGGAATTGCGGCAATCTGTCGCTGTTATATGTGGGCCTTAAGATATCAACTTAATAAGCAAATAATCCATTAGGCAAACAAAAAAGTGATTGATTTTACTTGACTTTGATTGGTGTGCCTCTGAAGAGACTCAAATTCAACTGGATTATTACCAATATAACCATTAAGTGTGAGTTTCCAATTCACTCTATATAATCCACTCTATATAAATCTATTTTCCAATTACATCTATTATGTACATTTATGGGAACAAAAGACAGCACCTTGCTAAGAAACCCAAGTGTGTCTTGCATCAGAGTTCTGGAAAATAATCTGAGAACTAAGTCGCCCTGCCCTGTTTTTCTAATTTTTAATTATTTTGCATTCTCTATTGAGATCAAGTTCTAACCCCTAATCCATCTCTGTGCTTGTCTTGTAATTGTTGTCCCCCCTTTAGAATACCACAGTTTTTTGTACTGTTATGTAGCATAGTGTTGCTGACAACAAAATTGTGCATGTTTTGCCTCTCAAGTGTTTTATGCCTCTACATAGTGGATATAATGGCATTACATTTACAATCTCTTATGTATCACTATATTTACTAGGTGTTTTTTGGCTGTTTCACTTGCAGTACTCAAAAGAGCAACAATATTGCATAAATCTCTCAGGCAAACCTGCCACACTAGACTAACCATTACTTTCCCACTTCCCCCAGCAACCATACTAAATAGGTGTAGCAATGTTTTTTGTCAACCATCTTACCTTTGAGCAATTTGCTAACTTAACAGATGTGGTAGATGGGTGGTGATGATTTCCAGTAAATGTAGAACTATAAGTAGTTTTGCTAATTACATATCTTCTAATAAAGTCAGAGCCATGATAGCCCATGGAATCCATTTTATATATTAGCTCAAGTTCTCTGTACAGGAGTTAGTACAGAATGATGTGTAAATATGCTCACACAGTGACAGCTCAACAGTATCTTGTGTTTATATAAGTTTTAGGACGTTTCAGCAAATTTAGTGAGTATTAGCAAATTTCAGTACTGCTCAAAACATAAGTATAGATAAGCATACAAGTTTTGGCTAGGAAGATGAGGCTTAAGACAGAATACTTAGCTTAGCCAATAGAATTGCAGTTAGTATGCATTAATCAGGAAACACCTTATATGATATGCTATAGAAGTGGATTGTAAATTTCAAATAAACTTGGAGTGAATTCAACCTTACACAAGAAGCAGACTCGTGTCAGTTTCACTCTCTACAGCCATGAATGCTATCTGTATCCTGAAGGCCTGACTGATACCTGTTGTGATGAACTCTCAGTGGTCCTGAGAAGCCCCCTTTAATACTTCCAAACCATGGCCAGTTTGAATGCCTGGTCTTGCTGCTGGAGAAAATTGAAAGCCATGAATTGGGGATTAGACAGTTAATCTGGAATATTTCAGTAGCTCAGGCCTTTCTTTACAAGGTCCTTTGCTACATAATGGACAGATCATTAACTGTTAGACGTGTAGTGTTTAGAAAAGAAAAAACATTTATTCACACCCACATTAGTACTATTCTAAACTGTACAGTATTATATCAGCAATAGGATACATAGGGCCATATTTAAAAACTATTGGGACTTGGTCCCGATAATTATAATTTCTGATCACGGCAATAAGAAATTAAGGATTGCCCACATCTACCGTTGTCACATCCAGGGACAGGGGCTCCAATAGGATCTCATCCCTGCAATGTGTAAACAAAAAGCTATTGCTAATGCACTTTACTACTTGGTTCGGGGGTGGTTGTGCTACTGTGGAGTCATCAGACCATTCATGTACTAGTGGCCATTGCTGGGGAGGGATCCCTCCTATCCCCATCCCAGTAAATATTGCAGAATGTAGCCCATATGCAGCCCAATGGGGGCTGTTATTGCAACCAAAAATAGAGGATCTGCTGCAGTCCCCTGTAAATATATCCACAGAATTATTCTTCTTTGCGGGTAGCCCATGAGAATTACTGCTTTCTGGGATACCCTGCAAATACTACTTGATAAATATGTCACATAGTCTGGACTGACCATGCCTTGGCCAATATTAAACTTTCTCTACCTAATCGAGCCCCTGAATAATGGACTGGATGTTTGAGTAAAATCTCATGTGACTAACCCACAAAGACTTTTGTATGATCTAAAAATATCAAAAAGGGTATGGTAAGGTGGTTTGTGGATATACCCTTTATGATTTGTTGCTTTTTTGGCATATCCTGCTAAATTATATTTTCTTTCTCTGTACCCTGACAAGGGAGCTCTTGTTCATGGATTGTTGACTAAGTTCTTATTGTGGTGGGTGATTACCTTCTGGGAATACAGCTGCATACTAGGATGGAGTGCAGGAGATATACAGTTGTTTTTACTACAGGTAGTGAACACAAAGAGCAGGGCCAGACTGGGATGAAAAATCGGCCCTGGCAATTAAAGCACACTGGCCCACAGTGGGCTCAATGCTAAATATTGTTACACACCATTCCCAGCTTCAGTCCACACATTCTCTGCCAGTGCCTTCCATTCAGGGGCATATCTAGTTCTGGGTGCTGCAGCAGGCCCCACAGAGAAGAGTGCCATTGACCAACCAGGGCAGTGTATCTGGCAGCGGCAGCTGGAGGGCTATCTGTGACTGCCGCTGGGTGCTTTTTTGACTAGTACTAAGTCTTAATACTACTGACTGAATAGTAAGACACAGTACTAGTAAGCAACCCTAGTGTCCGTGTCACCCAGGGCACCCCCCAGAGCCTTCCAATTGCCACCAATGCCCTCCCCCCCAAAGCCCACCCCCAAATAATTAAAAATAGCATAAATGGGAGCCTTGTTCTTAATAACTGGCTTCCATATTTAAATAAATGCTACATACAGTAACTATTAGCGTGTGATTCATATTAGTCTATGACCCTAGATGGGAACCTCTGCCAATTGGAGACTCCCATATAAGCAGGGCCATTGAAAGTCCGACCCTGGCTGTACCCTGAAAAGAACAGATTAGAATAAACAACAGGGGAAGAGAGCAAGAAGAGCCCAGTTAAAGAGAAGAAACACGAGAAAGGGAAAAGAAGAGCAAAAGAGTAAAAAAGAAAGAAAAAAAAATCAAGGTAAGCATGTTTAGTATTGCAATATATTATGACTTATTACACGAAAAATTGGAATAATAAATAAAATGGTGGCAAGCAATTTTTGTATATATACAGTATGCCGTTCCCACTCTGGCTCCCACATTAAATGTTTCAGACTTTCATACCCACCTCAAGTATCCACATTCGCTACCAGCCATACAAAACCTTCAGCCAGGGGCGGAATTATCGGAGACAATGGAGGTGCCAGAACTAAAGGGGCACCTCCTCTATTGCTCCAGTGTCCAGGTCCTCCCAGTTCTAACTTTGGACCTGGGCAGTGCAGGGCTCTTGAGCCAAGCTCCTGCCATCTTGCATGTGACATCAACATGCGCAACTGCTGCTGCACGGAGAGGTGAGTGATGTAGTCAGTGGCAGTCAGCTCAGCAGCCAGAACTCACCCTTTGAGGCCTCCACAGTTACACTCACTAAGCCCCTCACAGTGGTGGTGCAAACTTAGAAGAGCATTCAGACTCTTGACTGCATTAAAATGGTTCGTGTAGGAGATTCCAGCTTGTGAGAGTTTTGCCACTAGTACTACATGTGATGTAGTTATAATCCTGACAGTCGGAATGCCGGGGCTTAGAATACCGGCGCCGGAATCCTGAAGGTAATTCCCTGGATTAGGGGAAGGGTTAGCATTAGGGCTAGGCACTAGGGAGAGGGTTAGAGTTACGCACTATAGGGGAAGTTAGGTTTAGGCACTAGGGAGGGAGTGGTAGGTGGAGGGTTAGGATACTGACAGTCAGGTGTCGGTATCCTAACCCTGATGGGATGCTGGTGTTGGGATTCTGACCGCCACCAACCTGTACTACAGCTATAAACCAGTTCTAGTTACATAAACATGCTGTTAACAGCAAGCATGAGGGCCCCATCATGATTAGTGAGACTGGTTGCACATCTGCTTGACTTTTGTGCAAAAAAAATATGTTTGCAGAATCAGCTGCAGCTGACTATTATCATTCATTAGAAAACCCCTCTAATCTTATTTCAGTGTGGTTTCCAGCATGTGTACTAGATGCAGATACCCAAATAAAAAGGAGATCAGTGAATGAAAAATAACGTGGCTGTGGCCCCCTCAAATTCTCCAACCAACACCAGCTTTATACAGCCTTGACTGTTTCACACGAAAGCAGAGTATGGAGTCCCTTTGAGAGAGTAGAAATCATCCCCAGGCAAGACATTATCAACATGGAGACCTGCAGTGCGTGGACCCCATGTCATAGTAGAAACAGAACAGACCTAAAGATCTACGGCAGTGAGGAAACTGCAAAAAAAAAAAAAAAAGTGTGCCCCCAAATACTAGCATCCCTAGGTTGCTCTTCTGGGTGGAGCAGACGCGGCCCAGGCCGTGACCTACGGAGAAGTGGTGTGACATAATTGGTCATGCAGTCACATATCACGTCACAGTCCCATCTGCACAGTGCTGTCACTCTCGACTAGGTGACAGTGCCGTCCACAGCTGAGGGGCAGGGAGCACCTCTTTCCTCTGCTACTGGCAGGTGAGGTAAGTCTTCTATTGGGGGGCAATAATTATTATTTTTTTTTACTTGTGGGGGCCAATGTCTGTGCTTTTTTTTGTGGGGGACAATTTGTGTTTTTTTTCCCCCCTTGGGGGACAATGTGGCCACCACAGGATAAAAAAAATCATACATTGGGCCAGATTCAGATGCAAAGTTGATGTTTCACGCAAGTGGAGCGATTGTTAGCCATTGCGCCAGAACCACAATGCTCACACTCAGAGATTGATTAGTGAACACGCACACAGAGGAATTCAAAGTGAGTGACAGATATTTAGTGTTTGGGAGGGGTAACGTGGGATGGCTAGACAAGCGCAGGCATGTCGGGACCGTTTAAACTCTGTTTCATGGGAGTGCATAAATTAGTAATTGCAATCTCCTTCGCAGTATGAGAGCTTTCAGCGTGTCAGGAGATATATAGGGCCAAATGTAATAGGATGAATGTTTAGAAAATGTTTTTCAGACTCAAAAGACTCTTTCAATGTAAACTCTCATCCAGATGATTTCCCATTTTGAAGAAACAACTTGGCCAATGTAATAGTGTGACAGCTTACTGCTAAGCTCTCACATTTTCTAAACTCTCACCCTATTACATTTGGCCATAGTGTTTGAGGCAGGTCAGACTTGACTCAGAAGCGATGTGGCTGACCGATCTGTGTCAACGTTAATGATGTTTAAGCTGTTGCACATCGTTGGATGGATATAAGAAAGCAGCAGTGGGCGTCCCTGTGCTCAGGGAGGCTTTGGAGACATTAGCATATTTTCGCTATAGCAATCCGTGGGAGATGGCAGCTGCGATGGCATTTGCGTGCGGATCTAAATCAGGCACATGGGCCCCCATTGGGAAAAAAATACAATGTGTCTATGTGATTTTTTCCTGTGGGGGCCAATGTGTTTTATATTTTCCTGTAGGGGACAATGGGTTTTATATTTCTCCTGTGGGGGAAATGAGTGAGATGGCATTAGCTATCAGGGCAAAGCTCCGTAATGCATCTCATTCTGGAGCTTGGTAAATTCGGCAAAAAAGCAGCCCCCATAGAAAGCTATGGGGGATGTTTTAGCGAGCAAAAATGGGGGACTGGAGATAAGTGCTACGGTCCCCCCCCAGATACATTCAGGGGATACTGTAAATCTGCAGATTTTTGGGGGAATGCCAGCAAATTTGCTTTAATAAATAGGCCCCATAGAAACATTCACATATTCTATTTTGGTGTGTTTACGCGTGTATATATAGATATATATATGCACCATATTTATCTTCCCTTTTTGTCTGGTGGTGGTGGTGGAAAACTCTAATTTGCCTTCGGATGACTGGGATGAACTTATGCCACTGGTCCTGTCCCCAAATTCACTTCTTCAGCCTGTCATTTCCAGCTCTAGTCCCCATATTCACTGCCAGTGCCTGCTAGTTCAGTTCCATTCTCCACATTCGCTGCCATTCTCACTTCCATTCCCCACATTCACTGCCAGAATGTGTGGACTGGAGTTTGTAATAACAGAATCTATGCCAGTGCCAGTCATTTCCAGCAATCCTCCTATTCACTGCCAGTACCAGCCATTCCAGCAGTACCCACAGTCACGGTCAGTATCTGCATTTTCAGCTCCGGTCTCCACATTCGCTGCCAGTACCAACCATCCTACTTCCATTCCCCACATTCACTGCCAGTGCCTGCCATTCCCAGCTCCAGTCCCCACCCCCACTCCCCACTTTCACTGGTACAGCTTGCCTTTAAAACCTACATTCCCCATAATCACTGCCAGTGCCTGTCTTTTCCACATCTAGTTCCCAAATTCACTACCAGTGTCTGCATTTCCAGCTCGTCTCCACATTAGCTGCCAGTTCCATTCCCAGTATTCACTACCAGTGCCTGCTATTCCCAGCTCCAATCTTTACCTTCACTGCTTCAGCCTACCTTTCCCACCCGACCACCCATTCACTGCCACAGACTACCTTTCCCACCAGTCCCCACTTTTAATGCCAGTGCCTACCTTTCCCACATCTAGTCTCCACATTCACTGCCAGTGCCTGCTATTCCCACCTTCAGCCCTCACATTCACTGCCAGTGCCTGCATTTCAAACCTTCAGTCCCACATTCACTGCCTCAGCCCACATTCAAAGCCATTGCCACTTTCACTTCCCACATTCACTGCCAGTGCCTGCCATTCCTAGTTCCAGTCCCCAAAGTCACTGCCACAACCTGACTTTCCTGCCTCTAGTCCCCACATTTACAGCTAGTGCCTGCCTTTTCCATATCCAGTTCACGAATTTACTGCTAGTGTCTGTTTTTCCTACATATAGTCCCCAACATTCACTGCCTGTCATTTAAAATTTCCAGTCCTCACATTCACTGCCAGAGACTGCCATTTACAGCAGTCCCCAGATTCAGTGCCAGTGTCTGCATTTTCAGCTTCATTACCTCATGCCCAGCACCAGTCCCCACATTCACTGCCACAGCCTACCTTCCCACTTCCAGTCCCCACATTCACTGCCACAGCCTACCCTCCCACATTTACTGCAACAGCCTACATTTCCCACATTGACTGCCACAGCCTACATTTCCCAGTTCCAACCCCAATATTCACTGCCAGTGCCTGCCTTTCCCAGATCCAGGCCACACTGCCTTACCCAGCTACAGCCTCTACCTATTTTTTTCAGGCTCACAGAGTCAATGCCAGTGCCTGCCTTTAATATAGGTCTGACAACAGCAAGATCTGGTGGCAGCATCCTCCTCTGCTTTTCAAGTGGTTCCCCCAATATGAGGCTATGCAATGTTTTGTGTCACAACTACACATTACAGGAAGCCTTTCCATGAGCTCCTCCTCCATTCTCCTAGTAAATGCACTCAATGACATTTTACATAGGGAAACATTTTCAGAGCAATCATCATAATCTCAATCCTGGTTTTATGCCCAGAATCATTGCCAAATCTACCAACTCAACAAAATCTTTCATTACCATTTTTCTTGCTGGTGTAGAATATTTGGAAATACCTATTGGTGAGACACTTCTCATCTGGACAAGGGGATGCAGCAAATAGGGTAGGAGGACAACTCTGTCTCCCAGTCAATGGAAGGTTTTTCAGGTCCATGCTATATTGTTGCCCACTTCAGTGAAATACCGGCGGTTCAAATTCCAACAGTGACAGTCCAAAAGGTGAAGATCCGAATGCCCAGTGGTAAGTATGCTAACCCTCCCCTCCCTCCCCCCCAACTCTCCCTTAGGGGTGCCTAACCCTAACCTCCCTCCCCTAGTGCCTAGCCCTAACCTCCCTCCATGGGTGCCTAAACCTAGCCCCCCCTCCCTGCACCCTAAACCTAAGCCCCCCTTCCCCTAGCCTAACCCTAACCTCCAAAGGGGGGTACCTAACCCTAAGTCCCCCCGGGGGTCCCTAAACCTAACCCACACATCCCTGGGCTAAGTGTATACTTACCCGAAAGAGAGGACAATCGGTCTGGTGTCCTCGGCATTCCGGCGTCGGGATTAACATAGGCGCCGGTATTTCGACGACTATGTTAAATCCCTTGACGGAATGACGCTGTTGGGATTGGTCTCATAACTACATCCCCATTCGTATATGTCTTAAAATACTGTTTTTATAGCTGCTTATACACCATTAGCTTCCAATTATTATTCTTCATTCATAGAGCTTAAAAAGGTTCACCACATAAAGTATATGTTTACACTTGAATTCATTGTAGAATTGAAAGATTGTGGACCTCATTCAGAGTCGGTCGTTGCGGCCGCACGGTCGTACGCATACGATGTTTTTCTTTCTGCGCCTGCGCACGGCTAGCAGTGCGCATGTGCGTACGAGCTCTACCGATCACAAATACTGTCGGTCGTAGGGCTTCCGACACGGAAGTGGGTTGGTAAAGTTGATTGACAGGAAAGACCGTTTGTGGGAGTATACGGGGGTGGTGGTCTGGAAACGGAGGCGTTCTTCAGAGTTTCCAGGCATTTTAGGGGAGTGCATAAATTACTTGCTTCGTACGACCAAGAATTGCGGATGCATGAAAACGTCACTCTACGAACAGGCTGATCGTCCAGGCTAAGGTAGGCAAGAAGCGACCGTAAGCCACAACAGTACAATCGTTAATCTGATGTTCCCTGCGATGTTTCAATTTTGAACCACACAAACCAAGCAGCTAAGATTGCTGCATTGTAACTATTAACACTGCTAATTACCTTGTAACTCATTTCACTTGCGTGTGCATTAGTGAATTCGTAACCAAAATGTTTCTTTGTGCTTTTTAACCAGTTTTTTGCTCAAACAGTTTTTAAAACATCTAGCATTGTGTTTTGCATAGCAGCCTTTTCAGATACCACACTGTTTAAACCTTGTAAACATTGATATAGTTAAAGAGAGACATTTTTGGGATGAAATATTTTTATTTTTGTGAAATTTGCCTTTCATCACAATGTCAAGAATAATTGTTTAGGCAACATTTGTATATAATTAAAATAAAGTAAAAAAAAAAAAATTGGGGTTTTAAAAAAAAAAAAGAGCTTGAGACATTGGTGACCAGAAATATGGCGACTGGACAACAGGTGAGGGAGGAGATATCCAGGGCTACTTGCGTCGTTTGGGCCGGCTCGGAGGAAGAGGTAAGCTACGGACAGCCGACTGGCGTGTAACATGCCGACTGGCCTGGCCAGAGGTAGGTGGGATTTCCTCTGGCCTAGGCATACTTGCGGGGGTGGCTGTTGGGCTGCCAGAGGTGGTGGTCCTGGGAGGAAGGGAGTCTCGCTCCATCATGGCAAGTGGGTTGGCCTGCTCCTGGGTATTGGCCAAACGATCTAGGGCCCCAGCAATGGTCTCCAGGGCCACCGCCACCCTCACCAGAGTGGTCTCCATCCTAGGAAGAACACATGTGTTATCCTGAGTTTGGGAGACCAACCTGGTGAGGAGAGGCACTGCTCGGTCTGATGTTTGCACTGGAGTAGACTCCACAGGGTCCCCAGATGGAGTACTTGGATCCTCCCCTGCAGAGTCCCCATCTGTGCTGGACCCAGACCTGACCTCAGGAGCAGGCACTAACTCCTCTGAGTCTGTAATATAAAATGAAAAATGTTATTTGTTTTTCCCCCCCCAAAAAAAAGACGTTTCAGCTTTATACTTTTTGGCTTACAAAATGAAATTACCTTCTTGCACATGTGGAGCGTTGAAGTCGGCCATGTCAGTGTCCATAGTGGACACGCCGACTATCTCCTCTTCCGTCACACATCCCTGAGCCAACGTCTCCAACCTTGTCAAGGCCAGCTCCTCAGGGATGGGACCACCACCTGTCCCTGCAGCATGGTCCACCCTACTCCGTAGCTTCCTCTTCAGTTGGTATTTGAAATCCGTCCAGCTGTCAATGTTATTTTTGAAAAAATAAGTGTTAGTTTTTTTAAATAAGATCAAGCTTTGGCCTTCAGTACACTCACAATATCATTTTCTTACCTTTTTTTTACGACTTTCTGTGTTCTGTAGGTTGTCCCCACAGCATTAACAGCCCTGGGTATCTCCTCCCAAATCCTGCCTTTGGCTCCAGCCCACATATTTCTGGGTGCATTGACTAGGTTTTCCATTGTCATGGTCACCAATGTCTCAAGCTCGATCCGTGAAAATGGAGGATTTCTTGGCCTTGGCCTGCTTGGGCCCGCCTCCTCCTCCTCCTCTACTCCTGGACTTTGATTCCCAGCCCCTACCAAATTTTATAAAATAGTACAATTTTTTTTTAAATTGTATGGAAAATATGATCAGTTCTTGTTTTGTGTAAAAAATGTGATTGGAACTTACCTGGCTCAGTTGGCCTCTGCTCACCATGCTCCTCGCTTGCCATTCTGCTAACCTGTGAGAGAGCATGAAGAATACTGCTTCTGCAGACTTTTTTTTATAGATGTGAGCGCATCCCTGGATTGGTTACCCGTGCATCCTTATTTCCTTAACTACAAATGCACACCTTTCCTGCATTCCCTAATCACTGCGTGGGTTGGGCTAGATGTGAGCGCATCCCTGGATTGGTTACCCGTGCATCCTTATTTCCCTAACTACAAATGCACACCTTTCCTGCATTCCGTAATCACTGCGTGAGTTGTGCTAGATGTGAGCGCATCCCTGGATTGGTTACCCGTGCATCCTTATTTCCCTAACTACAAATGCACACCTTTCCTGCATGTTTCAATAATTGGTGTTTGCTTTCTTTATTTAAGGCAAAGCCAATTGTTCCCTTACTTGTGGGTTGTAGTTGGAGTGTTTGGTGATGCAGGAGGTGTTTGAGAATAGTTAAATAGTTTTAAGTTGATTGAGAGTTGCTTGTGTGTGTAGTTTGTGAGGTGTTTGTTTGAAGTTGCTTGAGAGGTGCTTGTGTGTGTAGTTTGTGAGGGGTTTGTTTGACGTTGATTGAGATGTGCTTTTGTGTGTAGTTTGTGAGGTGTTTGTTTGAAGTTGATTGAGAGGTGCTTGTGTGTGTAGTTTGTGAGGTGTTTGTTTGAAGTTGATTGAGAGGTGCTTGTGTGTGTAGTTTGTGAGGTGTTTGTTTGAAGTTGATTGAGAGGTGCTTGTGTGTTTTATATTTTTTTGGTTTTAATTTATTTTGGTTGTGGGGTTTTTTTTGTGTTTGTTTTTTTGTGTTTTTTTGTTTGTTTTTTTGTGGTGTTTTGTTTTTGTGTTCGTTTTTTTGTGGTGTTTTGTTTTTGTGTTTGTTTTTTTGTGGTGTTTTGTTTTTGTGTTCGTTTTTTGTGGTGTTGGTTTTTGGGTTCCTTTATTTATTTTTATTGTGTGCTTTGCTTTTGGTGTTGTTTTTGTTTAGTAAAATTTGATTGCTTTGGAGTTTGAAAAACACCGTTAGTTTTTGGGCTTGATCCGGTGACTTTTTTTGTTTGGTTGGCTGGCCTTTTGTCTTCCTAAATCCAATGTTATTTGAAGAATCAAGTAAGTGTGCCAGCCTACTGCATTTTGTTTGTTTTTATTTTTAGATCAACAATCATAATCTTCGTTATTTTTTGAATTTGAATCTAATTTTTTTTTAAAATATTTCTTAAAGGTGTTTAACATTCCTTTTTGGTCTTGAATCAGGTAAGTGTCTATTTTTTAAAACATACACTTAATTTGTAGTTTAATCTATTTTTTTAACCAAAATTTTTGGGGAATATTGTTTATTGTTCTATTTTTAAATTCTAATTTGGTACATTTAACAACAATTCATATTTGCAAGATTAAAAATGAAGCATGGTTTTAACACTAAAAGTAGTAATATTGGTTTGTCCTTAAAAAAAGGTTTTTTTTTTATTTTTCCCTCTCATTTTTAAATCGAACAACAAATACACATGTAGTGATTTCCGAAGATGGCACTGCCCGACCCTGTAAGAATATGCCCCATTATTATAAAGCTAAGTATTTTTGAAAAAAGTTTCACAATACACTCTGGAGAACCAATTAAAAATATAAATTTAACTTTACAGAGCGATGTTGGACAGCTAATAGTAGCCATGTTGACCCCCACCATCCTTCCTCAGCCTCCTCCTCGGCGTAGGCATAGGAGGCGTGCAAGGGCCAAGATATATAGAACACGTGTCACCCTTTTTGGAATGCCTGATGATGTGGTTGTTACCACTTATCGTCTGCCTCCTAATATTATCCTAGACACTCTTTCAATAATAAAGAATGATCTAGAAAGTCAGATTAACATTCCTACAGCAATCTCACCATTTACACAGTTGTTGGCGGTGTTACATTTCTGCACCTCAGACTCCTTCCAAACAACTGTGGGGCTGGTGGGTGGCCTCTCCCAGCCCTCATTTTCACGGATCCTGAGGTGTGTGCTAGATGCATTTTTCAATCATCTAGCACATTTTATTAGTATGCCTTTGGATACGGAAGCCCTTGATGTGGTAAAGCAGAAGTTTTATGAAATTGCAGGCTTTTCACACGTCATAGGGGTAGTGGATGGCACTCATATAGCACTTCAGCCCCCTGCATGCAGGGAACAAATATATAGGAACCGCAAACATTACCATTCCCTAAATGTAATGGTGCTATGTAATGCCTCCCTCCAGATCCTCTCCCTGAATGCTAAATTCCCAGGCTGCAGCCATGATGCATATATGATCCAGCATTCAGGGATTTGGCCCAAATTAAGCACACTGCAAGCTGGTGACTCGTGGATTCTTGGTAAGTAAAAATCCAGTATGTCTTTCTAGTAATAGTGTAAATAGGTTCTCATGGTAAATGTATATCTTTTGGTGTCCCATTTCCATCAGGTGACAGTGGATATCCTTGCACGCCCTGGATGCTGACTCCTTATTTGACTCCCACACCAGGGCCCCAAACTCACTATAATGGCGCGTTTACTGCCACCAGGCAGGTGGTGGAGCGCTGTATCGGCCTTTTAAAGAGCCGGTTCCGGTGTCTCCATCACTCTGGTGGTGCACTCATGTACTCGCCGGATATGGTTTCTCGCATTGTCGTCCTGTGTGGGATTTTACACAACATTGCAATAAGGAGTCGAGTACCCATGCAGCCAGAGGAGGCCTTGCCAGAGGAGGGCCCCCCGAAGGAAGGTGTTGTGATGCTGTCGGGGGGGGGCCAGACGCGATGATGTCGTTTCACGTTTTTTTAGGTATGCATATTTACATTTTTTGGAAAAGAAAAATCAATTTTGCAAAATGTATTTTAATGTGTCCCTTTTTCTTTTGTTTTCTTTTCCTACCAACAAAATCACAACACTTTCCAAAACATGGATAAAAAATGGAACCCATTGGCAATACCCTGTATGTTTTTGGACAACTAACACATTTTGCACGCATATCCCCCAACATGTTTAGTTAATATGCCTTTTGTTTTAGTAATTGATATGTTTTCCATTCCAAAATCTGTTTGTTTTTTACTATACTTGTTTAGGTTTGACTAAGCCAGATGTTTAATTTGCCAAAACCATGAGGACATTTGTTATGTGTGAATCTGTTATGTTTTTTTTTTAACCATTAAAAGCCTGTTGGCAACATGTTTGTTATGTAATAAATGTTTTAAATGATGCAAAAATGTTGTTGCTTGTTTGTTGTAAAAAATTGTAAGCCATTTTGAGGTGTATAATGTATGCCAACCCATAATTGAAAAATAAACATTACTGCAAATTTTCTAAAAGGTTTACTAATACATGTTTTAAGTTCTTACACTATGGAAAGGCACCCACCTTTGTTCCAAAAAATTTTCACATGCAGAATTACACCCTTTAATGTGTGGCAAAAAAGAGGACAAATGTTGGAAATAACACAACTTTATTTTTTTTTTATAGAAATGTCGAAAAAATGTAAAAGAAATAAAAAAAAAATACTACAGATCCTCCAAACACCCCACTAATCTTTGGAGGCAGCAGTAGGCTTGCATTAAGTAGCCTGAGGTCTCGCGCAGCTCCTCCCTAATTTCCCTCAGGATGTGGGTTAGATCTGTAGAAAATTTGAAAAAAATGCAGATTAAATACTTCATTACAATGAGAAACATTTGAACATTACACATTATTCAACGTACCAAAAAGTGTTTAAACACACTGATGTTACAGTGTGTTTGAAAGTATCAGACACACATTATTAATAGGTTTCCACTTTTCTGTTGTTCAACTAATTTTAAACCATAACTATGTGGCATAAGCCAAAATCCACTATGATGATGTTACAAATAATGGGAGGTGTATTCTTAAGTCATGATGGCCATATCCTTAAAACACAATGCACGTATTCACTTTTAGAATGTTGTTGATAAACCAAAATAAAATATGATTTTTTGGCTATAAAAAACATCACTTTGCCTAAGTACATTAGTACATTTTAAACACAGTGTACACAACATCAACAAGGGTAGTCTGGTTCCTAGCACCTTGGCAAGTTTGTTGACAGGTCTTTGTACATTGTAAAATACTAATCCAAATTTAATCATTAGTTCCTGAAACTCCAAAAAATATTTAAATAAAAAAAAAACTATTTTTGAGGACCCCAAAACAAAAAAAGGCCAGACAATAAACATAAGGTTGTAAGTCTGAAAAATAGCATTACTGCGCAATGATGTTAAACCCCATACAGCAAATTTTCAAAACAACAAAAAAAGCACAGAAATTTAAACAAATACATGGATAACAACAACACCCCCCAAAAAAAAACATACCCTGAGAGTGTTCAGACACAGCAACAGATGGTCCCGGGAAGCTTCGGGTGAGGGTGAATATTCAGGAGTGGGGGGAATGGTGGAAGGGGAAATAGAGGCGGAAAGATCACAGGGAGGGGAGATTTGGGACATTTGGGATGAGTGGGCAGGGGAGGGAGGCAGACTTGGGGAGGATTGAAGAGAGAGGGAGGGTTACTGGGGGAGTATGGTGGTGGGGAGGGAAGGCTGGGTTGAGGAGATACAGGTGACGGCTGCTGGTTGATGTGTTGTCTTTGGAGTTGCCGTGCCCTTCTCTGTCTCCGCTGGGCTTCTAAAATGTAAACATAAAAACCCAAACAAAGTTTTGAATTTTGGTTACACAATACAAGTACACATTCTGTACAATTGTGACAACATACAGGAGGGTTTTTGAACATTGACTAAAATAATTGGCAAAGGAACATACATTTTTAACAGTCCATTAATTAATACTTTTAAACAAACGCATACTTACGTCTGTGTATTTGCAAACACAAATTCCTGAGGAGCGCAGGCGACCGGCGGCCCAGGTCCGACCAGCGACGCTCTAATTGAGCAATGTTTCGGCAAAAGCCCGCTGATCGGAGGGCTCGCCTCACCTCCGCATAGGCGGCCCGTTTTGCCCTATTTGAAATGGGCGGCACAGCCTGGGTGATCCGCCTGTCCATTATATTGACCAGGACAAGCAGCTCTCTTCTGGTAAACGCTGCGGCTCTCATGATGGCAATGGGCGTTTTTACAGAAAACATGAAATATACATTGGGTAGAAAAAATATGATTGGCTAAAAATTTACACTTTCATCAAAAACAACACTATTGGCCAATCCTTTAATCATGTGTCCCGAAAAATAAGGTCACATTTGATTGGCTACAACACGCAGTGTGCAATTGCAAACATAAGAGTGCAAGTTAACACAATCAGTCGGTAGCTAGAGGAGGTGCAGTGCTAACAAATGGGCGTCACTTTGTTTACGATCGCCCTCCCGTACGATCGGATTTTGCGGTCGTTGGTCGTACGACCGTGCGGCCGCAACGATCGACTCTGAATGAGGTCCTGTGTCTTTAAAACTATTTTATAAAATATGTAAGAAGTGTCTTAAGCTACTTGCTAGAAGACCTACAATACAACTAAAGGACAGTAAGAAAAGCTTGTTTTGAATGTTGCAACAAATGTTTGCAGTGTAATGCTGGGTACACACTAGGATGACGGATCGGTCAGTAGACCCATCTGCCATCCTAACAACCAATTGGTAAGTTACACACACTTAACAATCAGCCATTTGATGTGTCTGGACTGACATCGCAACGGTATGGGCATTGAAATTTTCGACCCAGTGAATGTATGGGCGGTTGACAGTTTGCCCATAAACACAGCTATATCGGCATAGGCTGTGCTGCAGGAACGACCTGATATGTCTGTGAACGATGTCATTCACAGACATAATGGGTGTACACGCCTGCCGATCCGATATATCACTTGTCCATGGAATGCGTGATATATTGACTAGTATGTACCATGCCTTAGACGTACTAGTTTTCATACCAATACATAACAAGTGTTTTGTTACTTAAACATAACATTTAGAATACACTGCTCCTGTGTAAAGTTCAGTGCACACGAAGCGATCAGACAATGATCAGATATCGTTGTCTGATCGTCCTGCATGTGCTGGATGTTCGACATCAAACATCCAGCACATGCACCAACCCCCAAACAACTATAACAACCCGTGATCGACGATCGCATATCCCTATAGTAACCAGGCTAACCTGGTCGATATCGACCGGGTTGGCCTGCATGCACAGGTGATGGTCGATATCGGCCATCCGTGCCCGCGCATTGACCATCGTTTGGGGGTTGGAAGTGCCCAAAAACAGGACGATATGAACGATAGGATCGATATAGTTCTTATCATCCTGTAATATCTGACCATGTGTACGCACCATAACATATATATAATGATCAATGTTTATTGTTAGAGTTTTTTTTTTTTTTTTAAAGATTTTAACCTTTTACAACAAAACACAATTAGAACAAAGATAACATCCATAGATAGGGACATATTGACCTGGGCGTGAGGTTTAGTGATGTAAAAAACCTTGCACCCCATTTTGGATTGCCGCGGGTATGCATGCTCCCGATACCCGCGGTATCCAATAAAAAAAAAAAAAAGTGCTCGCTGGGTTTTCAGATCTGAAAACCCTGCGCCGCCTAAGAAAAAAAAAAAATTACACTTACGTGCCCGGGGGTCTCTGCCATCTAGTCACTGGGGTGGGAGCTGCTGGGAGGAGCAAGGGCTGCTGGGAGATGTAGTTCTCCCACCGCCTGTTATGGGAGTGGGGGGCACACACACACTCAACACACTTACAAACACCGCTGCTTCAGAAGACCCAGCTCTTTGTAAGGTGAGTAATGAAGGACTAATTAAGCTAATTGGAAACTTTCAATTGTTTAATTAGTCCTCAGGGGGTTGCCGTCGGGGTCCCAGAGGTGCTGATTTTTCCAAAAATTAACGATTTGAGGAAAAATCAGACTTGCTCTGTAAGTGCGAGAAACAAAACCTCCCGGCAGTCAAAACCCCAAAAACCACACACCTAATTGAATAGCAAAAATCCCGCAGATGCAGGAAAAACCGTGCAGGGGCGGGATTTTTGCTATTCTCACCCCCAATTGAATA
Organism: Taudactylus pleione; assembly: GCA_031769625.1. Lineage (NCBI taxonomy): Eukaryota > Metazoa > Chordata > Amphibia > Anura > Myobatrachidae > Taudactylus > Taudactylus pleione. The sequence continues at coordinate 1,566,810 of JAUIMM010000759.1, read as the reverse complement.
TGCCCTTTAAAGTGCAAAACAAGTCCCACACTAATACTCTAATTATCCCAAATCATATGATGGATATTGTTTATCATTGGTACTACTATTAATAGAATTAATTCATTAGCTGCATTATAACGTTGAAGGATGTATAGTGCATAATGTGTATCTAGCAGATTCTGTGTTATACATTTTAGGGAAAGCCACCTTAAAGACATAATGACTGTTTGATAACTCTAAAATATTTAGATTTTGTTATATTTTAAGGTTACGCTTTTATATATTATATTGCAGCTACTTGGAAAGTTTTGTTTATCTCCTTGGCCGCAGTCTTTAGATGCCCTAGCATCTGCCATTTCTTTTATATAAGGAGCAATAGGATCACTTACAAAAGTCCCTATTTGTATTTTCCACCACAACCTCTTTTCTCATCTTTAGCCTTTTTTACTCCAGCGTCATTTCTCTCACTCCCTTGTAATATGTTTTCAGAGATTCTCTTTGTTAGCATGATCAGTTTTACTAAATGATTATCTAGCAACTTACAAATTGAGCATTTGAAAGGGATTTGCAAAAGGTCGTACAACTAGTGGTAAAATTAAGCAACCTCTAGAAAAACAGGTTACTTACCTGTATTTAAGAAATTCCCCTGATCAGTGACCACTTACATGAAACAACATTGCAGTCTCCAATGATAAACCTTCTGGAAGAAGTCTACAGCTACTATAGACACAAAATGAATGATTTATTGGAGAAGACTGATATACTTTCCCAAGGCTAATAAATTGTTTGTTTTTTTTAAATCCCATTCTACAACGTACGTTCTGTCTGGAGAAGGGGTCCACAGAATAAGTAACTACTGCTGCATATGAAAGGTGGCTTGTATGGGCAAGCAACCATATTTTTGTGATGTACTGTATACATATAATTTGATAAAAGTGAATAACTAATGTCTTATTGATGACATTTCACTGTGTAGTTCTGATGGGCTAAGATATGACATCTTGCTCTCCTCATTCACTGTTTTTGTGCTTGTGATGAGAAACATTGCATAATTTCTGGGTCATTTATTTAAATCTCAGTAATGAAAGTTGTGAATTGGGGTTTTCATTACAGTACAGGTAAAGCCACATACACACTACACAATAGTTGGATGATATGAACGATATTGTTAATCACATTCAATACCACTAAGTGTGTATGCAAGACATTGTTAATGATGCGCGCTCCTGCAGATCGTTAACAATGTCTTTCATCGGCCAATATTGCCAGGTTCTGCAAGTATGGGGATGAGGGAGGGTGCCATCACTGAACGATATCGTTAACAACATTGAGTCCGGCAGTGGAGGGGAAACAGTTAACGATATCGCTTATGGAGCATATCGTGAAGTGTGTATGCGGCTTAAAAAGGATATAGAGAGTATGTAAGGGAAGGGTGGTGTACAGGGATTTATATGAATGGTCTGCTTTCTGTATAAAATACACTTTAGAATGGGAACAAACAATGAATTGGTATAGGTGACAGGGACAGAAGTGGTCCATTGGATCAGTATTTTTACAGTGTATGTATAAAAAAAGTCAGTATAGATTTTGCTACTTCATACTGTAAGTGCTAATGCCAAAAAATATCTTAGATTTCAGTAGACCATAGCTTCCCAAATTCCGCCATTACAGTACAGGTTTTAAGGGTATCCATGCTTAAGTCCAGATGGTTGAATCAAATTGACTGAGGTACTAATTGTCGCCTGTGCTAAAGGATGCATATCCTTAAAACTTGGACTGTAGGGGCAGGGTTTGGGAACCTCTGCATTAGACCATTTATGGACATGCTTTGTTTCCATTGGAAAAAAAAAAAGTAGTTTGTCGCCCAGATTACTTTCATTCGCTGTATAATCTCTTTAAATGAATCAGGTACACTGGCAGTATTAAACTAATCTCAAGCCAGACCTATCATGGCAAAGATGTGCATGCTATTGTTATGTATTCATTAGGTCATAATTACTCTGGTAGTGCAATTTACGAGAAAGACCTGCTTGCTTTTCAACATGAAAGAGTGACCAGGGTTGAATTATACAGATCTCCTTGTACCATTTGCTTCCAAAAGTAGATGAATCTAAAACAGGTCGAGATATTATTCCAAAAAATATGCAATTTTGTAAACAGCTTCTGACAGACTTTAACTTCATCATGCATTTATTTATATAACACACCAGATAATGAGATATGGTAAGAACTTACCCTTGTTAGCTCTATTTCCACGAAGTCCATAGGGTTCCACAGGATACCTTGGGGTATAGGCAGATGACGTCAGACATCGGGCACCACAGAGATAAAGTTTTCAGCCTCCCAGGATGCACTGGGGTCCCCCTCCTATACCCCGCCCCGGAGCAAAGGCAAATCAGTTACGTAACAAGCCATAGGCCGGAGGAGGAGAAGAAAGAGAGAGAAGAAATCTGGAACACACAAGAATCACATTCTCACTAGAAGGAGATGGAAAAACCGGTGACCAGATCAAAGCCCATCTCCAGTACAGGTGCGACAGGGCGGTAGTCCTGTGGAACCCTATAGACTTCGTAGAAATAGAGATAACAAGGGTAAGTTCTTACCATATCTCATATTTTCTACTTCAGGGTTTATAGGGTATCCACAGGATACCTTGGGGATGTCCCAATGGTGGGGACGCTCCTGTGCTGGAAGGACAATCCGCCGCCCGAAGGAAGCATCCGGAGAGGTGAAGGTATCAAATGCATAATACCCCACAAAGGTATGGACAGAAGACCACGTGGTTGCCTTGCAAAGCTGAACAGCAGAGGCACCACGTCGAACTGCCCACGAAGGACCCACAGACCTAGTGGAATGAGCCCTAACAGAGGATGGAACAGGAATGCCTTCATGAATATAAGCCTCAGAAATTGCCATGCGAATCCATCCTGCCAAAGTTTGCTTAGTGGCAGGCCAACCCTTCTTCCGGAAGCCATAGAGGACAAACAAGGAGTCAGACTTCCTAAAAGAATTGGCACGGTCAACATAAATCCTTAGAGCCCGTACCACATCTAAAAGGTGGCCTCAGCAACCGAGAGGTCTGGAAAATGAAAGGCCGGCACTATGATTTCCTCTTTAATGTGGAAACTAGATACCACCTTCGGGAGAAAACTAGGGCGCGTGTGAAGCACCGCCCTGTCCCTATGAAAAATGAGAAAGGGAGGCCGAAGCAATAGCCAGAAGAAATAGTCTTAGCTGTAAGCCATTTGAAATAAACTGAGCCCAGTGGTTCAAATGGCGGTCCTTGGAGAGCCCTCAGGACAACAGCCAGATCCCACGGAGCCACTGGTGGAACAAAGGGAGGCTGAATGCGAAGTACACCTTGCAGAAAGGCGCGGACATCAGGAAGAGTAGCAATCTTACGCTGAAACTACACTGACAGGGCAGAAACCTGCACCTTCAGAGAAGTAAGGTGAAGACCGTGTTCTAAGCCCACCTGTAGGAAAGCCAACACCCTGGATATCCATAACACCTGAGGATCATAGCCTCTAGGGCGACACCATTCAAAGAAAGTATGCCATACTCGATGGTAAATTCTTGCAGACGCAGGCTTCCAAGTTCTGAGCATGGTGTTAACTACAGAGCTGGAAAAAACCCTGGACCTTAAGAGGGCAGTCTCAACAGCCACGCCGTCAAAGCCAGACGACCCAGGTCCGGGTAATGGCAAGGACCTTGAGACAACAGGTCCGGACATAGAGGCAACAGCATCGGAGTGTCTACGGAGAGACTCCGAAGATCTGAGTACCATTGCCGTCTGGGCCACGCTGGAGCTATCCGCAGGAGCATGCCACCTTCTTGCTTGAATTTGCGAATCACTCGAGGAAGAAGGGAGAATGGAGGGAAGAGGTATTTAAGGTCCACCTGACAGACAGCGCGTCTACCAGAAGTGCCTCTGCGTGTCTTGTTCTCGACCCGTACACAGGTAGCTTGTTGTTTTTGTCTCGGGAGGCCATGAAGTCTATCTCTGGAAGGCCCCACTTGTTCACCAGTAGCTGAAACACCTCCTGCTGAAGAGACCATTCTCCTGGATGCACGTCTTGACGGCTGAGAAAGTCTGCCTCCCAGTTGAGGACTCCTGGTATGAACACTGCCGATATGGCAGGGAGATTGTCTTCCGCCCAAGCTAGAATGCGGGACACCTCCGTCAGGGCCGCCTGACTGCAGGTCCCTCCTTGGCGGTTTATGTAAGCCACTGTGGTGGCGTTGTCTGAGTGCACATGCACGGGTTTTGCTTGCTGGAGAGTTTTGAATACTGCCCGAAGTTCCAAGATGTGTATCGGAAGCGCAGATTCTACTGGTGTCCAGCTTCCCTGTAAAAAGTTTGGACCAGTCACCGCTCCCTAGCCTCGGAGACTGGCGTCCGTTGTCAAAAGGACAATCCAAAAGGGGCGCCCCCTGTTCAGGTGAGCAGTGTGCAGCCACCAGGCCAGAGACAAACGTACCTCCCGTGAAAGCACCATTGTCTGTGTCTTTATCCGATGGGGCAACCCATTCCATCTGGAGAGAATCAACTTCTGCAGAGGTCTGGAGTGAAACTGGGCATACTCCCACCAAGTTGAACATCGACACCATGGATCCCAGTAACCTCATCGCCGAGTGAATAGACATCCGGCGACTCTGCAGGCAACTGCGTACTTTTGCCTGTAATGCAGAGATATTTTCCTCCGTCACAAAGATCCTCTGTTGTTGAGAGTCCAACAGGGCTCCGGGATAGAGCATCCTCTGTGAGGGACCCAGAGAGGACTTTTTCCAGTTTATTAGCCAGCCGTGAGTCTGCAACAGAGACTGTCAGTTGCAGATGGCATTGAAGTATCTCTGGAGACTCTGCCAACAACAGGTCATCCAGATAGGGCAACAAGCAGACCCCCTGCATCCGCAAGTGGGCTGCCATAACTGCCATGGCTTTGGTAAACACTTGAGGCGCCGTGGCCAGACCAAAGGGCAGTGCCTGAAACTGGAAGTGTTGGTCGACCACTGCAAACCTGAGGAAACGTTGGTGTGCTGAAACAATGGGGATATGCAGGTAAGTGTCCTGAATATCTAGCGACACCATAAAATCCCCAGACTCCATTGCTAAAATGATGGAACACAGGGTCTGCATGTGGAACCGAGGAACCCTAAAGAATTTGTTGAGGGATTTGAGGTTCAGGATGGGCCAGTAAGACCCATTGGGTTTCTGTACCAGAAAAAGATTGGAGTAATACCCCGATCTCCTCTGGGACAACGGAACCGGCACTATAACTCCAGCCTGGAGCAGAGAGTGTAACACCTTCCAGAATTCCAGGGCTTTGTCTTGATCTGACTGAAGGCCCGTGGTGAAAAACCAGCTGGGAGGCCTCCGCTAGGAGAGGGTGTACCCCGAGAGACCACTTCTCTTACCCAAGTGTCTGTGGTGGTTAGACACCAGCATTGGGTGAACTGAAGAAGCCGGCCTCCCACTTTGGGGTCCCCCAAAGAGAGGCCCATCCCCTCAGGCGGAAGGCTTATCGTCCGACTTGGGAGTAGGACGTCTTGTACTCAAAGCCTGCTTCTTAGGCTTGGCAGATTTCTTGGTCCCTGACTGTCGCAGAAAGGACTGTACTTTGGACTTACCCTGGGCCCTATAGGCTGAAGAACCCGACCCTGATGGGATCGTAGCCGATGGCAGACACGCAGACTTAGCTGCTGCCAGAGTGGCCACAATTTTGTCCAGATCAGGGCCAAACAGGACCTGTCCATTAAAAGGCAAGCATTCTAAACCCTTTTTGGAATCCATGTCCGCTTTCCAAGAGCGCAACCATAGGGTGCGGCGAGCTGCCACTGCTGCAGAGGAGATCCTGGAAGTGAGACCTATATCCAAGGCTGCCTCATTAATGTACGTTGCTGAGTCTCTAAGATTACCCACTAACTCCACCTGCTCAGGTGACGAGTCAGTGTCAGAGATGCCTCCAGCTATCAGCCCTGACCACCCAGCACATGGCCATAGCCAGTCTGGACGGGAATAAATGGATTTCAAGGCATATTTCAACCTTGCGATCTGTAGCATCCTTTAGGGAGGACATGGAGGGCATGGGCAATGTAACACTCCTCACTAGGCATGTAACATGAGAATCCACTTGCGGAGGCGTTTCCCACTTGGAAAAATAATTATCCGCAAAGAGGTATGCAAAAGCCAAACATTTTTGAGGCTGATACTGCTTACCCGGATTTTTCCACACCTCCTCTAAATGATCCACTAACTGATAGATAGAGGAAATACAGTGGCATCTTCCTTAATATCCTTAAAGGAGGCGTATTTGGATTTAGCCATGGGGGGGATCGTCATCCTCAATAACCAAGGCCGCACGGACTGCCCACATAAGGCCAGGTATATAGACTTTAGACTCTGCCTCCTTAGTACGGAGGGGCTCCTGATCTGAAAAGTCAAAAACCTCACGGTCATCAGACGACATACAGTATCATCCTCATCATACTGAGCCGTCTGAGACACTAAAGGCCTCAATGATGACTCCCCCTGTAAAACATCCGACAGGTGTTGCGCCGTACTTTACAATGAATTCACCCACGCAGGCTCCTGCAAGACCTGGGGGGGCGAAAGTGGGAGACACTGGGGTACCATCAACTGCATGGGGAACCCCTGCATGGGTGTTGACACTAATAAAAACTGCTGTGATAACCCCATCTGGGGGAACGCAGGGGGCGTCGTTAGCTGGCACACAAGGGTTGTAAGTGCCTTAGCAAAACAAGCCCAGAGCGGTTCCTGCACAGGCGCAGTGACAGAAATCGGGTGTGATATAAGATAACATGCCCTACATAATCTCTCAGCGTTCCCAACTCCCTCCACTAATGGTACATTACATGTGGTACATTTTAGCTGAAGAGGAAAGTCACTTCACTCTCAGATATGATGAGTGTAATGGAGTGTATGTGACTCCCCTCACAGATAAATGCTCTTACAGTGAGGCAATGAACACCCTGCAACACCGCACCACAAGGGCTTTAGCAGAGGAAGAACAGGGATAGTAAAATGGCTGACAGTCAGAAGTGAAAGTGCAGGGAGCAGCGCTAGCAGTAAGTCACATACAATGCAGAAATAAATCCCTGCACTACCAGCACTATAATCAACTACACAGACACAGAGCCTGGTAGGAAACAGTGCTGCATACTCTGACCTTAATCGAAGGAGAGGTATGCGGGGGGGACCCGGACCACGATGCCACCTGTATTCAGCGTCCAGCAGTGTTTGCACACTTTCTAGAAAATGGCTGCCGAGGAGCAGAGAGGAGGCGGGCCCGGGGGAGGAGCACTGACACAGCCCGCGAGACCGCTATGGAGAGGCACTGTGCAGCGGGGGAGGCGCCGGCTGCGAGACAGGGAAGGAGCGCTCCCCTGGCATTCAATTAACCCGAGATGCTGGAGCTTACTCTGCTCTGTTTAGCCCGCTGTCCCTGGTGGTCTAGTGGAAGCGCAGGTTAATACCAGGCTCCACGTGCAGCCAGTCCCCAGGGAGCCCCCTGCCTGGGAACTTAGGACTGTGTATCGGCAGGAACCCTCCGCGGGACCCCGCCGCTTACCTGACCCCTTGAATCCGTCCACAGTCTGGGGTCACCGCTGTGACCCCAGACACCGACCAGCATTCCCCGGATCAGTACCGGCGTTCTGGTCTGGCAGGGTGGAGGAGCGACAGCATAGACGTCAGTACTGACTGTCTATGCTGTGCAGCTCATCTTGTGCTGCCACAGCTGCCTTGAAGAACTTAAGGGGCCATTACAGCCCCCTCTGTTAAATGGTAATCCGACTCCGAGCTGGGCACCTACAAAACTGATTTGCCTTGGCTCGGGGACGGGGTATAGGAGGGGGACCCCAGTGCATCCTGGGAGGCTGAAAACTTTAATTCTATGGTGCCCGATGTCTGACGTCATCCGCCTATACCTCGAGGTATCCTGTGGATACCCTATGGACCCTTAAGTAGAAAGTAAGTTATTTGCATACTGTTGAAGGAAGGTAGCTTCCCAACACTTTGCAGCTTTAATAAAAGTGCTTATTAAAAGGTTAAACATTTGCAATTAATGATTTAATGTGCAGCAAAATAAAAGTTATGAAAATTATGTTTATTTTACTTTTGTATCAGCATTCAGGATACAAGGTTACACCAGGTTAGTTTATTTTATTACTAAACATATATAAAATGTGGCTGGTGTTTTGTTATCTACATCTGCACAGTATTAAACTTTATACAATTATTTTTTACTACTATTACCTGAACCATTGTGCCTTCCCGATATGAAGGAATCAACGGAATTCAGACACTTATGTACTCAATGACTGAACATTGTGTTGGCATTAAAAACTATACAAAATGTACACATTCTTATCTTTTTATTAAGCAATAGCTATATAACCATTACAAATCCAAGTCAATATGGAAGAAACAGGGCAGTCAATTCCTTAGGACCATAAACTATCTACATCTAAGCGACCAAACAAACCACATTACACTTTCCCAGTGCCTGCAGCACAGTTTTAATACAGTACATAACACACATTAAAAAAGACGAAGAGAAATGTCAGTGTTTTCTTCTTCTTTTTTACAATGCAAATCAGCAATGAGTCAAATGCATCTTATAAAAAAAAAAATATATATATATATATATATATATTTACACAAAGTAGTAAAAAGGTTAATATGGGTTATGCTACAGCACATGCCAATGCAGCCACACGCAGCTGCATAACCAGGCTGTCTAGGGTACTTTTAGTGCACACTCTGACCAGATTGCAGTATTAATAGAAAACAGAAATATATGCAATATGAGTAGAAATAATTTCTAAAGATACAGTATCAAAGTGATATTTTCTGAAAATAGAGGAATAAAAATCATCAATGTCTTTAATTTGAAGCCAAATACATGCTTTTTTTATCTAGTCAATAAAATATATGTACAGGCAAAATTAGGCTGAGATGGCTGTAGTATTTGTTGGTTACGCAGGGTGGCTATAGTACATAGGTGTGCTATTCCATAACATGGCCCACATTTACAGGTCAGATTCTTTACATTCCATTACTTCTTATTCTCAATTCACACATATAAACACAAAAGGTGATGATGTTCATATATTTTATATATATATTATTTTTTTTATTTCTTACCAGTTATTTATATAGCGCACACATATTCCGCAGCGCTTTTACAGAGAATAGTTGGCCATTCACATCAGTCCCTGCCCCAGTGGAGCTTACAATCTATGTTCCCTATCACATGCACACACACATATACACTAGGGTTAATTTTTGTTGGGAGCCAATTAACCTACCAGTATATTTTTGGAACGTGGGTGGAAACCAGAGTACCCGGAGGAAACCCACGCAAGCACAGGGAGAATATACAAACTCCACACAGTTAGGGCCGTGGTGGGAATTGAACCCATGACCTCAGTGCTGTGAGGCAGTAATGCTGCCATTACACCGTCTGTGCTGCCCATGTATATATATATATATTTATATATGTAAGTGTGGTGTGTGTATTTGACAGTACTTAACATAACTTACATAACACTTTAATACTATTACACTGGGGGATTTGCTAAGGTGTCAAAATACAAATGTGCAGTAACTTAGCACCCAATCAACATCTTGATTCAATTATGTTAGAAAAGTGGTTGGCAGCCTAATACACTTCAGATGCCACATTGGGCAGGTCTCTAACCTTCATAAGGTCCCTACATCAAATTTAGGGATCTATTCATCATCTCTTAATTTCTACAAAAGCAGATGAAAATGAACATTTTCACGCTTGCTTTTGTAGAAATTAAGTTTTTTGGGCCATTCATCAAAAAAAAAGCAGGAGATATCACAGATATCTAGTAACATATTAATAGGTATTTTAAACAAGTGCTACAAGCTTTAACAAACAATTCTAACATAGAGGAAGAAACAAGAGGCTAATGCTGATATTTCGGAGGGTCGCCTTTTGCCCATCACTGCATTAGACTAATAGGAAAAGAAACAAGTCTCACTGGTTGCTCTGGGTTACTGCCTTATAGGAGCAGGTTAGTAAATCACCACCACTGTGTGATTTTATACTGTAAATGCCAATGGGCTTGATTTAGTTTTGGGAATAGAGTAAGACAGAGCAAGTAACTAACTGTGCATCTTGATAAAACCATGCTGCACTGCAGCAGGTCACAATACCAAAAAAACAAGGTGCTTTCAAACCTTATTAAAATAATAAAGCACAATATATAAAATCAAAATTCCATTTGCTGCAGGTCCAAGAGGACAAACTTCTAGAATAAAAATGCAAACAAAGAGAAAATAAAAGACCTGCACAGTTGGAATTAGCACATAACAAGGTTTAATAAGTAACAATTCTATATTCTGTATATTGTTAAAATACCCAAATATCTAAGATAAATACTGTAGCTAAAAAGTATCTAATTGTGAGTAGTCACAAAGGTAATGCACATATAAAATCAGGAGTAACCTATTCCATAGGACTTTGAATAAAAAAAGTCACGCGAGTGTGAAAAAAAGAGTTAAGGGCTCCACTACCCAATTGTCCCACATGCCAGAGAACCTGATTATTTTTTATCTCGGCTCTCCAAGTCCTTTGCAGCCATCAGCGGGAGAAAACGTGGAGCACAGAATCAGAAGACGCTCGGACGGACCTGCTACTTACCTGTGCTTACCTCTCGGGCCCTCTTTCTGGTCACAGTAAGTGCTGGGATTCCGGGACTATACGGAGGAACTGTGAGTCATCGGTTACCCGCCATTACTTGTTCTTTACAGGACTTAAAGATTTCCCCACTACCAGAGACTAACGAGTTAATACCTCCTTATCTAAGCACAGAACCATATATCCACATCACTGTTCTGGATGGGGTTATTAACAATTGGTTCATGGGCATTTTAATACAGGGAAAAGGGATATATCCCTATTTTAGCAGATTGCTGCACTCCTTTGGAACTTTGCTTTGATTCCTTTATTGTGGATTATCTATTTAAAGACTATGGGCAAAATTTACTAATACCATTTTCAGACAGATAATGGCAAAAAACCCAGGTTTTACCCGGCATTTGTATGCCAGGTTTTTTGCCATTTTGTCTGATACCGCTTTCACACAGGAAAATGAAAATCCCAGGAAATTCACTTTTACCCGGTAATTTGCTAAAAAAACTGGGTTTTTCCCGTGTGAAAGGGTCAACTCGGGATTTAATTCCCGGGTCTAGGACCCTACAAAAAACCAGGGTTGGAGACCCTGGGTAAAAGTGAATTACCCAGGATTTTCAGTGTGAAAGGGGTATAAGCAGCGGGTTCTAAACCCCGGCGGTTTTGCTATCCGCAGATTTACTAAGGCCAAAACCGCCGTCAAAACAAGTCTTAGAATAGAACAGAACAGGGCCGTCATTTAAACACTGACGCCAAACCCCCCGCTTAGTAAATTTTGCCCTAATACAGGACATTTCTTTTTGAAATAGGAATAGGTTACTCCGGATTTATATGTACATATAAATTGTGACTACTGACAATTAGATACTTTTTAGCTACAGTATTTATCTTCGATATTTGGGTATTCTAACAATATATACTTTTTAGAATTGTTACTTATTAAATAATTTATATGAGACACCTTGTTATGTGCTAATCCTACTGCGCAGGTCTTCTATTTTCTCTTTGTTAGCACTACAGATGGGGCAGATTTGAAATGTTGAGTGATTTAGATTTGGGAGGTCTGTGTCCAAACTAAAATCTAAATTGCAGTGTAATAATAAAGGTGTCCAGCATTTGTGGGCTACATGCAGAAGCAGCCAGTATTTACCCCACATGTAAAAAAATATACGTATTTGTACCCCTTGCATTACAACATGGTTTGTCCAGGTACACAGTCACTTGCTATTTCTTACTGTATTCCCAACTCTGAATCAGGTCCAATGTAAACTATTTATAGTATATTAAGAAACAAGTTTCTTCTTTCAACAACAGTTTATCTTCAGAGTTCAACATCTAAGGGCAGGTATTGATTTATCATGCTAAATTTTCTATTTATTTGGGATGATAAACTGCAATAAGAATGGCACAACGTAAATGTTATACTAATGGAGCTGAAAGGCCAATGTTATTAAATGATTACATTTATAAAGCAATATAAAATGTGAATCTAAGATTAATTAAATATTGAGTAATGGGGCCCTTACACTATCGACTTATCGCCGCGATGTTGCATGTTGGATTTCACTGATCAAAATATGATCGTGATTTACACATCAGTGACATTTAACATGGAGAAATTCACCGATCCTCAGACGGATCGTGGAACTTCAATGGCCGCCAGACAGCATTTCCGACCGGTGGAACGATGTTTCCAATCGGATCGTACGACCGGCCGGTAGGTGTATGTGCCCCTTTACTCTCTAGCAGTCTTCTTTTATACTTTGTACATATTTGGTGGATGCAACCATGGCAAAATGACCTGAAAGCTTTGATCCAATTGTGTTGGTCATAGAATCAATTGAGCAAACACAACTAAATAAAATTACCCTACCCACTGCCCATTCACCCACACGTCAGCGTTTGTCTCTCAGTCCCAGATGAAAGCTGGGGGCTGTGCGATACTGCTGAGGGAGTGTGATTGTGCAGACCATATAGCTGCAAGCAGGGGGATTTTAATATTCTATTGGTTCTCTCATACCCATTTAATTTTAAAGTAAGGAGTTTGGGGGGTGCGAAATTACAGAAATGACGTAGCCCTGGGAAAAAATAGTCTGCATTTCAGGGCTCCATGAAAGGGAAGCAGCAGGTATAGTAAGGGAAAATGTAACAAGTGGGAAGGTTGCTTTGTGGTTTTTATTTCCCCATTCTACCAGAAAGTCTACTTAATAGATGCACAGCCAATCAGGAGCGGACTTTCATTAGTCACAATTAAAGGCCACTCCAAATTTTATGAAGTAGGCAGGCTTGACAATCTAAAGTCGTTTGTGTCAAGGAATCTCTACGGACTAGTCCGGTTACTTTATTAGGGTTTTTGATTTCTTATTCCTTGAAATGATATCAAGAAAGGTACACTGCAGAAACTCTGGGGGAGCATTAATTTTAATATAACAGTACATAATATTATGTTATATAGTATTATAAAGGATAGTATACAGATTATACAGAATAGTATAGTTAATATAGGGGCAACAATAGTATAGAGAAATGACAAGGAGTCACTTTTTATCACTTATACTTTGGCCACCAGAATTTTTATTGGATGGGGGTCCCAGTTCACATAGGTTATTAATAAGGGGCACAGAAAGCAATTTTATTGTTTTTATTCTTAACCCTTGTACCTACTGACAAGGGGTTCCAGGATGGGGCAATGCTACTTGGCAAGGCACGGCCATCCCTAGGTGCAGAGGCACAATGGATATTGCCCCTTCCCCTGAATAGCAGTTTCATTAAAACACTAATGATTATGATCAGGCAATAATACTTGAGCCAGGACCACAGTAAAATAGGCTTTTAATAAAAATATAGGTAATAAGATGGTCAGGCATCTGCTGAGCCTGATTCAGAGATGTATGTTAATTCTGCATGTGTAGAACAGGTCCTGTGATCTCACTTGCAGACCCCCCCAAGCCGCAGCATGTTAGGGGGCAGAGCGGGGTGTGTATCCGGTCACCGTTCCTGGAAATGGGGGCGTGGCGCCCCCCTTTTCCGGGAGGGACGAGCCTGGATGCAGATTTGTGGCCTCTTAAGTGACCAGCACACTGTCAGCGTGCAGGCCTGGCCAAAGGAGCAACCATCGCGACAGTGATCCCAGGGAAATGAAAATACATTGCAGCAAGGAGGTGTCTGACACCTCCTTCTGCATTTGCTTCTGAGATGGATGGATTTATTTGCACAGCCACTTGTGTGCGACTCTGCAAATACGTCCATCACTGCCCATCAGCAGTAGTCAGTCAGAACTACTGTATGTATATTCAGGGGTATTCATACCATCTGGTAAAATGAGTTCCTAGTGTCAAATGGCAATGTGGTGGGGCATTTCAGCAGATCGAGGGCGTGAAATTCAAAAGCGGTCACATGTATGCAATCCCAATCATCTTTTAGTGACTAAACCACTTTGCTCATTACGTAGTACTGCAGTCAGAGATCAAATGTGATCAGCAGAGGTACATTTTACTCCTGGAGTTGGTACGCAAGCCCTTTCAGACACAAAAGCCATTGGACTGAAATGGTGTACCTGGCAGACACAGTTATACCACTATCAGACAGAGAAAAGAACCCGGGTTTTTCTTCTGTCTGAAAGGGTAAACACGGGACCTAATTCCCGGTACTTCGACCCAGGTATTTACCTGGGTTTTTCCCGGGTCTTACAGGGGTTGGCGGCTGTCAGAAAGGTGCCGACCCGGGTTTTTCTACTTCGGGCATAGTAAGCAGCGCTTATTGGCTGAGATGGCGGTGCACGGGCTGCACTTTTCATGACCTCATCTCTGTGTGCCATAAAAGCAGTCCATTTATTATGGCACACTGTATATTGCAGGGATAATCTGTGTTCTGTGTGAAAGGGGTCGACTCTGGAATTTCCCGGGAATTATGTGCTGTGTGAAAGGGGGTTAGGAGCAATTTCCCGGGTCCTTCCCAGGTTGAAAGATATGGGAAAAACCCAGGTTTTATGGATTTTTCTGTCTGAAAGTGGTATTAGCAAGGTTTTGTTTTTTTTTACATTTTGTTTTAATAAATTAGCTGCTTTAAGAAAACACAGCAGTGCAAAAAGTGACAAAGCATTGAGACCGTGGTAGAGAATCTACAGATTGACAAATGCAGGATTATATAGCTGTGCCACGTAAATGTAGATTTACACTTTAATTAACCCCCTGCCTTTCTAATGACAGTACTTTGGTGGGCATCCCTTCTCTCGGGGAAAGGCAAGCAACACCAAAGGTGATTAAAGGTCAAGGCAATAAATATGTGAGGCCAGGGACCTTCTAACCAGATAGTGCAGGTTCCCTGTCCTGGGATACAGACCATACTATTATTGTGAAGGGAGAGGATTTAGTACAGGGGATATTTATAGCCCATCTGATTAAAACTATATTCATTTTTATTATGAATCCCTGACGTATCCAGAAATCAGAGTAGATTGTTAGAACAGAGGAATGGTTGTCTTGGGAAAATACTGTATAGAATAGAAAAATACTGTTCACCTTGTTTGCTTGACATTGTAAATTAAGTATTTAATACACAGGGATGCTCAGATTGCACACCAATTGACTTTAAAGGCATGTAAAAATTGCATGCGGCCACGTCTCCCATTTAAAAAAAATTAATTAAAAAGAATTACCATTCAATTTAAGCCAAATGCAAATATATGCTGCCCTTATAATTTTTTTACTTAAAAAACATGTCTATGTAACACTACCTATATGTTATACAAACATTCTTTTGTATGCCTTCCACCAGCCCTTTTTATTTTACAGCTAATGATAATCATTTCCCACCTTGCACATACAAAAGTCCAAAAATCTGAAAAATATTTATGGAACCTAAATCAATATTTGCGTAAAGATCCACAGGTGACCTGGAAAACATGAGCTGTTAGGGATCCTGAGAATTGAGTTTGAGTAACACTGTACTAGAGTATGCCGATCAATTAGCTCATAGACACACACATCCTTAAGTGATTAAAAAGATAATGTAATACTGTAATTGGCAGGTTTATATTAAATTATTATTTTAATATATCAATTTGTAAAGTAGTTTGTAATGATCTAATGTATTTGAATCTTTTTGGTGTACACTTTCCCTTAGGTATGGTGCTATGGAACTCTTGTGGCACTATATAAAAGTTAATTATAACAGAGTTATTTGTATATTATCCATTTTGGCAGGTTTACAACCTGTGGCTCTCCAGTTCAATCCCTTTGGCTAACCAGGCGTGATTAACAGCTGGATGCGCACAGGTTACCTACCATTATATTACAGTAGTAAAGGATTACAGTAATAAGGCGTCTGTATCATCTTGATATTAGCATTAGCCTACAATACTTACTTTCTGCAATAAAAGAACTACAATCTTCATTATGTGAAAATAAATATGTGTGTCTAGTCTAAGTGGATATCTACATGTAAAGTTGCAATAGTCAGGTAAGGCCCAGCAGAAACAGTTAGCCCATCTCAGTTAGTATCAAGGCCCTAGGAAAAAAGCAGAGAGCCAACACAGAGGGGCTAGTGCAGTCTAGAACGCAAGTTGATATCATACAAAGACACATATCATGTGTTTTTATGCTCCAGGACCAGGCTTACGTACGCATGGGCAATGTGTTGTCACACACAACTCTGTTAATCCACTTCACTTGCAGCTGAAGGAGGGGAAAATGGAGTGGAAACTCATGTATGCAAAGATCAGAGAGGGCGCATCAGCAAAATTGCGGGTTACACAGAGTTGTGCATACAGGGAATTATGCCCGTTTTCAGATGGATCCTTTGCACCTTGGATAGGACTGTTTCAAGAAAGCACACATGATCATGACTGCTATGAAACAAAGCGTGCATGTAGGGGCGGTCTGGATGCAGAAGTGTACATCTCTGCATTTGTCATGCAAGCAATGCTGGAGCAATTACAGCCAATTTGCATTCAACTATGAATCAGCCACAGAGTGTATTCAGAGAATAACCTATTGTATAGACCCATCAGAGTATATCCAATAAGCAGTACAGCAGTGGCTAATAGTACAACTTATTCTGAGATGTGATACTTGATTAGTCATTGGCCAGTATGGTGTTCATTATCGTCTACTGATATTGATAATTAGAAAGGCAAGTGCTGGAACCATAACCTGAATCCAAGGGAACCAAATGAGTTAGCTGTTTGATGACACTTAAAAAAAAGGAACACAGGTTGATACAAACATTTACAGAGTCAAGTACAAGGTTTTAGTTAAAATCATAATCAACAACCAGACGTCAGTGCATCCGATGATGTCCTAAAATGAATTAATATTCAGGGGAGAAATGCTTGGAGAAGTAAGATGGCTGCAGGTACAGTTAATCCCTATGTTTGCCAAAACTTTTACTGACTGCTGCCTTTAAAATCTGAATTGCTATGTTTACATTTTAAAGAGAATACATTTATATTTTGGCAGGTTCAACAAACTCAGGAAAAAGTGCTGCACTAAGACACAGTTACAGAGTATGGTCATATAATTATATTTGTAGACCCTCCCCAATCAGTTAAACAGCCTTTAAACTTTTATAAAAAATGTTAATTAGCATATGTTCCCATGTTCTCTGCCAGGGTGTAATATTCTTTGTCAAATGTATTCTCCAATATTTTCCATCATATATTCCAGAGGAAGAAAATTGTAGTGTTCAGCAGCAACTTGCATGTTAAGATGACAATTATTCAGTTGTCAGTATGTGTACCATGTACTGTATATACCCTTCCGTTATCCACCTTTCTGTCGTGCAACCTGCCACACACAGAGATGATGCATAGCACGACAGTGCTGGTTTAACATCAAATAGGTACTTTTTTACTTTTAGTTAAACACACTGGTAATTTTGTATAGCACTGTAAATAAAAACAAATCGCATATTCATGCTTCCTAAAACGTAAGGAGGTGGGAAAAGAATAATAATAATAAAAAAAAAATCATGCTCCAACACTTATGATCTGTTATGAGCTGAAAAAGTGCATTATTTGTTAACAGAGGGGGAGCCACATACAAAAAAACACATTGGCAGACAAATGACATTAACAACTATACTCATTAAATCTAAAAAGGTGTAGTTTTTAGGTACAGATGTAAACAATGTCTGCACAGTTTGCAATACAACATTTCTCTTCTCAAAACCTAAAAAATAAAAAAACAAAAAACCCCCCCCCAAAGAATAATCTCAACTGTAAAATGTGCGTCCCTTCTGTTATGTGGTTTAATTTGAAGTAGCCTGGTCCCCTGGATAAAGCTTACTACTGTTTGCATAAATACAGTAAGGATCAATGCAGTATTTTTAGGACTATCATTGATTTTCAAATGTTTATGCGATAGTCTTGGAGTGCAACATACTTGCCTACCCTCACGATTCGGCCGGGAGCCTCACGAAAATCGTGTGCCGCTGCTGGCTACCCGGAAAAGCAGGCAAGCCGCCGACCCATCCAGCCCCCTCCAGTGTTAGAATAAAACCCCCGCAGCAGGGGGGAAGTGGGTGGTGACGCGGTTCGCGCTGAATTGCATCATCGTGGGTGGGGTGGGACTAAAATGATGCAATAATGTGTCCATGCCCCCTGCTCTGCCGCCACTGCAGTGTAGTACCCTCAGCCACGCCACACCCCCCTGCTTGTCCGACCTGGCTGCCCCCTTTCGGAAGGGGCAGCCAAATGTCGGCAAGCCTGGAGTGCAATAACTTTGGGTCATAAGTGGCAGGTTATAAAAGAGATTCCCATGAAATAGTTAATTTACCCACACTATATAATTAACATTGCCCTCTCATCGTCTTAGAAGTAAACACACAAAATAGTCTTGCAATTTGGTACAGATATGCTCTTACATCCAAACCAAAAGAAACTGTTTCTGCAAATGCTAACAAAACACAAAGTTTTCAGATATAATTCAACATAGACCCCTCAGTAAAGATATTTATACAACTTTGAGTACCCACACAATTTTTTTTAATGCATTCAAGTATTAAAAATATTGTTTAGTTGCATTTTTTTAGTTTGTGATTCTACAAACCGGGGAAAAAAACAATTCAATGAACCACATAGTTTACAGTTTTCAAAAAATAATATTATAAATAAGGCAGTTTTTCCCATGTAATATTCTAACACCTATTGCACCAAACACAACAGAACAGAACCATCAATACAAGTCAAAAGCCACATTCCCACCATAACAAGAAATGGCTCCAGTTCAACCATCAGCAATATTGCATTAAAAAATCAAAAATCAAATAATACATAGTGCCTTCACGCAGGCAGTAGTGTTTGTTTCCAGTTGAAATGCTCCAATGTTTTTTTTTTTTCTTCCATTTTGCTATCTATACTATAGAAACGTTGCTGCGTTATCCCATGTTCAAAATGTAGTTGAAATGTTTGTGTCCCACTGCTGGGCTCACTTGAGGCGCTGTGTCACATTAGCCAAAGCTACTGCAAAGGCTTGGACGGCCGAAAAGGGATACTGAAAGTCCAAAATGTAGGCATTGCCATCAATCCTTCCAAACTGCATTACCTGTTGGAATAAAAAAAGATAATGATAAAGTGTGGCAGTGATTTTTAGCCATATTGATAATATTTAGCATTGAAGACTGAATTTTTATGGCCACAACTGAAGTTGGTCCCATTGTTCTCTCGCTCAATGCATAGCCCAATTTCTCATGCATTAGGTAGATTAGCTGTAATTAGAGATGAGTTTTTACTTTGTTCTTTAATTAGCGCAACACATGAGAGACAGCTAGCCAATAAGATTCGATTTTCAGATCTGAAATTAGCAGAGCCAAAACCAAACCGCTCATATCTAGCTGTAATATCTACTATTTATACAGTTATCTACGACCTAGTAAAATGGCTGTACACAATTCTTACAAGATCAGAGGACAAGAACAAATTAAAGAAACAGAGTGGAAAAAAAAATGAGTTATGGTATAACATACCTTTGATAACTCTTTTTCTTCAAGGTCATAGGGTCCACAGGAACTACCTTGGGGTATATGTGGTTTGGAGGAAACCAGGTACAAAACAGTCAACGTCTTCCAGTCCCAGGATGCACTGGGTCGTCCTCTATATATATACCCTGCCCCCAGGCATTAAGTTTGTAAGCAAGCCTAATGGCAGGAGAAGGAAAGTGGAGAAGAAAGTACACATTACACTGAAAACACTCATACACAATGTGACAAGGAACTGAAGCCAGTTGTGTCAGCGATGGTGCCCTGTGGACCCTATGGACCTCGAAGGAAAAGTTATCAAAAGGTATGTTATACCATAACTCTTATTTTCTTCTTCAGGATCCATAGTGTCCACAGGAACTACCTTGGGGATGTCGTACAGCAGTTCCCTTAAGGGTTGGGACGCTCCTGAGCTGACAGGAGGATCCGCCGCCCAAAGGAAGCATCCTGGGAGGCAAAAGTATCAAATGCATAGAATTTGATAAAGGTATGGACAGAAGACCAAGTGGCCGCCTTGCACAGCTGTTCAGCAGAGTTGAATGTGCTTTTACCCTTCTCAGAACAGGGAGATCAGCCTGCGTATAAACTTGAGAAATAGTCATACGCAGCCACCGAGCCAGAGTATGCTTGTTAGCTAGCCAGCCACATTTGTGAAAGCCATACAAAACAAACAGTGCATCTGATTTTCTGATGGAGTTGGTACGATCCACGCAGATACGAAGAGTTCGAACCACATCCAATGAAGTTTCACCAGCAGAAAGGCCTGAAGACTTGAAAACCGGTACAACTATTTCTTCATTTATATGAAAACGGGATCCCACTTTTGGGAGACCCTGCGAGCTGAGAGGAGATAGCAAGGAGAAAAAGTGTCTTTGCTGTCATCAACTTCAGGTCCACTGTATTCAAAGGTTCAAAGGAGGGAGCCTATAGCGCCCTGAGAACCAAAGACAAATCCCACGGTGCCACCGGAGGAACAAAAGACGGTTGCAGATGGAGAACACCCTGAAAATTTTTCTAACATCCAGCAAGGGAGCAATTCTACACTGAAACCAAACTGACAGCGCAGAAACCTGTACTCTCAATGTGGCCAGCTGGAGACCAAGGTCCAAACCCCCGCCTGGAGAAAAGCCTGAACACGAGAGACCCTAAAAACCTTAGGATCAACTCTTCTGAGGGAACACCACCGAAAAAAGGAATGCCAAATCCTGTAATAGATGCGGGCAGAGGAGGGTTTCCTTGCCGCAAGCATCGTCTGAATCACAGAGTTGGTAAACTCTTTGGCTCTTAAGATGGAAGACTCAAGAGCCAAGCCATCAAAGACAGATGAGGTAGGTCCAGATGTAGGCAGGGACCCTGCACTAGCAGATCCAGCCATAGAGAAAGTGTGAGCGGAGTGTCTATGGAGAGACACGTCAGCTCGGTGAACCAATGGCGTCTGGGCCTAGCCGGAGCAATTAAAATAACCCTGCCGACCTCATGCTTGAGAACTCTTGACCGGAGAGATTGGAGGGAACAGGTAAGATACCCTGAAATCCCACCCTACTTTGTAATTGTGCGGTGAGGCCATGAGATCCACCTCTGGTAGTCCCCCCCTTTCCATTAGGAGCTGGAAGACATCCAGATGGAGAGCCCATTCCTAACGACTCAGGAAGTCTGCTTCCCAGTTGAGGACTCCTGGAATGAATATTGCCGAAATTGCCGGAAGATGACATTCTGCCCAAGTCAGAATGTTTGCCACTTCCCGCATGGCTGCCCGACTT
Source organism: Taudactylus pleione (assembly GCA_031769625.1). NCBI lineage: Eukaryota > Metazoa > Chordata > Amphibia > Anura > Myobatrachidae > Taudactylus > Taudactylus pleione. The sequence continues at coordinate 1,545,404 of JAUIMM010000759.1, read as the reverse complement.
CGCATGCCTCCCTGACGATTGAGGTAGGCTACTGCGGTCGCATTGTCGGACTGGATCTGGACAGGCCTGCCCTGAAGGAGGTCTCGTGCTAGATCCAGCATCCTGTATACTACCCGGCGTTTCTAAGATAATTATGGGCAAGTGACTTTCCTGAGACGTTCACGGTCCCCGGAAAGTGCGACAACTCATCACCACTCCCCATTTTCGAAGACTGGCTTCTGTGGTGAGGAGTACCCACCTTGGAATCCACAGTGGGCAACTCTTGTTCAGATGAGCTGTCTGAAGCCACCAGGCCAGGGAGAGCCGAACCTCTGGGAAGAGAAGGAACATCTGAGATTTTATCCACTGATACCATTTCAACGAGACAGAATCAATAGTTGCAAGGGCCTGGAGTGGAACTGGGCTTATGCTACCATATTGAAGGTGGTAACCATAGACCCCAGGACCTGCATTGCTGAGTGGACTGATACTCTTCAATTATGGAGCAATTTGCGCACCCACCAATGTAGAGCTAAAATCTTTTCTACTGGCAAAAAGATCCTCTGCACCTGAGAATCCAGGAGCGCTTCTATATGTATCATCCGCTGAGTTGGAAAAAGTGACGACTTTTTCCAATTGACAACCCAGCCATGCTCTTTTAGGTGGGCCACTGTCAGCTGGAAATGATGATGTAAAACATCCTGAGATTATTGCCAATATTAGGAGGTTGTTCAAGTATGGCAGTATCCCGACTCCTTGTTGTCTGAGATGAGCAGTCATGACTGTCATTATCTTGATAAACACCCGAGGGGCTGTGGACAGACCAAAGGGCAATGGTAATGTTGTTGATAAACCGCAAAACACAGAAACAATTGGTGGAATATTGCAATATGTACATGCAGATATGCATCCTGTATATCCAGGAAACCATGAAATTCCCATGTTCCATTGCCAGCATAATTGACTGTATGAGACCCATTAAGCTTCTGAATCACAAGCCAATCTGAGTAATAACTCCTTCCTTGTTAGTTAAAGGAACCGGGATAACAGGGCAAGGGCCTAGATAGAATCTTATGGGGAAGTTGTGCAAAACAACCTTCTGGTAAGTAAACCCTTAGGAAGGTGTCCCGTAAGAACCCCCAGAAGGGAGGGGGATTTCCCACCTAATTCACTCTCCCTGTGGGAGAGGTAAAACGACACTAGTCCTTTTTGGAATCTGGAACAGTTTATCTGGAGTGTTCCATGCTTCCCCCATAAACTCAGTGAGCTGTTAAGATTGAAGTAATCCAGCCTATAACACCTTCTGGTGTCTAAACACCAGGTTTATTAGGCTTTAGGAGCCGGTACTTCATTTTCTATAATTTGGATTGAATTAACCGCCCTTTTTAGAGAGGAACATCCACTGATGAATGACGCTCCTCCTCTCAGAGGAAGAAACCTGTGTATCCTCTGCCTCCTCAGATGATACAGTCAGGTGCATAAATATTGGGACATTGACAGAATTTTCATATTTTGGCCTCTATTCACCACCACAATGGCTTTGAAATGAAACAAACAAGATGTGCTTTAACTGCAGACTTTCAGATTTAATTTGAGGGTAATTACATCCAACTCAGGTGAACGGTGTAGGAATTACAACGGTTTCTATATGTGCCTCCCACTTTTAAAGGGGCCAAAAGTAATGGGACTATCAACTCAAAAGCTATTTCATGGACAGGTGTGGGCTATTCCCTCGTCATTTCATTATCAATTAAGCAGGTAAAAGGTCTGGAGTTGATTCTAGGTGTGACATTTGCATTTGGAATCAGTTGCTGTCGACTCTCAATATGAGATCCAAAGAGCTGTCACTATCAGTGAAGCAAGCCATCATTAGGCTGAAAAATCAAAACAAACCCATCAGAGAGATAGCAAAAACATTAGGTGTGGCCAAATCAACTGTTTGGAACATTCTTAAAAAGAAAGAACGCACTGGAGAGCTCAGCAACACCAAAAGACCCGGAAGACCTCGGAAAACAACTGCGGTGGATGACAGAAGAATTATTTCCCTGGTGAAGAAAAACCCCTTCACAACAGTTGGCCAAATCAAGAACACTCTCCAGGAGGTAGCTGTATATGTGTCAAAGTCAACAATAAAGAGAAGACTTCACAAGAGTGAGGGTTCACCACAAGATGTAAACCATTGGTGAGCCTCAAAAACAGGTTAGAGTTTGCCAAACAACATCTAAAAAAGCCATTACAGTTCTGGAACAACATCCTATGGACAGATGAGACAAAGATCAACTTGTACCATAGTGATGGGAAGAGAAGAGTATGGAGAAGGAAAGGAACTGCTCATGATCCAAAACATACCACCTCATCAGAGAAGTATGGTGGTGGTAGTGTCATGGCGTGGGCATGTATGGCTGCCAATGGAACAATGAATTCTGAAGTGTTTTGGGCAATATTATATGCTCATATTCAGTCAAATGCTTCAGAACTCATTGGACGGCGCTTCACAGTGCAGATGGACAATGACCCGAAGCATACTGCACAAGCAACCAAAGAGTTTTTTAAGGCTAAAAAGTGGAATGTTATGCAATGGCCAAGTCAATCCCCTGACCTGAATCCGTTTGAGCATGCATTTCACTTGATGAAGACAAAACTGAAGGGAAAATGCCCCAAGAACAAGCAGGAACTGAAACATTTGCAGTAGAAGCCTGGCAGAGCATCACCAGGGATGAAACCCAGCGTCTGGTGATGTCTATGCGTTCCAGACTTCAGGCTGTAATTGCCTGCAAAGGATTTGCAACAAAGTATTAAAAAGTGAAAGTTAGATTTAGGATTTTTTAGTTTGTGCCATTACTTTTGGCCCCTTAAAAAGTGGGAGACAAATATAGAAACCGTTGTAATTCCTACACCGTTCACCTGATTTGGATGTAATTACCCTCAAATTAAATCTGAAAGTCTGCAGTAAAAGTACATCTTGTTTGTTTCATTTCAAAGCCATTGTGGTGGTGAATAGAGGCCAAAACATGAAAATTCTGTCAATGTCCCAATATTTATGCACCTGACTGTATATCAGAACCTGAACGCAGGGTGGACTGAGAGGATGTGCAGTCCATTAATATGCTTTAGATGGCCGATGCCTTACTTGCCTGTAACATCTGCCGATAGGAACATGCCAAAAGCCAGATTCTGAACTGAGTGGACATAACCCTCCATCCCGGAAGGATGTATGGGAAGAGGAAACATAGCAGGCTGTAATTACTGTAGGAAATCCAAAGTGGGAGGTAATGTGGGGCTCATAAGCGGTCCACTAGCTGTCTCATAGCCAGAGACCAGGAGGACATTCAAGATGACCCCTGAACAAGTGCTGGCGAGGTGGACTGTTGTGGTGTATAATAATCAACACACAGTCCATCCTTCCTAAAAGGGCTACTGCCCAGGCCTTACATGAAACCAGCACAGGGACAACAGTCTGTCGTTTACCATTTGTCCTGAGACATGGGAAATATTTGCAAGTAACCTACAACAAGTGTAGGGTTAACAATGCAATGTGACCCCTTTCACAGATAAAAATAAATGTGAAGCACTCTCTAACCCCCATACACCCGGTAGTTGGGGTTAGGAAAAAATCAAAACAATTTTTTTTTATAGCAGAGTTAGCATAAATCACATAAAAATGCATATAATATATTTGCAAAAGGGCTTTAAAATCAACTACCTAAACCCATAGGTTGGTAGGATCCATATTTGCAAATGGGTACTAAATCACAATCACACTGGTAGGATATAAGTGCAATGCATACAAATATACTCACCAATCGGCACTGAATCAACTTTTTTTTTTTCAATTGGTAGCATTCCAAGGCCATATACCTAAAGGCCCCCATACATCAGCAATTGAATGCAGCAATCGTGCAAATTCAATCGATTGAAAAAGGGAAAGCTAGTTTTTATACACAATCGATTGTGGCAATTCTGCAATCGATTGAAAAAGCAAAAGATTTTTATACAGAATCGATTGCAAATTGCACGATTGCTGCAATCAATCTCTGATGTATGGAGGCCTTTAGGCCTAGGAGAAAGGTATACTCAGAGATGACGAGCCCAATCCCCCTCAGCATGCAGCTGAGCATCTCCAATTAATTAGGAGAGGGGGGATGGGCAGCTCAGTCTTCACAAATAAATGTTAAGTACAATTTAACCCCTCCACATCTGGTATGTGAGGGTTACATGGAACAATAGCAGTGATAGTTATAACTTACAGTCACAAATAAAACCTGCAAGATATCCTGAGGTGCCAGGCCTGCCTGACAGGATTTCCACTGTCAGCTTCATGTTTCCCTTTTGGCCTTAGACATTAAGGTGCAAAGGTACAAAGTAATGCAAATGTGACTCTTTGATTTTACCCCACCACCTGTACAGTGCGAAGAGGAAAAAAACTGTGATAGAAATAACTGACAGTTTAAAACAGGCAGTAAAACAAACACAGCAGCGCTAGCCCCAAGTCACATATAATGCAGATACAACTTTTAGTTGCAACTGGGCTCTGAGTCAACTACTCAAAACACTAACAGTGTTGACTGGTAGGCTATAGAGCGTTACATACCTGGCCCCAGGGGGAGAGGTATACAGGGAGATCTCAACACCTCCTGAGACCTACTTACACAGAGCACAGAAAAGTGGTCAGTGAGTCTCTCATATACAGAGGTGAGCTCAGGAACCCAGACGTGCAAAACCTCCATGGCCCGGCGTCGGGGGATGGGCTGCCAGGGTGAGAGCTTACCTCCCCTATGCTGCACAACCAGCAGGTACGCTGGCCTCCCAGCAACAGAATGCGTCTGAAGCCCATCCCCGGCACCAGGCAATATGGCCCCGGTGGTCTAGTTTGGGGGCGGGGGAACCGAGTCTTCACTGCAGCAGCTTCCAGCATCTCCCACGCTGGAAGGAAGGACTGGCTCGCTCTTACCTGACTTCCGCGTGCCTCCAGATGCAGTCCAGGCCACGGAATTGCGGCTAGCAAGCTCTGCCGCGACCCTGCCAAAATCACCAGACCACACAGGCTACTGGCGTTGCGGCCCTGGTGGGGGTAGATTGAGTCGCAGCACAGACGTCTCAATAAGACGCCCTATTGGTAAACTCATAAAAAAAAAACAATAAACAAACGAAACATAAAACTAAAACTTGGGACTGCCTAAACAGTCCCTTGTTATAATGGTGTGCCGCCTGCCACAACAAACGAAAACACTGAATGCCAGTGGCTGGGGGCAGGGTATATATAGAGGAGGACCCAGTGCATCCTGGGACCGGAAGACATTGACTGTCTGGTGCCTGGTTTCCTCCAAACCACATATACCCTAAGGTAGTTCCTGTGGACTCTATGGATCCTGAAGAAGAAATATAAAATTTTAACTTGTGTCCGTCAATTGCAGAAAAAAACTCCATGTGTCTGAAAAGCAAAGAACTGCAAGTGACTGACCATTGCTAATACTAAGACCACAGATGCTACACTGTGTAATTAAAATTAAGTTAAACAAATAGTTTGCCCTCCTCAGAGGCTGCCCTGCACTGAAAAGCTTAGGCTTCTCTCCGTCCCGCTCGGTCTGCATGGGCGGAGATGATTAACAAGATTATTAATATGAACTGGCAACACAGAATAATAGGCAGTTCCTGAGCATTTGTAATTAAAGGACAGTGGAGAGGAGCCGTGGAATTTGATTATTTAGCTGCAGTCATTAGTAGCATGTGGGTGGGTCTCTCACAGGGTTTTGGGTTTTTGTCTGACTTGAATATAGAAACAGGGAGGAAGAATAAGAGATTTGGCTTTTCATTTGGACTATGACTAAAAAAATAAAGTGGGGAGAAATGTTATGGGTTGTTATTCAATGAATCAACTTTTAAATTGTGCATATAGTGTTAATTATGATGGCCCGCATAGTCCAGGGTGTAGGTAGAAGTGCTGGTATCTTCTAGGAAGGTGCAAGGGGACCACATGTGCATTAGAAACAAGCCCAACTGTCTAGTGTTGGGACTGGTTCGTTATTTGGGATGCGGTAGAGTTTGTTTATTCATTTTTAACAAACAATGGGCAACTTATGAGAAGTGTTCTGTCTCATTGAAATAGTTAGACAATCAAGAACTTCTAGCGAGTGTCCACACATATATCTGACTTGTCAACATGCAGTAACATGGGGAAAGGTTAGGATGACACAAGAGTTGTACAGGGAAACAGAGTGGGCACAAGGAGGGAGAGGGGATAACACACATAATAGTTTAAAGCCTGGAATGCACAAGACATGAACCAAGTTCAAAGTGCTTTTATTGCCCACTATGACATATTGTGGTCAGTTGGATGATTATAAATTAAGTAATATAAATAACCATTGTAAAGTGCCAGCATGCAGCACTATAAAATATCTGATCAGCCATTATATTAAAACCACCTGCCTAATATTTGTGTACAGTAGGTACCAATCGTGCTGCTGTGGCCCGTTGATACATGGACTCCTCAAGATCTCTGAAGGTGTCCTATGGTATCTGGCACCAAGACATTAGCAGCAGATCCTTTACGTCCTATAAGTTGTGAGGTGGGGCCTCCTTGGCTCGGGTTTGTTTTACAAGCACATCCCACAGATACTTGATCAGATTGAGATCTGGGGGATTTGGAGGCGAAGTCAACACCTTGAACGCTATCATGCTCCTTAAACCGTTCCTGAACAATTTTTGCAGCGTGGCAGGGCGCCTCATCCTGCTGAAAAAGGTCACTGCAAACAGGGAGTACTGTTGCCATGAAAGGGTATACACAGTATGCAACAATGTTTAGGTAGGTGGTACATGACAAAGTAACATCAACTAAAATACCAAGAACCAAGGTTTCCCAGCAGAACATTGCCCAGAGCATCACACTGCCTCTGCCGGCTTGTCTTCTTCCCATAGTGCACCCTGGTGCCATTTCTTCTGCTGGTAAACAACCCACATACACCCAGCATTCCACACTGTAAAAGAAAACGTGATTCGTCAGACTAGGCCACTTTCTTCAATTGCTCCATGATCCAGTTCTGATGCTCATGTGCCCCATTTAGGTGCTTTCGGTGGTGAACAGAGGTCAGCATGGGCCAGTCTGCGGCTACACAGCCTCATATGCAGCAGGCTGCGATACACTGTGTACTGACACCTTTCTGTCATAGACAGCATTAACTTTTTCAGCAATTTGTGCTACAGTAGCCATTCTTGCGGGATAGGACCATAGGACCAAATGGGCTAACCTTCGCTCACCATGTGCATCAATGAGCCTTGGGCGCCCATGACTTTGTTGCCAGTTCACCAGTTGTCCTTCCTTGACCTACTTATGGTAGGTACTAACCACTGCATACCGGGAACACCCTCACCAGACTTGCCGTTTTGGAGAAGTTCTTACCCAGTTGTTTAGCCATCACAATTCGGCCCCTTGTCATAGTCGGTCAGATCCTTATGCTTGCTGATTTTTCCGGCTTCCAACAGAAACTTCAAGAACCGAGTGTTCACTTGCTACCTAATATATTCCACTCATTGACAGGTGCCATTTAACAAGATAATTAATGTTATTCACTTCATCTGTCAGTGGTTTTAATGTTATGGCTGATCAGTGTAAACATATTTTACAGTGGAAAATGTACACTAAGATAAAGTGGTTAGCATTGCTGCCTCACAACACTGGGGTCATAGGTTCATTTCTGAGCTGGGACCTATTAGTGTGGAGTTTGTATGAGTTCTCTGGTTTCCTCCCAAAGCACATTTGCACGTAGGTGCTACACATAGAAACAGTTAAATAAGGTAAATATCATCATCCAAAATACAAAGTCTCTGTTGCACTTTTGTTCTTAGGTCAGAGGAAATGGGCCTAATCTTGATCTGCCACTTCAACATTACCTTGTTAATAAGAGACATGCAACCTCATCGATATAAACTTTCTTACCCTAGGAACCTTTGAACTTGGCTTTTGTTTTCAGACTTTATGAAGACAATAGAGGTTATTTCCGAAGGGCAAATGGGTCGCTCAGTGACACAACTACCAATTTCTATCTTCTGTGTTTCTAGATTTGTGAAAATGTCTTCATATTTCTCTGGGGTGCATACAGTAGGTTTGCAGAGCAAAATGGTTGCATGTGCAGATGAGCAATAGTTTGCACAGGCAGATGAAAGGTGTTGAATGGAGTGAAGGCTTACTCACTGAAGAAGTTTCCCTCATTTTGCTGAGCAGTGCAAACATTTAACTGTGAAGCACGAGATTATTGTAATGATATGAAGAGCGGGTGTATTTTAAGGAGCACATGGCCATTTGCACTTCCCTGGTGTAGGGCTACTGCAGATCATGTCTGGTCCTATACTTTTAATTAGACAAAATACGTCTTCCTATATATACAGTGCTATACAATAACAAAGTAGATACTCAACCAGCTCCAGCACTAGACAGCCAGGGCTGGTTTCCTCTATAATAAAAATATTATGAGCATCGGACACTCTACTTTATTGAAAACCAGCCCTAAGATGGTCATTTCTTGGCTGGTGGCTCTATAGGGAGGAAGGTGGTAATCACCCTTTAAAAAAAAAAAAAAAAAGGGTGCCCTACACAGAGGCTCCCATACCGAAAATGGATAGTGCTCATCCGAATCCATCTGTGCAGTAAGTCGGTGTGATAAACAAGATTGATCTATGGAATGCAAAGATTGGGATATATGGAATTTGTTCTCTGGTGGTCTCAATAGAATGGACAATGCCTTTAGATCCCAGTCCATGATATCAGGAGCATAAAAACACAAACAAAAAAACCCACACACAAAAAAAAAAAGCCTAGAGAAAACTCTTTTTGATCCATCAAATAGAGGCAAAAAAACAAAATCAGCAAATGCTGAGATTTCAGCGCTCCCCTAAACATCCAGTCACATGCAGGTCAACATGGGAAAATGGTTGTGATTGGTGGTGAAGGGAAGTTAATTCCAGCTTCAATGATTTTGTGTTGGTCGTCATTATTTATTAATAGAGCTTTTAAATTAGTTTTTTCCTCTTTTTCCCATTTCAACTATGACAGATGGAAAATACCCATAAAATCAAGAAGCTTTTTTTAACCATATTTTTTTGGATTAACAAAATGAAGGCACATTCTTAATCATAAAAGCCATACTTACCAAAATATTGACCTATATTAATTCTTAGCTTATAGCAGATACATGTTATAACATCCATACTGTCAACACTAGATAGGAAATAACTTAAATTTAGACAGAAAGAATAAACAAAACTTTTACTCATACCTGTCTACCTTCCAGCTCTATTTGGAAATTTTTGGCAGATTCCTGAGTCACCCGACCTCCAAAGTCCAACTGGTAGACCTGTGTTGCCTCATTCCATAGAGGCTGCTTGTTGGCCATAACATAGACAAATCCTTGGCTTCCCAACCTGCCATCATCTTTATCATTTGCTTTCCGACACTTAAACTCATCTAAGTCACTAGCTGTCCTAAGGTTCCTCTTAGTTTTCCATCCCTTTTTATTGCTCTGACTCTGATTCATCAGTTCATCCCCGCTGATGAAGAGCTCCGGTTCGCTCTCTGAACTATCCTGGAACTCATTTGTCTTATTTAGCTTCTTAGACTTTAGCGGATCTTTCGGACTCTTTACTTTCTTCTTTTCCCTACCAAGCCGGGGGCTTGCAATCAGGGAATTAAAGTCCCCCAAAGTCCTTGCTTCCTTTTTCACCTTACCCTCAGTTATAGCCTGAACACTTCCTTCTTCTGCTCGGCTGTCTAAACGCTTCCGATTTTTCTTAGCAATTTTGTCAGTTCTCTGAGGTACAGGACTTTCTGTTAAGGATAGGACCTCCTGGAAATTATCAGCAGTTTCTACCATGACTTCTGTGCCCACATTACTTTGGAGCTCTGTCTGAGGGGGAGAGATGACCATTTTTTCTGGCAACAAATGAGGTTTTGGTGGAAGGGTAGAGTGTGGGTTCTGTGCTGGTGGGCATGCATTGTATGTGTTCCAAGGGTGCAGTGCTATTGCAGGAAGCTGCAAACCATTGCAATTACTGCTTCCAGGATACATTGGCGGCAATGGGCAACAAGGCAGGTTGGGTGGATATGTTGATTGTACTACTATGGTGGGGTCCTGCTGCACAAACTGTGGAGGCACTAAAGCATCCTTTGGGGAGCAAGGTTTTTGCACTTGCTGGAGAGGAGGTGGGACATTATATCCACCATTATAAGGTATCCCAACTCCAAAGTTTGTTTGGAATGTAGAAATCGGGCTGGTAGGTGACTTAGGAGATATAAATGGCACACGTGACATATCTAAATGTTGGCCTTGCCCAAGGATAAGGGGAGGAGGCCTGTGAGGAATTGGCATTGTGTTATGAGCAGTTCTTTCTTGTGGAACCCATACATCTTCACTTACCATAGGGTCCCACTGGTATGGTGGGGGGCGTTTTATTGTAAGTCCTGCCTCAGTAAGGTTTATATGCCTGACTGGTTTCTCTACCTGACAATGAATGGAAACAGATTCATCTTCTGTAAAGGCAGAGTTTATATAATCTGTTCTGTCTCTGCAACTTTCAGAAGGACTTAAAAGGTTATATGAGGATTGGGATGCTAACGGAATGGTGCTAGCAGAGTGAACTATAACAGTACTCTGCTGTGGACCACACACTGTGGATAAATCAGGGCGCATACTCCCAGCACTTATGGTGCTAGTGCTCATATTGCCACTATGATTACTGATGCTACTGCTCATTACTCCAGTGCTACTGCTGCATTGGCTGCAAGTGTACAATGCTGTTGGTGTCCTCTGTTGGTACTGTCCAGTCACAACATTGCTCTTTGCCTTGGGTGGAGCTTGTAGTGTTGTCCTCTGATTATCCATCATCTGAGCCATTTTAAGAGCAGCTTCACGACTATTCCTCCTTAGAGTAGCATGTATGAGACTGCTGTCTATTCTTTGAGCGGCACTCCTTCCTTGAGCAAGCTGTGCTGCGATCTCGGGGTATGGTGGTGGATCTCCAGGAGGTATGGAATATCGGGGAACAGTGAGCCTATTAAGTGTGGCACTGGTGCAAGGTTGCTTAATTTTTTTTTCTGTTGCAGAAACTCTTAATGTTGCAGAGCTTCCTGGACCTGGAAGGGTATATGTGTTTTGAGTGCAGAGCATTCGGGTTCGTGGCCTGCAAACTTCTTCAACATTGCCACTACTGTCAAATGTTGTGATCCGCTCATATCCAAGTGGAGTCTGGTAATGGCCACTGGTAAAAAGGGAAAAGTCACCTTTCTTTAAGCAGAGATCCACAGGTGGTTGTGGAATTGGAGGCGGAGGTGCTGCTGAAGTTGGAGGAGCTGGGATTGTTCCTGGGTATGGAGGAGGAGGATTAAGTTTGTTCATTTGCATTTCTTGAACAGTTGTGAAAACTACAGCATCTCCTTCTGCAAACTGAGGGATTGGACGCAAAGGTTTTGGCTTCTGAGAATGTTCATGGTCTCTGTCACTGTGGTCAGCAGACATCTGTACAGCACCCTGGGGTGAGTGGGGCAAAGGGGGCTGGGGAGGCTGCAACAAGCGGCCCATTTCAACTCCACCAAATATCACTTGCCCTGGATTGGAGTATCGATTTGTTGCTGGAAATTGAACAGCATTTTCTACTAGATGATCTGGTGGTGCAGGAGCTATTATCTGATTGGCCAGCACATCCAGCTGTACATTCTGATTGGCTAGTAAAGACTGAACCAAGCCTATGCTTTGTGTTGGTGACATGGCTTGGGCAGAGCTATGAATAGGTGCAATAGGGATATTCACAGTGCAAGGTGGGTTGTTTTCAGGTGCCCCCGATGTTCCAGTTACTATAAAAGGAGAAGCAAAATGGATAACTTACTGTCTTATGATTTCTTGTTAAGCTAAACAATCTACTAATTACAATATCTTAATAGAACACTTTTTATTTTTGAGAATTGTAACCTAATTAATTATTCCTATATCAAAAAGTACCCTTTGCATACAGGGCCAGATTAAGGTCTGTGGGGGGCCCTGGGCAACAAACATGTGGGGGCCCCTAGTAAATGTGACAAACTGGGGGTATGCGCAATGGGGACCTTATGCAGAGCCCCCAGTAGTGTCAGTGCCCACAGTGGTAGTGCCCCGTATGAAGTGCACCCAGTAATAGTGCCCCTTATGCAGTGCCCCCTATGCAATACTCCCATTAGTAGTGCCCCCTGTAGTATGTGCCCATAGTGGTAGTGCCCTGTATAAATGCCCCCAGTAGTAACACCCCTGTATTTGTGCCCCAAATAGTAATGCCCCGCAGTAGTAATGCCCTAGTAGTAATGCCCCCTGTATAAATCCCCCAGTAGTAATACCCATGTAGTTATGCCCCAATAGTAATGCCCCAAGTAGTCATTCCCCCTTTAGTAGAGCCCTCTGTAGAAATGCCCCCAGTAGTAATGCCCCTCTATTAGTGTCCCAATACTAATGTTCGCTCTCTAGTAGAGCCCCCAATAGTAATGACCCCTGATTAATGCCCACAGTAGTAATGCCTCCCCCTCCGAGTAATGCCCCCAGTAGTAATCCCCCCCCAGTAATGCCCCCAGTAGTAATGCCCCCCAGTAATGCCTCCCCCCTCCCCGAGTAATGCCCCAGTAGTAATGTTCCCCCCTGAGTAATGCCCCCAGTAGTAATGCCTCCACCCCTCCCCGAGTAATGCCCCATGTGTAATGCTCCCCCCCAAGTAATGTCCCCTGTAGTAATGCCCCCAGTAGGCCGCTTGCACTAAAAAAAATAAAAATAAAATAAGGCTCATACTTACCTTAAGCTAAGCCCCGCGTCCGCTGCAGTCCGCTCGGCTGCTCCTCTGCACTATGGCAGAGATGTCATGACGTCTCTGCCATAGTGCACTGCGTGAGCCGGAAGCTGGAGCTCACGTAAGCTCAAGCCTCCGACTCCGGCTGCCGCTGCGGGGAGGGAGCCGGGCGCCCGCTGGCCACAGCGGGCACCTAGTAAATGGAGCCTCCCTGTGGTGCCGGGGTTAGGTTGGCTGGAGGAGGCGGAACTGGTTCCGTCTCCTCCGGCCTACTTTAACCCCGATGGGTGTGGGGGCCCTTAACGTGTGGGGGCCCAGTGACGATTGCCCCTGTCGCCCCCCCCCCCCGTTAATCAGGCCCTGCATAGAACTATCAAATGCAAGGATAAGATTGTAATAATATTAATAATAATGACTGGAAGTGAGGTAGTAGTGCTACCAAACCAAGTCTAATTGCTAGCAAACATTTCAAGGATTTAATTTTAATCATTCATATATATTTATGAACTTTTAGCATGAGCCAATGAGACTATGGTCTCTAGTGTGGCAGGTTGTGACAAAAACATCCACGTAAAATTATAGAACAATTACATAAACCACACACAGTAAGGATCTAACCTGGTAAATCATCTTCATCTTCACTGAAAACATTTGTATTAAATACTGGCAAATTAATATAGTCCATGGAAATTTTTCGCACTTCCGGAAGGTAGATAGTCATCTGTCTTGGCTGAAGGTGCAGCAAACTCGTTTTATAAATAACTGCAATAAATCACCACCATAACAAGCAAATTACTTGTGATGCACAGAGATAGTGAGGGATATTTGTGAAAACAGTTACACAGGTACAGTAATTTGGTATAGAAGATAAGGTTACACAAACAAAGTCATTTTCCTTCTACAGTTAAGAAAACAAAAAGTGAAGCTGTAAAAAATATACATTTGGTGTAGCCTATAGCATCTACATTTGAACCCGTCTTTATAAATGTTCTGAGATGTGAACTTTTTAATTGAAATATTCAGCTTATAATTTCTGTAAACTACAATTTAGAAAGGTTCAGTTGCCAAGTACTACTGTCTGAGCCATATTGTGAAAACCAGCCCATCACACAAATGCAGTGCCCCTCTTCGGTCTATCCCAGAGGTTCCCAAACGCGATCCTCAAGGCTGAGCACAGGTGACTTAATTAGTAACTCAGTCAATTTGATTTAACCACCTGTACTTAGCAATGGAACTGTTGGGGACAATGAAAACCAGCAGAACAAATTATTGAACAAATAAGTGGTGCTATTAATATATCATAGTACTAGCAGGCTGTCTTTTTAGTAGAGAATAAAATGAATACATGAAGTTAGAATAGAAACTGTGAAACACTGTATATTTTCATCACAGTGTTTTGTAACAGTTGCCAATTGTAGATAGTAAAAATGTGATGTAACTATTTAATACAGATAAAGTACACACACATATATTGGCATGTGAGCCTATATTTGAGATTCTGTTATCTATATGGTTTGTCTACAAAACAGTCCCTGCTACTCATTTTATATTTCACTTTTGATTATATTAATATTTCACCATTTTTGTATATTGTATGTCCGAATTGAAACCATTTTAATATTAATTTAAATAAATGTTGTTTTAAATTTAAATACGACCTAGTGCACCATATCATTATCTTGTGTTTCCAATACCTCACCTACAAAGCCCACAACAAATCTTTTCCTCCCTGCATCTCTAGCCTTATTTTCACACAGTCCCTCGTGCCCACTTCACTCTGCCAATGACTTCTGCATCACCTCCTCTCTGATTAACTCTTCACTCTGCTGTGCAGCTTCCAATCTCTGCCTATGCACGCAATGCTTAATAATACTTGCACCCAGCCTCCCAGCCTTATCTCTTCATTCAAGCATACAACCCCTACCGCAAACTCTGCATTCCCCAAATATGACTAGGAACAAGCTCAATATCCGTATTTATGAACATGTATCCCCGACCAACTACTACAATTACTATTCTGCTACCTAATTTATTAAGTGCAGCGGACACCTCTTAGACTGTAAGCTCTTTTCTGCAGGGCCAGCCTTCTGTTTTAGGTTATTGTATGTCATTTGTTACTATCATGAGCCCCTCAATATATTGTGCTGTAAAATATGTTAGCACTTTATAAATAAAAGAAAATATATCCTTACAATGCTAAGAAAATAAGATTATCAAGCTGTCTTTTTAAAGTGTTTAATGAGAACTTACCCGCTCCAAGGTTAGCTGGTAGGAATGCCGCTAATCCTACAATTTTAAATTTGGTTCCCCATATATTGGATGTGACCTGAGCAAGGTAGTTATGCTGCAAAGACAAATAACAAAACTATAAATGTAGCAAGCTTCTCAAAGGGGTAGGTGTGTATCATTTTATTCATGAGTGTATTCATTTTCAGTTTTGTATGCATAAAATAATGGGTTCACGTCTTTTATTCATAACTTTATTTTAAAAATTAACAATCTGTATTGGAAAAGTGACTTATTTCTAGAACATGCCACAAAGTACTTTCAAAGCCATAACATGTCAGTGAACTTGAAGAAAACAAGTGGATATGTTCTGACCAATTAGTAGCCAGCGTTAAAATGATTATTACAGTAAGTCTGGAACCCACCAGAGACAAACTGCAACACATTTTAAATGTAGGGTCTTATCTAACCTTAAGATCACACTTTTGTCTCTTTCTCAGTTCTGTCAATCTACAGATTACATTTTAAAACATACAGTACTTTACTAAAGTACCTTTCATGATGCTGTACATCAGTTGTATCTAGAACTCCCAATTACCATCTCCCATATCCACACTAGATTTTCTGATGCAGCAATTGACCTTAGACACTCTCACCTGGGTTATGTCTTCTAAGGGAAATTCTCTGCGAGTTAAACTTGGTGACCCAATTGAAGGCTTCCTTATGGGTAATCGAGGGGACCTTGTAATTTCTTGTGCAGTCCGAGACAGCTTTGGGGATTTTCTTGCTTCTATGTTAATTCTATTAAAAAAGTAAGCAAAAAAAGTAAGCACAAAAAAATAGCTAAAGAAAAGATAATATTTTAGAAGTCATTTTGGGGATGTGCAATTAATGATTGCACTGATGGCGATTATCATGGTATGGAAAAATATGCTCAGTCTTTTCCTTCCCAAGGAAACTGCACTGACCAGAGACGTGTGGGCATAGTGTGGGCTTTTACAGTACTACAGGCACTGTCTGCTACGGCATTCTCACCTAACATACACATAACGGTTAATAAACATGGGCTGTGGCTAGCATATGTAAATGTTTACCTTTGCATTTACCAGTATAGATATTTCTAAATATAAAAGGACTTTTGGTGCAACAACAGTCACACCCACCCAATCTACTATCACCAAAGGTGGAGGGGACCAGAGACCGAAAAACTAAGACAATAAAGTAAATGGGAAAAGTACATGGGTCAAGTGTTAGAAGATGGAATATGAGGCATGAACAGCACCAATATATTCTTTAGTATAAGGTTGTTTATATAACAGACATTCAAGGATCTTCAGCTTCATCTAACATTATTAAGACATGTCATCAAATCCTAGGAAAACACAGCATTGATCTAAAACAATAATTTTACTCACAATCCACAATTTTCTGAGCGTTGAAATGATCTTGATAGTATAACATGCAATTTCCAGTCTATACCCTACTATATTATGTGTTCCTATCTGAACCATTATATGTCCTAAGATCATGTAAAGGTTACGTTTTTCAATGACAGGTCATGTACACACCACAAAATGTGTGCGATACCTGCTCATCAGGACAGACATGTTCTGCAGCAGGCCAGATCAGATGAGCATGTCAAACTGGTTTTTAACCAATAATCGGCCCAGGGTGATGTATACACATTGTGTATTAATTAACCTAGCAGATGAAAATCATTTGTTTGCCCATCTTATTACATAGGCCTGATAAAGAGGTGGACGCAACTGCATCTTTATGCTAATGCAGCAGCCGATGAGCTTCCTACTGAGATACCCATTGGTTATGGAGCTAATCTGCAGCTGCGCATATTAAAACACACCATCGGATGCCCCATTGGCAGGGGCAAAGTCTCCACCTGACCATGGCCATTAGGGGTCAGTGATAAGTCGCTAACTGTGACACGCCAGCGTCTGGCTAGCCACCCCCATTACCGCCCACTAAAATTGCATGGATCTGCGTGCAATTTCATCCTGCGGTAACTATCAGGAAACATGCAAAGTGCAACACTGAAGCATGCACAGACTGAAAACATAGGCCGTTTGCATCCAGCATCACCACTGCGTGCAACTCTAAATCAGGAATCTAGCTTTACAGTCATACACACTACTGGGTTTAGGCTGTATCAGGAGTTCTGTTGGATTCTGGCAGATGGTATTACACTAGGAAGAGGAGTTGTGAAATATAGAGCAAACATTTCATGTTCCAGCAAGTGTTAAATGAGATATTGGTGATGGTAGGTACATGATGCCTAATATAACACACATAATGGTTACGCCAACCTTTTTCTCTGCTCTAACACTTGCCAATTTGCCTCTTTTCCTTCTCTACTTCCATAAACCTGATGGCCTATTCTGATAATACCTCTAACAGCATTCACATTGGCCTACTGTTGTACCCAATACACAGTGAACTTTTAATATACCTTTCTTGTTTGCAGATATCATATTCTATTTTACTATATATGTATAAATTTATATTTTCCATTCTAGTTTGACTTTAAAAAAATGTGCTTAAGTACCTATATGTACCTGGATGCATTAATGCCCAACCCTAATAGTAGCCTTTCTATAAACACCAGCATATTTGTTTTTTTAGTCATATTTTTTGAGAAATGTTCTCTAAACAGATTGGTGCATTACCTTATATGTGTTTATAATTTCTTTTGAACACAATATATTTATTTAAGATTAATTTACCATACATAAAAATGCCAGTTTGGCAGCAAATCTCCTATGCAAGATGAAACATCTTCTCAGATGTACTGTAGGTTAAGTGTACCCTACAGAATGGACTAGTTCTATTGTAAATAATTTACAAATAAAACAGGAATGTTGACTTCACAGACCTAGGTAATTTGGGAGATTTGCTAGCTCTTGTAATCTTTGGAGATTTCTTAGCGGCCCAGTCATCACTCAATTCAATATCGCTGGAATCTGAGCAATTGCAGCTGTCTATAACTGTGGAAATCAATCCATTACCGTAGATTTCATCTGGGAAACAAAGATGAGAGGATTCATTTATAGCTACATTCTATAGAATGAATATGTCATAGGATGTAATAAGCAATACACTTCCATAGGGCAGGATATCTTTGAACGGTAAAGGAGTACATGCAGATTTCTATAATGTAAAACCCAATTATTGCTCACAAAAAAAAAACGAAACATCTTTTCCGTATCTAGTACATCAAGTAAATTGTTTACTCTCTTCATGGTAACTATTTGATGTATTGTTATAGCTTTCTCCTTTTAGGGCCTTAATCTCTCGCGTATATGACCCAACATTTCCTCAAATGTAACATGCCCAAATCTGAGTAAAGAACTGTGGAATGTGCGCACTATGTAAATAACTTAACAAATAAATCTGAGCTTACCATTTCCCCCTGCTATGGTCACCACCCCTCCCAACATCTATCTATCATGCTTTCACCTGTTGCCTCAGTATCATCCTTGACTCTACACTTCAGTTTACCCACAGATCCTGTCCCTCTCACAGTCTTGTTGCCTCCTCCTCTGTACCATTGACATAATACACCTTTAGTAAAACCCTGGTCAAGTTGCTAATTATTTCCCACCATGACTACTGCAACTTCCCTTCACTCTGGCCTCTTCTTCTAGAATCAATACTAAATGTTGCGGCTAGACATTTAGCACAATGATGACAAGTTCACATAAAAATTTTAATGTTTGTAGAATAGGTCACCTTTGTTGAGTTGAGTATAGGAGTAAACCACACCCACACACAAAAACCTGAGCGCTAACCAGTCAGAGACTTAAATGTTGAATATAGGTGCAGCAGTAAATATAGAGGTGATTGCCAACCTCACTATAAAAATAAGTAAAAAAGTTTACTGTGCTCCAATATTATTGCAGGGACACAGGAAAAACTCAGATCACGTGAGTATTCAAAATTTAATTGAAGAATTATAACAAACAAGGTAGCAATGTAAAATAATGTGAATAATTGAATATGACAATGCACTTCAATGGTTAGTTGTTATAAAAATAAAAATAAACATAGAAGATTATAAAAAACAATATAAAACATGTGGGGGTAGGGGGGGTAAGGTGCGCTCTTCCTGCTAGTACTGGTGATGACTTGTGCGTGTTTGTGAGTGGTGTTAATTAGAATGTTTCTTCTGGTGGTGGTGATGTTTTGGGAGTGAGGAGGGTGTGATTGGGTATGGAGTGTAGTTTGAAGTAATGTGAAAAGGGGAATGGAATAGGATCAAAATGAGGACAGCGAGACACAGTAATTTTGGGCAAAATCTTTTATTGAGTAGTCACAATGCTGCTCTGTTAAGATCCCGGGCAGGTGGGTGGGGTTCAGTGATGAGTGGTGATGAGACTGGGGAGGTAGGTGGACCCTTTTAGGGGGCTCCTTCCCGTGCGGTTCAGTGACCTTGCACGTCACCCCTGCTGGACCTATGGTCGACAGTCTAGGAAGTCTCGGGGGGTGGGGGGATTTGCAGAGTGGGTTGGAACACCTGTGCGGCGTCCCGCGTGTTGGTGTGAGTCTTGGCAGTACTTACCTACCGGTAGGTTTTTTTGTTGTGGTGATGTAGGTCGACGTTGCGGTCGTTGCAGATTGGTTGGAAGCTGCAGGTTTGTTGGTGAGCTGGATCAGCGTGTTGCTGGTGTGCTGCAAGTGCACAGCTGTTCTGATTGGTCTGCGGAGGTCAGCGACCGTAGTATGCAGCTGAAATTGGCTCTTGGTCGTGCCGCTGGTGGTGCGGAGCCAGAGGTGTGGATGGGTGAGCTGCTGGGAGGCTGGGTTGCAGCGTGTGTGCTGGGACCACCCCTGGGGGGTGGTCTGCCCGGGATACTGATTCAAAAAAAGCCAGGGAGGAGGGGAGATGTGGAAAGTGTGACCGGGATGGAGCTGGTCACTGGCGATGTTGGCTGGGCGGACTTGCGGCCGGATGTGCGGGATGCTCTTATCACTGACGGCTCCTCGTGGAAATGGGGATCGACGGTGGAGACACCCCTGGCCAGGAGTGAGTTGCTGAGCACGCCTGGGAGCAGGGGGGGAGAGGGGCTGGTCCGGGGTGGAGCCGGTCACTGGAGGTGTGAGCGGTGCGGACCAGCAGGCGGGTGGGCTGAGAGCTTTCTGCACTGGTGGTCCCTGGTGGGGATGGGGATCTTTAGTGGAGGTCAGCCTGGATCGGTGTCGGGTTTGATGTGAGGGTCTCCAACGCGTTTCGGCACAGGTGCCTTCTTCAAGGAGGTGTGTGAATATAAAACATGTATTCACCAAAAAGGGACAACAAAAGGAGTTGATCAGGCTCCAATATTGTGTCCCCAATATCACCTGTAAAAATAGAATCCACTTAAAATCAATTGATTAGCTGGAGAATCAATGCTGTAATGAAGTGTGTACTAAAAACCAGGTTGATGCATTCAGAACCTGATATATGTGCACACTCTCCCTATGTATAGGTAGACCTCGGTGCTAATGGTCCTTCACTGAAATGAGCCAACAGATATATCCATTTCGCATATAATGTATTCAGCTATATATAAAAAAAAAAAATATACATCTTTAGCACTGTAGTATAAATACATTTCATAGTGCTACATAACTCACATCCATATTAGTAACGATTAATCGAATAAGTATTTATTACCAATAATACTAAATACTTATTCGATTAATCGTTACTAATATGGATGTGAGTTATGTAGCACTATGGAATGTATTTATACTACAGTGCTAAAGATGCATATTTTTTCTTTTCTTTTTTCATTGTTTATATTTAAAAACCAATATATTATATATTTTTGTTGGAACAAACTGTTAAGGGTTAAAAACAATTACCCTATTATCCAATGATTTCCACCTGGACACTATATATGTGTTTGACTGAAGACAGGAGAGCATTTCAGCTTAAAAAAGGATACAGGAGTATACGAAACGCATTGCTGCTCTCTATAGTTACTGGAGTCTCTCCCTATATGAAGACCTCTTGCTGCTGATCATTGCAAGCCGGTTTGGTACTTTTGGTCATTCAAGTTCCTGGGCTGGCGCTGTCATCTATCTTATGCGGCTACTGAATTACACCATTAACAGCCCACAATATTGGTCCTGACATACGGGAGCTATTATCTTCACCGCCGGCCGACGGCTCCGCTGTCAGTGTCCTTGCTGGCTCCAACGGACGGGAGGTCACTTCCTCGCTGTCAGCCGATCCCTCTGCAAGCGGCTTCCACTATCTGCTTTAACACAGGAGACGGAAGGTAACAGCGCACACCGCTTGTTCACAACCACGCTGTCCATTTCCTCTATTGCTGGCTTCATTGAGACGAGAGTCGATATTAACCATCGTCAGCTGGGGTCTCTGTCCACAGTATTTTCCGACAAGAGGAGACACCAGCCCCATTATTGGTCAGCATTGTCGTTACATCTGCTCTCCAGACGGCGAATAACGCTAATTAGAGAGGATCACCTCCCTGCTACACTGTTGCTAGATGTCAGCTGTTAGCTCACCACGCTGAGCCGCCCAAGGTACATTTTCTCTGATACTCAGAGACAGTGCTATTTCATTTTTACAAGCACACTACTGGCTTTGCTATTATCTTTGTACAATAACATTTGTGCTATACAATACACTACAAAATGATCAGCATTATTATACCCCATTACAGAATATCAGACTGTATTATCAGCTTTATATATAGCTGAATACATTATACGCGAAATGGATATATCTGTTGGCTCATTTCAGTGAAGGGCCATTAGCACCGAGGTCTACCTATACATAGGGAGAGTGTGCACATATATCAGGTTCTGAATGCATCAACCTGGTTTTTAGTACACACTTCATTACAGCATTGATTCTCCAGCTAATCAATTGATTTTAAGTGGATTCTATTTTTACAGGTGATATTGGGGACACAATATTGGAGCCTGATCAACTCCTTTTGTTGTCCCTTTTTGGTGAATACATGTTTTATATTGTTTTTTATATTCTACTATGTTTATCTTTATTTTTATAACAACTAACCATTGAAGTGCATTGTCATATTCAATTATTCACATTATTTTACATTGCTACTGTGTTTGTTCTAATTCTTCAATTAAATTTTGAATACTCACGTGATCTGTGTTTTTCCTGTGTCCCTGCAATAATATTGGAGCGCAGTAAACTTTTTTCCTTATTTGAGTATAGGAGTGGCAAATTTGGAATGTTGTCAACTGACTGGCTGACAAGTTGACAAGACACAAGAGGAAGATGTACTGAAACTACATAAAAGCTTACAGTGATCAGATTCTACACTTCGAAAATAAGTTACTAAGAATAGCATGTGGAAAGTATGTAAAGTTATGTACCTGAAAAAGTAATACACACTACTGGGGCTGACACATACTGTTACAATTAGTTGCAAGCATCTACAGTAAATGTAGGGCAAAACACTACCAGAATTAAGTGCGGACAATATTTTGCTTTTTCCTAGTTAAATGAGACAAACTAATCAGTGCTGTCTTAACAGAGCAAAGCAAAGCACTGGGGCCCCTAGCCACCTATTCATGGGAATAAAAATTTGAACGTTCAATAAAATCTCCAGCTCACAGTACAGTTGCTGCTGTGCACTGTAGCTGTGATTATAGATTTAGAGGGCTCCTGAGAGAGGGAGGCCAGGGAGGACATGCCTCTGACCCCTTTAATCCATCTCTCTGAATGCAGGCTGGGAGGCAGGTAGAGATTCCTGCCTGGCCACTCTGATTGTGTGTAATTCACAATCAGAGTGTCAGGGGAGCATCTTTCTCTGTCTGCCTCTCAGCTAGCTGCCTTATGCATGGAGCGATGGGCCGCACATTCCATGTAATGGTGTGGCGATTATTTTTTTGGAACATTAGGGCCCTGAAAAGAGACCACAGCCTGAGTATTGTAGCTGACCACACAGCTACAATCGAACAATCTTCCAATGGATTAGGATAAAACGCCATGTTACAAAGCACACGTCAGGTCATACTGATTCTATGAACATGACAATGCGTTCAGTGTACTCCACAGTCACCAGATTTTAATCCAATAGAATGTGGTGGGAGCAGGAAATTTACAGCATGATTGTGCAGCTGACAGATCTGCAGCAACTGCGTAATTCCTATCATGTCACCATGGACCAGTACCTTGTTAAATATATGGCACAAATAACTGAGGCTTTACTTGGGTCAAAGAGGGGTCCTACCCATTGTTAGTAAAGTGTACCTAATAAAAGTGCCCAATGAGTGTAATATAATTTTTAAGTTATGCAGCACATGAATTAAGACATAAAACAAAATAAATACCTGTTTTTCCATCTGTCTTGGGGTCCATAATAACAAACTCAGGACGCAACTTGCTAATTCTACGACCTTTGAGAACAGGCACTAGACCACCCAGGTACTCCAAGTAAAGAGTGTAGCACGGACCCCCAACCTCAGGGTCATCCTCTGTCCTCTTCATAGTGCAGTGCAACCTCTCATTTCCTGATGTCGGGTAACTGACAAAATCTCGCATGTTATTGGGGTCAGGTATAGGAGGCTAGACAGGACATAAACCGTATGTACACGTCACATAAAAATGGTTTGTAGTAAAACACACAATACAAATTAATATTATGCTGCCTGTCCCATAATGAAAGCAGCGTAGTTTCATCATGCCTTGTCCAGCTTTATAAAGTGTGATTATATACTGCTCCGTGGAGGTCATCATTTTGTTGGCTGAGCTAATATTCATTATTTGCATATATTGAATAAACATTGGTTCAGACTAATACAAAACAACACATGCATTCACCATCACTGGATTGTATGAATAGCATAATAAAATGTATATAAACATCAGCTATATTTAAGTGTAATGGTGCACACACATGGTCCAACTTTCTGGTCGATATGAACGATAACGATATCGAAAATAGTTATATCCGTCAATGTTTGATACTTCATTGATCGCTAAAACACTGGCGACTGAGTTACTAAAGTGATTATTACCCGAATTAGATAAACGATTTGACCGTTTAATGTCTTCTTTTGACCTTCTTCTTACCGCCTTTATCTGACCATCAAAGCTGCCATGATACACAGGAACAGGGGGTAGATAATTCCAAGGTTTTATTTGTTCCTCAACATGACCCAGACCTGGCATTTGCTAGATATGCAGCTGAAGATACTGACAAAGGCACTGACCTACAGTCACCACTCACTCCTCATCTTGTTATTGCAGAATTTGTGGAGGAGTCCACTTGTGTCCTTGGGCAGACTCTGTTTAACCCATTCCTCTCGGTATTAACCTAAGCATCAGCCCTTAACTGGAGGTCGGAAACATTGCAGGAGGACAAGAGCCATTTATTACCAACTAGGGGTGAGGGGGGACATAGAAGTACTGGTCTTGTCCAAGCCCAATTTTTGAAATACACCGCTAACATTATGACTAGGTACCTGCCCAAACGACAGTGGTACCTACTTATTGCAGAACACTTTTATCTCCTGAGTCTTTTATCTCCTGAGTCCAGGCTTTTTATCTCCTGAGTCTTTTTAATTACACACTGTCCACTGTTTACTTAATATCCCCTTAACTAGACTATTCGCTTGGATCTTGGTTCTGTCTGAAGTTATGCGTACTTACTGCTAATTTACAAATTAATGTGGTACTCACCTATCCACAGAACATAGGTTTTATTATCGCTTGAGCCTTTTTAGTTATACACCCTTAAATTATTATTTTATCTTCCCTAAACTCGACGATTAGCGTGGATTTGTTTTTTGTTTAATGTTATGTATAACTACTGATGATTTATTTGTTCAAGTAGCGGCTGTTTAGTACGGAAATATATATATATTTTTGTTATTATGCATAGCACCTTTACTCATGCCCATCCAAATAATCCCCTGTCATGTCTTCCTGTTTAGAATTTGAAGACATTAAGCACTTTAATTTTTATGTGAGTTTATCTAACCATGTAGTCCGCCATTACACACGGTAACAAGGGGTGGATTATTCTAAAGTGTCTCCTGTTCCTTAGCCTGACCCAGATGTAGCACTTGATAGTTGTGCACCTGATTATACTGACGAAGTTTAGTGTTTGCTTAAGATTTGCCCGACCCTCACTGGTCTTCACACCAGAGATGGTCATGTTTATTTGGTTTAGGAAAATTAGAAAAAGTGGTTGGAACATAGGCATTTTGTTGCATTCACATTAATATTATGATTGAGGATAGTTTCTTTTGTGTTTTTCACAATAGTCACCTGTTTCAGATGTCACCTAAAATTGTATCACAAATGTTACTGTACATATCTATATTATGTTAATTTTTTTTCTGCATCATCTAATCTCTGACAATGTCTTTTTCTTATAATTATACCATAATGTCATGTTCCAATAAAAAAAAAAAAAGTATAAAAAAAAGAAAATGGTTATATCCATCATATCGTTGACATGTTTGGTATAACATGCGGGCTGACATGCGAGCCCGCATGTCAGAAAATGATATCTGAAGTCGACTGTGTTTGCAGTCCAACTTGGTCAATATCATTGACAAATTGTTCATATCGACCTATATAACAATCAAAGATAATAGACCAAGTTAACCACTCCCTGGACACTCCCCGGCCTCCATTTTCTGAGCAACGCGCTGGTAAGAAGCAAGCAGCTCGGAAGGCACCTGTTTACACAAGTAAAAAGGTAAGGTTTTTTCACCCACCGCTGGCCACCAATGATAGGGGTCTCTGTAACGGGGCACAGCATATCGAGGCCTAGGGCACAGTAGAGGGGGCCCAGCATATCGGGGCTCTTCAGCGGGGGGGCACAGCATAAGGGGGCACTGCATAAAGGGGGCTGTGCATAATAGGGCAGGCACAGCAGGGGGCACAGCATAAGGGGGAACTGCATAAAGGGGGCTCTGCATAATAGGGCAGGCACAGCAGGGGGCACAGCATAGGGGGGCACTGCATAAAGGGAGCTCTGCATAATAGGGCAGGCACAGCAGGGGGCACAGCATAAAGGAGGCATGTATCAGTTTCAGGTACTGAATAAGGGGGCTCTGCATAATGGGGGCACTGCATAAAGGAGGCTCTGCATAACGGGGGCACAGCAGGGGCCACATCATAAGAGGGCAGACAGTTGTGGGCACTGAATAAGGGGGCTCTGCATAATGGGGCACAGCATAAGGGGGCAGGCACAGCAGGGGCCACAGCATAAAGGGGCAGGCACAGCATAATGGGGGCTCTACATAATGGGGGCACAGCAGGGGCCAAAGCATCAGAGGGCAGGCACAGCAGGTGGCACAGTATAATGGGGGCTCTGCATAATGGGGGCACAGCAAGGGCCACATCATCAGAGGGCAAAAAAACAGCAGGGGGCACAGCATAATGGGGGCACAGCAGGGGCCACAGCATAAGAGACAGGCACAGCATAATGGTGGGCTTTGCATAATGAGGGCACAGCAGGGGCCACAGCATAAGGAAGCAGACAGTTGGGGGCACTGAATAATGGGGGCAGGCACAGCATAATGGGGGCACTGTATAAAGGGGGCTCTGCATAATGGGGGCAGACACAGTTTCAGGCACTGAATAAGGGGGCTCTGCATAATGGGGGCACAGCAGGGGCCACAGCATAACGGCAGGCACAGCTGGGGGCACAGCATAAGGGAGGACTGCATAGTTGTAGACCCATATTTAATGGACTCAGTATATAATAATGAACTCCAAATAACTATTTTTAATTATTTTTTTAACGTGTGTTTTCAAATTTTATTATTTCAGACATGGCTGGAAACCGTGTATTCTGGATAGGAATCCTAAATATGTACCAAGCCAACGAGTGCTTGTGGAACATCAAGATAAAAGATTGGGACCTTAAAAACCAGGCATATCAGAAGCTGCTGATGTACAGCAAGTGCCTGAGGAAGAATGCAGACATAGCCTGTGTCAACAACTTCCGGACAGTGTTCATGCGGGAGCACACCAAATTTGTGAATGCCAAACGTTCCGGAGCAGGGGCGGACGATGTGCGGAAACCGAGTTTATGGTACTATGAACTATTCTCCTTCGTCCTGGAGAAAGAGCCGGAGAAGCGGTCAATCAGCTCACTGGATGAGGACCGTCCTGAGGATGAACCAGAGACTCAGGATACCATAAGTACATCAACAAATCTATATACAGTATATATATATTATTTATTTTTGTTTTTATAGCAAAGATTACTGTACTTTAAAATTTTACAACAGTTGTTTTCACCCTTACTCACTTTACCAATGGGATGTAGTCAGGAAGCCGGCAGTCGAAATGGCGACCGCTTGCTTCCCAACTGTGAAATCCTGCCATGGGGCTAATAATAGGCGTCGATATACCGACTCCTATCATCAACCCCACGGCAAAATCCCAACGCCCGGTATACGGAATGTAGGTAGGCCGGGCGTCTGGACTTGTTAGCCGCAGGGGGGGGGGGGAGGGGTCTTAGGTTTAGGGACTTCGTATTAGGCACCCCCCCCCCCCCCCGGAGGGTTAGGCTAGGGGCAGGGGGGGTTGGGGTCAGACATCCCCGGAGGGGAGGTTAGTGTTAGGCACTATGGTGGGAGGTTAGGCACCCCTAAGGGAGGGGGTTAGGGTTAAAAGGGGGGGAGAGAGGGGAGGGTTAGGGTGCTTACTCACCTCTTTCTGGATCTTCTGCTGGTGGCATTGGTATTTTTGCCGCTGAACTGAAGTCTGGTGGAATGACATACCGATTCCTTTACTAATGTAATGATATTAATAATGTAAATAAAAATTAATTGGACCAATTTGGTCATGTATTTTATTTGATAATTCACATTTGTTTCTCTCCTAATTACTTCTCATGGTAGTGGATCCTGACACTCCGGCCAGTGAGCTGTTGGAACTTGAAGAGACCATCGTTGAGGCGCCACCACCACCATCCTCAGAACCTGGTGCCAAGAAGCGGAGGTCGGCGGGCAAGGTGGCTCCATCCTCAAGTTCCGGACCGGGTCGGGCAGAAACATTTTTAAAACGTGCTGAGGAGGTGCTACAGACGAACACGGATAATTTTAGTACTTTTGGGCTAAACATCGGTACTGAAATTATAGGAAAATGAAGCCACAAAACCAGATGTGCTGCCGAAGGGTCATGTATGAGGTTTTGTGTCGTGGTATGGTCGATGAGATCGATGAAGCCATGAATCTAACCTCATACATACCCAAGCAGCCTGCTCCAACGAAATACAGTAGTTCTCACCCCCCACCGCCATATCCCCAAAATCCTTCTCTCCAGTATTATCCCCAATATTCGTCAGGAACCCCTGTGCCACCAACCAACCTCCCTGGTCCATCCTCAAGTGGCATGCACTCTGCTTGGCGGAGTGCACAGTCAACTCTTACCGATGTTGATTTTTTGCCAATGTAGTTTTTTAGCATGTTTTAAAAATTGTTCTGCCCGATTTCTCCTGCTCTTTCTTTAGGATGATATTGAGTAGTTTATCCTACCATAAACTTTGTGTTTCTCCACCTCAATTGCCCCTGTTGCTGGATGTTTGGCATTCCTATATTTGGTTGTGACTTCCGCGGACACTATTCAGAAGTATATGTATCTTCTCCTTTAAACAGTTATGTCTGCATTTTTATTTGGGTGCTTGCTATACATCACTAAAAGCTGATGTGCCTGGTTGTCCTGATCTGAGTACTCTTTATTGTGAAGGCACTCATTGGCTTGGTTCTAATCTGGAGATCCTGTCCAGAATTCACCAGTTTTCATTTTATAAATTTATATAAAAAGCAAAAAAAAAAAACCTCAAAAAAAGGCCGTCTTTCTTTATTTTCGGTGTATATTTACAATATGTTTTGGGATTTTTTTTTTTAATGTTTATCTTTGAAATTAACCTATTTTTCCAAAAAAGGTAAGACCAGGGCACACGTATCATCTTGTCGATATTAATGAGCGATTGAACCATAACTTAAGAAAAACGTAACCATTTATAGTCAAATTTTAAACATTGAATTTATAAACTAATGTGAATTAATCTCTTCAATGGTTATACATTTCTTAATTTTTTGTATTCAGTTAAATCAAAATACCTATAGACACTTATGAAAGCAAACCAAAAATTTTAATTCTGTTAAACAAAGAAGTTTTTATTTTGAATTCTTTACTATTTTTCAACATAACTGATTAGGATTTTTTTTTATTTTTAACAATTAGGCAATACACTCTGCCTGCCAGGAAAAGGCACCTTCACCATTGAAATATGCAAGGTACCGCTCCCTGACTTCCTTTGCCCCTGCTGTGCCAGCATGTGGAACTGGCGGTCGATTCACAGAGGGCCAGTTTTGATCCACAGGTTCTTGAAAATATGCAGATGGCAAACTTAATTTTCCTTTGGGTGTTCCTTAATAATAAATTGTGCAGAACACATGAGGCCAGCACCACCCAATTAATTTTATCAATCCTCAAGTTTATTGCTGTATGAAATACCCTAAATCGGTTGTTACCTGTCTGTCGTTCTCTGGAGAGCCTGTAATTAAATACACGCCTTTCGGTCATCAGTGTCCTTTGGGCATAAGGTTTTAAGTGTTCGTGTAAAGACATAACTCAGCCCATGAGTACATTGATCTGCCGATGGAAGATTTAGCGGCTTCTTTACAATCTGCTCGTAAAAAACGGTGTTTTTAAAAGATCCACCATCTGAGGCGCGTCCATTCTTCCCAACGTCCACAAATATAAACTCATAATTGGCTGTAACTATTGCCATAAGAACTATGCTAAAATAACCCTTATAATTGTAGTACAATGAGCCACTGTTGCTGGGTTGGGTTATCCTCACATGCTTGCTGTCAATGGCATCACCACAGTTAGGAAAGTTCCATTTCCTTTCAAGTTCACTAGCGATGGTCTGCCATTCTGCGACAGTATAAGGAAACTGAAAAAAGAAAAATAAATAAAGTTATAATAAATGGTTTACACACTATAATTTTTATTAAATCATCATAATTAAAGACTATTTTATTAAACTGGGTGGTTAGATAGTGGTGCTATTACAAAGGTGGAAATGTATTAACTGACGAAGCGGCATCAGCAAATGTTATGTGCGCTGATACTGCTTCACCCCCATGTATGATTGGGGTTTTGGCCAGAAAATGGTAGGGGCGCTATGTACCCCTGTCATTATGGCCGCTACTATGTACAATATAGCATAGTCGATGGCCAAGTGCTATGTATTTACGTTCAGTTCACCTTGTGATCTTTGCTAAATTTCACACATGCTCAGTGGAGATGGCAGGGAAAGAAACACTGCGCAACACCACTAGACTGATGCACTGTGATCTCTATCAGGGATTGCCGGAGGGGAAATTTAGCACTCCCCTGCTCCAGCATGATGACATGTTAATACATCTCATCGTGACTATTTCCTACTTTGCCGCGATAATGAGGCGAAGCAGGAAGCGTTACAGCTGCACCATAATTGGCGCTATAGTACATCGCCCCCATAATACTTTAATATCCATATAAGGACATATTTTAAAAATGTAACTACTATTTATCTAGCCTCATATACGGTTAGGGGGCACAGACACAATGGGGAGATGTATTATAGCAGCACTTAACGTGCAGCTATAACACCTCCTGCTTTGCCTCTTTACCAAGGCGAAGCAGGAAGCACTTACGATGAGATGTTTTAACATCTCATCGGCCGGAGTGGTGGAGTGATAACTCCCCCCTCCAGCACTCCCCGCTAGAGACCACAGCGCATCAGCCTAGTGCTACTGCGCTGTGTCTCATTCCAGGCCGGCTCCACTGAGCTTGGGATCTCGTAAGTATCGCGAGATACCCGCATGCTGCCCTGGAGCCAGGAGCCGCCGCAGCAAGGACAGCGGTGTCCCTGCTGTGGGGATAGGGCATTGCCAGATGTAGCTGTCTATAGCAACAGCTACAGCGACCACAACGGTCAGGCGAACTGAGCGTTCATAAATAGTCCAAGCTATCGGCAATGCTATCTTGTAGATAGCAATGATACCGCTTTAGCAGTTCATATATCTGGCCCAAGGTCACATACAGTGTCTCATTGAATAGATATATCATAGGTCATAAGGTGCAGAAATATCTTACCTTTAAATACGCAGACTTGAGAGCCTTGTTAGTGGCCTTACACGTCTCGGGGATCATGACGCCCAAAGTCTGTGGTGAAATCAAGGTCCTGAATTTCAGATCAGCCAAGGATCTTCTGGTAGCTAGAAAGCGCAGGGTAGCCACCAGCCTCCCCTCAGCCAATATCACCCTCCTCATGTTGGTATCCTGTCTCTGGATGACAGGGGTCACAAGGCACAGCAACTCCTGAAACGTCACCAAACGCAAGAAATTCCGGTAGTCATCTGGATTATTCTCACGTATCTCCATCAACAGAGGCATGTGAGACATGGTATCTCTCTGCAGCAGCCACTCCTTTGTCCAATAGAAGCGAGGCATTCTCCTCCTCTCGGCCCTCTCCCTCGCATACAAGATCACGACTCCTGCGTACGCCACAATCATTCGCTGACGATTGGAATCCATGACACAATAGCACAAGCCAAAGGCTTGCCAGAAACAAAGCCAAGCAAATTAACAATGCAACAACGTTTAGCATAAACCAATCCAAACTAGCCACAGAGCAAGAAATGCAGAGTTTTAAAATGTCCCCAACCTTTTTATTCCCTCATGGTAGCCCATCCCAACAACACCTCAAGAAAACTTGGACCAATCATTGGCATTTGAATTCTTCATCATTTAAATACTGTCAGATATCGTTCATCGTTATTGAAATTGTTCAATTTTAAAGTAGAAAAAAATCGTTCATCGATATCGATGATCGAGCAAGTTGGGCCTTGTGTATGCACCATGAGATTCATAGCACGCCAGTTGTCTGTTTATTAATATAACACAAGACTTTCTGAGCAGTAGGGTGCTAGCTGCAGTTTATGTGCCTGAAAGCTCTGTACGGCCAGGCTGCAGATACGTCTTAGATTGTTACACTTTTTACTCTTGGATTATCTATTATTTCAATTCTATCATTTAAAATGTTAACATTTATCCCTAAAAATAAACAAAAAAACCCCCCACTATTCATGGGCACCGCAATAAAATATAAAATAAAATCTATAACAGTTTAATTAATTTGTTGAAAATGCAAATACTTTGGTCACTAATTCTGTAAGAGGTTAGTAAGAGTTAATGGTTACCTTAATGGTAGGTATAAAGGCTGTGGTGAGGTAAGAGCAGAGCCGAGGAGGCAGGGTCAGTTTGCTTATGTCCTTGTCGTCATGGAGGGAGCTGGCAATTGCTTGCTGGCAGACAAGCTGCAAACTAGCAACTCTGTGTTCCACACGGACAACATAGAGAGCTGGACCTGATGCCAGGAAGAGGCGTGAATCTCTGTGGCCCCAGCAAATGGAAGTGATTGGACGCTGCAGAATAAATCATGTTGCTCACAAGTTAGTCTGTTAGGTACTAGCAAATGGATACTTAGCTGTACAAGACAAAAATACATAATATATTTGGATGTAATACTATCCCCTGCAGTGCAAATGTAACTGTTATATTGTTTATATAAAATTTTGCCAATCAATCAATTCTAGAGCAGGATATCATTGAACTGCAAAAGAGTACATGCAGATTTATGTAATGTAAAACCCAATAATTGCTCACAAAAAAACTAAACCTCTTTTCCATAATCTAGTACATCAAGCAAATTGTTTACTCTTTTCATGGTAACTGTTTAATGTATTGTTATATCTTTCTCCTTTTAGGGCCTTAATCTCTCATGTATATGACCCAACATTTCCTCAAACTAAACATGCCCAAATCTGAGTAAAGAACTGCGGAATATGTGCGCTATGTAAATAACAGTCAACAAATAAATCTGAGCTTACCATTTCCCCCTGCTATGGTCACCACCCCTCCCAACATCTATCTTACAGTCAACATCATAACTCTTTCACCTGTTGC
Source organism: Taudactylus pleione (assembly GCA_031769625.1). Taxonomy (NCBI): domain Eukaryota; kingdom Metazoa; phylum Chordata; class Amphibia; order Anura; family Myobatrachidae; genus Taudactylus; species Taudactylus pleione. The sequence goes on along the minus strand of JAUIMM010000759.1, from coordinate 1,512,412 downwards.
CTCAGTATCATTCTTGACTCTACACTTCACTTTACCCCAGAGAACCTGTCCCTCTCACACAGTCTTGTTGCCTCCTCCTCTGTACCATTGACATAATACACCCTTACTTACTCAGGAAGTAGAACCCTGGTCAACTTGCTAATTATTTCCCACCATGACTACTGCAACCTCCCACCCCTCTGGCCTCTTCTAGAATCATTACTAAATGCTGCGGCTAGACATTAAGCACAAAGACAACAAATCATAAAAACGTTAATGTATGTAGAATAGGTCACCTTTGTTGAGTTGAGTATAGGAGTGGCAAATATGGAATGTTGGCAACTGACTGGTTGACAAGTTGATAAGACACAAGAGGAAGATACTGTGTACTGAAACTACATAAAAGCTTACAGTGATCAGATTCTACACTTCAAAAATAAGTTCCTGGGTTCTCTTTTTGAACTTAACTGGTCACCAAGCAATGAGTCAGAAGAAATTTGGGAAGAACCCAAGTCATATAAACCTGAAGTTGTGCTGTTCTACATATTAACATGGAGCTAGACGACACCCCAGCCCTGGCTTCTTTCCAAGATTCCCAAGATTTGAGGACCATTAAACAATGTACACCTAATACAACTGGGTCATTAAATGTTTTTAATAAAGAATGGGGACAGATGTTAATTTAATCTTAAATAACTAAATGTACTTTTTGCAAGATTTCAATTTTGTATAAAATTAACTCTTTGTCCAGAAGTGTGTGCTTGCTCAAACAGATTTGATGGTGCTGTAAAAAACCATCAAGGTAATTCAATTTTATTCTTAAAGGGACACCAGAACAAATTGAAAAGCTGGTCTATCAATTCCAGTGAAATTCCAGCCAAGATTCGTGTTCCCTTCTTTCCTCTCATTGCTTACACTCTACGGATCAATAGTATAAATCATACAGTAGCTGTGCTTGTGCTTTGGCCTACTCGCCCATGGTGAATGCTTTTGGAACAGCACTGGCCTCTGCCACCACAGTCAGACATGCAGTACTAGGGACTGATTTCTGCATCTTAATTGCCCCATCTTTGAGGAAATGGAGAATGATTGGCCATTGCTAAGACACACAGAAGTCTGACAAAGTAGTTGAGGTACTTCTTAAATTCTCTCTCTATTCTATAGATTTATTTTGTGGTGCAAACTTTATCTGATCATGGTACTACTACAATTCCATAGGTTCTGGAATTTTTTCAAGGGTCTTGCTCTTCCCCTACCCTAAAATTTCAGCTGTCTGCATTTAGTGTTTTTTTGTACACCAGACTGGCATTTTAGGAACTTGTTCTTAATTTTTTCAAGCCGTAAAAGGGAATTAGGCCTCGTATCAAGACTTAGCATATCGGCGGTCGGGATTCCGGCACCAGAATCCCGACGGGAGTCAGAATTCAGGCGCCAGGATCTCGACCTCCAGAATCCTAATGGTAAGCGGTATGTATTAGGGTTAGGGGAGGGTTAGGTTTAGGAACTAGGGGAGGGCTAGGTTTAGGCTGCGGGGGAGAGGGTTAGGCTGTAGGGGACGTAGGGTACTTACCTAGTTGGGTCGGGATGCTGCTGTCGGTATTGTGACCAGCGGCATCCCGACCGCCGTGATCCCATACCCAACTTTTAAAATCTGATCCCTTTGAGTCTCTGCAAGATTTTTCTTGCAATACTTAAGGCGCTGTTTATGGCAGCAATCGTGTCTGCTCGCCCAGTGAGAGAACTACATTCTCTATGGAGAAAGGAGCCATTTTTCACACAAACACAAAGTTGTACTGCAAACTAGTTAAGAAATTGTATTTCTTTATCTTTGGCTACAAACAACGATAATGAATAACAATTACATATCCTGAATGTTTTTTCCAGGGAATTTTCTGCATACCATCCTAGAATGAAAGAGTTTATGTAAAATAAATAGGTCAACTTTTTGTCATTCCTGTAGGACCCCATCAAACTTGCTCTATCCTAAAATAATCTAACAAGTTGGATAAATAATGTCATTGTGCAGTGTTTTTAAGGGGAAGGGACATGAGGTGCCAGATGTAATAGAGGCACATTCTACAAAGGTGGTGGTGACTTCCTGGCATGTAGGGCTAAGACATCAGCAGATGAATTATGCAAGGCAACAGGACAGTCATCTCTTCATATCTTTAACAGACATTAATTTCAACAAAGAGTTTTTTTTTCTAATTTTTAATAATTGTTTGAAGAATGTTCCTTCCAAACTAAGCATTAACAAAAGATCTCACCTCCAGAAGATATTTGCACTTGTACTGTTGATTATAAGTAACCTACCCTCTTTCTCCATATTTGTCCCCATTTGTGAAAGCTGCCATGGAGTTAAAACGGAGATAGTCAAATTATTACCGTTAATTATTTCCTTGAAATACTTTATGGCAACCGGATATTCCCACCATTATTGTATGATTATGTTTTGTAAGACAGCATGTGAAGTACAACAAAGGGAATTGGAAGTGACACTACACAGTCAGGGGGTGTCTCTTTCTCCTGACTCTACTCAGTTGACTTTGACTTTGTTTATGTACTTTGTAAGGCACTGCAGAACACTTGCGGAGCCATATAAATAATAATAATAATAATAATAATAATAACAATAATAAACTATTTATAAAGGCTGCCATAAAGTTTTTCAAGGAAATAAAATAATTGCAAAATCTACACAACACTTTTCTATTTGTAACTTATGTTACCATCATTATTATTCATGTTACAATGAATATTCTAAACAAATTCAGTAAATTTGCCATGAAGATTAATTATTTTCCTTCAACTATATGTATTTCCCCTGCTGAATGTGTGTGCCTCTAATTTAGTTTTTATTCTGTACTTTTTCATACCTGCACTGGGGTCTCCAGAGTATAGATATGTTCTCCACGGACATTGTAGAACTTGATGAGGGCGCTTTTTAGAGACTGACCACTAGCAAGCTCAGGTAAAATATTTTGTTTCTCCATCCCTGCAACAGCCAGCAAATCTCCTTGTGTGCACCACTGTACCACTACATCTAAAATCAAACATACAACATTGAAACATGCACATCGAGATTACATTCCTCTTAATTTAGGTCACATACACTTGTAGAATATGTAGCAGAAAGAACTGTAGCAGTCCACAAAGCATCATTGTACACTCTTTGTGTTGTATAGAAAGGTCTCCCTTTGTTCTAGTGAGGAAATGAGTCTCCTATTTCACGCTGCAATGCAAAGTTGTACAGCATATGCTGCTAGGCAGGCCATTTGAAAAGTGCACAAGAGAAAGAAAGATGAATAATCTGCTATTTGAGGAATATAATTGCAGTAAAAGTCTTCTTATAACAGAGAGTACATGTTATCACTTATCATAGGAAATTTATAACAAGCAACAACAAAAAGAGAGCAGAGATATGTATTTAGGTCTCTGAATTCCTGCTGGCAATGCTTGTCAATGTTTGATAATGACATTTGTTCATGATGTGTGTGCGTGGGAGACAGAAGACAGGGCTGGGGAAGAGCTAGGTGATGTTTATTTTTAATTTGGTTACTCTGTGAAAGTTATCTCCTATGACAGGGGTCAGGGAACTTTTTTACCTTTTACCCCAAAATATATTTAGATAAGCTGACGTTACCCCCTTGATTTGAAAGGAAGGAAATCATATAGTAGTGCCCCCATATAATGCCCCTGTAGTAGTGACTCCATAGTTATGCTACTGTAGTAGTGCCCCTATATAATGCCCATGTAGTAGTGCCCCCATAGTTATGCCCCCATATAATGCCTCTGTAGTAGTTCCCCCATATAATGCCCCTGTAGTGCCGCTTGTACAAAAAAAAAACACTTACCTTAATCCCCGCTCCTGCATTCGCAACCGTCCTATCTGCCCGGCTGCTCCTCGGAACTATGGGAGAGACGTCATGACGTCTCTCCCATAGTGTGCATGGAGAGAGGCGGAAGCTGGAGTTCAGAAGAGAACTCCAGCCTCCGGCTAACGCGGCGCGGCAGGGAAGGAGCCGGGCACCCGCTGGTAATAACAATCATAAGTATAGAATGATTCATATGCATGCCCGGCTGTCCATCCATTACCCCCAGGAATTTCATTTTTACCCCATGTGGGGTAATTTACCCCTGTTCCCCGACCACTGTCCTATGACATAAGGTAACATTGTTTAGAAAGACCTCTTCCTTTTATCATGGAACTTTTTGAGTCTAAATAATAAGTTTCATCAGTCACTGGTATTGAATTACACTAAAAAATATACCCTAGATATTTTCTGTTTGATGCAGGCACAAGTGATGGGGGTAAACTCCACCTACTTAATTAATAATTCATGGATGGGTTGGGCATGGCCTATCATGCCATCTATGCCATTTTGATGTGTTGCACGAATCCACAATTATGGTTACATTAGAACTCACGCTTAATAACTCTACTTCAATGCCACCATTAAGGGTCAATTTGTGAATTTATCACTTCACCAGGGAGCCCTTCAATTTTACCTACACACAATTTTTTATATTCAAATGATAATTTCACACACATGGTAACATGCCCTGGGCAGTTCCTAGACCCGTGGATTTGGTTTAAAGAACACAAAGACTCTAGCCAAAAAATGAAGGGTTTCATTTTGAGCACAATAACTCCAATGCTTAGTATTACAGAAATTGGTAACAAAGGACATGCAAATTATTATGTAAATAGGTTACAAAAATAAAATAGCGAAATCAAGGAAAAATATACTCACAAGTTATGAATTATGAAACTGCAGTGAAAAGAATTTACTGTATAATTCTGCAGGTACATCTCAGCATAACATACAGGTCTCGCTGTCATTTATTCCTGGGCATGGCCACCCGGTGCCTCCACCTTTGCAGTGTAAAATATTAATGAGGATCTTTGACTCACAAACATTCCCTTGTCAGATTCCTCAATTAGGGGGGTTTTCATCACAGCACAAATTGACACAGGAATCTTGATACAAAGGTTTGTTTTTTGGGGTTTTGGGATTTACAATCAAGGACATGCTGGCTTTAGGGTCCTAAAATGCAGGGGGCGAGGGTTCCTGGCAGAAGAGTTCAAGAGTTGTGAACATGCTATAAGCACCTATAGAGCCCACCCAATTATATGGGATACATTTTGACATATTTATAGGGCAAAAGTACACAATGAACACACATAAGTTTTGAAATATCTTATCTTGTAGTTGCTTCCGGATACAACCATGACAGTAAGTAGTAAGATGCAGTTTCGCCAAACAGCCCCATGTCCTGTGAGAATCTGCTAGCGACGGGCTTTTTTTTCACGAAAATGTGTCTGTCGCAATGCAACTAGGACGCACCAGGAGACTGTGCTGATTAATTGATACGCGACACATGTATATCTGTGTGCAACGATGTCTCTCAATCAATACCAAGTTCCGTTTACAGTCACAGTCGCACACAGATATACAAGTGTCACATATCAATTAATCAGCACAGTCTCCTTGTCCATCCAAGCATTGCGACTTTTATCTTCAACAAAAAAATACGCCAAACGTTAGATGGCTCACTCACGCCAGGCATGTCGCGTTGCATGACGTATTGAGACGAGGTGAGCAAGGACACATCTGTATTTTTTGTGCTTGAAAGGTGCATTGATCTGCAGTGTAAGTATAACTATAATAAACTCATCCTTGATAGTAATAATGGAGGTATATATCCCTACCTATCTATCTCCGCTTAGTAACATACCCTTTTCAGGACTGATGGCAATGAATTCCTGTTAACCAGCCCCTGCAGTTACAGGGGGGTAGGGAAGGGGGGGGGGTAGTATAATACTAGAGGGACTCCCTCTCTCGTGCCAATATATTTGGAAACATAGGCCTCACTTGGTCAGAGAGGTAGGAGGATAGCCAGGAGAGGGCAGTGTCATGTAGACCAAGGGAGGGAAGGATTTGCAGCAGGAGAGGGTGGTCCAGTGTCAAAAGCAGCAGAAAGGTTAAGGAGAATGAGCAGAGAGTAGTGGCCCTTGGATTTGGCAGCAAGGAGGTTGTTGCTAACTTTAGTGAGGGCAGTTTCAGTGGAATGGAGAGAATGGAAGCCAGATTGAAATGGGTCAAGGAGGGAATGAGAGGAAAGAAAGGTGGTAAGGCGGTTGTAAACAATACGCTCAAGGAGTTTGGATGCAAAAGGGAGGAGAGAGATGGGTCAGTAGTTGGCGAGAGTGTTAGGATCAAGGGTAAGTTTTTTAAGAATGGGGGAGACAAGGGCATGTTTGAATGCAGAAGGGACAGTGCCAGATGAGAGGGAGATATTGAGGAGATGGGCAAGATGGGAACAGGCACAAGGAGAGAGGTAGAGGAGGAGACGTGAAGGGATAGGGTCGGGGGAGAGGACTGGATAAGGGCCATGACTTCCTCTCTAGATACAGGGGAGAAGGATGTCAGTGTAGGTAAAATGGAAGGGAAGGGATGATCCAGGAAAGGAGGAGGTGTACTGCTGGGGGACTGGTGGGATAGGATATCCTGACGTATGAAGTCAATTTTAGATGTAAAGTAGGTAGCAAAGTCAAGGGCAGAGGGCAAGGAGGGAAGGCGAGCAGGGGGTGGGCAGAGGCGGGAGTTCAGGGTGGTGAAGAGACGCTGGGGATTTGAGGACTGGGAGGAGATGAGGTGCTTGAAGTATGACTGTTTAGAGAGGGAAAGGGAAGCACTGTAGGATGAGAGCATAAATCTGAAATTTAGAAAATCTGCTTTACAGCGTGACCTTCCCCACTGTCGCTCGGCGGTTCGTGAACAGTTTTGCAGCTATCTGGTGCATTTGGAATGCCAGGGTTGAAATGTGGATCTGCGAGGGTGAGTAGTGATTGTCAGAGCAACAGAGTCAGAGCAGAAGTAAGGGAGGCATTGTATAGGGAAGCAGCTTGTTCAGGGCAGGAGAGAGAGAAGAGAGTCAAGTAGGGATGAAAAAGAAACTTGTCGATAGCCTCAATGTTACGCCTAGTGATAGTGGCCTTAGGAGGTAGTGGAGGGGAAGGAGAGAGGGATAAGTTAAAAGACAGAAGGTGATGGTCAGAGAGGGGGAATGGGGAATTGGAATAATCAGAAATATCACAACGGTGAGTCAAGACCAGATCAAGCGAATACCCACTCACATGGGAGGGTGAGGAGGTCCATTGGGAGAGACCAAAAGAGAATGTGAGGGTAAGGAGTTTGGAAGCAGAGGATTCAGTGGGGATATCAATTGGAGTATTGAAGTCACCTAGGATAATGGAGGGAAGGTCTGAGGAGAGAAAGTGAGGGAGCCAGGAAGCAAAGTTGTCAAGGAATTTGGAGGGAGGGCCAGGGGGACGGTAAATGATAGCTACTCGCAGGTGTACTGGTTGGAAGAGGCGTATAGCATGAACCTCAAATGTAGAGAATGTAAGGGATGGTTAAGGGGGTAATAAGTTGGTAAGTGTAACCAGGGGATAGAAGGACCCCAACACCACCACCATGGTGAACCCCAGGCCGAGGGGTGTGAGATAAGGTGAGGTCCCCAGAGAGAGCTGCAGCAGAAGTGGTGTCAGAAGGTGAAATCCAGGTTTCAGTAATGGCTAGGAGAAGCAAGTTGTTGGAGATGAAAAGGTCATGGGTGGGAACCAGTTTATTACAGACCGATCTGGCATTCCAAGGGCACAGGATAAATGGACAGTGTTTGTGGGAGACATGTGAATGAGATTTTCAGGATTACTTTAACGAGTATGTGAGATTAATTTTGGGGACCGAGATGAATAGAGTGGCGAGACTGTGCGGGCACCAGTGCTGGGAAGGGAACCTTTAGGCGGTGAGTAGGAAGGCAGTTTAACTAGATGTGGTTGGAGGTGGGATGAGGTGGCATGGAGAGAAGGGTTGGAGGAGGGATTAGCAATTGGGTAGTAGGACCATGGTGGGGTAGAAGAGAATGCAAGTGTAGTAGTGGGAGGAAGGCAGACAGAGGAGGGGAGATAAGAGAAGGTGAAGGAGGCAAGGAAAAAGGTAGAAGAAGGGGGCAGAGCAAAGGACTTGGTAGACACTGAGTGAGGGGGGAAGTGGAAGAAGACATGGTCATGGTGTGGCAGAGGTGAATAGGGGGAGGAAAACTGGAAGAAGGTATAAAGTATGAATGCGAGTGACAGTGCAGGAGACTTGCAGAAAAGCAAATGAGAATACAGTGGAGAAAAGATGTCTGCACAATAACAAAAGTTTACAAGGGGAGTAAAAGTGGAGATTTAATAGGTGGAGAAAATTAATGTTAAAGTAGACTGTATTAGAAGCTAGATTACATGTGGCAAGACTTAGGTAACAAGACTTGGGTAACAAGGCATTATTTCGAAGAGGAAAACTTGAAATTGGCACAGAATACAGTAAGGTTTGAGGTCCTTGTGTTAATCAGAGAGCTAGCACAAAGTTTACCAAGTATAATATTAAGTTCTTACAAGAAGCAAGCAGAGCCCAGTGATTAATGTCCTGGTAATGCTGACATCCGATGCTTGTATTGAATAAGTAGTTTTTGAACTCACATTTCTTGATGATACTTTGTCCAAATGTTGTTTAGATTTCTGGTGGAGTTTGAGTGTTATCCATCTTTTCGACTTCGGTTTAACGGCGGTATAACGGCAAAATTATATTTAAATTGCACTTTTAATTAAGTAAATTAAAATGTCATTAGGCGCCGCTAAGGCGCATTACACCATAGAGTAGGTTTACTTATGGAAAGTGCTGAAGCGATTTGGAATTGATCCATTGGAAATGCATTTGAGAAGGCCCTTTATTTTAGGCCTCCAACAAGGGTTTGCATTAGCAAAGCAATTTAAGGTAGGAGAAGGTAGGAGAAGACAAAAAGGTGCATGCTATTGCCTGCTTTATTCACTGGCTAGTTAACTCCTTGCGTGCATTCTTAAAGTCAATGTTAATAAAGATGTTATACAAGTTTGCAGTGTGAGGATAAAATATTGTCATATGCAGACAATATGCTGCTTTTTCAATTAGATGCCCATTTTTTTTGCATTAGGTAAACACATTTGTCCGTTTCTTTGGCATTAGTTCCCAAAGTTTCTGAAATCACGGTGCCCTAGAGCTTCAGCATTTTCTTTCACGGCATCCTTAGGCCAAAAGTTTCTTGTTGAGATAATCAGTAAAAATTATTAAATGAAGAAAATTCTGCTTACCAGTCATCTTTAGTTTCAATTATGCAGTTAAGTTTCTGTTTTTCCATGCATTTTATTATTGGCAACCACAAGCACCAGGTTTTGCTTAGCACACTGACCATAAACCACTTGATTTGGGACTGGATCACCAACTGTGGCACCCTTGCAAGTACCTTGGGGCACACTGGGGTGCCACAGCACCCAGTTTGGGAGCAACTCCCATATGGAGGGGACTTCCCCCTTTTAAATACACTATATGGACAAAAGTATTTGGCTACACCTGTTAATTATTAAATTGAGGTATTTAAATCAGATCCGTTACCACAGGTGTATAAAATCAAACACCTAGCCATGCAGTCACCATTTGCAAACATTTGTTATATAAAATGGGAGAGCTCAGTGACTTCAAGCGTGGTACTGTGATAGGTTGCCAACTTTGCAATAAGACAGTTCATGTAATTTCATCCCTGCTGGATATTCCACGGTCAACTGTAAGTGATATTATTAGAAAGTGGAAGCATTTAGGAACAACAGCAACTCAGCCTTGAAGCAGAAGACCACATAAAATCACAGAGCGAATTCAACGACTGCTAAGGTGCATGGTGCGTAAAAAGTCGCCAACGCTCTGCTGATTCCATAGCTACAGAGTTCCAAACTTCCACTGACATTAATGTAAGCACAAACACTGTGCGGCAGTAGCTTAATGGAATGGTTTCCATGGTCGAGCAGCTGCATGCAAGCCTCACATCACCAAGTCCAATGCCAAGTTTCGGATGGAGTGGTGTAAAGCACACTGACACTGGACTATGGAGCAGTGGAAATGTGTTCTGTGAAGTGACGAATCACACTTCTCTGGCAGTCAGATGGGCGAGTCTGGGTTTGGCGGATGCCGGGAGAACGTTACCTTCCTGATTGCATTGTGCTAACCGTGAAGTTTGGTGGAGGAGGGACAATGGTATGGGGTTATTTTTTAGGGTTTGGGCTAGGCCCCTTATCTCCAGTAAAGGGCAATCTTAATGCTTCAGCATGCCAAGACATTTTGGACAATGCTATGCTTTCAATTTTGTGGCAAAAGTTTGGGGAGGGCCCTTTTCTATTCCAACATGACTGTGCCCCAGTGCACAAAGCAAGGACTATAAAGACATGATTTGATGAGTTTGGTGTCGAAGAACATGAATGACCCGCACAGAGCCCAGACCTTTGGGATGAACTGGAACAGAGATTGTGAGCAAGGCCTTCTCATCCAACATCAGTGTCTGACCTTATAAATGCTCTACAGCAGGCATGTCAAACATGCGGCCCAAATAAAGATTTTATTCAGCCCGACAGTGTGGGCCCAAATACATATGTTAAGCGCCCCAACTGCCACGATCGGAGTACAGCTCATATCGGGCAGTGTTACTAGTTTAAAAAAACATGGCTGATGGGGAAGCTGCTGCACATGTCCATCCACATCAGCTCCTCCCATAAGCCTTTGCGGAGCAGTCAGTCACCACTGACGGTTCCATCTCTAGCCCATATGCAGCCTTCCCTGCACAGCACACAAAAGTCCAGAACAGGAGCCAGCGCTGTCCTGCCAATTCTGACTGTGTCACAGTAGTGTGACAGTCAGTAAGTAAATTTATACTTTACTAAATCTGTGTGCCTGACTAGTGTAAAGGGGGGTGGTTTGGAGCTGAAGACACGGCTGTGGAATCTGGGGAATGGTGAAGCTTAGAGATGGGCTGGGGAATAGCGAGGCTGGGAGACAGGGGCTGGGGAATGGTGAGGCTGAGACACAGGGGGGGCACAGTCTTGTTATGTGCACGTGTGTGGGGACGTGAGCAGGGGGGACTGGAGAATATATATCATTTTGTGGGGAGGGGGTCTGGAGCATATTATTGGGGGTAAGGATCTGGAGCATATTACTACTGGGGGAGTGGCGCTGGTGTTTGTGGAGCATAGTATTACAAGGGGGTCTGAAGCATATTATTATATCATGTGGGGATGGGGTCTGGAGCATATTATTATATTATGTCATGTGGGGATGGGGTCTGGAGCAGTTAATGTTTTTTTAATGTCTCTTTGCTTAAACTTTATTGTTGGCATTTTCTTAATAATAAACCAAAATTGCATATAAGACTTTTTTTTTTCTTGAGGCCCACACACTCTAATGGTGCGTACACATGGTACGATAAAAATGCACTATATGAACGATAACGATATCGTTCAGATCGTTAATTTTTTGGTGCCCAACGACCAACGATGCGCGGGCACGTATGGACGATAACCATATCGGCCTTTCGCCCGTGCATGCAGGCCAACCTGGTCGATATCGACCGGGTTACATAGGGACCCGCGATCGACGATTCCGCTGGCCCATCGCTGGTGGGTTGGTGGTGTGGTGGATGAATGATAACGATCATCCAGCACACTGGGAAGGTACAGGACGATCAGTCAGCGATATCGTTATCGCTGACTGATCGTACCGTGTTTTCGCACCATTAGACCTTGAATATTTGTCCCGGTTGGGATTTTGAGTTTGACATGCCTGCTCTACAGAATGAATGGACACAAATTCTCACAGAAACACTCCAAAATCTTCTGGAAAGCCTTCCAAGAAGAGTGGAAGCTGTTATAGCTGCAAAAGGGGGACCAACTCCATATTAAAGTATATGTATTTGAATACAATGTCATTACAGTCCCTGTTGGATTAATGGTCAAGCGTCCGAATTCTTTTGTCAATATAGTGCATCTTAGTATTTGAGTATTCACTGAGCCACTTGATTATGTACAGTTGAATATTTTTTCGCTTATGCTTGAAAGTTATGACCCATACCTGACTTAAGCTCCCTCTGTCAGTAAAAGGTATGATCAATTTAATCAAGAAGATTTTTGTGGCCACATTTCTGAATGCCCTCCAACAGTGCCAATATACTATGGCTTCCTATTGTTATAATCAAAAGTACTCGGTTGAAAGGGAGCACGTTGGCATGAGGAAGTTTCTGCCTGATGACTGAAAGAAACTAGTTGGACTGTCCACTACTGACGAGCTGACCACCCACGAACCCTGTGCCCAGAAGAAAAGTATCTGCACCCAAAATGGGACAGATCCTATAAGACTGCAAATGGCAGAATGACTGAAACATCCAACTCAGCCGGCTGAACGCAGCGGCAGACTGCCCATTCCACCTTGCAGTAGGGCATCTGCTTGGACATCGGACATCCTGGCTGGAATACAATTACGGAAATATATAATCCAGAACAACATCCCCAAACAAAAGAGTACAGATCACCTAAAGGTAGGAGGTGCATGCAATGGCCACTACAAATGACTTATCTATGCAAGTCTCTCAGCATCCACAAAGAAAAAGATTAGGTTCTGTATTACCTGAACAAGAGACTGTCCTCCCATTTATCATTTATCTCTTCATTCAGGGAAACATTGTCATAACATTATTACTTATTCCTGCACTTATTTAAGCAATTGATGGGTATGCAATTTTTATTCTATTATATTAACAACTCTGGCAAGTTTTCAACTGTGTAGAATATATATATATATATATATATATATATAGATAGATAGAAAGGCGCACAAATGGTGAAGTGTGTTTAAAATGAAGAAACACTTTATTTAAAAGCATAAAATCACTCACATGGGACACTGATGTGATTTATACAAATATCACAAACAGTGCGTGAATGGCAGAACTCTGGTCAACATATGCAACTCGGCACCCTTGGCATCTAACTGCAAACCATGCTCGCTTCCTGGACCCTGTGACGACACTGCAGTCATGTCCACATTGCTAACCACGCAAGACACGTTTCGTCCAATCGCACTTCCTCAGTCAGGAGCGCATATGCATAAAATTTCCTTTGCAACTTAAAAGTACTGGGCATCTGATCCAGAATGCCATGAAATAGGTATACCAATCTTTTTCTTTCAGTCACTACTATTTAGCAAATTGACTTCTGTTTTATACTCTTACCTGTATATACAAATAGTGTCCACATACCCATATTACTTATTCGTTCATTGTTGTAGTGCTTTGTGAAGTGTGTCCTGATGAAATGGATCTATGATCATGTGCATACATGCAAACAGTCAAGTTCCCGAGGACCTCCTGGGTGTCTAGAAGGAGTGTGGTCAGGTAGAGGATGTGGCCTATTTAGTCTCTAATTTCCAATTGTTAATGTTGGTAAGTATGACTATGTCTGTCTTAATAAGTTAAACAAAAAACAAATATGCACACAGAATGCAGGTATTATAATGGAAGATTGACTAATCTGGTGCAGTTTCTTATATGCCACCCTGTGACATGGCACAGAATTGTATAGGACCGACCTCTGCATGCACCAACTTTTGTGTGTACTTGAGGGGTGATGGAGACATTATGCTCAAATTATAAGAAATCTAATCTACCCTACTTCTGAATGTATTTATTACAGAATATAGAAAATCTGGACTGTATTTAACAACTCAATATTGTATTACTTAATGCAACACAAAAATATATCTTGGAATATGTACAGCAGAACAACTTGGACTGTATATAATTAACTATACCATATTATTGCTGCCATTAATCTTTCCTATAAGGACAAAAATCCTAAATAAGGAAGTGTGTCTCAGTAATAACAACCAGTTCTATTACCTGCTACAGGAGTTTTCTGTCAGCAGGTGTCACCAAAGGCAATACTGAGATTTCCGTCATAGTTATATACAGGAGACTCATGAAAAGTAAATAAGGAGCATTCCTTACCTTTCAACCCTGAGCGAATGATGGTTGGTGACAGGTCGTCATAGTTATTCATCAAACTGATATCTCCCGAAGTAAATCCAACTGTTAGCAGCGGTTTTATATTCTCCATGGGGATAGGATATGCAGCAGGGCCATCTGCAATGATTAATTAATGCAAGGTAAGCAAGAAACCAATAAAGATATAATTACTTTAGTACAATAAACAATATATTGTGCTTGAATTTTGCTGAAAGTTAAGTAAAGACATTCACTTTGATACCCTTTTTTAAATCATCCATCCCCACTGCTATATCTACAGTATGTGTACAGAGATATACTTGTAATTGATAACTGTAAACAGAAGATTACTGGATAAGACTGAGGCACTGAGTTAATGTGACTTCTGCGCCTTTCTATGTTTGAGGAGGTGTCTTTTGCTCATCTCCTGTCTAGCTAAACTGCCTGGAGCTGCACACTGCATGGTAACTGCAGTCACCTTAGGACGGAGTGTGGGAGAGGATAGGATGACAGCCACTCTAATAAGCAGGCACCTATCCAGTGAAGGTGACTTATCAAAGAACTGCCTTCACACGGAGAGGGCGTGGCCTGCACCGGGCCCGCAAATAATGTTATATATATCAAAATGGCCCTCAGCAGTATAAAAGTTCCCCACCCCTGTTCTAGAAGATAGTAGCTAGAATCTGTTTGGTTGCTATGGGTAACAACTCCACTTCTAAAAACCAGCATTTTAGTAAATATACCCTTAGAAGTCTGAGAAAGAACATAAGATACTTAAACATATTTAGCTTGAAGGTTAAAAAATACCACACAAGGAAAATAAGAACTTAAACATATTGAGGTCTATTTATATAGAAAATGAAAACTGAATTGTTACTTTTCACTATATATCGCATAGGTTCAATGCGATATATAGCTTTGCTAAGTAGCAATTCATGTATACTTACCTTTCCGGCGATGCAATTCGATATCCAGGGGTCCGGTAGTCCCGTCTTCGGCTGCGGTCTAGGGTGAGTTGCCGGGAGGCGAAGGCAGGTTCCTCCTTCGTATGCACCGGCGGCAGAGCTCCAGGGAGGCTGCAGTGGCTTTGGGACATCAAGGGCCCAGGGAACGAGATGCACCGGTATATCTGCAGCACTATTGGCCATATGCTTTACTGCAGACCAGGTGTGATATGTCTGAACTATATCGTTTACAGACATGTCGGGGGTACACACCTGTCGATACGCTCACAATATATAGGCCATTCGAGTGAACGGCCAATATATCGCTTAGTGTGAACTCGACTTAAGAGCTAAAAAAAAAATCGCATAATAGTTAACAATTAAGCATATCTTTTATGTGAGTTGAAGAACGGAATCTAGTAATGTGGTATTTATTTTTGCCACCAAGTTCTTGCTATCTTCAATGATGTGTATTAGCTTAGAAACAAATAAGTAGGATGCAATGTACGGGTGCATCAGAGTTAAAAGAGGATAGATACAGACTTCTTTATTTATAGAAAGCTGAATAACACAATATTCATCAAGGGTAAAGAAAAAGTAGCTATTAAATATGCTGCATACATTCATTTTGAAAATTAGGTCATTTCTGGTGTAGTGCTAAGTCATTATTCAGTAGACCTCATGAGCACTTTTAGTCAATTAAACAGCATGCAAGAACAAGAATATATTCTCACTTAAAATTCCCTCCGCACTTCTAGTATAACCTTGGGGTTTATCTTTCACTATTTGCAATATACTAACATAACAGGCTGGAGACATTAGATCGACATTGTGTTAAGAAGGATATGCTAATCCAAACCGATCAAATAAATGCACTTTTTCTGAGTAGGTAACTTTTATACTGCATGTTGACAATGCAGTTGATGTGATCTATTTGAAGTTCACAAAACAGTTTGCTACTGTTCTACAAATGACTGGTTCATAAAATGAATATGTACCAAGAAAAAAAAAAAAAAAAACAGATAAAAGCTGAAAATCAACATGATATTATCAATGGCACATAATCAGATGGGGCTGAAATTGATTATGAGATACCAGCAAGGACTAATTTTGGTCCCTGTTAAATAAACTATCAGGTGACTTCTAAAGGAAAATAGCTACATTTGTAGAGGACAGTAAATGATATTAACAAAGGCTACGGCAGTAATTCCTTAATGCACATAATGTACACTGAAATCAAGACTTTGAGCAAAATACCAGTGTGTAAGCAAACAAGGGGTTCATGCATATTGATGAAGGAGCAGACTACTTCAGGGACTGTTCCTTGAAACCTTACTTTAATTGTTTACTCAAAGATTGTCACAGAAAAGCAATCAACCCTATTTTATTGCTCAGTTTAGAGTTCTGTGGACCATAGAAGCGTTGGGTAAAATGCCAGTTTTGGGTCATTTCAAGATTATAAAGGGGCAAAGAGGCTTTAATCCCTTTTTTCAGTGTTTTCGACAAAAATAGAAGTTTTTAAAAATGTTCAATATGTAACCAATGGCAATAAAAAAAAAAAAGATTTCTCCAGTGGCACCTAATATACTGTAATTTAATCTCCACCCGACAATTCATCAAGTAAAAAGCATTGTGCGGTCCGTACACACCAGACGATCTGGTGAATGACCGCACAACATGTCGTTCCACCGCCACATCCACATGCATGGCATTGTCAGTCCGATCCTCAGATTAACCAGCATGCAGGGCCGAACTGAAGATGTGACTGATGACGCTGTGGAGCGCACATAGTGTGTACACACTTGACAATTTAAATAATGTGTCGTTCCGATCTGTCAGAATCAGGCCAATCAACAAATTATAGTGCACCTTAACTGTACACATTGGTAAAACCATATACAGTTTGCAGATGGATTTAGATGTGAAATCTTAATTGCAGTGTAAAAAGAAAAAACCTATCCAGTATTTGTGGGCTACATTATTATAACAAGTTATTTATATAGCGCACATATATTCCTCAGCGTTTTACAATGCATATTTGAGCATTCACATTAGTCCCTGCCCTAGTGGAGCTTACAATCTATAACACACACACATAGATACTGGTGCAATTTTTTTTTCTTGGTCAGGAGCCAATTAACCTACCAGTATATTTTTGGATTGTGGGAGGAAACCTACACAAGAACAGGAAGAATATACAAACTCCGCAGAGTGAGGGCCATGGTGAGAATCGAACCTATGACCTCAGTGCTGTGAGGCATTTACCCTGCAAGCAAAAAAAATAAATGTATTTGCAGTGACGTTACTAGGTATTTGAAGGGCCAATAGCAAAAGTTTGAAAGGGCCCTTATGTACCACCCAATGGTGAAAAATGTATATAACGTATGTAACTTTGACAAGGAAGATGGTCCCCCCCTAAACTCTGGGCCCCATAGCAGCTGCTCCCCTTGCACCTATGGTAGTTATGCCCATGTGTATTTGCACCCCCTGCATTGCAACATCGTTTGACCAGTTGCACAGTTGCTCTTTTCAACTTTACTTCCACCTTTTGTATATCGTAGAATAAAGCAAAGAATGTGAAAAAGAGACACATTATTGTTTATTGTCCAAAGATATTCTAAAATGACCAGGACACATTTTTGGCAAATCACATCAGCTCTATGTCCACAGACGAAAAAATTAAGCTTTCAAAGAAAGGATCACCACACCTACTGTGAAACATGGAGGAGGCTCGATAATGTTTTAGGGCTGCTTTACCGTATTTGACATGGATGCCTTGAATATGCGCAGGACACAATGAAATCTCAAGATTATGAAGGCATTCTGCAGCAAAACATACACAGTGTCAGAAAGCTCTGTCTCAGGTCATGGGTCCTCCAACAGGATTATAACCCAAAACACACCACTAACAGCACCCAAGAATGAATAATGGGGGGTATCCACTTAGCGATATACAAACGACAGCATGATTGCGACATTGCAACAGTGCTGTCATTTGTATAGCTAGTGATATGCCTAGACTGAACGTTCACTCGTTCAGTCTCGTCACATCCCTCATCCCCGCACATGCAGAACCTGACGAGATTGTCAGGTTGACCTGCATATATGGGCGATTTCGGATGCGTGTACGCGCTTCGCCGGTCGCTTCCGTCCAAAACATCCCCGATGCATGCGCGATTTGAAAGCGATTGCACGATAACGACATCGTTATCGTGCAATCGCTTGTTTAAAATGCTTAGTGGATACCCCCCATAAGAAGAAACCATTGGACTATTCTGAAGTGGCCTTATATGAGCCATGATCTGAATCCTATCGAACAATTACAGAAAGAGCTGAAACTAGCAGTCTGGAGAAGCCACCCATCAAACCCGAGACACCTGCACCTGTTTGCTCAGAAATAGTTGGCCAAACTACCTATTGACAGGTGCAGAAATCTAATTGAGAGCTACAGAAATCACTTGATGGCAGTTATTGCCTCTAAAGGTTGTGCAACAAAATATTAGGTTATGGGTGCCATCATTTTTGTCCATGCCATTGTCATTTGTTTGATTTTTGATTCAACAGAATATTTTGAATAATGAAATGCAAAGTCTGCATTCTATTAAATAAACAATAATGGATGCCAATTACTTTTGTCAGTTTCAAGTTATGGGTTATTTTTCTTGTGGAGAGGTACCAACAAATTTGTCCACTTCTGTAATTGTAAAACTCTATCAGAACTCTTCCTGGACAAAAGAACAATACATTTGTAAATCAGGTTAGCAAACCTCTTGCCATGATATTGCTGTGGAGAGTTTTCTACGTATTAATGACCACATTCTACACACCGATGCAACTGTGTAATTCTTCTCTTTCTGCACTTTATTTTAAACAAACCAGTGCTCAAAGTGTGCCGGCATGCAACAGTATCAGTGGCACACCTTCTCATTCAGTGGTTTTTGTTTACTTAAATTATTTTCAACACAGTAGATTAAAACTGAAGGCATCAAAACTATGATGAAAGAACACATATGGATTTATGTTGTAAACAAAAAAAGTGTTACACAAATCAAAATATGTTTTATATTTTCGATTCCTCAAAGTAGCCCCCTTTTGCTTTGATTACAGCTTTGCACACTCTTGGCATTCTCTCAATCAGCTTCATGAGGTAGTCTCCTGGAATGGTTTTGAATTAACAGGTGTGCCTTGTCAAGAGTCAACCTGTGGAGTTACTTGCCTTCTTAATGTGTTTGAGACCATCAGATGTGTTGTGCAGAGGTAGGGTTAGTACACAGTGGACACCACTATTTGACTACTGTTATAATCCATATTATGGCTCCAACCACTCAACTCAGTAAAGAGAAACAGTCCAATGATTACTTTAAGACATGAAGGTCAGTCGATACAGAAAATTTCAAGAACTTTGAATGTATCCTCAAGTGCAGTTGCAAAAACCATCAAACGCTATGATGAAACTGGCTCTCATGAGGACTGCCCCAGGAAAGGAAGACCAAGAGTTACCTCTGATGCAGAGGATAAGTTCATTAGAGTTACCAGCCTCAGAAACCGCTACTTAACAGCACCTCAGATTAGAGACCACAAAGTCTTCAAAGAGTTCAAGTAGCAGACAAATCTCAACATCAACTGAATTGTTTGGGCCAAGAAACACAAGGAATGGACATTAGTGGAATGAGTGTGGAATCCAGTGGAAATCTGTACTTTGGTCTAATGAGTCCAAATTTGAGATTTTTGGTTCCAACCGTCGTGTCTTTGCGAGATGCAGAGAAGGTGAGCGGATGGTTTCTGCATGTGTGGTTCCCACTGTGAAGCATGGATGAGGAGGAGGTGTGATGGTGTGGGGGTGCTTTGCTGGTGACACTGTTGGCGAGTTATTCAAAATTAAAGACACACTTAACCAGCATGGCTACCACAGCAGTGTGCAGTGCCATGCCATCCCATCTGGTTTGCGCTTACTGGGACCATCATTTGTTTTTTAACAAGACAATGACCCCAAACACACCTCCAGGTTATGTAAGGGCTACTTGACCCAGAAGGAAAGTGATGGAGTGCTGCGTCAGATGAACTGACCTCCACAATCACCCGACCAAAACCCAATTGAGCTGGTTTGGGATGAGTTGAACCGCAGAGTGAAGGAAAAGCAGCCAACAAGTGCTCAGCACCTCTGGGAACTCCTTCAAGACTGTTGGAAAACCATTCCAGGAGACTACCCCATGAAGCTGATAGAGAGAATGCCAAGAGTGTGCAAAGCTGTCATCCAAGCAAAAGGGGGCTTAAAAACATATTTTGATTTAACACTTTTTTTGTTTACAACATAATTCCATACGTGTTCTTTCATAGTTTTGATGTCTTCAGTATTAATCTATTATGTTGAATATAATTTAAATAAACAAAAACCATTGAATGAAAAGGTGTGTTCAAACTTTTGACTGGTACTATATATATACACTGTATATAAACACAGTATACATGCCAATAGCCCAGCACTCCCACAATCTTACTAAAGTCCAATGGTGCCCTCTGGAAAGATTTGATATAAACCAGATAAAAACAAGCAGTAGCACTCGTTTGAAAAAAAAAAAAAAAATATATATGTATGTAATGTATATATATATATATATATATATATATATATATATTTCAATTTGATGAACTGTTCAGCATTACACACACACTGACACAGACTACACACACACAGGGCTGCCATCAGAGATTGTGGGGCCCAGTATAAACAAAAAAAGAAAACCCACTGAGCTACCCCCTATATTAATTACATGCATATATATATTATATATAAACATACACACACACACACACACACACGTATATATATATTATATACACACACACACACTATAGACTTAATATACCACACATCACAAAATACTACTACACAACCACCCAGATATACAACAACCCTTAACCCATCTCAATCCCAAAACAACTATTAGTATACGACAACCCCACAATACAATACTACACACCCTAACCTACCTTCCCTACAAGATAAAATAGGTATACACACCACCTGATATATTACATCCTTAAGCCTATCTCAATGCACAGATAACACTGGGGAACAAATATATATATATTTTTTTTCTTGCCAAGGATTTAATATAGGTTTGAGAGTACTCGCGGGTCCTATTTTCGCATTAGATCTTCGCTATAGCTGAATTGGCTCCAGTTTTCAAGTTAATGAAAACTTATAAAATGCAATTATTTTCTCCATTTGATGTACCTTACTAGTCTAGGCCTGCTTTACTTAAGAGTCGACTTAGTTTTGCTTTGTTTTATTTGTGATAACATAGCTGGTAGTCATGTTTGAGACGCATAACATATTCAAATCTACTCACTAGCCCTGGGAGGAGGCGTGGCAGTGCACTGCTGAGCCTGCTGGGACATCCTCAGACCACAGCCACACCTCCTCCCAGCATACAGAGAGGCGCAATGGAGAGGACCGAGTGACGCAGTTAGCACACCTCCTGTTCCTTTGTTTGACCCACTCCTTGTCCCACCACAACCAATTTCCCACCGTTTGGGCTTGTTTTATTCAGTACGTCCTCAGTTTTTTTGGGGAGTTAGCACTAAATGTGTGAAACAAACCGTTTTTGCCGTAAAAGTGAGTTCTTCTCGAAGACGGTGTACTAACAACCCTGATGTATTTTGTTATATTTGTGGCAAATATAGTGTTGCAAAAGAAAGAAAAAGTATAACTGTATTCATAAAACAAGCGTATCAGGCTTATTTTGGATGTCACATAAGCCAGCAAGACTTGGGTGCCTCACAAAGTTTGTAAAACCTGAGTGGAATCACTCCGCAACTGGACTAAAGGTGTTCGAAAAGGACTTCATTTCGGCATACCTGTGATGTGGTGTGAGCCAAAGATTACTTGAGTGACTGCTATTTTTGTGCTGTAAATGTGAAGGGTATGAATCGATTTAAGAAATGTAAATGGGAATACCCAAGTATGAATTCTGCAAAACAACTGATACCACATAGCGAAGATTTACCTGTACCATCATTCAGTTCTTTGTGCGAAGTTGAATGTGATGATGTGGAGATGTTACTTTCATCCAGTGCAAGTGACAACACAGATGAAAGTGAGTTTGAAGAAAGTTCCTCTACTCCAAACAAATTTTCCCAAAAGGAACTAAACGACTTAATTCGTGACTTGAATTTGTCGAAAAAAGGAGCTGAGCTTTTAGCATACAGACTTCAAGAAAAGCACTGTCTTGAGCCGAATGTTACTATAACATTGTTTCGAAATAGAGAGCAAGCCATACTGCCATTATTTATCTTGTGAATTGCAACAATATCTCGGAACTTCTTCAGATGATGGGTTTACCAGAATATCGAGCAGAAGACTGGCGGCTCTTTTTTGGTTAGTTCTAATAGGAGCTTAAAATGCGTATTACTGCACAATGGGAATAAATTTGCGTCGATTCCTATTGGTCATTCAACAAAAATTAAAAAACAGTATGAAAATATCAAGTTAGTCTTAGAAAAAATAGCTTATTCTCAGTATCAGTGGTCTGTTTGTGTAGATATAAAAATGGTAAACCTTCTTCTTGGGCAGCAAAGTGGATATACTAAGTATCCTTGTCACATATCCTTATGGGATAGTCATGCAAAACAAAAGTGATGACAGCAAACCGTATGGCCTCCAAGAGAAGTTATAACCGTAGGAAAAGTGTCACAAATCCCCGCAGAGACCTCAGAATCAGACCCCGCTACTTACCTTTTCTGGTGCTCACCCGCGGCGTCGCCCAACTCTCATGTGGCGCTGCAGCGGCTCCAAGCTCTCCGGCGGTTCACGCTGGTGTCTCCTCTTCACAGGCAACTGCAGTCTCTCGGCAGCAGCGGGTCCGGCGTCTCACGTGGTCTGGCTGCCGCACTTCAGGGAAGATGGGCACCGCCATCTTGGACAGTGT
Organism: Taudactylus pleione; assembly: GCA_031769625.1. NCBI lineage: Eukaryota > Metazoa > Chordata > Amphibia > Anura > Myobatrachidae > Taudactylus > Taudactylus pleione. The sequence goes on along the minus strand of JAUIMM010000759.1, from coordinate 1,489,659 downwards.
CACATGTCCCCACGTCCACCAAAGGTACAGTTCCTCCTCAGCACTCAGCATCCTGCAGTTCTGACAAAAGGACTTCCTAGATCTGTATCAAGTTGCCAGTGCAACAAGTCTCTTTATCTAGTTTATCTAGTGAGCCTCCTCACTGTGCTTCACCAGTGTATCTGCTGACGCTTCAGTATTAACACTTCTGTGTGAACCAGCCATCCTCCAGTTACCTGGAGTCCAGTCATCTCCCAGTCCTAACCGGTGATCCAACTGTCCTCCAATTACCTGGAGTCCAGTCACCTCCTGGTCCTAACCGGTGAACCTATCGTTCTTCTACATTCTCTCAACTATAAATTTCATTAGTATTCTTTTCATGCGTAGGAATTTCATTAAACCCAGTCTCCTTCAAAGAGCATCCGGATCTAACGTAACAGATACAAGACCCAGCCCGGGAACACAGCCTCTCAATCCTTCGACTGTGACAGTTTTCACTGGCCCGGCAAGTGGTCAAGGATCTGGAGTGGATTCTTCGCAGGATGTTCTATCTCGTCTGGAAAGATAGGAGACTTCACAAATACAACTTATTCAATTCATTCAGGATATGTCATCTCGCTCAGATAGCATTCAGGCGTTATTATTTAACCTCGCTCCAGTAAGCGCTCCAGTTGCAGCTCCCTCCTCTATGTCGTCTCTCACTGTGGCACCACCCGCTGCCCTACTCCAACACGCATCTCTAAGCAAGTTCAATGGTAATCCCAAACTATGCATGGGTTTCTTAAACCAGTGCGAGATTAATTTTTAGCTTCAACCAACCAATTTCCCGACAGCCAGGAACCGAGTAGCCTACATCTACATCCCGAGGAGCCTAATCTTCTTGCTCTCCGGGCACTCGACTGGGTGTCACCTCTTTGGGAAAAATCAGATCCTTTGCTTGCTAATTACCCAGAATTCATTTCCACCTTCTTTGATTAACCTGGGAGAACCACTTCTGCCTCAGCAGACATTTTACGCCTTCGACAAGGCAACAAAACTGTAGGTTAGTACGTCATTCTGTTCCAGACCTTGGCGTCAGAGTTCAATTGGAACGAGGATGCCCTCATAGCAGCTTTTTGGAGTGGTCTCTCTGAGAGAGTCAAAGACGATCTGGCTTCCCGTGACCTTCCAGCCAGACTGGATGATTTAATTTCTCTCTGCAACAAAGTGGACCTGCGACACGGAGAGCGTGCCTTGGAGAGGGGCAGATTCCACCGTGGAAGGCCACGTCCAGCTTCCCGACTACCTTCCTCTACTGTGGGCGAAGAACCCATGCAGGTCATCCGCTCCTGTTGGTCGGCTGAGGAACGACAGAAAAGGCAGAGACAGAATCTCTGTATGTATTGCGGGTCGCCCCAACATTTAGTTAAATCCTGTTCAATCCGTCAGGGAAACGCCTCCTCCTAACGGCAGAGAGGTTAAGTTAGGAGTTGCCACTGATTCACCTAGGAAGTCAGATTCCACCATCCAGGCTCAGTTGAAGCTTCCTCGAGGTCCTAAAGCTGTACTAACCCTTCTGGATTCCGGAGCAGCAGGAAACTTTGTGACTACGGACTTTGTCCCTAAACATCGGATTTCTGTTGAAGCATTACCTCGAGTCATCACTTTAACCGCCATCGATGGTAGTCGCATTACTAGTGGAACTGTCACTCATCGTACTATGGGCCTGATTCAGAGCCGCTCGTAAGCGGCCGCTCGTTCGCTCCGAGCGATGTTCGCACAACTGCGCATGCGTATGGGTTGTAATACGCATGCGCGAACCAGACATTGCGGTCGGAAATTGTGTGCTCGCAAAATAGCGAATGCCTGCTAATTTCAGTGACAGAATGAGGCGTTTGTGGGTGGTAACAGGGGAAGGTGCTTGAAAACGGGGAGTGGAGATCTGAACGCAGGCGTGCCAAACGGTCAAAACGGGCATTTTAAGGGTGTGCATAATTAACAAAGCAGTGTCATCGACCACGTCACTTGGTTGTCTTTTAGCCTGAACTGCTTGCATGATTGCGGTAGGAAAATGCTACTACAAGCACTGCGAGCAGTTCATACGCCTTTCGATGTACTCGATTAATCTAATAAATAGCGGAGATGACGTAGGATGCGAGCGGCCAGGGGGCGTTTTTAAAAAAATAGCGAGCGCATGTTTCATTCGCTTGTTCAGACATAGAGGCGTCAACAGACCGCAAAGAGCGAGCACTCTATTTAAATATCCGGCCCCTTTTTCTGAACGAGCGAGCGCAAATAGCGTCCGGCTCTGAATCAGGCCCTATGCCACTTGAACTTACCATCTGGTTACTCCATTCTGAAGAATTGTCCTTCCTAGTGATTCCCAAAGCCTCTCACTCTCTAGTTCTTTGGTTACCCTGGCTACAGAGACATTCTCCACAAATTGATTGGTCAACTATGCAGATAACCTCCTGGAGTTCTGATTGTTTCAAGAGCTGCTTTCATCAGGTAGCACCTTTCCGATCCTCTGCCCTACAGGGTCCTGCATGCCTGCCCAAGTCTTATACAGAGTTCCTAGACATCTTCAGTAAACAGAACGCGGATGTATTGCCTCCACATCGCGACTGGGATTGTCACATAGACTTGATCCTAGGGAAGAATCCTCCCAGAGAACGAATCTATCCTCTATCTCTTCCTGAGACTCAAACCATGACAGAATATATCAAGGAAAATCTAAATAAAGGCTTCATTCGAACTTCCACGTCTCCAGCTGGGGCTGGATTTTTCTTCGTGAAAAAGAAAGACGGTGGGTTACACCCCTTTATCGACTACCGAGGTCTTAACGCCATAACTATCGAGAATCGCTACCCTCTTCCTCTCATATCTGAATTGTTTGACAGAGTCAAAGGAGCCCCAGTTTTCACCAAGCTCAACTTAAAAGGAGCCTACAATCTAATACATTTACGCCCTGGAGACGAATGTTAAACATCCTTCAACACCAGAGATGGGCATTAGGAATATCTCATTATGCCCTTCGGCCTATGCAATGCCCCAGCTGTTTTTCAATTCTTCATCAACAAAATTTTCTAAGATCTTCTATACAAGTGTGTGGTTGTCTACTAGGACGACATCTTGATTTTTTCTCAAGATCTTAAGAGTCACTGGGATCAGGTGAAAGAGGTCCTTTTGAGATTACGCTCCAAATAACTCTTCTGCAAACTGGAGAAATGTCTATTTGAAGTGTCAAATGTACCATTCCTGGGGTACATAATCTCTGGAATGGTCTTCAAATGGATCCTTCAACATTACAAGCCATTCTTGGTTGGTCTCTCCCGACATCTCTGAAATCCATACAGCGGTTCTTAGGCATCGCCAACTATAATCGCAAGTTCGTGAAGGGTTTTTCAACATTGGTGGCACCTATTACTGCTCTCACCTACAAGTGTGTAGATCCAACCAAATGGTCTGTCGGAGCTACTTCCGCATTTCAACTTCTCAAACAGGCATTCATCTCTGCTCCAATTTTAAAACAACCGGATTTAACTCGACCATTCATCCTGGAGGTGGATGCCTCCTGTGAAGGTGTTGGAGCAGGTCTCTCCCAACACTTCGAAAACTAAAAGCTTCATCCCTGTGGATTCTTTTCCCGAAAATTCTTGCCAGCAGAGAAGAACTATTCGATTGGTGACCAAGAGCTGCTAGCCATAAAATTGGCGCTCAAAGAATGGCATTATCTTTTAGAGGGGGCTCAGTATACAATCACCATTTATACCGACCACAAGTACCTGCTATATCTAAAGTCTGCAAATTGTTCCTCGACAAGCCAGATGGGCAATGTTCTTTTCTAGATTTAATTTTAAACTCTCCTACCATCCTGGAGCCCAAAATTGCAAAGCTGACGCTCTTTCTCGTTCCATGGAGAGTGGTTCCGAGTCACCCACGGGACAGTTTCATCCGATCTTGGACCCAACCACTTTTGCTGCTACCAATGTATCCACGATGGCTCCTGTTGGGAAAACATTCATTGCCTCTAGTCTCCGCAAGAACTTACGACAGTGGGCACATGCTTCTCATTTCTCTGTTCACTTAGGAGTGGACAAGACTCTTGAGTTCATCAGACGATCATATTGGTGGTCTTCAATGAAAGTGGACATAAGCTCCTATGTTTCTTCATGTGTCAAGTGTGCACAGCACAAAGTGCCCCGACAGGCTCCACTCGGGCAACTCCAACTATTAGACATTCCATTGCAGCCATGGACGCACTTGTCAATGGACTTCATCTCTGATCTCAATTTGGGTTATAGTGGACAGATTCTCTAAAATGTACCATTTTGTACCCTTTACCGGTTTACCGTCTGCACAATTACTTGCTCAAATCTTCATAAAGGAGATCTTCAAATTACATGGCCTATCCCAAGAAATCATTTCTGACAGAAGGCTGCAGTTTGTGGCGAAGTTTTGGAGGTCGCTCTGTTCAGCTCTACGGGTGAACCTAAAATATTCCACTGCAGACCACCCTCAAACTAATGGGCAAATTGAAAGGGTCGACCAGGACCTGGAGCAGTTCCTTTGCACTTTCATCTCCTCCTCTCAAAATGACTGGATTGAGCTTCTCCCATGGGCTGAATTCGCTCATAACAATCATTACCATACTTCCACTGGCTCAACGCCCTTCCTCACAGTGTTTGGTTATCATCCCCGGATTCCTGAGTTTCCTCTACTGCCAGCTCTGGATGTGCCCGCCGCCAGAGTATCCCTTCATCGGTTTTCTGACATTTGGAAAAAGGTCCGCTCCGCTCTTACAAAGTCTTCAGCACGGTATAAGAAATTAGCTGATCGTAAAAGATGGGCTGTTCCAAGTCTAGTTGTTAGCTGCTGATTAGATTTGCTTCTTTAGCTAATATTGCTGCAGTTCAAGGATTCATTTGATCCTAATTTTATTGCTACAGCAGAAAAAATACAAACTGACAGGGATATTTACAATTAAATTGACAGTAATAATCTCTCACTCAATATGAATATATTGGACATGGAACTGTCACAAATAGTTGGTTAAAGTTTAATAGTGCCTCTGTCAGTATGTAAGACCTGTGATAAATTTGTGAGCTTCTGAATTTGTCATAAATCTATTAACACTGTTTGATACTGTAATTGGTGCTGTAGTTCATGCTGTGATTCAGACGGTTCTGACTGCTAAATGATATACCAGTAGCTATTCAGGAATTGATTAATTGTATTGTCCTAGCTCTATGGTATCCTTAGTCAGTCAGAGCCATTACATATTATGCACACGTAGTATTTCAATACAGATTGCAATTGATCTAAATGTAGGGCATCGTGGACCCGCTACCACGCCAACGCGCGTTTCACTGTCAACAACAGCTTTGTCATGGCTGGACTCGATTGCTCAGCTCGGCCGCATATTTATTGAGAGACAAAGTTCCAATCAAAATAGTTGCCCATATCATATGGAGCCGCTAGCCAATGAAGGCTGGATGCGGCTAGGATCACGTGTTCTATTATTATGTAACTTCGAAAGTAAGACATGAATGTTCGGTAAGGTCACGTGATTGGGGTCGCATCCAATAGAAAGTAAGGTGTGTCAGTCCACTCGTGGTTATGTATATACGAGACATAAACAATATCATCATTCTTACTAGTTTATGTGTTATCACTTTCATTTTGCAGTATTACCACTTTCCTTTTCCTTTCCCTTAATAATTACATAGCAACCTACTTAGAGGATTATCCACTCTATAGGTTTTTTTTTTATATATAATTATCACTTATTTTCAACACATCAATTATGATCACCATCACATTTTAGAGGACTATCCACTCTATAGATTTCATATATCACATCACTTATTTTTAGCATGCCATATATGATCACTATCACTATAATTTGACATTAGGATCCACGAACATAGGATCTGACCCCCTTTTTTTTCATCGATATTCACCTCTTATAATCATGATACTATATTGATTGTATATCAAATTAGATGGGAGTATAAATTTCTTCTCCTATATTGTATACAAGGTTTAATTCATTCTACATATATATATATATATATATATATATATATATATATTTATATTATTTCTTAAATATTTTTTCTTCATGTTGAGCAGTCTATATTCACTCTATATATCACATTATAGAATTTTTGATGTGACTAAATACTATATGTACTTGTTATGGATCGTAGACTGTCCAACACAACATAAATAAATCTGCATGGTAGTATATATTTTTTGATCATTAAGAGGTTTCTGTAGTCATATTGACTGTTTAATACAAACCTTAATAGTAATGGTTATGTACTGTTCGAGGTTTCCCATTCATACATAAGCTTTGTAATTCTCTGCTAAATGTTTCTGATTACGAGCAGGCTGACACACCTTATCCCTTATTGGATAAAGTCCCGACCACGTGATCGTAACTATTGTTTATGTCTCGTATATACATAACCACGAGCAGACTGACACACCTTACTTTCTATTGGATGCGGCCCCGATCACATGACCTTACCGAACATTCATGTCTTACTTCCGAAGTTTCGTAGTAATAGAACACGTGATCCTAGCCGCATCCAGCCTTCATTGGCTAGCGGCTCCATGTGATATAGGCAACTATTTTGATTGGAGCTTCGTCTCTCAATAAATATGGGGCCGAGCTGAGCAATCGGGTCCAGCCTTGAGAAAGCTGTTGTTGACAGTGAAACGCGTGTTGGCGTGGTAGCGGGTCCACGATGCCCTACATCTAGATCAATTGCAATCTGTTTTGAAATACTATGCATGCATAATATGTAATGGCTCTGACTGACTAAGGATACCATAGAGCTAGGACAATACAATTAATCAATTTCTGAATAGCTATTGGTATATCATTTAGCAGTCAGAACCGTCTGAATCACAGCACCAATTACAGTATCAAACAGTGTTAATAGATTTATGACAAATTCAGAAGCTCACAAATTTATCACAAGTCTTACATACTGATAGAGGCACTATTAAACTTTAACCAACTATTTGTGACAGTTCCAATTCCAATATATTCATATTGAGTGAGATATTATTACTGTCAATTTAAATGTAAATATCCCTGTCAGTTTGTATCTTTTATGCTGTAGCAATAAAATTAGGATCGAATGAATCCTTGAACTGCAGAAATATTAGCTATAGAAGCAAATCTTATCAGCAGCTATCAACTAGATTAAACTGCTAATTTGTCAATTACCATCTTGACACATTGCAACATTACTTGCCAATATCCAGGCTTATGATTGTTTGTCTCTATATTAATAATTATAGTATTGCAATCAGCACACGAGTGCCAGAATGCATATATACTTTTACAAGCAATAAATCTTGACATTATGTCATATATACTGTGATTTCAGTTGATCTCAACAAGAAACACTCCTTATCTACACTAATTGAGGGATATTTCCCCCTAGAATAATTTGGATTGATTGTCTCTGTGAGATCTGAGGTGTAAGATTAATCATACAATCTGATCTTCTTACACAGTTATGCACTGATTAAGATTGAGAATTTAGGGAGTCATTTTGCTTCATAATAATTTTCCTGGGCACAAACAGGAAGTTTAAGTCAATTATAGACTTGTATCATATTATATTATAATTAACTAACATCCTGGTCTGGTTGAAGCAACATAATTTTACTCTCATCATATCCTATTATCTCAATAAGATTGATCAGCATTAGTGGACTGTGCTTTTTAATTATGTGTAGTTCACATCTTTATAATTTTTCTCTTTTTATGTTTGCACTAACACATGTATTGTCAATTAAGTCTCACCTAGATATATTTCACTGTTTTATCCCTGTTGTATCAGGATAATTTTAGATATAATATATAATAAAAGTTACTTTTTATTTGAACTCAATCTCTTTGTGCGAATACAACCCCTTTTCTTTCTTTTAAAATTCCATGATCAATTTTGGTTGACTAGGGCTGCACCCCCATATCCAGATATATGATTCATTTGACTTTACTTGGGGTTTCATTTACAAACAATTGAGCGTGCAGATACCCCCTTACCTCCCTATCCCTTTCATGAATGCACCTCAGGAGGCTGCAAGAAGAATTGTGTCTCCCACAGTAATGGATGCCCGAAGGAGCAGCAATTGAATTAACCGCAAATATTAAGTTTCCCCCAGATGTATTAAGTAGGGACCGCAGCAGGCATCTCCGATACCGGCTGTGATACCTCCATTCTAGCTGACAGCCACATCCCCCATAGGTTTCTATGGGGGATGCGATGCTGCCAAATTTACCAACATCCAGAATGCGATGCATTCCGGATATTGGCCCCTCAGCCTATGGGCTACACTGCGCATAATTAGCCGGCGGCGGCAATGGCAGCCATGCATGTGCAGTCAGCAGGACTGCGCATGCACAGCAGCCCCCGTAGCTCTCTGGGCACATCACAGGGACTGGCTCCTTTCGGAGCCCCTGTCCCTGCGGGTACCGGACAGGGTGAATTGCAATGCGGTAATGTCATGCCCAACTTGCATTGCAATTGCGATTATTAATAAATGGGGGTCTATGTGTTTTATTTATTTCCTGTGGGGGCCTGTGTGTTTATTTTTTACCGGTGCGAAGGAAGAAAATGAAGCAGGGAGTGAGAGATACAGGGGAGGGAGTGAGAGTTGCAGAGGTGAGAGAAAAGGAAGGAGATAGTGAGAGGTGCAAAGGGTGAGAGATGGAAGGAGTAAGAGACGGATGCTGACATGACCCGTTTTGAGTGGCTACACCCCCTCGTGATACATGGAAAATGCCCCTCATGCAATATGACCACGCCCATTTTTGGCACGCATTCTGTGCGCACACACAGTGTTCCTCCATACCCCCACTTCAAAATTCCCACTTCAACCACTGAAAAACGGTTTTGAATTAATATTTCTGTATGCCAATTTTTTATTCAATAAGCATTGAAAGTTTTTGGCAAATTACAATCCATGTAATAATATTCTGTTTACGTGTCAGAGAGGATTGGTTTTTATAACTCTACACTTATGCAGGGAATTTTGCAAAAGTTTTTGGCCAGGAATTAACAAAAGACTTCCTAAGAGTGCCATCATAGTTTTGGCAGAACTTTGTGTTTAATAGTATGTGTGAGATAGATGTTTTGGGGTTTATTCACATTTAGACAGACCAGGGGGTATATTTACTTAAGTGCGGGTTTTTAGAAGTAAGGTTGTTTCCCACAGGACCCAATCAGATTCTACTTATTTATCCAGCACCTTCTTGAAGATAATATTTAGAATCTGATTGGTTTTTATGGGCAACAATTCAACTTCCAAACACCTGCACTCTCATGGAATGTTCGGAAGATTTCTGAATTTCCAGGGAGTCCCACAGACTCCCGAAAGGTTTGACCCTCACACATCCTGTACAATGCCATGTACATGAAGGGGGCAGGGCAAATACAAAGTGTTTCTATGAAAATCACATAATTTTGCACTGCTCCCTCTCAAATGATCCCCAAAATTTGTGGCATTATGCTGCGAAGAGCAGGTTCCATTGACGAGAAATGCACGGCTATTTCTCCTATCAGTGATAAGGAGAAAAATGTCAGATATAGGGGCTCAGTCTTGGCATATCTACAAGACACAGAAGAATTTTAGATGATTCAGAGATAGGATACCTCATTATTAAATGGTATCAAATAAGAAAATGATACACAAATTATAATTAATAACATTGACATAAAGGGGCATTAGAAGGTAACAATTAATATGTAGAAATATACTCAAAGGTCATTACAAAAATGTGTTTAATTAAACAAACAAAAAAATCAAAACACCAAGAATACGGAGATGACTTGCGGACATACAGTGAGACTGGAAGGAAGAGATTTTTGAATCAACACAAAGGGCCAAATGTAATAGGGTGAGAGTTTAGAAAAGTGAGAGTTACTGACACTTTTTAAACTTTGCCAATGTAATAGAGTCCAAAAACAAAGTAACAGAGCGAACTCGCATGTTTTTTTAGACTTAAAAAACTCTCACTATTTAAAATCTCATTCAGATGTTTTCCCATTTTAAAGATAAAACTCAACCAATGTGAGAGTTTACTGCTAATCTCTCACATTTTCTAAACTCTCACCCTATTACATTTGGCCCAAAGGGTTTATTTTTAGTTAACTGTGGAGAAATAATCTAAATGACAGGATGGGATTGGATTTGGTTAAATGATTTATACTGCTGGGAGTTTCAGTTTGCCTTTCTCTTGATCGACTCATTTGTGAATTTCAACTTGTATATAAATCTGCTTTGCACCACAATTTTCATGCACCAGTTTTAGAAGAGCCTTGAATCACTATGCTGCTCCTTCCACTATTTAGCTCTCAGTCTGGGGTTTGCAGAGTCTATGAAATCCAGACATTACTTACTGTATTTTGAGGCCTGGTTAAAGAACAAGTGTATTGTACTTCTTACCTGCGGTTATGAACACTCTGTAATCATATTATATCATCAGTAATCTTTTGGAAAGTTAAATTTATGGGAACAGAAGTGCAGAACATTTCATATGTAAGAATGATTAGTAAACTTCAAAGTAAAATAACTAGCTTAGATGAGCATATAAAAATATATCTGCTGTTTGTAGCCTAGAAAAATTTGAGACAGACAGTCAAGAAGAAGAACCAGTGTTCCATGAAAGCGCCACCATCTAATAAGAGAAAACAGGGGGCTTAAACCTTATATTGCATACATGTAAAATGCAAAAGGGCAATGAGAGGTGACTCATGGAAGTGTAACATTAACTCACATGTTGCAACAAAGTAAAGACTTGACCTGTAAATGCAGAGGGAAGGTGAGAGGAAGAAGAAAAAAGGATTGGTGGACTGGGGAAGATCGGAGACAAGAACAGTGCCTTAGTGTACCTTTAAACAATCTGTAATGACACCACCCAGCATCCCTGACCTAAAGTAAGCAGCCAGTATGATCCAGCCATGAGGATTATATTGCCATCTTCCATGTTCTCTCCTCAGTCAGACTGTACAGTACAAGAACACCAATAGCTGTATACAAATGCCAGTTCCCAATGGCCTCCTTGATGATATCTGATAATGCTTCCACCTTACAGTAGCCACACAAACTTTCCCCATCACCAACTACAATTGTTAAAATACTATCTTTTGTATCAATTTCTCTCAAACCCTCTTGTAGTGTAAAGCTGATTCGGGAAAGGCTATCTTTATATCTCATGATTCAAGTAATTTGTACTAAGGGGGAGATTTAATAAAGCTTGGAGAGAGATAAAATTGGAGATAAATAGCACCAACCAATTAGCTCCTAACTGTCATTTTTCAAACACAGCCTGTAAAGTGACAGGAGCTGATTGGTTGGTGCTATTTATCTCTCTCCAAGCTCCCCCTAAGTTCTGGAAAGTGCTAAATTGAAAAGTGATAAACTACCAATCAATGAGCTCCTAACTGTCATGTTACAGGCTGTGTTTGAAAAATGACGGAAGCTGATTGGTTGGCAGTTTATCACTCTGCAACTTATCAATTTCCAGAGTTTAGTACATCTGCCCCATAATATGGTATTCGTATCCGATTTCAAATGTACAGCACAAAGTAAAATGCTCACGCTTATAAAAGACAGACAACTCTGAAGCTAGCAGTTTCAATGTCCACTGAATACTATTCTTACACTGGTGGCAACTCTTTTAAAGCACAGTTTGCAGTAAGTGAATATGTGGTGGCCAAATGGCATCAGTAGGAAAGGTCACTAATTGCAGGTTATTGATTGTAAGCTAGATTGTAAGCTCCTAGGAGTAGGGTTCTCCTCCCCACTGTCTCACAGCCTTCTTCTCTAGCACATCTATGACAGCCTTCACCTTCAGAGCTGCACTGTGTATGGAGCATTGTGTTGCTAATTGTTACTTGTGTTCTGTTTATATTTTATTTACTGTATTGTAATGTAATGTTCTGTGTACCCTTTACTGTATGTACGGCGCTGCGGACCACTTGTGGCGCCTTACAAATAAAATATAATAATAATTGGTTGTAAAAACTTAGCAAAAATCTTGAAGAACTCCTGTATAATTTCAGGGTAACAAGAGTACAAACTGTTACACAGAATATGTTTAAAAGAAAAGTGTGTATATATTAATTTTTTCACAATGCTTTTTGCTAGGATACCGATAATGTAATATGTAAATCTGACAATTTATAGCTAAAATGAAGAATTAAAATTTTACTCCTGAGCAAGAACGCATCAAAGCATATTTAGTAGGATGTTTTTTGCCACCCACTCCTCAAAATGACTCAGACTTGTCAACCTTTTACAGATGCAAATTACCAACTAAGCTTTCGTGATCAGGGAAATTGTGAAACCATATTCACAGAATACACCCACCTTCATTTAAGGATTCTCATTAGATTTAATAAACCACAAACAATAACATATAATCTATAAATTATGTTCAATCATTTATTAGTAATCAGTTTATCACTACATATGACCCAATTCCACATCTAGTGGAATATACAGAATTATGGTAGAACATAACTTTGATAAAATTCTTTTTCTTCAAGGTCCATAGGGTCCACAGGAATTACCTTGGGATATATAGTTGGATAGCATCCAATGCACCAAACAGCAAAGCTTTGGAGCTCCCAGCATGCACTGGCCCTCCCACCTATATACCCCGCTCCCAAGCCTCGCTGCAAGAGATGGAGAGTGGAGAAGGAAGAAACATTTCACAAGAAAACGCTCAACAAGCGAAGAGGGAATCTGTGATATAAAGTTTAAGAACAAGTCCATCTGAGGCCAGGTGCGTCAGGGTGGGTGCCCTGTGGACCCTTTGGACCTCGAAGAAAAAGAATTATCAAAAGGTAAGTTATACCATAATTCTGTATTTCTTCTTCGGGTTCCATAGGGTCCACAGGAATTACCTTGGGACGTCCTAAAGCAGTTCCCTTAATGGTGGGGACGCTCCTGAGCAGAACGGAGAATCCGCTGCCCAAAGGAAGCATCTTGGGAAGCATACATATCAAAAGCATAGAACTTTATAAATGTACTCACAGAAGACCAAGTGGTTGCTTTGCAGAGCTGTTAAGCAGAGGCACCCTGTCTTAATGCCCACGATGGTCCGACCGACCGAGTGGAATGTGCAGTCACCTTGTTAGGAACAGGGAGATCAGCCTGAGAGTAGACCTGAGAAATGGTCACACGAAGCCAGCGAGACAAGGTTTGTTTGTTTGCTGGCTAACCTCTTTTGTGAAAGCCCTATAACACAAAGAGTGAATCCAACTTCCTGATGGACTTGGTCCGATCCACGTAGATCCAGAGGGCTCGAATCACATTAAGGGAAGCCTCACCTGTAGACAGGTCTGAGGATTTAAAGGCCGGGACTATTTCCTCATTCCTCATGTGAAAACGGGAAACAACCTTTGGAAGGTAACCCGTCTTGGTATGAAGGACTGCTCTATTTTGATGGAACACCAAATATGGAGAGCGACATGACGAAGCTGCCAAGTCAGACACTCTGCGAGCTGAAGAGATAGCCAGGAGAAAAAGCATTTTTGCCGTCAGCCATCTCAAGTCCACCTTATCCAAGGGTTCAAAGGGATGCGTCTGCAGTGCCCTGAGAACCAAAGCCAAATACCATGGTGCCACCGATGGGAGGAATGGGTGTTGCAGCTGCAGTACCCCCTGCATGAATGTTATAACATCCGGCAGAGGAGCAATCTTGCGCTGGAACCAAACAGTCAAAGCCGAAACTTGGACTCTCAAGGTAGCCAATCCAGCCTGGAGAAAACCAAGTACCTTGGATACCTTGAATATCTTAGGGTCATATCTCTTGTTGGAACACCACAGAAAAAACTACCACCAAATCCAGGCTTCCTTGCTCTAAGCATCGTCTGTATCACTGAAGGAGAAAACCCCTTGGCCTTTAAGATGGAAGACTCAAGAGCCAAGCCATCAAAGCCAGCCGAGGAAAATCCTGGTATAGGCAGAGACCCTGCATTAACAGGTCCTGCCACAGAGGCAGTGGAAACGGACTGTCTATTGATAGACCTTTCAGATCCACAAACCAATGCCTCCTGGGCCAGGCAGGAGCCATTAATATCATGCTGCCGCCTTCCTGTTTGAATTTTCTGATGACCCTTGAGAGATGGGAGAATGGAGGAAACAGGTATGCCAACCTAAAGTTCCATCTCACCGCCAGAGCGTCCACGAAGGCTGCTGAGGGGTCCCTTGTTCTGCATCCATACCTGGGGACCCTGTGGTTGTGATGTGATGCCAATTTGATAGCCCCAGCCGCTGCATTCCAGCTGTATCTCGAGGCGGGTGGCTTTCTCTTCCTCCTCCCTCCGCGCAGCGCCCGGGACACTCCTAACAGCTGCCCCTATCCTCCGGCCACACTACTGGGCTAAGGAGACGTCTCCCGCGGCCCGACTGATCTGACTCACGAGGTGAGGTGACAGACGCCCGTCCGCCATTTTGTCTGCTGCAGAGGATTCAAAAGTGAATGGGAGGATGTCCTGATTCTGCACTCCCTTCCTAACTAAGGAATTGTCTTCAGCTGCCTTGTGCCAAGTGCCCATTCCTCTGGCTGGGTTTACCCCTGTGACTCTCCCTTCTGTTTCTGGACTGTGGGGGTGCAACATTGATTGAAGTCAGTGAGGGAGAGGGAGGCAGTGCCTCTATGTGTCTGTTTGTGGCTCACACTACTTAGTGGATTTATAAGGCACAGTATTTATATATGATTTAGAAGACACCTTCATCCAAGCTATCCTTATTTCTCACAACCATCTCTATGAAGATGTAAAGATGTAATCTCTCTGAATACAGGAATCCTGCTTTGGATATGAATGTTCACTATATAAAGATGCCATATTGATGATTTTAGGTGTTTCACACTGCTTCATGACTTAATCCCAAACCTGCAGACTTCTCACTATGCCTAAACCTCGCAAGTCGGCTCCCCCAAGTGGTGATCTTACCACCTTTATAAATAAAATGCAGACCCCATCTCATAAGTCAGCGGCTCCTTCCATATCTGCCCAGACTTCAGAACCGGAAGAGGAGTTGATTTACCGGCAAGCTCCATGAGAGATAGCATTGCCTCCAGATGAAATCGCTTAAAAATGCATTCCACTCTGAGATTAAAAAAAGCGGTCTCTGGTCTCAAAATCGAGGTTTCAGAGCTTGGAACTCGCACTGAGATGGAACATAAAATGGATGAGGTAATCCAGTTCCAAGAGGAGATGGAGCATTCTATGTCTGCTATGCAGGTTGACATCCATCTACTTCAAGATCAGCAGGAGGATATCGAGAATAGAACCAGACGGAATAACTTGCAGATCAAGAATATCCCTGAATCCATTGAACCGGCTCAATTGGAAGACTTCCTCATTCGCTTCTTTCAGCACCTGCTACCTGCCACTCCGGTAGACCAATTTCTTCTGGACAGGGCACATCGTACATTGCGGGCAAAGCCGGCACAATCAGCTCCTCCACGAGATGTGGTATTAAGATGCCATTACTTCAAGACGCTGGAGAAGTTGCTGGCCGTAGCACGAGAGCGAGATAAGTGTGTCTTCGACTCACATCACCTTATGGTCTTCCAAGATCTCTCCCCTATGACCCTTAAGAGGCGCTTTGATCTTCGGGACTATACCCAGGTTCTCCGGGACAATCATATTAAGTATAGATGGGGTTTTCCTTTTTCTCTATTTGTTTCATCCGAAGGAAGACAACTGTTCGCGAAATCTAAAGAAGACGCTCTTCGATTGCCGACAAAGCTTAACCTGTCTCCTCCTGGTGCTGCGGCTGCTATGACATCTCAAAAGAGTCCAACTTACAAGCAGTCTTTTGGTTCTCCCATACCTCCGAGGGCTCCAAACCGCGTATGGTCAACAGTGCCTTCAACTTCTACATCTCCCCGCAATCCACCCTGAGTTTGGTTCTTCACTCATCCTAGTTGGAGCTATGTCAATCGTTTTCTAACCATTTTTTGAGTTGTTATTACAATATTGGGTTGGTTCACTTTTGATGTCTTAGTTAATAAGTCAATGCTTAAGTGAAGTATCTGCGCTTTCGAAAGGTTTGGGGTTTTTTGTTTTTGTTTCTCTAGATATTTTTATAAAAATCTTGGGATAACTGTTTTCTTCTTCATATATATATATTATATGTAGTATTTTTTAGTCATGTTTGCAGTGTGACCTCAGATAGTGATTTCTATAATATGTTTCCGTATTTCGGATATTTTCTGTATTTATGATCCGTATTAAGTAGGGTTCCTTGTTCGGTGTTATTGATAGGAGTGAGGCCTGTGCCTTGCCCCCTAGGGTCAAAATGACCCTTTCTGAGCTTTGGTGGGATTTTTTCTCCTATTATTCCTCTTCTAGGAGCTCAGTATGTCGGACTCTTCCCTCTTGGGGTCTAAGAGTCTTAATTTTTTCTTTTATGTATATTATTTTGTTTTATTATTCTATTTTATTTTCTTTTTTTAATTTTGATTTTGTTTTCTCTTTTTTTCGGGGGGGGGGGGGCATTTTTTGTTATATTTGTTAGATTACTATTATTATTGTAAATGTCAGTTCGTATTGTGACTTATAATGTAAAGGGCTTAAATAGACCACAAAAGCGGTCCAAGTTATTCTTAGATCTAAAGCGAATGTCCGGTGATTTGATTTTTTTTCAGGAAACGCATTTCTGTGGTTCTTTGAACCCTGAACTTCGTTCCGCAAGGTATCCTGTTGTATTCCATGCCTGTGATCACTCACAAAAAAAAGGGGAGTGGCGATTCTGGTTGCTAGTCATTTACAGTTGGAACCGGAAGCGGTGTTCAGAGATAGGAGGGGTAGGTTCATTATTATAGTGGGCATGTTAAATAACACATTGGTTACATTGGTGACTGTATATGCCCCAAATGTAAATCAATTTTCTTTTTTTGCTGCTCTCGATTCAAAAATTTCTCATTACCGTCAGGGGGAGGTTATTTTAGTAGGGGATTTTAATACAGTTCTTCATCAAAAATATGACAGATCCCACCCCTTGCCCCCATCGTTGACTTATATGGGAGAGCGTAATTCTAAAGCACTATTATCTCTGCTATTTTTCTCCCAAGTGCATACAATATATACCAGAATTGATATGATATTTGTTGGCCAAGCCATGACCCCTCATATTACGGGGGTTGATATACACTCTATCACATGGTCCGACAACTCACCAGTCTCCTCGACTTTATCTTGTCTTTCTCCTATATCTCTACCTCCTTCCTGGTGCCTAAATGATTCTCTTTTACAAAATTCTGATGTTATAGCACAGATTTCCCTATTACTCAAAGATTATTTTTCCATTAATCAGTCACCTGATATCAAAGATATGACATTGTGGGAAGCCCACAAAGCGGTTCTTCGTGGACATTTTATTCAAATGGCTTCTAGAATTAAACGACAACGTACCCAAGCCATTTCAGATTTAACTACACGGTTACACCAACTGGGACTAAAACATAAACCTACTCTTATTAAATCTGATCTAGATCAGCTTATTAAAATTTGAGGAGAACTCACTCCTCTCCCTGTCACTTCACCCCACTGCCATCCACATCTCCCTCCCTGCCCACCTCCTATTGGTTCCCTTTCCAGCTCAGGTGCCCGCACCATCACTAAACTCTATTCATATCGGTCCCCCAAATTAATCTCACCTCCACGTTACAGCAACCCGGACAATCTCATTCACATCTCCCCCACAAATGCTATCTCTCTATCCTGTGCCCTCTGGAACGCCAGGTCAGTCTGTAATAAACTGGTCCCCACCCATGACCTTTTTACCTCCAACTCTCTGAATCTCCTAGCCATCACTGAAACTTGGATCTCACCCTCTGACACCACTTCTCCTGCTGCTCTATCCTCTGGGGGCTTTGCCTTCTCCCACACCCCCCGGCCTGGGGGTCGCCAAGGTGGTGGAGTTGGGGTCCTTCTATCCACCAGTTACTCATACCAGCTAATACCCTCTGAACCATCCCTTACATTCCCCACATTTGAGGTTCATGCTATACGACTCTTCCAACCAGTAAACCTCAGAGTAGCTGTCATTTACCGTCCCCCTGGCTCTCCCTCCAAATTCCTTGACAACTTCGCTTCCTGGCTCCCTCACTTTCTCTCCTCAGATCTTCCCTCCATTATCCTAGGTGATTTTAATATTCCTATTGACATTCCCACAGAATCCTCTGCAGCTAAACTCCTTACCCTCACCTCTTCATTTGGTCTCGCCCAATGGACCTCCTCACCCTCCCATGTGAGTGGGCACTCACTTGACCTGGTCTTTACGCACCGTTGTGATATTTCTGATTACTCCAATTGCCCATTCCCCCTCTCTGACCATCACCTTCTCTCTTTTAACCTATCCCTCTCTCCTTGCCCTCCTCTAACTCCTAAGGCTACCATTACTAAGCGTAATATTGAGGCTATTGACACCTTTGCTTTTTCCTCCCTGCTGGACTCTCTTCTCTCCCCTATCATTTCTCTCTCCTGTCCTGAACAAGCTACTTCCCTGTACAATTCCTCCCTTGCTTCTGCTCTTGATTCTGTTGCTCCAGCAATAACCACTCACCCTCGCAGATCCACACCACAACCCTGGCATTCCAAATGCACCAGATACCTACAAAAGTGTTCAAGAATTGCGGAGCGTCAGTGGAGAAAGTCACGCTCTAAGGCTGACTTCCTCCATTTCAAATTTATTCTCTCCTCCTACAGTGCTTCCCTGTCTCTCTCCAAACAAACATATTTCAAGAACCTCATCTCCTCCCAGTCCTCAAACCCCCGGCGTCTCTTTGCCACTTTCAACTCCCTACTCTGCCCTTCCCCTCCTCGCCTTCCCTCCTCGCTCTCTGTCCTCGACTTTGCCACCTACTTTACATCTAAAATTGACTCCATACGTGAGGACATCATATCCCATCAGACCCTTAGCACTCCTCTCCCTCCTTGCCCTTACCACCCCTCCCCTTCTGTCTCACCAACTCTGACATCCTTCTCCCCTGCTTCTGGAGAGGAAGTCTTGGCCCTCATCCGGTCCTCCCCTCCTTCCACCTCCCCTCTTGACCCTATCCCTTCCCGTCTCCTCTCCCACTTGTCTCCTTCTGCCTGTTCCCATCTGGCTCACCTCCTTAATCTTTCCCTATCATCTGGAACTGTCCCTTCTGCATTCAAACATGCTCTTGTCTCCCCCATTCTTAAAAAACCTACCCTTGATCCTAACATACTTTCAAACTATCGACCCATCTCTCTTCTCCCTTTTGCATCCAAACTCCTTGAGCGTATTGTCTACAACCGCCTTACCACCTTTCTTTCCTCCCACTCCCTCCTTGACTCATTTCAATCTGGCTTCCGATCTCTCCACTCCACGGAAACTGCCCTCACGAAAGTCAGCAACGACCTCCTTGCTGCCAAATCCAAGGGTCACTACTCTCTGCTCATTCTCCTTGACCTCTCTGCTGCATTTGACACTGTAGACCACCCTCTCCTCCTGCAAATCCTTTACTCTCTCGGTTTACGTGAAACTGCCCTCTCCTGGCTTTCCTCCTACCTCTCTGATCGTTCCTTCGCTGTGTCCTCTCATGACTCCTCTTCCCCTCCACTTCCACTAAAGGTAGGAGTTCCCCAAGGTTCTGTTCTTGGACCTCTCCTTTTCTCCCTATATACATCCTCTTTAGGTGAACTCATTAACTCCTTTGACCTCCAATATCATCTCTATGCAGATGATACTCAAATTTACCTTTCCACCCCTGAGCTCCTTACCCGTATCTCCAACTGTCTCTCTGCTGTCTCTTCGTGGATGTCCCAGCGCTTTCTTAAACTTAACATGTCTAAGACTGAGCTGATCATCTTCCCACCCTCTTCCACTACATCACTTTCCACAATTTCGTTATCTATTGATGGCACAACTATCTCCTCTAGCCCCAAAGTGCGCTGTCTTGGAGTTATCCTAGACTCCTCCCTCTCCTTTAAACCGCACATTCAGCACATCTCGCAGTCCTGCCGTTTTCACCTAAAAAATATCTCCAGGATTAGACCCTTCCTCACCCAGGATGCCACTAAAACCCTCATCCACTCACTGGTCATATCCAGATTGGACTACTGTAACCTTCTCCTAGCTGGCCTCCCAGTCTCTCACCTCTCTCCACTACAATCTGTTCTCAATGCTGCTGCTCGGCTCATCTTCCTCTCCAGACGTTCTATATCTGCTTCCCCTCTCCTTCAAGCCCTACACTGGCTCCCCTTTCCCTTCAGATGCCAATTCAAGGTTCTTACATTCACCTACAAAGCCCTCACCAAATCCTCTCCCGCATACATTTCTGACCTTCTCTCCCTTCACACTCCCACCCGCCCACTTCGCTCAACTAATGCATGCCGCCTCTCTTGCCAACTGATTACTTCCTCCCACTCCCGCATCCGAGATTTTGCCCGTGCTGCTCCCTACCTTTGGAATGCTCTCCCTCTCCCTATCAGACTCTCCACCTCTCTACAAATCTTCAAACGGGCTCTCAAGACCCACTACTTCATCAAGGCCTTCCAGCACTCCTCCTAACCCACCTCATGCTCTTTCCTTCCTATCTTCCCCTTCTGTGTCACGCCTGTCTGTCTGCCCCTCCCCTTAGAATGTAAGCTCTCATGAGCAGGGACCTCTTCCCTCATGTGCTTCTCTTTACATTTTCTTCTACTCTCTACTCCCCATTAGGGCACCTAACACGGGACCGCCAACTCCCGGCAGCTTATTGTGAGTGCTTTAATCACTATTTCAGCAATGTATATAAGTTGTGTCCCTGTCCTGCACTGTAATGTACTGTAAGTTACTTGTTTCTTGTTCACTTATTAGTTCTATGTACTATGTAAGGCGCTGCGGAACACTTGTGGCGCCATATAAATAAAGGATAATAATAATAATAATAATAATAATAATGTGTTATTATCTCATAAGACAGAATTTTCCCTCCGTCGTTTAAACCAGAGATATTATGAAAAGGGGGATAAAGCCGATAAGCTACTGGCTCGTAAATTGCGAGCTAAAGTCTCCTCCAAAAATATTTTGTCGATTAAAACTGGAGTGGGTGATCTAAAGCATGACCCTGGGAAGATAGTGAAGGAATTTGAAACCTTTTATCTAAACTTACATATTATAGGTAAAGATTACAGCGCTCTAAATCTTTTAGTCGGAATTTCTCCAGCCGCTCCACCTCAAGAGATATCCCAATCCCTTCCAATAACACAAATCATATACAATTGTGGTGCGCTTAGAGATCTTCCTAATAAATCTTGTGTATCTTACTGTATTACGGTAAAAAAGAAGTGTATACTTAAGTTTTATCCAAAAAAGTCAAAGTCAATCTGTAGGGGGGGTGTTCTTAATAGGAATTGAATATAAGTCTAATTTTATCTTATCCCTAAACGGGAAAGTGTCACTGTTTGTATCCCAGAGTTCAGAACTGCTCTAAGGGGAGCAGTAAATATATAGAGTTTGTGGATAGTTCCAGAAAGGAATGTGTAACTCGTGATGTCTGTAGGAAGGGTGTTCTGATGTCAGTGCTACGCCTCT
Organism: Taudactylus pleione; assembly: GCA_031769625.1. Taxonomy (NCBI): domain Eukaryota; kingdom Metazoa; phylum Chordata; class Amphibia; order Anura; family Myobatrachidae; genus Taudactylus; species Taudactylus pleione. Next base: position 1,468,107 of record JAUIMM010000759.1, on the reverse strand, counting down.
TCTTCCTCCTCTCCACCTCAAATATAATTACATATGCACAGTATCAGGAACTTTGAAACAGGATATTGCAGGATAGGTAAGTTATGGTGAGTACTTACCAAATGAGTAATCGATTCCTGCTGGTATCCAAAGTCCCAGGGCTTGCAGTGATGGTGGTGCTGGATGGTATGGAGGTGATGCTGTATGGCTATGCACTATACAAGACTCAATACTCTGGTCTCATACAACACTTGTTTATTAATGCAATTAATAGCCAGTTACAACTGGTGTTAAAATAACAGTGTCCACTGCTGCCTTGCACAGTATCCTATGCATGATTCTCTATACTGAAAAAGGGGGCGTGGCCCAACACGTTTCATCCAAATCTCTGACTTTTTGAAGGTGCCTGCCCTTCTATAATGCCTCTCTTATATACCCTCTGTTGTAGCAGTTTCTGCCGTTGTGATCGGCGTTACCCGCACTTCCGGGTTCGTGGGCGCGTCATCTCCCTTGCGCTATGTCCTATCACATACACTAGAGTGTGCATTCATGTCTCTAAATCTGTGGTGCGCACGCGTCGTCCGGCGGCCATTTTGTTAGGGATTTTCAGTATTAAATGACAAGCGGCGGCCATTTTCTTGATTATTCTGCTTAATCTCCCAATGTAGATGTGTTGGAAATATGTCCCTCAGTGGTGAGCGGCCATTTTCTAGGTTATATATTCTCATAGATGGCATTCACCATCTCATACTGATCTTACTTGACCTAACGGTAACATATTTTCTCATATTGATTAGATGTTAATTGAAGCTTAATCAAGTTAAATCATCCTCATTTCTCTACAGGGGATCTGACTTATAATCAAAGACTTGGGTCATCACACTTCTCCCACAGCATTGATCCTAGTGGTAGATGTCAGAACAGCAATCATGTATTGGCAAATGTTCTACATACATTTGATTTAACCCCATCAAGTAAAACCGCTTTATTCTCTGTTTGTTCTCTGCATGGTCAGTAAATTATTAAGAAAAATATCATATACACATACATATCCACATATACATATCTATATATGTATATACATATACATATATACATACATCTACACATGTACGAATCTGATGTTGCCAAAAATAAAGTGTTTAATATTTTACTAGAGGACTGTTTCTATGGGATCATGGATCTATATTTAGCCCTTCTGGAATCAACGTGTGTAGATTGAATATCCACCTGCTTTCAGTCTTATCTATCTTACAACTGTGGTCTCCTCCTCTCCAATTGGGAATGACCCGATCTATAGCCATGAATTTCAATCCCTTGGGGTTACTTTGATGTTTACTTTTAAAATGCTGTGACACACTGTGTTGTTCGAAACCAATCTTGATATTACGGATATGTTCTCCTATCCTAGTCTTCAAGTTCCTGACGGTGCGCCCTACATACTGCAAATGACATGGACATTCCAGCAAGTATATCACATTCCTACTGTCACATCCTAATGTGTGTCGTATTTTGTACTCCTGATTGGTCTGACTGCTAATAAAACTCTCTGTGGGGATGGTGCTGCGATAGCCTTGATGTTTGCATGGTTGGCATCTGCCAGTGATAAAAGCCTAGCCTCATGTTCTTCCCATCTAATATTGTCTGTTTATTAGTCTTGTCGTTCTTCAAATGATTTCTAACCAATTTCTTTTTCAGGTCTGGTGCCTTCCTATATACTACATCAGGCTTGTCTGGTAGAATTGCCGTTAGTTTGTTGTCCAGACTTAAAATGGACCAGTGTTTCTGTAGAATCTTTTTAACTTTAGGAGCTGATCGTGTATAGTTCGTAATAAAGTATATTTTGTTATCATCTGTGTCTTTCTGCCCCTTGTTCCTATCGTTATAAGTCAGTAATTGGTCTCTTGGTTTCTCCCTAACCTTCTCGTATGCTTCTTTCACTTGTACTTCGTCAATGTTTTTCCTTAAATTGTTTCATCAAGTTTTGTCCTTGTACCTCATAGTCCTTAATATTATTACAGTTTCTACGAATACGTGTGAACTGACCCTGTGGGATACCTCGAATCCAGCTTGGGTGGTGATTACTCTCTGCGAGAATATAGCTATTCACATCCACTTTCTTATAGTACGTCCTAGTTTGAATCCCTGAATTTTCAATGAATATTTCCAAGTCAAGGAATTCTACCCTCTCTTTGTCATAATTAGTGGTGAAAATTAAATTTTGATCATTAACATTGATATCCTGTATAAATTTACTCAAGGAATCCTCATCCCCTTGCCATATGAAAAATATATCGTCAATGAAACGCCTCCATAGGACCAAGTTTGCACCAAGCTCCAGATGTTCCTAATCTCCCAAAGACTCATAAATAGGTTTGCGTAACTCGGTGCAAACTTGGTCCCCATTGCAGTGCCTCTGCACTGTTGGAAAAAATCATCTTCATACCACATATAATTATGCGTGAGTATGAAATCAATCCCTCGTAAAATAAAGTCAGTCTGTTCCTTTTCGAGATCTTTGTCTTGTTCCAAAAAATATCTAACACTTGCTAGACCCTGTTTGTGGTCGATCACCGTATACAGTGATGTAATGTCACTGGTAGCCAACCAGTATTCATTTTTCCATTCTACCTCTTGTAAAATGTTGAGAATTTGAGTTGTGTCCCTAATGTATGATTTTTGTTCCTTCACATACTTCTGTAAAAAATGGTCGATGTACTGTGAAAGTGATGACGTTAATGAATTTATCCCTGAAGTGATGGGTCTGCCTGGGGGGTTGCTACTGTTCTTATGAATTTTTGGCAAATAATATTAGACCGTAATAACCGGTTGTTGTATACTGATGAACTCAAATTCATGTTTGTCTAGGATTCCCAATGATTTGCCTTCTTTTAGTATTACATCTAATTCCTTCTTGAACCTATTTGTGGGGTCTCCCTTGAGTTTATCTAAACTTGTATAACTCCAACCATAACTCTGTTCCATCTCCCTCTTTAGATAAGGACATTGACTATTTTTTAGCAAAGTGTCATCTCCCTAAATTAAGCAGTTATACGGTAATTCAATTAAGTTCCGATATCTCCTTAGAGGAGCTGGAGATGTTAAAATCTCAAAAATTTGGTAAAACTCCAGGTCCGGACAGCATCTACCTACTGTAATATAAGAAATTTAAGTCTATTTTAATGCCCCATTTATGCAGACTTTTCAATGGGTTTCTCAAGGGTGAGACACTATCTTCTCCCACTTTGGAGGCTAGAATAGTGGTTATACACAAACGTGGGAAGGATCCTAATGTTTGCTCCAGTTATAGGCCTATATCCCTTCTCAATAATTATATGAAATTGTTCTCCAAAATTTTAGCGACTAGGCTTGGTAAGGTACTACCACAGCTTGTCCATCCTGATCAGATGGGGTTTATTCTGGGCCGACAAGCCTGGGATAATACTAGGAGGACAGTTGATCTTATCCATATTATAAATAAAAGAAAGATGCCTTCTCTGCTTCTCTCACTAGACGCTGAGAAGGCGTTCGATAAAATTTTATGGCCTTTTATGTTTGCTACTCTTCAGAGTTTTGGCTTGGGAGGGAATCTTCTGAGAGGTATAAAGATTTTGTATTCCAACCCGACGGCGAGGGTTCGTGTGAATGGAAGGGACTCTGGCCCTGATTCAGAGCCAGACGCTCTGACAGAGCGCTTGCTCTGAATCAGGGCCGTCCTTATCTTTTTTAAGAGAGGCCTCCTGGCTGCTCGCATAGCTGTGGGTGACGACCCACAGCTATAGCGAGCGGCCAAAATGATGGTTTCCCCTTTAGAACACAATTTTCAATTTGCTTGGCATTCCACAAAGATTAAATACCTTGGGATCTATATCACTAGTTCCTATAGTTCTCTGTATAAGGACAATTTCCCATCTCTATTTGCTACTGTGGAATCAGATTTTAAAACTTGGAGGGGCCAGATAATTTCTTGGTTTGGCAGGATGACGGCAGTAAAGATGAATGTGCTGCCCAGAATTCTTTATTTTCTGCAGACTTTACCAATAAGAATCCCCAGTGAGGTTTTGAGTCGGGTGCAAAGGGCAATAATTAAATTTGTCTGGCTAGGTAAACCACCGAGAGTGAAGTTCTCTACTCTTATCAGGAGTCCCGTGGAAGGTAGACGTGGTATTCCTGATGTGCGAAAGTATTATTTTGCTACTCATTTAGGCCAAGCACTCACTTGGATTACACCCACAATCAATTTACCGTGGGTACAAATTGAAACTGCTGAATCCTCATTGTATTCCCTGTCTTCCATTCTCACCCCTTCTATCCCTAAACAGAGTGCTCTGGTGCTTGGTCCGACCACTAATCTGACCCATTCTATATGGCTTTTATGCACTAGGCGATTTAAACTTTCATCATATCCATCCCCTCTGACTCCCATTTGGGATAACCTGGATTTTCTTCCTGGATTATATACCAATAGGTCTCACTTGTGGTTCAATTTACCATCACGACCTAGATTTCTATTTGATTTTGTACAGGGCACTACCTGGTATTCAATGGAGGATTTGGTACAGAGATATCAAATTTCTCACCCAGTTCTCTATGAATACTTTCAAATTAGGTCATTTCTTAATTCTCTCCCTAAAGATTCTATCTGTAGACCTTCTACACCATTTGAGAGGCTTTGTTACTATACACCTACGAGACAGGGTATTAATTCTATTTTATATTGCCTACTCTGTTCCTCAGTTTCTGCAGATACTCTTTCCCATGAAGCGGCGTGGTAAGCAGATTTGGGTCCTCCTCCTAGTGAGGAATCGTGGGAGATTATTAGAAGTAATGTGGCAAAATCTTCCATCTCCACTCTGATAATAAGAAAACTCGTATAAAATCTATATTAGATGGTATTTAGGGCCTGATTCAGAGCCGAACGCTCTGACCAGAGCGCTCGCTCTGAATCAGGGCCCTCCTCCATGAAAATGGAGCTTCCTCCTGGACGCTCGCATAGCTGTGGGTGACCACCCACGGCTTATGCGAGCGTCCATGATGATGGTCGCGATGGTCAAGACCATCTCGACCATCGGGCTTGCGACGGAGACCCTGCGGTAGGGTCTCGCTGCCGCAAGCCCTGGAGTGATTTTGGCTCCATCAGAGCCAAAATCACTCCCACTGACATCACTAGTGATGTCAGTAGGGCCGGCTTCAGACGGGAACGCCTCCGTCTGGCAGCCACGCCCCTGGCACGCCCACCAAAGGGGGCGTGCTGTCAATCAACATCGACAACACGCCCCCTTTGGTGCGAGACCTGGAGCGACGGATACCCAGTCGCTAGGCAGATCTCGCGTATGTGCACGACAGAGCTCCCTCCATCGTGCGCATGCGTAGAGGGGCAACATCGACCCGCTTGTGAGCGTCCTGCGCTCGCGAGCGGGTCTGAATGACCCCCTTAGTTCCCACTAGATTGTGCAAGATTTTCCCATCCTCTTCCCCACTGTGCTGGCGGAACTGTGGTCAGCGAGATGATTTTGTACATATCTGGTGGACATGTCCCAAAATTACTAATTACTGGAATGAGATAAAAGTCCTATTAAACAATGTACTTCATACCTCGGTCCCTTTAAGCCCATGGACTGCTCTATTAGGGCTACCTGTGTCGGGGCTAAATTCCCTCTCAAATAAGTTAGTTCTTCAACTATAACATGCTGCAAGATGTACTTTGGTCAAGTCTTGCAAACAACCATCCGCCCCTGCATTACATTTAGTGCACTCCAAGATTTGGTTTATTGCTAATATAGAGAAAATCAACTTTGCTCTTACGGATCAGTCAGATAAATTTAATAAGATATGGGACCCATGGTTTAATTATTCAACTATTACTGTTTCTAGGATTTGATGCTTTATCTGCCAAATAATATATTCTTGAAATATTAGGGCGATACTCTATGTATAGGATGAGTTTTATTACGATATTATTTTATGTTGCCCCCCCTTTACTCCTTTATTTTATTTTGTTTTTATTTTATTTTCTTTATTTAAAAATTCAATATGAAAATGTAAGGTGAATATATATGTGTTGTTTAATATGCTATGGATATGACTTCAACTTTATTGCTGTAACAATTTGTTGTTGATGTCATTGTATTCTCCTTTTCATTGAATAAAAACTATGATTAAAAAAAAATAAAAAAAAATAGTTTTTATGATGGTATAAGTATGTCTCACCATTCAGTAGACTTGATTTTTATATAGGTGTTACTGCAAGTAGTACTTAAATTAAAGAGGTCCAAAAATGCTATAGAAAGCAAGCAGAAGATGGCCGTCCCCTCCATATATTTCTTCACACTTAGGGGTATATTTACTAAAGTGAGAGTTTTTAGAAGTGGAGATGTTGCCCATAGCAACCAATCAGATTCAAGCTATTATCTTATAGAAGGTGCTAGTTAATTGTTGAATGGAATCTGAGTGGTTGCTATGGGCAACATCTCCATTTTAAAAACCTCTCACTTTAGTAAATTTACTCCTTTGAGAGAAGTAAAATCATTGTGTGCTTTAAAATGTAACAAATCTCAGAGATTCACAGTTTGAATTAATGAAAATAAAAATCAATAACTTGCCAAAAATTATCGATCACTGGATGACCGCAAGATATAGCATTGGTGACTTACTAGCGCAGACCAGTGGTTCTCAATCTTTCTATGTTCTTGTCACTTTCTATGTTCTTTGTCTAGGTTTTAATTATATCAATGCTTGTGCACAGATGACATAAGGTGCGTACACACTAGGTGATCAGGAAAGACAGTACGATTACGACATTGTAATCGTACCGTCGTTTCTGATCCCCTGTAGTGTCTGCACTGAACAATCAGTCGTTCAGTGCAGGCACTGTCCATCATTCCTGAACATGACAATCTGTCGTTATCGTCAGATTGTGCTGTATGTTCAGGCGATGGACAATGTCGGAAACGACCAGCGGGAGTGCGCATCGCTGGTTGTTTCCGACATAAAGGTGCACGATTTGTGCACAATTACTGAGCGATTGCACGATTACGATGTCGTAATCGTGCAATCGCTCAGTAATATCGCCCAGTGTGTACCCACCATTAGAATGTAAAATTGCTTAAAAAATCTGCGCTCAACCAACCTGAAAACCTGGATTGTTAGGGTACATTGAGGACAGAGTATGGGAACCACTGCCCTAGTTGATACATTATACAGGGAACACAGGTAAATAAAATAAATGCAGACATAAAATAATATAGAGTAGGAAGGTCCCTTCTAATTGGACAGCTTGCAATTGAAAGAGCGCACAGATGAAACAAGAAGAGCGTCATTACAAGTGGAGATTACGTCAATTGCTCCCGGCGGGCCACAACAGAGCCTGTGGGGCTGCCTAACGGCCGAGTGACATTTATATATATATATATATATATATATATATATATATAGAAATGGGGGCGCACAGGTGAAAGTGTAAAAATTTATTAAATTCTGAAACAAAATTAAAGTGTGACATTCCTCAATAATTTAATGAGTGGCTGCCGCTTACTCAATATAAGAAATGTGCTGGTGACCACATAAACAATGAACATAAATAGTGAAGAGTATGAGCATCTGAAAGTGTCTGAAAAGTAAGAACGTTGTGAAGTGTATATACAAATACACTTCCGTTGTTGTTGATAAATGACAACTTATCATGAAATAAAAAAAAAAAAATGCAACATAGTGTGTACCATTTTTCAACACACTATGCTTAATAAATACTTTACATATACCCTTTCTAGGAACATAATTGCTCCATATAAAATCCACAATCACAGGTAATTAGGGTAAAAATAAGCAACTTTATTCTAACAGTGACATAAATGGCTAAAAAACATACGTACAAGATTTAAAACATAAAAGAGTCTGTCCATAAATAGGCGTACAGGTACAGCAGACCCAACGCATTTCATCCTTCAGTGGTCAGACTTCATCAACGGGATAATAATGGTGATCCAGGGAGCTATATTTATACGGTTACAGCTAGATCCCCTTCAGTTTCTGTACCCTGACATCATCAGTTACAGTCCAATGTCATTCCCTACCATCCAAGAGGGCATAGAGGGGGAATATAAACTTGTAGAGATCCACTGAGCCCGAAGCGTGGCGAGCGAAGCGAGCCTGCGGTGGGACAATTATCTTTTTTTAGTGAACTATGTGGGCAGGGAACAGCAAGTCCACCCTCACTGCACTTCCAGGTACAAATACAGAAGGGGAAATACACCTTTCCATATTTATCCCTACATAACTAAAGATGGATGCACACCAGTGACATCACATTCTATGCGAGATGCTTAAAGATGGGTCAAAATGTCTTTAATTCATAAAAGGGTTTAACAGAGTATGCTGGATAGGGAGATCATTATCTCTAAAGTAAACCCTTAAGGTTAAGGAGCTTAAAACAAAGTAAAAAGGACCTAACAGATCAAGCGCAGGGTTTGCAAAATACGCGCTATAGCGCGTTTTTACGCACTACAGCAACTGGGGACCCAGATTTAAAAACTGATCGGGCCCTGTTGGACCCGCTGGCTCTGTTCGTGCTGCTGTAGCCAATCACGTGGCTGCGACGTCTCCAACAGCCAATGGCTGCGCTGCTGTGTCTCCCCCAGCCAATGGCCGCGCGGAGTCTCCTCCAGCCAATGGCCGCGCGGCGTCACCCCCAGCCAAAGGCCCTCACTGCACGACTCCTGAGTCTGTATGCACTGTGCCGGGACCCTCTGGCAGCTGAGCTCTCTGCACACAGGAGGCAGGGAAGGTGGACACTGCATAGGACAGGAGGATCTTCCAACAGTGACCCAGCCCGGGGGATCCCAGCAAAAGCAAGGAGGTAACCACTACCCCATGTGCTGTCTATCTTTACCCCCTCCCTACCCTCAGTTCTGCCCCAGCAACTATCCTAACCCTCTCCCTAACCCCAGTATTGCCTGCCCATAACATCCTCTTTGCCCCCAAGTATTGCCCTAGTTATCTACCCTTACCACTCCCTACACCCAGTATTGCTTGCCCCTAACTTCTTCCTTGCCTCCAGTACTGCCCTAGCTGCTAACAACTCTTTTCTCCTATATTTATTTATTACCAGTTATTTATATAGCGCACACATATTCCGCAGCGCTCAACAGAGAATAGTTGGCCATTCTCATCAGTCCCTGCCCCAGTGGAGCTTACAATCTATATACATGCTCACACACAAACACACTAGGTTTAATTTTTTCATGTTTGGAGCCAATTAACCTACAAGTATATTTTTGGAGTGTGGGAGGAAACCGGAGTACCCGGAGGAAACCCACGCAAGCACTGGGAGAATATACAAACTCCACACAGTTAGGGCCGAGGTGGGAATCGAACGTACGACCTCAGTGCTGTGAGGCAGTAACGCTAACCATTACACCGTCTGTGGTTCCCATACTGCCCCTGGTGCTATCTACATTTGCCCCCCCTACCCCCAGTGCTGCCCCAACTGCTATCCTGACCCAGCTCTGCCCCTAACCCTCTTCTTGCAACCCCCAGTACTGCCCTAGCTGATATCTACCCTGCCCCCCTCCCTACACCCAGCACTGCCTGTCCCTAACCTCCTCCTTGCCCGCAGTACTGCCCCAGTTGCTATCTACCCTCGCCCCCTACTTACCTCAAGTATTGCTTGCCGCTAACCCCCACCGTACCCCCCAAGTACTGGGCTAGCTGCTATCTACCATTGCCCCTCACACAACCTTCCCCTAGTATCCTCCATGCCCCCAGCACTGTCGCATCAACTGTCTGCACTTACCCCTCCCTACCCCCAACCCTGCCTGCCCTTACTCCCCTATAGCTGCAGCTCTACCCAAACTTCTCCCTGCCTTTACCCTCAGCTCTACCCCAACCCCATCTACCCCAACTGCTATATACTCTCCAGCACAGTCGCAATTGGTCCCTGCCGTCAACTCCCATAATATGTAACGAGACCCAGAAAAAGTGGTGCAGGGCTCCAATTTATTAAAGAGGGGTCCATGGGACCCAAAATTTTTCCTGCTCACCGTGATCACTGAAGCAGTGGAAGGAGCGCACCTGGTCATATCCGGCAGTTGGAACGCTCCTGAAACACACCGCCATTATGGCCAATGACGTCACTTCTGCCGCGGAATACACATAACAGCGATGCGGGCCAGGACAAATTTTTTTTAAACAAAGTTAGAACGGGAGAATGAACAACTGTCTCCCGAGTGGGGAGACAGTGTGTAGGGAGATCCCAAGTAACAAAATAAATCAATTAGACAGGGTGGAATCTTTGGCCATGTTTCCAGAGACCAGATTACTTCCTAGTGTAGGCAGCCATTTTGTGAAAAGGTCCAAAGGACTTTTCATCTTTCAGGTTAGCCCCTATAGTTTTTGGTCATCTTCTCTCCATCGGGTCTCGCACCAAAGGGGGCTGGCTGTCGGTGTTGATTGACAGCACGCCCCCTTTGGTGGGCGTGCTGGGGGCGTGCCTGCCAGATGGAGGCGTTCCCATGGGAACGCCTACCTTCTGAAGCCAGTCCCACTGACATCACTAGTGATGTCAGTGGGAGTGATTTTGGCTCTGATAGAGCCAAAATCACTCCAGGGCTTGCGGCAGCGAGACCCTACCGCAGGGTCTCCGTCGCAAGCCCGATGGTCGCGATGGTCAAGACCATCGTGACCATCATCATGGACGCTCGCATATGCTGTGGGTGGTCACCCACAGCTATGCGAGCGGCCAGGAGGCCGCTCCATTTTCATGGAGGAGGGCCCTGATTCAGAGCGAGTGCTCTGGTGAGAGAATTCGGCTCTGAATTAGGCCCATAGTTCCTAACTGAAAGATTCAAAACCTCTCTCTTTTTGAAAGTTTATTTAGAATGTCTCCACCTCTCTCTCATGATTTGACCAGTTCAATTGCCTTAAATATGAGGTCATCAGGGTTGGAATTGTGTTTATCAGAAAAGTGTTCAGACACAGCATGTATTTCCACTATGTTCTTAATGTTTTGGATGTGCTCCTGGATACGTATTTTGAGAGGTCTTTTCGTCTTATCAACATATTCATATCCACAGGTACATTCAAGTAGATAAATAAACATTGTGGAGTTGCAGTTAATACAATGTTTAATAAGATATTCCTTTGAATTATTAGAATTAAAAAACCTTTTCCTATTGGGATGAAGAAATTTACAGATGTTGCAACTACCACATTTATAATATCCTTTGCATCTCACAAAGGTGTACTTCTCAGTGCTTTTTCTTAAAAGACTGGGTGCCAAGATATCTTTAAGACTTGACATTTTTTTTTCAAATGTGATCCATCAAGAGTACATGCCAATGTTGATTCAGGGATTTCCTGATCGTAGCCTCCTGACTGTTATATGTAGTGATGAAGGGAGTGAAGTTCTCAGTTTTCTTTTTAGTTATTCTTTAAATAAGTTACTTCTTCCCACCTTCTTCGTCTTCTCCAGGGCTTTCTGTATCACTCCTTCAGGATACTATAATATATATATATATATATATATATATATATATGCACTTCTTGTCTGACGGTGTGCTGCATGGCCGGACCATTAAGTGACAGGCAGCCGGCAATGTTGTGAATTGTAAGCATACAGGAGTAGAGGCCGGGCTAACTGCCGAAGCTGGCGGCAGATGGAGCTGCTCAGGATGCCGGGAAATGTCAGCTGGCGGCGCGGAGGAACCGGGCTGACCGACTACTGTAGCACATGCAGGAGGGGAGTTTCTGAGTACCTGGCAGAGGGGACACCGGGCACAGTGTTATTAAGCCCCGCGTCATCAGAGCTAATTTGATGCAATTCCATTAAAGTTGCGTCATTTGTCCCTGCCCCCTCCCGATTTTGCTGTGAGGGGGTGGGGCTTAATAACATGGAGCCTGGTCCCGTCCCCATCTATAACCTGCACCTGTTGCAAGGCAAGTAAGTGTGTGAGATGTATATGTGTCTATATATATGGGTGTATGTCTGTGTGTGTGTGTATTTAATATAATATGCGTGAGTGCAGCCGTAACTTTGAAGGATAATATATATATATATATATATATATATATATATATATATATATACACACACACACACACAGTGCATCCGGAAAGTATTCACAGCGCGTCACTTTTTCCACTTTTTGTTATGTTACAGCCTTATTTCAAAATGGAATAAATAAATTTTTGTCCTCAAAATTCTACACACAATACCCCATAATGACAACGTGTAATAAGTTTTAACTAAGAATAAGTATTCACGGCCTTTGCCATGAAGTTCAAAATTGAGCTTAGGTGCATCCTGTTTAAACTGATCATCCTTGAGATGTTCCTACAGTTTAATTGGAGTCCACCTGTAGTAAATTCAGTTGATTGGACATGATTTTGAAAGACATACACCTGTATATATAAGGTCCCACACTTGACAGTGCATGTCAGAGCACAAACCAAGCATGAAGTCCAAGGAACTGTCTGTAGACCTCCGAGACAGGATTGTCTCGAGGCACAAATCTGGGGAAGGGTGCACAAAAATATCTGCTGCTTTGAAGGTCCCAATGAGCACAGTGGCCTCCATCATCGGTAAATGGAAGAAGTTCGGAACCACCAGGACTCTTCCTAGAGTTGGCTGTCCGTCTAAACTGAGCGATCGGGGGAGAAGGGCCCTAGTCGGGAAGGTGACCAAGAACCCGATGGTCACTCTGTCAGAGCTACAGCATTCCTCTGTGGAGAGATGAGAACCTTCCAGAAGGACAACCATCTCTGCAGCAATCCACCAATCAGGCCTGTATGGTAGAGTGAACCAGGGAAAAGGGGGGGGGGGATTATTTGAAACCGCACAGGACAGAGAAATCAATTATTAAAAGCAATCAATATGATATAATAGTCAAAAACCAGCATATTTTAAATTGAAAATAGGATATAATTCCTTAATAATTCACAAAGGGTTGCTGGTGGTGCACCATTGGAAAAGTACAAACAGTACTTATATAGTAAGTGTTGAGTCATAAGAGAAGTGACTCAAAAAAAGAATTTTCCATTGTTGGTGCACTCTTCACAGGGCGCCCATGTGACCTGGCTTCTTATGGCGGCAAGACTACTCAGCGGGACGCTGTTCCCGACCATCCCTCCCCTGTCAGCCCTTCTTGCTGGGCAATCAGGTAACTCTGTCGGCCCCCTCATCCGCTGTCACCTGTGATTCCGTCCTGCACTGCGTAATCGCAACAGGGGGATACCGGAGTCAGAAGGGAAAGTAGGAACCGACAACACCTTATCTGTCTCCATTTTTTCACCCTGCACCCAGGAGGTCTCCATCTCCTTCTGACCCGTCCAATACCCACAGGGGTAAATGGGGGTAGGGGTGAGTGGTCTTCTCCCAATAGGGTGGGGGTCTTTTCTTTCTATTTTTACCTGGATTGGTCCTACTGTATATTACAACAATGTATACTATATATTAGTTTACATTCTTTTTCTCAATATCACATTTTGCATTAAGTTTGATACGGATACAATTATATAGGCTATTAATTGCTTTGTTTTCCATGTGATATAATATTGGATATTGCTGAATATATTATATGTGTACCTTTTGACAGGGGCTAATTATGAGGATGTAATTAGTCTTGCTGTATTCAAACCACACCCATATTTAGACTATTAGCAAAGTCTAATATAGGATGAATTTATTGGAGTGGTTTTTGTACTGATATATTTCACTTTTATTTTTCTTGTTCTAAAGATGGTCTATCAATATGGAATTAATGCAATGGATAATGGTGTATCAAACAATTAGCACACATTAAATCACAGCTTATTGGCATAGTAATAGACCTACATTTATTTTTAAGCCAGTTTTACATTCAATGCTCCTAATGGGAGTAAGTGATCTGCAGCATTATATGCTTTAACTGCGAGCAGATCTGCTATGTATGTCTTTTTATGTTTGCCTGCTTAATTAATTAAAAGTTAAGTTTTATGCTGTATTAATATATAATGTTATAATTATCTAATATCAAGAGTGAACCAACAATGGAAAATTCTTTTTTTGAGTCACTTCTCTTATGACTCAACACTTACTGTATGGTAGAGTGGCCAGATGGAAGCCACTTCTTAGTAAAAAGCACATGGCAGCCTGCCTGGAGTTTGCCAAGATGCACCTGAAAGACTCTCAGACCATGAGAGACAAAGATTGAACTCTTTGGTGTGAATGCCAGGCGTTCTGTTTGGAGGAAACCAGGCACTACTCATCACCAGGCCATTACCATCCCTACAGTGAAGCATGGTGGTGGCATCATCATGCTGTGGGGATGTTTTTCAGCGGCAGGAACTTGGAGACTAGTTAGGATAGAGGGAAAGATGAATGCAGCAATGTACAGACATATCCTGGATGAAAACTTGCTCCAGAGCGCTCTTGACCTCAGACTGGGGTGACTGTTAATCTTTCAGCAGGACAACAACCCTAAGATATCAAAGGAGTGGCTTCGGGACAACTCTGTGAATGTCCTTGAGTGGCCCAGCTTGAATCCGATTGAACATCTTTGGAGAGATCTGAAAATGACTGTGCATCAACGCTTCCCATCCAACCTGATGGAGCTTGAGAGGTGCTGCAAAAAGGAAAGAGCGAAACTGCCCAAAGATAGGTGTGCCAAGCTTTGTGGCATCATATTCAAAAAGACTTGAGGCTGTAAATGCTGCCAAAAGTGCATGAACAAAGTATTGAGCAAAGGCCATGAATACTTATATACATGTAATTTCTTAAGTTTTTTTGTTTTTTAACACGTTGTCATTATGGGGTATTGTGTGTAGAATTTTGAGGAGAAAAATGAATTTATTCCATTTTGGAATAAGGGTGTAACATAACACAATGTGGAAAAAGTGACGCGCTATGAATACTTTCTGGATGCACTGTATATATGTTATGGTTATATTTAGTAGTCTGCTATTGTGTGTTGCTATCTGTTTTTTTGATTATTGGGTTATTGTGCGATTATAGATTTGACACGTGGGGTAACTTTAGGTATGAGATATTCCAGATGTACACCGGAAGTCCTGCGGGTGCTTGTTGACGGAGTCCAGGCGATCCCGGCGCCTCATCATGTCTCTGGGGTATTTAAGGTAAGACGAGTACATGTTTGTTATTGTTGACAAAGGATTGGAATAAACCCGAAACGTTGAAACACTTGGTGTGTCAGCATTTGCCTAATTTTTGGAAGTCCGACAGGTGCCGCTGCCTGATGGATGTCTATGTATATATATATAAATATATATATATATATTGTTGAAAGAATCACATACGCTGGATTAAAAAGGTTTAAGCAGTTCCTTTATTCTCAAGCAGGTGAACAGCATCAGGTAGGCTTTGGACAGCATATACTTCACAGCAGCATGGCGGTTTACAGTTCACAAGCAAGTTGATAACACATCCATATGGCTTCCTATTGTATATTGCTCCATCTCTGCACAAACCTGCTGCTCCACATTAAGTTCATGAAAGCATGCTGTCCCTGTCACAATAAATATTATATATAAAAATATATTAGAACCCCTATGTGGTGAATATATATTAGAACCCCCCGTAAAAATCCTGCATTTGCCCCTCGGCTGGAGGCGGGCAGAGCTGAGGGGGCCGGAAAGTGTTTACACTATTAATTGTATTATTATATATTATATATACAGATTTGATTGTACTCGTAGATTTTAGGGATATACTCCATTATATTGTTTTTTTTAGATACTCTATGGCCATTTTCTATTGTTGTCTTTACTTATTTTTCTTTCATTAAATATTTTCTGAAGTATTTGAACCAAATGTATTATTAATCCATTAGCATCGCTGTCTGTTATATTGTGTATTCTGTTTAATCTTGTATTCTGGAGAGGGGTGGCAATCCCTTCTAAACAGATAGCTGCAGCAATAGTTAAGATAATTATAAGTGTTTGTGGGACTAGGAGCCAGGTGATCTTTTTTCTTTTTATATGATATTTAGAAACTTGTGGATATTTATTCAAGTTGCCACTAGTTGTTCTGTTAATCCCGCAGTATATATATTCAATTTACACTGCCTTTACAGTGTAAACTGTGTTACCTTCTCAAGTCCCTGAAATCATTAGTCAATAGTTCTGCTGTACTGTATTGTGCTGCACTTCAATTAGCACATATGTATCATATATTACCCCACTTAGGGCTGTAAATATGTACCCGGAGTGTACCGTCACGGTCTCCTAATACATGGCATCTCTTCCCAGCACCTGAGAAGCTACCACAACCATATACCAGTGGAGGGCTCCGTGTCAGACCATCAGATGCCGCTTCAGTCTATCTATAGTCTGTCCTCGCTCATTGATGTCGCTGCTCCACAGCAGCTTCTCATGCCATTGTGACTCTGGAGCCCCCCTCACTCACAACTCCCTTTCCCATTCCTCCCTGGCAGCAGCCCTAGCCATGGACCCATGCAGCAGTCTCGGTGCCCCCCTCACCCACAACTCCCCATCCCACTCCTCCCTGGTGGCAGCTCTAGTCGCGGACCTGATTATAAGCACGGCTGCAGGTCTTCCAGGAGCTAGATGTCAACAAGGATGCTCCAGACGGAGCTGTGGGTAAGAGGGCATGGGAACCGGGGGCCTGGGGCACCAGTCTGGTGGCAGATCCTTGGTGGAGCAACTTCCCGGTATGCGAAGAAGTTGTCAGTAGACTGGGCATTTTGTCATTTGTAGTTCCACCACAGTAGCAGTCTTACAGTATCTTGACTCAAACTCAGTCCTCAAAGCCCCCACGTCAGGTGGTTTTCCCTTCCATCAGGGGTATCAGGAGGGCTTCCTACCCCACATCAGGTGGCTTTCACCTCCATCAGGAGGACTCTAAGCCTCATGCTAATTGCACTATATATAGCGTTCCCGCTAGGCTGTTTTAGCAGGGTGCGGCAAAAAGCACCCTGCCCTCCAGAAGGAGGGCAAAAAGCACCCTGCCCTCACAGGCTGCGGGTGCAGTCTTCACCCGCGGGACGCAGTGTCCCGCGGGTGGAGAAATGTGCGGTGACCCGGTCACCGCCGGAGAATAGACGCTGGGCGCATGCGCCCGGCATCTATTCTCCCTGTTTGCAGCGCTTGGGGGCTTCCCGACATGTCCGTAAGTGCCGGGCACGCCCCCAAGCATGATGAAAAAGGGGACGCGTCTCATAGACACGCCCCCTTTTATGGCCATGCCCCTTTTCGCCCGCGAACACAAAGTTGCCCTCTCTAACTCCGGCACCCTGCCTGCCGCCGGAGCTAGAGTGAACACTATATATAGGTGTCACAACTCTAGGGAAATTGGCCTCCTGTGATGGAACAGGCTTTGCTGGCTGTGATACCGGCAGCACGAACTGAGGAAGTCTTAGATATGTTTTCCTCATAGGACAGCACAGAGCTGGAGGAACTGGTTATAAGGACAATAGGCGAAGGCAGCCTATAGAGAAACTGGAGCTTGATACAAGATGATCAGGACGGAGTACAGAACTTTAATGATGACAAATGAATGGAGATACTGGAGGTATTGGCAATAGAGTACAAGCCCCGATGACAGAACAGCAGGAATCCATAGTCAGAAGTATAGAGTGAATTCCAGTAGACAAATGCAGGAAAACGTAGAATGGTGAATGATACCAAAGGCAGAAGACTTGTATGTAGGAGCACGGAGTTAGCCCCAGGTAAAGGCAGAGTCCATACGGAGTCCGACTCAGGGCCTGATGTTGAGCGCTCGCAAGCGGGTCGATGGTGCCCTAGTGCGCATGCGCACGACGGAGAGAGCTCCGTCGTGCGCATGCGCGAGACCCGGGGAGCGACGGGGAAGCCGTCACTCCAGGTCTCGCACCAAAGGGGGCGTGCTGTCGATGTTAATTGACAGCACGCCCCCTTTGGTGGGCGTGCCGGGGGCGTGGCTGCCAGACGGAGGTCAGAGCGTCCGGCTCTGAATCAGGCCCTCAGTCAGTAAATAGCAAAGTTCTAAGTGCGAGGTGCTGAGCTATGTCCAGTTAAACGATGGCTTGGAAGTTGGTACTCGGAGTACTGAACCGAGGGCCTGATTCAGACCCGCTCGCAAGCGGGTCGATGGTGGCCCAGTGCGCGCAAAAAGCACTCACTCCGGGACTCACTACAAAAGGGGCGGCTGTCGATGTTGTTCGACAGCTCGCCCCATTTTGTAGGTGTGGTGGGGGGGTAGCTTCACAAACGGAGGCGTTCCCATGCGAACGCCTGCAGTTTGTGGTTGGCCCTACTGACATCACTAGTGATGTCAGTAGGTGGACTTCCTGCTCTAATAGTGCAGGAAGTCCACTGGGGCTTATGGCAACGAGACCCTACCGCAAGGGTCTCGTCGCAAGCCCGATGGTCGTGATGGTCTTGACCATCGCGACCATCATCATGGCCGCTCGCATAAGCTGTGGGTGGTAACCCACAGCTATGCGAGCGGCCAAAAGGCCGCAACAAAAAAAAGCACATCTCTGAATCAGTCCCCGAGTTCAGTAAATAGACAACAACAATGTACTAGGTCAGAGATAAACGTGGATCCAGCAAGAGCCAAAAGAAAACCCTGGCAGTGTTAAACTGTTCCACGCGGAAAACGCCGCTCACAGCTGCGGGGAGAGCGGGCATGCAGAAGAGTGTGCCGGTATCTGGACAGGTGGAGCGCAGCTGACCAGAATCCTGTCACAGCCTGACAGTCCGGGTCCTGACAATAGGTCACTATCGTATCTGTGACTAATGCATAGCTGTATATACCTGTAAAAGGGTGTTTTGGGGGGATATCCTGCAAATTTACTTCAGTAAGTAGGCCTAATAGAAACAATACACATTCTATATTAGAGTTTTTGTCCGTATGTGATAGATATGCACCATATTTTTTTAGGGGGGGGGGGGCACCATATTATAACTTGCCTCCGGGCCTTTGGGATGAACTTACGCCACTATTCTGGGTCACTACTGAGGCATCAGGATGCAAATGTTTGAACTATATGAAGGGAGTTGGACTTACTGGGACATTGTAAAAGTTATTTTAGCCAGCGCTTAACAGACCACTATCTCTAAAATGGCCACAGACATGACTAACAAGAGTACAATTCAGTGTGCACTATTTATAGACAGTTCTATTAGTTATCTGATACTGTACTGCATTCTACTTCTTCTAAAATAAACCTGTCTCCTTCATAGGACATATCCCCTGTCGAAGCCGGATGATTGGCTGAGACCAAATCTTGTAAATTAATATCTGGTGACACCATCTTGTGTCGCCTCGGACGGCGCCATTTTGCGTCTTCAGCACAATACCATTGTGGTCGATGGTATATTTGGTTATTAGCATCATGCGTCCGCTTTGCTACTGCATATTGTTTAAAATCCTATCAAAACTTATACGCACTTAGATAATACATATAAAATATACAAGACGCCCAACGCACAGTTACGCTGTACATCAAAGCACAGATAAACACAAAACACCTAGAAGCACAACGCATACTAGCGAATTTACACAATATTCTCACACTCACACATGCAATCACTTATAACAAGGTTCCCAAGCATTGAGGTTAATATTAGAGGTTTTAATAGCTAATACTTATGTTGTGAAATGTAAATGTAGATGATATTTAAGGTACTGAAACTAGTAGACATGTCATGTTTGGTACCATTCTAAATCACTGTTTATTTGGAGATCTCCGGTTCTATCGGCAAGGAGATCACATCATGCGTCCGCAAGTTGTGGATTATAGGAAATTAGTGGTTAGAATATATATCTGTATGTAGTGTCTTTTGACTAGTTTAAACCAGTTCTTCAGCGGGAAAACCACACAAAGCAACATCTGAGGAGCTGGGACATACCCCCAGTGATGCTGTATAAACTGACCTATGACCTGCATCGTACCAGAATGTCCAGGAGCAAGACCCAATGGAAATCTGTCAACTAGTTTCTTTGTTCTGTAAGGAATATAACTTGAGTACTGATTATAGTATACAGCCATTCTTCTTGGATGACCACAGGCTTCTGGACTGATGACTGTATACTGGGACCAGTGCGCACGCATATGTATCGTCTTGTACCTTTGTATTTACTTGCTTTTTGCGCTAATTGTCTAGATCACAGCTCGTTATACTTTTCATTGAACAATATAACTGTTTGTGCTTTGGAACCACAATTGGATTGGAAACAGCGACATTTGGGAAAAGAGATTTAGGGGTATCAATACTCCCCACACCCCTTCCCATTTCTCTGTTTTCCTCCTGATTTGTGTTTCCATCTTTGTACCTGATCATTCTTGTTACTTCTTGTTTTTCTGGAGGTCAGCTGTGTATCCTCTCTAGCTGGAATAAGGAGCACCATTACAGTCCGAAATATGTGACTGCTCGCCACAAAAACAAGTATTGCCATTTTTATTCATCTAAAATGTGCTGCCTACTTATTGCTACCTGTTTAATACTTCAAACCAGTGGTTCCCAAACTGGATGCTGTGGCACCTTGGGGTGCCTCAGGGCACTAGCAGGGGTGTCATGGGCATGTGGTCAACTACCAAATGAAATTATTTTTAGTCAGTGTGATAGGCAAAGCCAGTGCTAATGGCTGCCAATCAAAAAATATGTGGACAATAAGCAGCACAGCACTGTCAACCACCACAAAATGGAACCGAAGGGTGACATATAAGCACAATTTACTTTTAATTTTACAATGTAGTGCTGACTGAACGGAGCTTGGTCAGCACTGCACAGTGTACAAACACATGGCCGTCGGCTGTGTGTTTGTTTTAATTAGCAGGACCGGTGCTAGGCTTCCACGCACCCAGCTCCGTTTTGTGCTGCATGGCCGCGCCCGTTCCCTCCCCCTGAGTGCTTACCCAATAGCGCTAGCAGGAGGGTAGATGGAGGGCTCAGGCAGGGAAAAGGGCCCCGCTCCGCCACTGATTAACAGTCAGTGAGAGTCAAACAGACTCTCATTGACTGCTGCGCCCACTGCGTCCAGGGGTATTCAAGCCATGATGGCCCGCGGAGCCGCTCTCTGTGGCCCGCCGATGGTTACTGTAGTGCAGACCGCAGTCTGCACTACACACAGAAATAAGCACGCCGCAGGCAGTGTGTTTGCTTTAGCAGCCAGCCAATGAGAGTCAGATAGAATCTCACTGGCTGCTGCGCACACTGCAGGAGCCGTGCTGGAGCTCACTCATGAGCTCCATCTTCCGGCTCCTGCAGTGGGTAATGGGAGAGACGTCATGACGTCTCTCCCATAATGCAGAGCGGGCCGGCCCGGGAGGACAGAGGAACTGATGGCAGTGGCGGGAACAGGAGCGGGGATTCAGGTAAGTTTTTTTTTTTTTGTTTAGTTATGTGTGTGGCTGCTGGGGGGGAGGCACCGCTACTGGCTACTGGGAGCACTACATCAGGGGGGGGGGCACTACTGGGGACTACAACTAAGGAGGGGACTACTACTGGGGGCACTGCTTCGAGGGGGGGGGGACTACTACTGGGGGCACTGCATTGGGACTGACCACGACTGTGGACACTACTACTGGCGGCACTTCATCGAGGGGGACTACTACTGGAGGCACTATAGAAAGGGCACTGTATAGGGGGGACTACTACTGGGGGCACTATATAAGGGACTTACTACTGGGGGCACTGCACAGGAGGGACCACTATAGGGGGCACTGCATAAGGGGGTAACTATAGGGGCCTGCATAAGGGGGACAACTACTGGGGGCACTTTATAAGGGGCACTACTGGGGGCCTGCATAAGAGGGATCACTCCTTGGGGCACTGTATAAGAGGCACTGCATATGGGGGATCACTACTGGGGGCCTGTATATGGGGGATCACTACTGGGGGGCACTATATAAGGGGAACTAATGGGAGGTTGCATAAGGGGGACCACTACAGGGGATACTGTATAAGGGGCACTGCATATGGGGGATCACTACTGGGGGTCTGCAAAATGGGGACCACTACTGGGGTTACTGTATAAGGGGCACTACTCGGGGCCTGCATAAGAGGGACCACTACCGGGGGCACTGCATTAAGGTGCATATGGAAAGAAATGTTCCCAGTGACAAGAAAGGGGTGTGTGTCATGTTGACACGCCCCATTTTTCAGTGGACAGGGCCCTTGTGACTACACCCATTTTTCATCACACGCGCCTAAGGCACGTGCACATAGATGGGTGGGGGGCTCCATTTTTCAATTTGCCCTGGGCTCCAAATACCCTAGTTACGCCACTGAGCATAATACTTTATGGCCTTTTTGTGTGTCAGGTCTGGCTACTGTGACATGATCCACCTTTTGTTGGTATAACTCCGCCATTACTTATAGCCTTGCCTAAAGTGATGTCTCCAGGCAGGGGTGGATTGGTCCTTACTTTAAGCTGGAAGAATCCCGGCTGTCACTTGTTTTTAACATGACAGGCAACCAGCCTCTCCACTTTGTCCCCACCGCAGGCTGTGAGTTAAACTTTAACCTCACAGCGTGTGGAGGGGGCAGAGTGGGGAGGAGTCAATCGGGGCTGGCTGTCTGTGAGACTCAGGCAGAACAGGGCTGGGTGGGCCGCCTGGGAGACAGACTAACAAAACTGTCAGACTTCCATTGGCACCTGCCTTTAAAAAAAAAAAAAAAAAAAAGAACGGACTGGCTGGTAGGGAGATGAAGATCTGATCCTGGGGGATGGGGGCTTTTCTGTACTAGTCTGGGGTGGGGGAGTAATGATGATCTGTCTAGGGTGGTTATTCTGTACTAAGGGGAGATTATCTGTCTGTGGGGGAGGGGACTATTATGTGCTAGGGGGATGATCTATCTGAGGGGGAGGAAGGCTATTCTGTGTTAAGTAGAGATGGACATCAGAAGCCCACCATCATATGATGGCAGTGCTTTCATCATTGAATCTTTCGATGCAATGGTAACTAACCATCGCATCAAAAGCATTCAATGCTAAAAACTATTCATATGAATAGTAAAGGGGCGGGGTTTGGGGAGGGGCTAGGACACGAAGCAACAACAACAAAAAAAAATACAGGTAAGGCAGGCAGAGCTGACTGAGGACTAGGAGGAGAATGAGAAACACAGTCACTGCCACACTGCTGCTGCTTTGGGCACTTAAAGCAACAAATAACTGGAGTCTAAAAACATGTATAAAATATACTTATAACACAAAGAAAAGGAACCTCTTACATCACCAGCAGAGAAATCACTCTCCATCTCTGCTGGTGTAATCGTTAGCTTGTCACCCTGTGTGTCTGTGACTGACTGCTGCTGCAGGGCCAGGGCTGCACACTGATTGGCTCTCACTGTCTCAGAGAGCCAATCAGAGCTAGCAGAGAGGGGAGGGTGGGAGTGACCGGGTGCCAGGTCTGAGGCAGTGGGAGATAACCTTCCTGGCTCATGCTGCTGGGATCGTTGGAGGCTATCAGAGGCAGGAGACACAGCACACAGTAGCCAAGGGAGGCAGAGCTTTTAATAATTAAAGACGATAAGCCACCATCGCAACACCATTGAATTATTACCATTCGATGGCAGCAAACATCAGAATGCTGCAATCGAATGGTAAAAACACTAACATCAGAAGAAAACATCAATGGACGGCAAACATCGACCATCGATGTCCATCCCTAGTGCTAAGGGGAGATGATCTGCGGGGAGGAGGGCCATTCTGTGCTAAGGGGAAATGAATTGTGTGGGGGAGGGGGTTATTCTGTGCTAGGGCAGGAGGATGGTGCTGGGGAGATGCAGGATGATGGCACTTGGGAGACAGAATGATGGCACTGGAGAGTCACAGAATGATGGCACTGGAGAGTCACAGAATGATGGCACTGGAGAGTCACAGAATGATGGCACTGGAAAGTCACAGAATGATGGCACTGGGGAGTCACAGAATGATGGCACTGGGGAGTCACAGAAAGATGGCACTGGGGAGTCACAGAATGATGGTATTGAGGAGACGGGGTGGCGCTGGAGAGACACATAGTGGGGATGGTCTGGAGACACACTAAGGAGATAGTGCTGGAGACACACGAGGATGGTAGGAACGCTAGTACTATTAGTAGGGGTGAGCGGGTTCGGAATTCTGAAATCCGAACCCCCCCGATCCGAGGCCAATCCGAGTCAGGCTCGACTTTTCCTGCCTGACTCGGATCTGAAATCGAGGCAAAAAGTCATCATCCCGCCTTCCGGGTCTCGTGGGTTTTGTATTCTATATAAAGGTACCCACGTCGGCGCCATTTTCTCACTCGGCTGTGGACAGTGAAGAGGGAGGGAGGGAGTTAGGGCTGGCTGGGCTGTGTAGTGTAGTATTGTGCTGCTGTTGTCCATAGGGACTGTGTCCACTCCTCCAAAGTCCATAGGGGCTGGCTGTGTTGTGCTGTGCTGCTGTTGTCCATAGGGGCTGTGTCCACTCCTCCGAAGTCCATAGGGGCTGGCTGTGTTGTGCTGCTGTTGTCCATAGGGGCTGTGTCCACTCCTCCAAAGTCCATAGGGGCTGGCTGGACTGTGTTGTGCAGTCAGTTGTCCATAGGGGCTGTGTCCACTCCAAAGTCCTGTGCAGTGTCCCAGTCCTAAAGGGGTGCTGTAGTGTTGTCCAGGGAGTGCTCTGTCCATTAGGGGTGCTCCCCCCAAGTGCAAAAAAATTAATATTTTTTCTGTGTTTGTGAATTGTGTGAACTGTGGCTGCACGTGCATCAACAAAGAAGCAGCGCCAAGCGTGCGCCTGTGTCCCATAGGTAAAGGGCCGGCTGGCTTGACCGTTAAAGGTATCTGTAATCCCCAAAGTGCACTCCAAAAAAAATCAAAAATATTTTTTTGTGTTTGTGAATTGTGTGCGCAGTAGCCGCACATGCATCAACAAAGTAGCGCCAAGCAGACTCCTGTGTCATAGGTAAAGGGCCAGCTGGCTTGACCGTTAAAGGGTGCTGTAACCCCCAAAGTGCACTCCAAAAAAATAAAAAAATATTTTCTGTGTTTGTGAATTGTGTGCACTGTGGCTGCACGTGCACCAACAAAGGAGCAGCTCCAAGCGTGCGCCTGTGTCCCATTAGTAAAGGGCCGGCTGGCTCATTTCTTAAAGGGTGGTGTAACCCACAAAGTGCACTAGTCTCCAACAAAAATAAAAAATTATTTTCTGTGTTTGTGTGCGCCTTAGCCGTACGTATATATCAATATAACATAAATGGAGGACCAAACTTTCTCCGATAAAAATAAAATAGGGAAAGATCAAGAACCACTTCCTCCTAGTGCTGTTGCTGCTGCTTGGAGTTGTTCATCATCCCGGAGAGGAAGTAGGAACACCACTACTTTTACTAAACAATTGACCCTCCAACAGTCCTTAGCGAGGAGGATGAAGTACGACAGCAGTCATCCTGAAGCAAAACGTATAACTGAGGCCTTGACTGCTATGTTGGTGTTAGACGTGCGTCCGGTATCCGCCATTAGTGCAGTGGGATTTAGACAATTGATGGAGATAGTGTGTGCCCGGTTCCAAATCCCTTCTAGATTCCACCTGCATCCTCAAAGCAGCAGCGATAAGCGTGCGTCTGTCTGTTAAAGGGTGGTGTAACCCTCAAAGTGCGCTCCACAAACAATAAAAAAATTATTCTTTTTTTTTCTGTCTTTGTGAAATGTGTGGGCTGTAGCCGCACCTGCATCCTCAAAGCAGCAGCGACAAGAGTGCGTCTGTCTGTTAAAGGGTGGTGTAACCCTCAAAGTGCGCTCCACAAACAATAAAAAAATTATTCTTTTTTTTTCTGTCTTTGTGAATTGTGTGGGCTGTAGCCGCACCTGCATCCTCAAAGCAGCAGCGACAAGCGTGCGTCTGTCTGTTAAAGGATTACATCGGTGACAGCATCCAAGTAGGCATGTCAGACAGTCCGTACATGTACTGGCATGAAAAAGAGGCAATTTGGAGGCCCCTGTACAAACTGGCTCTATTTTAACTGAGTTGCCCCCCCCTCCAGTGTGTACTCCGAAAGAGTGTTTAGTGCAGCCGGGAACCTTGTCAGTGAAAGGCGTAGGAGGTTGCTTCCACAAAATGTGGAGAAGATGATGTTCATAAAAATGAATTATCAACTCTTCCAGGGAGACCAGCCTCCAGAACGTACAGAGGGACCTGTGGTGGTGGATTCCAGCGGGGACGAATTAATACTCTGTGAGGATGAGGATGTACACAACACTGAAGAGGGTGAGGAATCGGTGAATGAGGAGGATGAGGACAACAACTTGCTTCCGTAGAGCCAGTTTGTGCAGGGACAGATTTAATTGCCAGCTTGTTTTGTGGGGGCCCAAACGAACCAATCATTTCAGCCACAGTCGTGTGGCAGACCCTGGCGCTGAAATGATTGGTTTGTTAAAGTGTGCATGTCCTGTTTATACAACATAAGGGTGGGTAGGAGGGCCCAAGGACAATTCCATCTTGCACCTCTTTTTTTTCTTTGCATTATGTACTGTTTGCAGCCTAGTTTTTCAAACTGCCATCCTGTCTGCCACTGCAGTGTCACTCCTAGATGGGCCACGTGTTTGTGCCACCCACTCGTGTCGCTTAGCATAGTCATCCATCTACCTCGGTACAATCTTTTGGACATAAAAACACTATTGTGAGGTGTTGAGGTATTCAGAATAGACTGGAAATGAGTGGAAATTAAGGTTTTTGAGGTTAATAATAGCATAGGAGCAGAAAAATCAACACATTCTGTGATTTTAGCTGTTTTTATGCTTTTTTAAAAAAAAATACAGATCCAAAAACACAAAACCCAGAACCCAAAACACCGAAGGGTGGTTTTGGCAAAACCAATCCAGATCCAAAACATGAAGAAAGATCCAGATCCAAAACACGAAAAGTGGCCGGTGCACACCCCTAACTATTAGTAGAAAAGACTGGTGGACAGTAATCATCAGTAAGACAACAATTCTAATGAAATCATATTACTGATGCAAATGGTACCAAATGAGCAAATATATTTTATTAATATAAAATTGTTTGCTATGGGAAACTCACATTTTGTCCCAAAACTTCTGTTATTATCTGGTTGAACCTCTTTTGCATGATAATGACATTGGTTTATTGTAGGGGTGAGCGGGTTCGGTTTTACTCGGATTTACTCGGATCTTTTTATTGGCTATCGCCTATCATGTGTTTTGGATAGCCAATATAATCAATCCGAATTTGCGGTAAAGGGGCAATAAGAACCGAGTAAAACCGAGCCTGCACATCCCTAGTTTATTGCGACACAAACAGGTGGCGTCCAGGCCATGGGATCTCCTGCATGAATAGTGAATACCGACTCAAGACACTGCCTGTCCAGGGAGGATCAATTTCATCAGAGGTTTCCCACTACAGAGAAATCATATAGGTAAGAAAATACTAATTCACATGCTTACTGTGATTAGAGAGGGACTGTGGGCATGCCCCTCATCTCCTGGAGCGGTGGGCATGCCCCCAGCATAACTAAAATGGGGGAGTGGCTTCTGGGCATGGCATTACACATTAGGCCACACCCCTTGCCACGAGGCCACACTTACTTTTCCAGGTGCGCTCACATAGGGCCACTTTCACAGTTTTTTCCAGGGCCACTTTAAATTCCCAATTCACCCGTCTCCAGGTATAGTGATGTAATGATCCTGCCTACTTTGGTTTTGGTTCCGCCTACAGTAGATTTGATGCTGCCCATGTGAGGCCACTTCAAGAAATTTTTCCAGGGCCACTTTTAGTTCCCAATCTGCCCCTGGGTGTATTAGGGTGGGTAGTAAGGTTAAAATAGGGTAAGCTCTAATAAAAAGTTTTTATAAAGAGTTAAGGTGCATACACGTGTAAAGATTTTCTGTCCAACCATCCAACTACTTGATTGGTTGGAATGAAAATCTGGTAAGGTATGAAAGCAAATGACAATCAGCAATTTGCTCCCAAACGCCAGAAAATGGACAAAAACTGTTGTTTGAACAAATTGTTTAGATCAAACATTTAACAAACTTGTCTAACGACCATTTTCATCTGTTTTCTGGCATTTAGGAGCAAATTGCTGATCATCAGTTACTCCCATATGTTACCAGATTTTCATTCCAACCAATCAACTAGTTGGATGGTTGGACAGAAAATCTTTACGTGTGTATGCAGCTAAAGTTTTGAAGGCTCTGGAAACATATGATCAGGTGTGGTAGGGAACTTCATAAATGGGTAGCGGCATAAGAGGGCTTCGAAAGTGGGAATTTTGTGGTTACCAGAAATGTAGGAAGTCACAGGGTAGAGGTACTGTAGATCTGTGTGTGCAGAAGGAGAATATTTTAATAAGACATATGAAAGGGTAGTGTTAATGAGGGCTTTTCAAGTAAGGGTGGGTAATCCCAGTCTCATCATATTACTGTTTTGCTACTAACTATAAAGCAGAAGTGAATATGCGGGTGCTATATAAATACTCAACTGTTAAATTAATAGAATAATAACAAATTATCAAATTGGATTTTGGAGGACACAGGGAACCATTGTAGAGATTTGGTGCAGCAGATGTGAAGCAGGGAGTGAGGAAGATTAGCGCAGTTGTGGCATCTAAAATGGATTTAAGCATGGAAAGATGGGTGAATGGAATGCCGTATAGCAAAAGGTTGCAGTAGTCACGTCAGGATATAAAAGAGTGTATTAGTATTTTGGTAGCATCTTGGAAAGGCATATTCTGGCAAGGTGGAGGCAATAGGACTGGGAGAAAAGTCTGGATGTGAGGAATAAACCAGAGGGCGGAGTTGAGGCAGCGGGTTTGGGAGATTGCGTAGTCAGGACAACAGCAATGCCAGCATGATTATTCTTTTCCTTACATTTTACAACTTCACTAGACCATGCTGACCTCCAGAGATTACAAGAGATTTCTGTAATTGTCACTGGCCCCAATACCTAGCCAAGCCAAGTAATTGTGTCATTAAATTAGGTTTTGTTAAAACATTTTTTTTTTTTAAAAACAGGTAGGTTCCATCATCATCTGATTCTGCATCGCCAGGAAGTTCTTACAGAAACTCTTTAGTCATGCACATGGCATAAAAAGTAACAATGCAAAAAATAAAATTGTCAGTGGTAACCTAATGATAACATTCAACAAACTAAACAAAACTTACTTTTAGGAAATTACTGTACCAATTATATATTTTAAAAAAAGGTTAGTTGATCAGAATGATCACATTTGCCACTGAAACACTTTCCTGCCCCCCATCCCTGGTCACTTAAGCTTATACCCAATCAGCCCCACAACACCCATTTTCAGGCACAAATCATACAGTCGGGCGGCATTTATATAAAAATTTTTATAGGTATATTACTAACAACAATTTTCTCTCCATTCTTATATTTCAATAAAACATTTTTATATATGCAACTTCCGAAAGAAAATTCAGCTCATCAGTTCATTTTACAAATAACCATTTCAATTAATAATTTCAATTACTCAAACACACTTTATATTCATCTTTTTTAAAGGAAATGATGGTTTTAATGACATGGAAAGATCATCTGGCTTGATCCATCTTCACATTAAATCTAATTTACCTGGAGGCCACAGATTTGATGATGCATTCAATCTCCGTCACTGCCAGAATGGGCACATTTAATGAAATCCTCCTTTCCTGTCTATTTGTCTTGTCATTTCACAACATGACTGCTCTCTTTTCTACGATGTGGAGATGTCACTAATGCTTTATAGAAGAAATAAATGTATTTAACCTTTTCTGTATCAAACTTTCATCCCCATAACAGTGTGGGCAAAAATAAAGCATCTGCAATCCTTTGTTGGGGCTAGCTATAAAACACCCTCAAAATACTGACATATCAGGAAGCAGAAACCAATAATAAACTATTCTACAATATAACTATTATTAACATGATTACATTTTTATTTGTCCTGTATAATAATTATACAAGGCTTCCTTTTAAGTGAGTGGACAAAATTTAAATCCAATTGAGTTGAGATTTTTACCATTGCGTGGGTTTCTAAATCCAGTAATACTACAAGTACCAGACTCTGCCTCTCTAGTTAAAGTAATTAGTACTTATCAAAAGCAACCAAGGGCTTTATTTACAAAGCATTCAGTGTAAAGCCCGGCATGGGATTGCCGCTTTAAATTTTCACCTCCAACCCGCTAGGATGGGGTAGCTTATAAAAACCGATGCTATGTAAATAAAACACCAAGTGTCGAACATTACATACACACACACACTTTTAAAAACTGTTGTATCACTGACTCCAAGGCAATGCTGGCCTTTGTAGTGTTTTGGACGCTTTGGGTTACCTCATGGAAAGTTAGTTCTAAATGTAAAAATACATTAACAAATTATGACCCCAATTTTATTTTAGTTGTTCTTTACTGGATGACAGCAGTGTGCTGGGGATTTTTTGCATTTCCCTTTCCTTATGAATTGAAGCTCCCATGTTCCATATCATTTATTGATGTACTGTATGCATAAAAATGTGCTGTCCACTTTGGGACCACCCCACCGCATGCCTTTAATAATTATTTCCCCTTTGAATATGGTGAAAGTGCCTGAATTAAGAGTCAGTCTGCCAGTACAGAAAGTATACCTTAAACCTGGCACCTAACTAGATGACCTGACAATAGAGAAGGTAGCTGAAGGAATATAAGATGGGGGTTGCCTCAAGCTGCACAATCCTTTTATATTAAGTACGATTTGTGAACACAAAACGTGCCACAGCCTTTCCTGAGTCATGATCATGTTACAATGAATTGTGCGCAACTACAACCTTACCAAGAGTGATGCATACACCTTGCCTCTATCCACCTTTTATAAAGTTGTCTGTGTAATTGGATACATGGGAAGCAATAAAGCAAAAGATGTGAGAATTGCAACTTCTGATTTTAAATGGCTACTAAGCTATCCAGGCAGTCCATTGTGAAGTGAAAGTTGGTCTTTGCAATCTAATGGAGCGTACACACGATCAGATTTTTCCTTCAGATATGAACGATAACGATTTAAAAATCGTTCAGTCGTTCATATCTGAAGGAAAATCGTTCATATCTGACATGCCTGAACGATGGACGATCAACGATGCGCGTTCCCGATGGTCAGATAACGATTTCTGATATCTGATGTGTTTGCAGTCAGACTTGGACGAGTCCATTCATTTTAATGCAGTCAAAAATCGTTCAATCGTTCAGATCGTTCAAATCGTTCAAAACTTTGGTAAAATCGTTCAAATCGTTTAATCGTTCAATCGTTCATCTGACAAATCTGACAAGTCTGACAAATCTGACCGTGTGTACGCTCCATAAGAGACAGAAGGGTTTGGGAATCGCACTAGAAAAAAACAATCTAAATTGACCAATCCGAAAAAGTGGTTGGCACTATATACTCAATATGAAAAATATTACAGTAGGGTATATTATAGTATTATATGTAAAATACCAACTTAAGATTCAAAGCAATAGTAGTGGTTGCTTCCTAATTCTTGGTTGGTGGTGCTCCCCTGAGTCAGAACAGTATCAATAAGCAGAAGGAAGAGAAGACTCTTTGTTGGAGGCACTCTTAAAGTAATATGAATAGATAAAAAAAAAAAAAAGTTAAGTTTTAAAGATTTAGACTATAAGGGGGAAGAGTTTATTTTTCAACCTCCAATAATATTTAAATACAACCAATAATTACAAACAAAACATAGAAATCAATATAGTTAACTTTCAATTTTTGCTAATACAGGCAAAAGGCGATTGTTGTAAGTGGTTAGATTCAACACATTATATATATCTATTACACGGCAGAACAAAAAAAATATATTTTTCTTGCCAAGGATTTAAGATCGGTTTGAGAGTACTCGCAGGTCCTATTTTTAATTAGATCTTCGCTATAGCTGAATTGGCTCCAGTTTTCAAAATAATTAAAATTTAAAAAATTCTATTATTTTCCCCATTTGAAGTACCTTAAAAGTCTATGCCTGCTTTACTTAACAGAATTGACTTAGTTTTGCTTTGTTAACAACTACCCTCTTTCAACAATAACAAGAATATGTTTTATTTGTGATAACATAGCTGGTAGTCATGTTTGAGACACATAACACATTCAAATCTACTCACTAACACAGGGAGGAGGGGTGGCAGTGCACTGCTGAGCCTGCTGGGACATCCTCAGACCACAGCCACACCTCCTCCCAGCATATAGAGAGGGGTAATGGAGAGGACAGAGTGACGCAGTTAGCACACCTCCTGTTCCTTTGTTCGACCCTCTCTTTGTCCCACCACAACCAATTTCCCGCCGTTTGGGCTTGTTTTGTGCAGTACATCCTCGGCTTTTGTTGGGAGTTAGCACTGAATGTGTGAAACAAACCGTTTTTGATGTAAACGTGAGTTCTGCTTAGAGACCATGTACTAACAACCCTGATGTTTTTTGTTATATTTGTGGCAAATATAGTGTTGCAAAAGAAAGGAAAAATATAACTGAATTCGTAAAACAAGCATAACAGGCTTATTTTGGACGTCACATAAGCCAGCAAGACAAGATTTGGGTGTCTCGCAAAGTTTGTAAAACCTGCGTGGAATCACTCCGCAATTGGACTAAAGGTGATCGAAAAGGACTTAATTTCGGCATACCTGTGATGTGATGTGAGCCAAAAGATCACTTGAGTGACTGCTATTTTTGTGCTGTAAATGTGAAGGGTATGAATCGCAAATGGGAAGTATGAATTCTGAAAAACAACCGACACCACAAGATTTACCTGTACCATCATTCAGTTCTTTGTGCGAAGTTGATGTGATGATGTGGAAATGTTAATTTCATCCAGTGCAAGTGACAACACAGATGAAGTGAGTTTGAAGAAAGTTCCTCTACTCCAAACAAATTTTCTCAAGAGGAACTAAACGATGTAATTCATGACTTCAATTTATCAAAAAAAGGAGCTGAGCTTTTAGCATCCAGACTTCAAGAAAAGCACTGTCTTGAGCCGGGTGTTACTATAACGTCATATCAAAATATAGAGCAAGCCATACTGCCGTTCTTTAGCCAAGATAATAATCTTGTGTTTGGAACAATATTCCGAAACTTCACCAGATGATGGGCTTACTAGAATATCGAGCAGAAGACTGGTGGCTCTTTTTGGATAGTTCTAAAAGGAGCTTAAAATGCGTATTACTGCACAATAGCAATAAATTTGCGTCGATTCACATCGGTCATTCAACAAAACTTAAAGAACAGTATGAAAAAGTAGAGATATGGTAAGAACTTACCCTTGTTATCTCTTTTTTTAACGAGGTCCATAGGGTCCACATGGTGACCTTGGGGTATAGGTGATGCAGTCTCATCCGACACCTTACGCAGTAAATTTTTCTCCCAGGATGCAACGGGTCTCCCTTTATACCCCGCCCCCGGGCCGGAGGCTCCTCAGTTACGTAGCAAGCCAAAGGCCAGAGGAGGATAAAAGAGAGAAGAAAGTCTGGAACACACTAGAATCACATTCTCACACAGAAGGAGACAGAAAACTGGTGACCAGTGTGAAGCCCAACTGAAGCACAGGTGAGTCAGGGCGGGTGCTCTGTGGACCCTATGAACCTCGTAGAAAAAAAATAACAAGGGTAAGTTCTTACCATCTCTCTACTTATCTACTCCAGGATCCATAGAAGGTCCACAGGGTGACCTTGGGGATTCCCCAAACAGTACCTTGAAGGGCGGGGACGCTCCTGTGCAGTAAGGAGAATCCGCCGCCTGAAGGAATCATCCTGAGTGGCAAAGGTATCAAAAGAGTAATACCTCGAAAACGGTCTGGATAAAAGACCACGTAGCCACCGGGCTGCCTCACCTGACCAGCGATTAACCCCTACGACGCTGGAGCATTCCCGTCAACTCCAGCCTGCTGTCCCAGGTGGCTTTGTGGAAGCGCAGGACTCAGTGCCTGGTTCCACATGCTGTCAACCCCGGGGAGGCCCCAGCCCTGGAGGAAAAAGACTGATTCGACACGCACCACTGCGGTGCTTGTCGCTTATCTGCTGCCCCGTAGCATCCGGCCGCAGTCTAGAGATCCTCCGGAGTCTTTGCTGACCAAGACCACAGAGGCCAGCCGAGATCCCCGAATCAGTACCGGCGTCTCGGTGCCAGCGGGGTGATGACGCATCAGTGCGAACTTCCACTGGACTGTCCGCACTAAAAAAAACTTCTAACATCAGGGGCTGTTAGCAACAGTCCCACTGCCTGTTCAGTGACCCAACTCCGGCCGGGCACCCAACGAAACTGAGGAGCCTCCGTCCCGGGGCGGGGTATAGAGGGAGACCCGTTGCATACTGGGAGAAAAATTTACTGCGTAACGTGCCCGGATGACTCTGCATCACCTATACCACAAGGTCACCCTGTGGACATTCTATGGATCCTGAAGTAGAAATATCAATTTAGTCTTAGAAAAAATTGCTTATTCTCAGCATCAGTGGTCTGTTTTTGTCGATTTAAATATGGTGAACTTTCTTCTTGGGCAGCAAAGTGGATATACGAAGTATCCTTGTCACATATGCTTATGGTATAGTCGTGCAAAGCAAAAGCACTGGCAGCAAACCGTATGGCCTCCAAGAGAAGTTATAACTGTATGAGAAGCCAACATCATTCATGAGCCCTTAATTGACTGAAAAATAATCATACTGCTGTCTCTCCATATCAAACTGGGTTTAGTGAAACAATTTGTAAAAGCATTGGACAAGTCAGGCGATTGTTTCAGGTATATTTGTCGAACATTTCCATCTCTTAGTATTGAAAAATTAAAGGCAGGACTTTTTGATGGCCCACAGATAAGGAAACTGGTGAAGGATCCAAATTTTACCACACCTATGACTGAAACCGAATCTGAAGCATGGCCAAGTTATGTGTCTATCATTCAAAAGTTTTTAGGCAATCACAAGGCAGACAACCATCATAAAACATTTCGAGAAAGTAGGTGCCAACATGAGTAATAAAGTAAGTTTTTTGTACAGCCATTTAGATCACTTCCTGTCCAATCTAGGAGATTTAAGCAAAGAACAGGGTGAACGGTTCCACAAGGATATTCAGGTAATGGAAGGAAGATATCAAGGAAGGTGGGATCATCACATGATGGACGATTACTGTTGGAGTTTGCATAGGGACTGCCCGCAGCATGAACTCAAAAGAAAACCTACAAAAAACGGTTCTCATAGCTTCCTAAAGGTGCGTATCCACTACGCGACCTTACTGAGCGATTGCACGATTACGACATCGTAATCGTGCAATCGCTCAGTAATCATCCGCAAATTGGGCATTTAAATGTCAAAAACAAACAGCGATGCGCGTGCCCGTTGGTCGTTTTTGACATCTATGATCGCCCGTACATGCTGGTCAACCTGACGATCACGTCAGGTTCAGCATGTACGGGGATGATGGATATGCCTACACTGAACGTTCAGTGTAGGTACATCACAGACTGTGAAACGACAGCACGATTACAATGTCGTAATCGTGCTCTCGTTTCTCAATCTATTAGTGGATATGCACCTTAACAATTATGTATGTAATTATCCTGTGTCTTTTTATAACATAATACGAATCAAATTAATCAGAATAAAAAAAAATATCTTAAAATATTTTTAACATTGTTTAATTTAATTTTTAATAAATATTAAAGACATATGCATATCTCAAAAACTAGAGCCAATTGACAAATAAGCATGGCATATTCATGATCAGTAACACAAAATTAATCAAAATTGACTTTTAAATCCCAGGCAACAGATTGACTGTTCCCCTTATTGATCATTCAAATAATAAACCTTGTTATTGAAAATAATGCCGGAAAAACCTTCCTACTAATTTTGAAAAAATATCAGATAAACATATCTACATAGATTTTAGTATACTTGAAGGAGTATTTTGTCAGATGGTTTATCCTGTATACATACTGTTATAGGAGATATCATTGTATACATTTAGTACTAATATGTTGCAGCATGTTGCAATGCAGCAGCTCAAGAGCTAGGAGAGACAATTGTTATTCATGTAGCAAGAAAAAAAAACAAAACAGAAAAACAAATCCCTACAGTTTTTTTCTCTCTGCGGATAGAACACAGTCCTGCTGAAAGAAATATATTACATTTATCCATTTAGTACCAATATCTTGCAACATGTTGCTCAAGAGTTAGCAGAGAGACAATTAGTACCAATATGTTGCATGCAGCATGTTGCAATGCAGCAGCTCAAGAGCTAGCAGAGCGTATAATTCGCAGTGCGCGTGCGCAAACCATTCATCGCGATCTGATTTGGGTAGCTCGTAAGCCACTATCAGGTCGCTGCTTTGAGTGACAGATAGTGCCGTTTGTGGGTGGTAACAGGGGAGGGAGCTTGTAAACGGGAGAGTGGTGTTGCGAACGGGAGAGTTGTGTCAGTCCCCCTAAACGCTGTTTAAAGGGCATGCATAATTAGCAAAGTAGCGTCATTGTACACATCACCTGCATGTATTTCAGCCCGCACTGATCGCAGTGCTTTCGGCGGGGAAAGGCAACCCCAAGGGCTGCGAGCTGCTCCGATGGCTCACGATGGTCCCGATTGATCAGACATTTCCCGGAGATGACGTGTGTTGCGAGAGGCAAGGGGGCGTCTTCAGACACTTGCGAGCGCACTTTGCCATAGCTCGCTAACACACAGTGGGCATCCTTACGCGATGCAGTGCGAGCTCTTAATTTACATATCCGGCCCCTTTTTGCCAGCGAGCAATCGCATCTTGCGAGCGGGTCTGAATTAGCTCCATAATCCATCCACAGCTCTGTAATACATCTTTATGGGCACTTGTCCATAGATCTCTAATGATAGCTATGAATGTCAAGTTTTACTACAGAGAAACAGGGCTGGATTTACCGCTAGGCAACCTAGGTGCCTGCCTTGGGCCTGGCGGGCCTCAAGGGGCCCGTGGACGGGCCCCCTGAAATCCGGCCTTGACCATCCGGCCGGTAGACATATCGGCGGTGCATTGCACCGATGCCCGCGGCAATGATGAAGGAGCCCCCAGCGACACTGACAGCAGTGCTGATAACACTGCACAACAATGAAAATTTTTCCGATGTGAAAATAGTTACTTCTAATTGATTTCAGCATGCAAAGAATGAATATGACATTTAAAACTCTGTTAGCTCTGAGTTCCGAGATATAGCTAATTTATGACGATGTAGGGGTATTCCTAGTGAAGTGGGCATAATGGAGAGAATCTTACCAGCAATCTGCGTTCTGCGCAGAGGGGGCAGGGCCTAATGACCCAATTAAATGAATCAGTTATTTTTCCCCTCTCCTATTCAAATATATGCGATTCGCGGTATTACCCACACAAGATAACTGTGGTGCACTTAGTGACAAGCATAGTGGGCGATTCCACCAATAGAA
Source organism: Taudactylus pleione (assembly GCA_031769625.1). NCBI lineage: Eukaryota > Metazoa > Chordata > Amphibia > Anura > Myobatrachidae > Taudactylus > Taudactylus pleione. The sequence continues at coordinate 1,430,804 of JAUIMM010000759.1, read as the reverse complement.
CGAAAATATCAGGGTAGGTGAATTACTACTGTTGGACAGTGACAAGAGATGCCCCAGAAAAGGAGTACAAGTGACAAGCAAAGAGATAGCACCCCCATGAATAGGCCACTATATTAGATAGTACTTTCGTATGCTGTATGTTTATTTCGTATGCTGTATGTTTGTGTTCTTATTTGCGATTGATTGCATTAATACAACTGATATTTATTTTCTATCAAGAAACTATCAGATTATTTTAAAATAGCTTTTCACTATGACTATATTACTAATGTACATACAATATAGTGCAAGTAGTGTAGCTCAAAAAATAGAGCTAGTAAAAACATTCTGAAATCATTTTAGTTTTTCTTGACCTCAAATTAGTAATGTATGACTATTTTTAGAAAGGAAACAAATTAAAAGTATTAATTTGTTGTACAGTGTAATGAGTCACACTGACTCATTACAGTACACTGCGGTCGGCCATAACAACAAAGAAGGGGCGGTCTGGCCCGCCTCCTCTTCCCTATCGTATCCCCTCCTCTTACATCAACCTCTCCGCAAGCCAATCACAGCTCGCAGACCGGCAGCCAAGCAGCAGTGACCGCTTCTAATTGGCTGTCGGTTCGCAAGCTGTTACGGAGGCGGAGCTAGAATGCAAGTGCCTGAGGAGCAGCCAGATATACCGGTAAGATAAGGGTGCACCAGTGGTTACTGGAGCGTAGCGAGGTGAGCCTGAGCGGTGCTTTGTGAAGCAGGGAGGTGCAGTGCTATGTGGGGAGGTGAGGTGTGGAGAGGTGCAGTGTGGGGATGGAGAGGTGCAGTGCTGTGTGGGGAGGTAAAGTGCTGTGTGGTTTGTGGGGGGTGTGCGGTGAGGTGATCTGTGAGGGGAGGAAGTAGGGGTATGGTAATATAAGAGGGGCTCAGGATTTGGGCCTCCCTAAGTAAATTCCTTTAATATTTCCATACCCTCACTTTAAAATTTTCACTTCGACCACTGCCTCTGAGACTGTTGTTACCAGGGGTCTGACGTCACAATCTACTGACTGGCCCCGGAGCGCTACAGCCAGCGTTAGGTCAGACATGCCGGTCCGGATCTTCTCTGTCTCTCTTAGGGCTCCTATTGTGTTGGCTAGGGGAAAATACTTACCTGCTGTAGCTTGTCTTCACAAGTTCTGCATGAAAGGTCAGTTCTTCACTCGCAGTTAACTCCTGATTTTCTCTCTCCTTCTCTCTCTCCTACCACTAGCATTGTTTTTCCTCAGCAATTTACCCCGTTTACTCCCTCACTCAGAAACCTAATATACTCTTTGCCTGTCACTCACTGCTTCTTCTTGTAATCCTGTTCCCGTCACACTTTCCATATCACCCTCTGCCTCTCCCTTTCACCCATCCTCCGTCATCTCCCCATTTCCAAATGCCTATCCCTGTCACCCTCTTTCACCTACTCTCCGTCACCCTCTTCCTCTCCATTACCCTCTCCCTGTTACCCACTGGTTCTCCCTATCACCCTCTGCTTGTCACCTTCTGTCTGTCCCCCTCTTCATCACCCACTGCTTTTTCTCATCACCCTATCACCCTCTGCCTCTTATTGAAACCCTCTCCCTTTCACCCATTCTGTCATCCTCTGCCTCTCCCTTTCACCATCACCCTCTGGCTCTCCCTGTCCTCCTCTCTGTCTGTCACTCTTTGCCTCTCCATTACCCACTTCCCATCCATCTCTCTCTCCCTGTCACCCTCTGCCTCCCCCTGTCACCCACCGCCATGGGGCATATTGTGAAATATATATATATATATATATATATATACACACATACAGTCAGGTGCATAAATATTGGGACATTAACAGAATTTTCATATTTTGGCCTCTATTCACCAAACGAAATGAAACAAACAAGATGTGCTTTAACTGCAGACTTTCAGATTTAATTTGAGGGTAATTACATCCAAATCAGGTGAATGGTGTAGGAATTACAACGGTTTCTATATGTGCCTGCCACTTTTTAAGGGGCCAAAAGTAATGGGACTATCAACTCAAAAGCTATTTCATGGACAGGTGTGGGCTATTCCCTCATTATTTCATTATCAATTAAGCAGGTAAAAGGTCTGGAGTTGATTCTAGGTGTGACATTTGCATTTGGAATCAATTGCTATTGACTCTCAATATGAGATCCAAAGAGCTGTCACTATCAGTGAAGCAAGCCATCATTAGGCTGAAAAATCAAAACAAACTCATAAGAGAGATAGCAAAAACATTAGGTGTGGCCAAATCAACTGTTTGGAACATTCTTAAAAAGAAAGAACGCACCGGAGAGCTCAGCAACACCAAAAGACCCGGAAGACCACGGAAAACAACTGTGGTGGATGACAGAAGAATTATTTCCCTGGTAAAGAAAAACCCCTTCACAACAGTTGGCCAAATCAAGAACACTCACCAGGAGGTAGGTGTATATGTGTCAAAGTCAACATTCAAGAGAAGACTTCACAAGAGTGAATATAGAGGGTTCACCACAAGGTGTAAACCATTGGTGAGCCTCAAAAACAGGAAGACCAGATTAGAGTTTGCCAAACATCATCTAAAAAAGCCATTACAGTTCTAGAACAACATCCTATGGACAGATGAGACAAAGATCAACTTGTACCAGAGTGATGGGAAGAGAAGAGTATGGCGAAGGAAAGGAACTGCTCATGATCCAAAACATACCACCTCATCAGTGAAGCATGGTGGTGGTAGTGTCATGGTGTGGGCATGTATGGCTGCCAATGGAACTGGTTCCCTTGTATTTATTGATGATGTGACTGCTGACAAAAGCAGCAGAATGAATTCTGAAGTGTTTCGGGCAATATTATATGCTCATATTCAGTCAAATGCTTCAGAACTCATTGGACGACGCTTCACAGTACAGATGGACAATGACCCGAAGCATACTGCAAAAGCAACCAAAGAGTTTTTTACGGCTAAAAAGTGGAATGTAATGCAATGGCCAAGTCAATCCCCTGACCTGAATCCGAATGAGCAGTAGAGTCCTGGCAGAGCATCACCAGGGATGAAACCCAGTGTCTGGTGATGTCTATGCGTTCCAGACTTCAGGCTGTAATTGCCTGCAAAGGATTTGCAACAAAGTATTAAAAAGTGGAAGTTAGATTTAGGATTGTTTAGTTTGTGCCATTACTTTTGGCCCCTTAAAAAGTGGGAGGCACATATAGAAACCGTTGTAATTCCTACACCGTTCACCTGATTTGGATGTAATTACCCTCAAATTAAATCTGAAAGTCTGCAGTTAAAGCACATCTTGTTTGTTTCATTTCAAAGCCATTGTGGTGGTGAATAGAAGCCAAAATATGAAAATTCTGTCAATGCCCCAATCTTTATGCACCTGACTGTATATATATGTGTATGTATATATATGTGTATGTATATATATATATATATATATATATATATATATATATTTATACACACACAAATATATATATATATATATATATATACACACACACAGATATATAGAGAGAGAGATTTAAAGATAGATATCTTGGATAAAGGCATTCACTTATATAAGTTGCAAGTAATGATCAGCCAATCTGATTGTATGAGATCTGATTGTATGCTATTGTTCTTTATTCCAATAGGGTAACTTTGGTGACCGTGCAAAAATTATCACACCGTGCGGTTGTGAAATATCATTAATATAAAGTTCTTACTTTACATATACTTTAAGTGTATTTATAATTTTACATAACTGTATGTTTAGTCTTATTTTAATCGGCATTTAATATGTACTATTTTATAGATAAATACTGCATCTCTGCTGTAAATATAAATGTAATATTGATGTAATGTTCTAGATCCCTTTATTTTTAGTTAAGCAATGTAATGTGCCTCCCCTGAAACTCAATATTTCCCCTCACCCATGATACTGTAAGACAAAGGAAATCCATCATGGGATAGTCATTGGCAGGGCCCTCACCCTTTATGAAGATCTGGCTGTACACACAAAGTAGAAGGAACTGACTTATCAAACGTCGAGTATACACAGATCCCTGCCTGTACCCAATGATTTTATTCCCTAAGGACTATTTGAATGTGAACCTATAAAATGTACTGCAGTGACCGTTGGAAGTCAGTGCATTCAGAATTGAAGCCTTGTGTTGGCGCCAACCGCACATGCGCAGTGTAAGGGGCGGTCCTCTATTTATTTCTTAGATTGACAAATAAATATTTTGGACTTCGGAACTCCAAGTAAGCTGAGCGGACTTCACAATTATTTTACTTTAATAATAGAGAGAGAGAAAGAGAGAGAACATCAGCCACTTAATTCCAAATGCATGATTACATTAGTTGTCAATATGAGAACACATACTAGTGAGGTACATGAAAATATGGAGACATGAAGACTCACCCAAGGGTTAGAAATCAGAGCCCAGATTGATGGTAGGGTAGTCATCTTTATTTAGGGAGGGATTGTTTGAAAGTGAACCACACCCTTTCATGGATATACCATACCCAGTTGTTTCTGCAAATGCCTAATGCACCATAAAGCTTTGTATGTTCTCTGTTTGGTCCATCACCTATTTTCAGGAGTAGGTGGCTTTTTATTGAGGAAAGGGGGAGGACAAACATTAGGAGGACAGTTTAAACAGTAAAATTGCGCTTAAGTCCTTCTTAGTAGTCTTGGCATGAGCTAAAATGTGTCTTTTAAACTATATAACATAAAAATCAAAAGAGAGTGGAAAAAAATCTAAATGATTTAGTGCATAAGCAAAAGCCTGATCTATATAGAATCAAGGCTCCTGCATCTTTTACTAGCAACGGTTACAAAACAGAAATTTTCTTAGCAGCCACCTCTTTAGCCTCTGGATTTACAGTTTCAATATAAACTGCCAAAGATGCGGAAGCATTGAAAAGAGCTTAGTAAATTTACCCCCGGACTCTTTTTGAGCCTTTACCCCCACAAAATTGAACAGTTTGTCAGTGAAAGACAAAATTCTGCCTTTAGCTCAAAAGTAAGAATACCGAAACATAATAAAATAGTAATGAAAAATTAAATATTTAATTGATGGTCAAAATCTCTTAATGTACAGTTTTATTTTATATATTCAGTCACAAATAAGTCACTTATAGACAATATAGATTTAACCAATTACATTGTTTTTCAAAATATTATTATTTTAAACCAATCAATACAAAATAGCCAAAACAAAATTAAATAAAAGGGGGAATATTACGGAAAGGGGGGGGTGAAGGTTTTCCAGGTCTACAAAAGATAAAGCAATCAGTAAACGGAGCGGCGCACTATAGTAACAAGATTAAACCATTAAAACTTTATATTTGGCAGTCTTTAAATTCTTGCCAATAAAACCACGTGGCCATCCATAAAATTAGAAAAACGATCTGTTGCAGACAGAGAAATTTCTTCCATAATCATTATACATATCTAATTGAAGCAACCAATCTTTAACAGTTGGGGGTGATGCTGACCTCCATTTACCTGGTATGACTGCCTTAGCGGCAGTATTCATATGTCGTAAAAGTGATTTCTTATACTTGGAGATATTATATTCAAAATCCAAAACTCTGGTCCGTCAGGGACCCCTTTGCCAACAATATCCTTAGCAATTTGGATGAGCTGTTTCTAGAAAGAGGCCAATGAAGGGCAGAGCCACCAGATATGAAAAGGATATCAAGATAGACTCCAACATAAATTAGAAACACCTGGAACCCTTTTTTTTTTTTTAAATACTAGGACATTGAGACTATCTGGTAATAACCTTATAGCGTGTCTCAATAACTGATATACTCTGGGATGAAACATGAGAGTATTGGAAAGCCTTAAACCATTGTTGTTACATGAACTGCATATTCAGATCATTGTGCCAGACACTTGGAAATTTAGGTAGAGACACAAAAACACCATCTATAAGAATCTTATAAATGATAGAAATGGAGTGGCACAAAGGCTCCTTTTGGGAACATAGCGGTTCAAAGGGGGTCAAATCTCTAATCAAAACTCCATGTGTATTAATCTTCCTAACATAGGACATCAGTTGCATATAGGACCAGTACTCCGACTATTAATGTACAGTTTTATGCAAAATAATGTACTCCAGTTTGATATTAGGATACTAGAAGACACAGAGGAGTAAAAGTATAAAAGCATTTTGCCTTTGGCCTCATGTTTTTGACAGTGTTTGATTTCGCACAAAACTAGTAGCACTGGTAATTTAGTGTATCACATTATTTTAAAGAGTTATGAAAGGTTACCTCTAGTGCATTAATTACATGATATTTAATTTAGTGACATATCACACATTTTTCTATTATAGACCTCGTACAGGGGAACCACTGGTGGGATTGTAATACAGGTGGTTTGCTAATGCAATCATCTTTTAATAGGGTGTTCTACTGACTAATTTGCATATTGAGCAGTTGCAATTCGACGTGCAACATTTGATTATTGTATTTTTAAACAGAAGATTCAGATCTATATAGGGCCAATCACATTACCACATTAATTATAGCTATTATTTTTGTATATTTTATAATACTATTTTAGATTTTTGTCCAGAATAATTTAACACTTGTTGAAAAGCAAATTGCTACTTTGATTACCAACTAGTAGTCATATCTATTATGAGTAGACAGGATCTTGAAAGTTTTATATAATCAAGAATGTTTTAAATGGTTTAGTATGAATCCAGTTAACAATTGCGGGACATAGTATGGAATTTGCCTTTTTTTACATTATGGCTCTGATTCAGAGTTTAGAATAAATAATAATAATAAAAAGAGCAGTTTATGTGATCTGCGCGATACATTGTTCCGATCCAACGTGTGTATGCCGATGGCGGGTACCCGAGGGTTGTTCATTGCATTATCCCTGCTACTGTGCTGGACAGTAGATGGGACAATGCAATGAATGATGCCATGCTGCTAAATCCATTGCGGCGTTGTACTACATCATGTAGTGTGTACTGATGGCGCAATGTATCGTTACATTGTGTCATCCTGTCAGCTGGGTACACCATTGTGTAGTGTGTACCCATCTCAACTCTGAATCAGGCATCATATGACAATGATCATTGCTTCCTTAGTCCAAGGGTAGTTTTTAGCATTCATCTAATTTTAGGATTTACTAATGTTTCAGTAAATGCATCCCTTTTAGCTATGTATGCTGTTAGTGCTGCATATCAAATTCACAATTTGACTACTGTAAACTTTTAAAACTATACACTGTAAGGGGACATGATTTCATGAAAGGAATATAACTTATGTCAAGTGTCCAGACAACTTACAATAAGTTAACATTTATTTGTCCAGCACCTCCTTATGGTGAATTCTTCCATCAGTACAGCCTGGAGCTGACGCAATGTCTAAATGCCATGGACAAGATGAAAGATTGCACCTCATTGGACAGTCAAATGGAATCGGTCTGATCAATTGCAGCTGGTGTTTTTGCACTTTGCAAAGAGCATGAAGCCAAGTGCAAGAGAAAAGGCACAACTTCCAAAGAGCCACTTCTCACCAATGGCATTGTAAATGAGGGACCCTTGCCGAAAAGCTAGCCTGAGAAATAAAGGGGATTGTGAAGAGTAGAAAACTCTTTAAAAAGCTATCACTTTTATATTAGTGTTGACAAAACTATGCTCAGTTTAAGGTTCAAAGAATAATAATACTCTTAAATCCTGAGTTTTTCCAGTACCAGATAAAAGGAATGAAAATGTACTTGAAGATTTATCAGAGCTTTGTAAAACAAGCTTACAATCTAATATGTCATTGGACTTCTAAAACAGACTATACTGGATATGAATGGTCATCATGACTTGTACACATACATATAATGACATAGTGTGCAATTTTGGGTAAACAAGATTAAACTGAAAGTTCAAGGGAGCAAGACTAACGGGCAATGTTACAGATATACTCTCTTGATTTTCTGTATAAAAATACAAAGTAATACTTAAGTTTGTTTAGTTACAGTTATTACCTTGTGGTGGAGAATAGTCATCGGAGTCAGTGTCACTCTCACTACTATCTTCTACCAGGAAGCTGGGATAATTCCAGGACATGCTCACAATGCCATCCATCTCATGTAAGAGAACATGCGCCAACATCCTGCCATGGCAGTCCATAACGATAACCTGACCATCTGCAGTGCCAAACAAGACCTACCAAATAAAATAGAAACACACAAGTGAAGTCTGACATCAGTTTCCAATATCGTGTATACAGTAATAATTAGACATTGGGAACTCCCTTATGCATTCTACAAAGGCAAAATGGCAAATCAGCCAAGGAATCCTGTGGCACAGTTCCATAAAATTCCTTATTTCTGAGATGAGTAGTGTTTTAGTATTACATTTATTCAATCAGTTGCTCAAAAGTAAACTGTGTCTTCTGTATATTAAGTAGAAATTATGTTGCTGAGATGTGTTACACACTTCGGGCCTGATTCAACTTGGATCGTAGTTGCTAATATGCGTGCAATCGGCCAATTGTTGCGTTCTGCGCATGCATCACAGTGCGCATACACGATCCGGTCACTGTGATTGGGAATGTGATCTCAGTGACTATGCAGTCCCATCGCAGAGTGACTGACAGGAAGTGCCGTTTGTGGGTGGTGACAGAAGGGTGGTTGGAGAAACGCAGGCGTGTCAGTGCGTTTGAACGCCTTTGCAGGGGCATGCATAAATTAGCCACTGCGATGCCCTAAGCAGCCGGAGCCGAAGTTAGAAATTTCAGAGCAAGGTCAGAGCTTATGCAAGTGTGCGTGAGGCTGCGATGGTACTCGATTGTACTGATGGTTTTGCAGTCTCGCTATACATTATGGATGTGTGTAAGGTAAAGTGGGCGTCCTTATGTAGTGCTGCGGCAGCATAGCGATCACAATGAATTAGCATACTATCGCAGTTGAACCTCGTGCATAATCACTATTGCAATCGCAGTTGCGATCGGTAGTGAATCAGGCCCTGTATATATATATATATATATAACGACAGGCTCAATCCACGGCACTCGACCATCTGGGGTGCCCTTGGTATGTGACCACACCATCTACATATGTACATATGTACATATATATATATATATATATATATATATATATATATACGTACATACATACACACACACAAAATGTAGTCCAAAAGGTCGACAATGACAACATTCGTAAAGGGCGACAGTTATGATGTTGACGTTGTTAAAATGTCGTCAGGCAACGTGTGAAATGCTTCATTGTCACAATGTCCATATTAGGCTTAGGCTGTGGGTGGGAGGGTTACATGGGGGGATGAAGTTAGGTTAGGCACTAGTGGGAGGGTTAGGGATTAGAGGAGAAATAAACACCCAGTTTAGGCCTCTGATCCTCAGGTGTTCGGAAGTCACAGTCACATGACCACTCGGACCCAGCTGGAGCTGCTGCAGCCGTTGGGAGCAGATAAACCACCGTTGGGCCACGAGGGACAATACAGATGAGTCCACATACATCTATTTTCCGTGCGATACAAGTAACGTTACACATAACGCATAAGTGCAGTGTGACTCGGTAGCGCAGAACATCTTTTCATGCGACTTTTTACCTTCAAACTCATCTGCACAAGCAGCTTTTGTTGATTAAAATGATACGCGGCATGCCTATATTCTGTGTGCAATTGCGGGTGTATCTTCATGCGAAATACTACGTTATAGTGTCAGCGACTGCATACAGGTTCAGCGTAACGGTAGCCCTTGACACAGGTGCAAACTTTTATATGGGAAAACACAAACATATACCAATGTAAAAGATGGCACTTTGAAAATCAACGTGCAAAACGTTTATTGAACGGAATATATAAATATAAACATTCCTTGGAGATAGAATGAAAAGGGGAGTTGAGGAAGCAGATTTGGAGGTGGCAGATAGGAAGTGAAGCAAATGTGGATATTATGATTATATACTATTACAGATTTAAATGCATTTTCTTTAATAAGGCCAGGCAAAGTTCACCACTTTTAAATGAGAACAGGGAGTGGGAAGAGCAATCACAAGTCGCTCTAGATTCTTGATTACCGCTTCTGATTGGTACACCCAGAAGCTCTTGCTATTGACAGGAGTAGCCTAACTTTAAAGTTCTGCAAAACATGGCAAAACAGATCAGAAGCAGACTAGACAAATATTCTGGTAAGGAACAAGAAACAAGAACAGAAAGAACTACCAGAATTGTGTAAAGGGGCCTATCCATTAGCAGATAAATTGAACGATATATTGTTCAATCGTTCAATTTATCTGCTATGGATAGGCCCTGAACGATGACAGATGCACACTCCCGCAGCCGATAAATTGAATCTTTCATCTCTCCAACACGTTGGTCAATTATCGCATATATCGCTGCCAGATATTAGAAATATCTGGTAGTTTATATGCGGTAAACGACGAAAGATATTAGCAGCAGCTACAGAGCACGGCAGAGAAAAAAATCCACTCCCTGAATAATGCATGCGATATCGTTCATCGTTTGCCAAAATCTGTCATGTACAGATATCGTTCAGCACAGCCACCGAAATTTCAAGGGATATCTTTTGTCTTTCATCGCTCAGAAAAACATCTGCTAATTGATAGGCCCCTTCAGGGAGTAAGCATATATTGTAAAGCAATAAAATCAGGATTAAGCAAATTCATGTCTTCATATAAAGAAGACTTTAAGTGACCCAGAACAGGATTTTACTACTTGTTTTGTTTGTATATGTTACACTTATACAACAATATGAACAATACTGAAAAAAAAGCATTAATCTGAATACAGGGGACATTACTTTTAAAACTAAATTTCTAACTGTTGATATGCAAAGGCTGAACATTGGAAAAATCACAAATCACTAATCAGGGCAGAAAAGTGTAAGAATGGGTCATATTTTAGGGATAATGCAAAGTTAAATGGAAACACATTTTGACCCACCCCCCATTGTTTAAATTGCTTGTTTTCTACTGTGAAAGTGCACCAAAAAATTGTAAATATCCATGTCTATGGTGACTAGGAGTCATTCTCTTCTCACTCTAAATTCTGCTACTTACGAAATGCTTAGTTTTTTTACTTTATGGACAAGTTTAATACACCAAATAGACAGTTTTTAAAACTTTATCACTTCAGAACTTTAAGAAAGGAAAAAAACAGAAAGAAAAACACAGATTGTTCAATCCAAAAGAAAAGAAGATAATCTAGTTGGGCTACAGATGTGTCCACATACACCTAGCCTCAATACGCCATGTGGCGCAAGTGAGCTGCCAGGTCACAATCGGATGCGAAAAACTGCTTCAGGAGACTGCACTGATTAATTTGATATGCAACAATTGTATATCTGTGTGTGTCAAAGTCTGTATACAAAGCACAATGGAACTTGGCATGTAAAACAGTTGCGGCCACTGTACTGTAGCACTTCGTATACAGATTCAGACTCAGTCGCACATCACAAATTAATCAGTGCAGTCTTGTTGCATTTGATTACCAATAAGATGCATGTTTGGGCGAAAAAGACCCTCGGTGCAAGCAGAGTTGCACGGGACCGCACCAAGAAGGGCTGTTTGGAATGACTACAGTTATAGTGTATGAGGACACATTTGTACAACTAATTATAAAAATCAGAAAATAAAGACTTCATTTACACATTTACATTTAATATAGTGGTGAAAGAGGCTTTTTTTTTAGTTACCTTTTGTATTTCAAAATTCTTTATTTTAGCATTTAATATATCTAATACACACTTTAAGACCTTTTTACAACTTGCCTACAATGTACACCCTTCACCAACTTTAAATCCTTCGGCTACTCTACCAAAGGACTTGTGTCTGCACTCCATACAGAACTTTAATTATCTGGCATCACCATCCAGTGATCCCCATGAACAAGCTTGGGAGAAGGATCTGTGAGCGAGTGTAGACAACAGGGACTGGGAAGAAATCAGACAAAACACTGCACCTTTCAACCTAAAAGAAAAAGTTTACAAACTCTAATACAGATGGATTTGGTCCCCTCCAAATGCATACATTTTCACCAAACTCCTCATCTAGCTGTTGTAGAGCAGGGTAAGCAACCTGCTACACTTCGTTGTGACTCGGTAGCGCAGAACGTCTTTTCGTGCGACTTTTTACCTTCAAACTCATCTGCACAAGCAGCTTTTGTTGATTAAAATGATACGCAGCATGCCTATATTCTGTGTGCAATTGCGGGTGTATCTTCATGCGAAATACTAGGTTGTAGTGTCAGCGACTGCATACAGGTTCGGTGTAATGGTAGCCCTTGACACAGGTGCTTTATTGGGTGGCTCTCTGACCTTCAAAGGCCTGCATATTACTGTTAATCTAAGTATCAAGTTAAATTAATACTTTTAATCAATGAAAGAGACAACTCTCTGTAATGACATATCAGCAGGGCTTTTAAACAAGCATTATAAATCTGACAACAAAAGGAGGAAGGAACTGGTGGCTACAAGTGAAGGCTTGAAGGGCCGCCTGTAGCCCATCACTGTTGTAGAGAAGGGGTATTCAACATGCACTCTTTCAGATGCTGTAGTGCTACACATCCTAGCATGCCCTGCCACAATTTTAGCATTCCCTAATAGAAAAACTGTAGCAGGGAATGGTGGGATGTATAGTTCCACAGAAGTTGGAGGGCCGCATATTGAATAAACTTGTTGTAGAGACTGTTCTGCTGATGGGTGTCAGGTGCATCTGGCTGCAAACAGGGCCGCCAAGAGCCAAGGCGGGCCTCGGTAATAGGGGGTGTGGCCTAATCTCGGGAGGCGTGGCCATGCCCCCTTGCCGCTCTGAGGCCCCTCAGCCCGGCGCAAAGCCAGGGGGGGCGCGATCAGTGTGATTGCTCCCCCACACAGGCATAGGAGACTGCTGTGGCTGCTGCTCGGAAGCCCGGGCCCGGGTAATCTGTACCCGCTCCCCCCCCTTTCGGCGCCCCTGGCTGCAAAATGTCTTCATTGATGTTAGAATTTAAACGCTTTTCCTACACTCTCCTGAATTAGAGAACACATTCTCTCCAAGGTTTCTCCTCCTACATGTGAACATTGCATCCAGTACTGAATAACAAAAAAAAATTATCTGAAATATTGTATTGACAGCTACTTGCCAAATTGCAGCAGATTGGCAACAATTTTTCCCTTCCCTCCATGCAACCAGTTAGTAAATTATTCTGGTGCATCTATAAATGGAGGTGATCACAAGTATACTCCATAATTCTTCAAGATCCTTTATTAAAGTATGAAAAGCATAGGTCACACACTTTAATGTTCACACACAGGGTGGTCTTTCTGTCTCCCCTTTCCTTCCACCCTCACCTACTCTGTGGTCTGCCATGCCACCTTTCTTCTTTCCTCTCACTAGTAAAAACAATATTCTCTGGCACAAAATGTCTTCACTATTAAATGCTCATCACTTTTTTGCTAGTTTCTGTACTATAAGAGACATTTTAAATTCTCTTTTGCTAACAAAGTTTATTTCAGTTCTTCTAATATAACCTGATACTGTTTGTTCCCTGATGTTCACTCCAAAACAACCCCCCCCCCAAAACATTGTGACCTAAATATGACTCACTACGAATAATCACCAGCCAATGATAAGTAGCCAGCATGAGAAAATGCCTGTGACTGATAGTGAGAAAAGGTTTTTTGTTTTTTTTAAATGAGAATATTTTCAGTTATTTGGAATATGACAGATCAAAAAAAGAGGAAGATAAAATTTCATAAAATAAGTTGTTCAAAGGTTTTATTGCCTTAAATCTATTTAAAAATTGTGTGTTTGTTTCTTCGGTATGAGTAGGGACATGGAAGAACAGAACTGTAAAATTCTCGCTTTGTGACGGCCATCCACAGAGCCTCTGCACTGAACCTTAAAGAAAACTACAGGTCCACTGGTATGCCAAATAAGGTATGTCCTTTGTAATGCCAGATCTATAAAAAAACAAGATTGCTACAATTGTTGACCATATTGAGTCTTCAGATCTAGAATGAGACCTTGCTAAACGAAAATTAAGTCTATTTTGGAAGCCACAGTCCCAATAAATTACTCTGTCATCCACAACTCAAGACTGAACCACAGGGGAGGTGGAGTGGCCAACTGCTAAAAAAAACAAAAAAACAAAAACGACTTCAAACTTAGGGTCCACTGAACAGAAATTACTTGCTCATTTGAGTCCAGAGTTCTACAAGATTAAGTTTCAGAGTACTTCTCTACTTCTCATTTACCATCTCCCTGGAGATGGAAAGATATTTCTAGAAGCAATTGCAGCCACTGTTGATAGCCTAGTTCTGGAGCATCAACAATGGCTCATCCTTGGGAATTTCAATACATATGTTGATGATAAGCCTTGGCCAAGACATGCTGTACACAAGTTATTCCTTCTGCTACACATACAAGTGGTCACACTCTTGACCTTGTCTTCCTAAAAATAAACTCTTATGTCATCAGTCCAGCACTCAATTTGGTTCTCCATCACAATTCCTCCAAATAGAACTTGCCCAAGCAGTTAAATCGTCCAAGAAGGGGTATGACACCCCAGGCTCTTGCAGCCAATCTGGATCTCTCTGCGGTATTGGGCACCTGTGAAGATCCTTGTTTCCTTGTCCATTACTATAATAGGTGGCGTCTGCAATGGATATTATCGCTCTTGTGCTTCTACGACACCATATACCACACTGCCAAGCTCATTGGTTTTATAACAGTGTTAGTGAGCTCAAAAAAGGTGGCCGTTTGGAGGAAGACTAACCTGGTAGAGGATAAGTTAAAACTAATCGAGCATATTGAAGAATCAATCCACAATCACCCTCTCCCAGTCAAGATGCAATGAGTTTGCAATCTTTTTTGCAGATAAAGTAATCTCCATCCAGACTGGAATCCCAAATGTGCCATCAAAAGGGTGCCAGGTTTCCAAGCCTGCTAAGCCATCTATCTGCATGGACTAGCTTTGACCCAATGGATGTAAAAGATATTGCTGGAATTACCTGGATGTTGCGTCCCACCACCTGTGTTCTGGACCCTGTCTCAACCAAGCTTCCCATATGGTGTCTGGATATAATTGTCCCTGTATATGCATAACACAGGCATTTTTCCTGAAATACTAAATAGAGCAATTATAAAGGTGCATACACACGGTCAGATATGTCAGATGAACGACTGAACGATTTTTTACTGCATTAAAATGAATGGAAATCATCCAAAGCTGACTGCAAACACATCAGATATCGTTATCTGACAAACGGGAATGCCCATCCTTCATCGTTGCACACATTTCAGATTTTTCTTTCAGATATTAATGAATTTTTAAATCTTGGTCTTTCAGATCTGAAGAAAAATCTGACCGTCTGTATGCACCATTAGACCTCTTAAAAAAACTCATTCAGATCCCAACTGCATGACCAACCCAAGATCGGTATCAAACCTGGACTTTTCTAGGAAAGGTTATTGAGAAAGTGGCGGCAACTCAACTGGAAAACCTTCTGTCAATCCATGGTAATTATGAACGATTCCAGTCTGGATTCGGGAGAAAACATAGCACTGAAAGCACCCTGGGATGTGGATTTTTGATCTTCTGATGGCAAGAGACATTTGATACCATGGACCATTGGACTGTAATTGAGCGCCTGAAAAACTTTCTGTTGGCTGGATGGCACAGTTCTTACCTGGTTCAAATAATTTCTCACTGGCAGGTCATAGAGAGTTTATCCTGGATTAGACTCATTGTCACTACCATGCTGTGTTCCTATACGATCTCTCATGCTTTTTGCAGTATAAATACTACCACTGGGTAAACTAATCAGACAGCATGACCAGGTCTCAAATTACTATGCAGATGATACACAACTTTACCTGTCCTTTGCTCTGGGTACTAAGAACCCATTACAAAACCTGAATGGCTGTCTAGCTGAGCTCCAGGAGTGAATGAGTGCCAGTTGGCTGCGACTGCAGACCAATAAAACAGAGGTCATTATAGGAGCTCATCATCAAAGGACAAGACAGCAGCTTAACCAACCAACTGGACTTACACTTGGGGGTTCAGGATTACAAAATACTGAACAAGTGCAGAATCTTGGTGTTGTCCTGGATGGTGACTTGACACTTAAACAACAGGTATCAGCCTCAATCAAATCCTCATTATTTCATCTGAGGTACATAGCCACAATCAAGCACTAAATACCATTTGAAGACTACTTGCTATGCCCTCTACCTGGGTCTACCAGCAAATGGTTTGCACCACTTGCAGCAGGTACAAAATGCAGATGCCAGGCTGTTAGTAACCAGCCTTATTACAGCCACATACTGTAACACCCATTCTCTATTCCCTTCACTGGCTGCCTGTAAAATGGCGAATCTATTTCTAGATTGGCTTATTGACTTTCTAAGCCTTCCATAACCATAAAGCAGCTTCTGATTCCTTACTGCGATTTTCTGCAGATGAACAACTATTAGCAGTACCTAGAATCTCACTTACTTCATTTGGGGGTCAAGCTTTTAGCTTTGCGGCTCTGGCTCGCTTTCTTGCACAGTTCGAGGTGCCTCCACTCTAGAATCCTTCAAATACAGACTCAAAACTTACCTGTTTACTCAAGCATTTCACTACTGTCAGTGATCGCGCTGAGCAAAAAACAATTGTGGGTGCCAAGGACCCCTCACTTTAATAAATTGGGGTCCTAATCAACAGTTTTTTGGTCCAATCACATATTTTGGGGGGTGAGGGCAGACAGCAGTTGCAACAGTGCTGGGGGGGCAAGGAGGGGGCTAGAAATGTTGCACAATTAAATATGCTCAAATGTAATCAATCTAAATGATACTCAAACTGTAGTGCAGTGATTTTGGGTGTAGCAGGGTCATGCTTGCCAACGCTCCCTAATTGTCACGGAAACTCCCTGAAATATTAGCAATCTCTCTGACTCCCTGAAGAGTCCAGAAATCTCCCTGATTGCACCTTACCCCCATTACTGTACGTAGCTATTATATAATGGAGATATATACATTGAAATGGGATCATTAGTATAATTTCCCTGTATTGGTTATAAGGAACAGTGATCCCTATGGCTACATGCATTGTCTGAAAGGTATGTACCCTAAGCTATGTGCCATCTGGTTAGCTAGATTAGATATAGACTTATGCATACTATTTAGATGGCTATATAGATTAATCCATGCTCTATATAGATTCAGCATATACTATATAGATGGATATAGGTCAGTGGCATAACTAGGGCAGGGCGAGCGGGGTACGTGCCCTGGGATCAGCGGCGCAGGGGGGGTGTCGCCGGTCCCGGCCTGCCCTAGTTAGCCAGTGTAGCGCCAACCGCAGTGTGTGCGGTCAGCGCTACACATTTACACAGGATCGGCGCTAGGCTTCCAGCGCCGGTCCTGTGCTGCACAGCTGAGCCCCTTACCTCCCCGAGCGCTTGCCCAATAGCGCTAGGAGGAGGGTGGCAGGCGGGTGGGCTCAGGCTGTGCTAACACACACATCGCCGCCAGCACGGCAGTGATGTGTGTGTTATTCAGCAGCCAATGAGAGTCAGACAGACTCTCATTGACTGCTGCTGCACACACATCCTCCGCCAGCGCTGGTGGAGATGTGTGTGAATCAGCAGCCAATGAGAGTCAGATAGACTCTCATTGAGTGCTGCGCGCCCACTGCAAGAGCCGGGCTTCCATCCGGCTCCTGCAGTGGGTAATGGGAGAGACGTCATGAGGTCTCTCCCATAATGCATAGCGCGCCTGGTGGCCTGAGCAGGAGCGTGGATTCAGGTAAGTGTATTTTTTTTTTGTAACTTGTGTGTCTGCACTACAGGGGGGGCTACTACTGGGGACACTATCACTTGGGGGGGCTACTACTACTGGGGACACTATCACTTGGGGGGGCTACTACTACTGGGGACGCTATCACTTGGAGGGGCTACTACTACTACTGGGGACACCATCACTTGGGGAGGGGGGCTACTACTACTGGGGACACTATCACTTGGGGGGCTACTACTACTGGGGACACTATTACTGGGGGTCTGCTACTACTGGGGACACTATCACTTGGGGGGGCTGCTACTACTGGGGACACCATTACTGGGGGGGCTACTACTACTGGGGACACTATCACTTGGGGGGGCTGCTACTACTGGGGACACTATTACTGGGAGGGGCTGCTGTACTGGGGACACTTACTGGGAGGGGCTGCTACTACTGGGGACACTATTACTGGGGGGGCTACTACTACTGGGGACACTATTACTGAGGGGGCTGCTACTACTGGGGACACTATTACTGGGGGGACCTACTACTACTGGGGACACCAATACTGGTGGGGCTACTACTACTGGGGACACTATTACTGGGGGGAGCTATTACTACTGGGGACACTATTACTGGGTGGGAGCTACTACTGGGGGCACCATTTCTGGGGGGGGCTACTACTACTGGGGACACTATTACTGGGGGGGCTGCTACTACTGGGGACACTATTACTGGGAGGGGCTGCTACTACTGGGGACACTATTACTGGGGGGGCTACTACTACTGGGGGGAGCTACTACTGGGGGCACTGCATCAGGAGGGGGAACGTCTACAGGGAGTGGGACTACTACTGGTGGCACTATTTAAGGGGCTTACTACTAGGGGACCACTACTGGGGGCATTAAATAGGGAGGACCACTACAGGGGGCACTGTATAAGGGACAATGGATAGGGGGGGGATCACTGCCCCGGGCTTGCATAAGGGGGACCACTACTGGAGGCACTGAATAAGGGGAACTAATGAGGGGCTGCATAAGAGGGACCACAACTGGGGACACTTTGCATACTGGGGGTACTGTATAAGGGGCACTACTGGGGTTAAGGTGCATATGGAAAGTAATGTGATGATAAAGGGGTGTGTCATGTTGACACACCCCATTTTTAAGAGACCACGCCCATTTTTTTGCCACGCGCGCACATAGGGGGGGAGGGGGCTCCATTTTTGCATTTGCCCTGGGCTCCAAATACCCTAGTTACGCCACTGATATAGGTTGCATTCACTACTATATAGGTAAATGGTAGCTACAATGAATGGATATATATATATATATATAGATCGATAGAGATATATAATTTATATAACAAGAAAATGGTGTATGGCGCTATTCCCTTCAGTTCAGTACAGTTCAATCCTTTAAACACAACTGAGTTTACACTTTGGATAATGAAAATTATTCCAAACATGTCGCACTCCCCTAATTTATGGGGTGGCTGCTTTTCTCCAGTTCACTGTTTGTTCAGACAGTACCAGGTTAATTTCTGTAAAAAAGAGGGCCTCCTAGTGCAATACCATCAATAATTATTGATCCTGTCACCAGAAATGTCACCCAAATACAAGAGGTGTACCTCTTCTGGTGGTATAATTTAACCACTAATTCAACCACCTTAGGCAAAATTCTGTCTCTAGCACGTTTCCATGCACAAATGATGACAGCCGGAGATGTTTTATGGGCTTAATTCATCAAATTTCCCGCAGTATACAGGAAAAAATAGAGAACATATACCATAGCATAATAAAGTCAAAACAACATTTATTTCAAACTAAACAAGTAAATGCTTGTACTATATATAAATACAAATAGAGCTTATCTGTAGGAGAACTTGACCAAGTTCTCTATAGTCCCAGTATCAGAGGGATTACGGCATAAACCTCAACGCGTTTCGTCCTTATGCAATATGCTGGACTTCAGGAGGATATTGCATAAGGACGAAACGCGTTGAGGTTAATCCCTCTGATACTGGGACTATAGAGAACTTGGAAATTTGGTGAAATAACCCAGTAAAAAAATCTCCAGCTGTCATTTGTGAATGGAAACGTGCTAGTGACAGAATACCGTTTATTCCGGGAAGCACGGCCGCGATCCCGTGCCGGCAGGCAGTGACAGTGTGTGAGCCGGCCCGGAAGGTAATGAGAACTGGCCCGGCAGGTAATGTGAACTGGCCCGGCAGGGAGGAGGATGGGACCGGCCCAGCGGGAACCTTCCCGCTGTCCCGGTGGCCCAATCCGCCCCTGCTGCCATCAAAGACTGTAAGTGCCAAGTGCTCCCCAGTTACACTGGCACTTGGAACATACTGATAGAATAAAAAATGTAAACCTACTGCCAACATGGGACTCTGATGTCTTTTCTATACTGTTCTTACACATAGATTTAGAGGAGGGTTATCAGATTCCTGCCCATTTAACAAAGGTTAGCTGACTCACATATCTTGCATTTTTAACATTATCCTTGGGGATACCTGGACAACCAGGGTTAGGGGTTCTCCCCAGCACCTCAGAATTCACAGGAACTCGAATAAAACAACCCCCAGTGGTAACCCAATCCTCACTGGACTATAAGTGTTTAACACACGTTCTTTTTAAAATATATTCTCATTTTAAATATATTGTAGCGGAAACAGGGACCTGGTCACACTCATCAACCTAAAAACTTGGACAAATTATAATTATTTCTTCCTAATGAGATGGAAATGTAATTTATTTCAACCGGTGGTCTGTTGTTTAAATTAGAGGAAGTCTGTTTGCAGATTGTAAATTACGCTATATACATGTATGTGCAGTTTAAATAATGATGCTCATATGACATTAGACAATAGAAGACTTTCTTAATTGTACATATGTTCAAAACTTCATATATATGTTAATGATAGTTATTTTTTGTGCGTAGTGACCTGCATTCCTACATTTAGAGAGAACCTGTCATCAGATCATCTGATGTTAACGCCCTGCTTTACTATATAGTGCTTTCTGTTTCTGTAAGTAGTTGGAAAAACAAATACAGAGAAAAACAAAAAAAGGCAGCAGTTGAAGCAGTTCAGCTTACAGACAACCAAGGTAAGCGATTTTTTCCTAGGATCTGAAAGACAGTATCCCCTAATATCGAACTCTCTTTGGGTACACTGCTACAATTGGTCTATTTGGAGTTTTTTCATTCGAACTTTGTTATTCCCAGTGAAACCATAATTCCTATTAAAAAGTAGCGTGGTAATTACTGTGACATCTGTGTGCACTGAAGTTCTTAGGCATATTAATACATTCTTCAGACATAACATAGTAATTAGCTTGGTGTAGCTATCTGACTAGTATTTTTCTTTAACATCGAGATCGAAAGCTGCATGCAGAGGCAAGGCACTAGGTTCCTCAAATTTGCAGATGAATAAAGCCTTAAAACAACTCTGTACTCGGTGGGATGACGCTGATCGACACACCTTGCAATTTACCACTGCCTCGCCAAAATTTCTACCAATATAGACAGAAAACTATTATGAGTATGAAAGTAAGCAGCGCCCTCTTACCTCTTTGTTATCACCAAGTCTTGTCTTATTCTGCTTTGTTCACAATTTTAAAGCGCAAAGGAATATGCTAGTGCTATATAACTTAATAAATAAAATAAATAAGGTAGGTCAGAAAGCAGATGTAAAATGGAGCCATCTCTAACTGGCAGCCACATGCAATAGTTATGTGTCTCTGTCATTCTGCACTGTGGGTCTAACTGAATCCCCCGCAAGGCGTCCTCACCTGTGGACATCCTCCTGCATCTATGTGGCTGCAGCAGCAATAATAAATCTGCCTGTGAGTGCTGCCATCATCACTGTCAGAAAAACCTGCAATAGTCTTATCCTTGGTGCTAAAGGAGGGTCATAAATTGCTTTATCTTAGTAAACGCTGACCTCTAAATGGCTCTGAAACAGGCCCTGTATTAATATAGAACTTGTAGATTAAGAATACAGTTGTGAAGGGAAGTAATCTGCTTGTCAACTTTCACAATGTTGTGACTTACCTTTGTTAAATCTTTTTGTTTGAGGTTCATAGGGGGTATGTGGTTGGAGAGAACCAGTCAATGCTTTAGCTCCCAGAATGCACTGGTCCTCCTCCATATATACCCTGCCCCCAGCCACAGGCATTCAGTTTGTAAACAAGCCTAAATGGCAGGAGAAGTACAAATTACACTAGAACCACTCTCACGAAGATGGACAAGAAGGAACAGATCCCAACTGAGGCCAGGTGCATCAGGGTGGGTGCACTGTGGACCCTATGGACCTCGAAGAAAAAGTTAACAAAAGGAAAGTCTACCATAACTCTTATTTTCTTCTTCAGGTTCCATAGGGTCCACAGGAACTACCTTGGGGATGCCCTAAAGCAGTTCCCTTAAGGTTGGGGACGCTCCTGAGCCGAGAAGAGAACCCACCACCCAAAGTATCAAATGCATAAAATTTTATGAAAGTGTGGACAGGAGACCAGGTGACCGCCTTGCACAACTGTTCCACAGAAGCGCCATCTCTAAACGCCCACGATGGTCCCACAGACTGAGTCGAATGTGCCATCACCGTGTTAGGGACAGGGAAATCGCTTGTGAAAACCATATAACACAAAAAGCGCATCTGATTTCCTGATGGAGTTGATACGATCCACGTAGATACGATGGGCTCAAACCACATGCAGGAACGCTTCACCTGTAGAAAGGTCTGAAGACTGAAAGGCTGGGACAACAATTTCTTCATTCATATGAAAACGGGATACCACCTTTGGAAGGTAACCTGCTCGTGTACAGAGGACAGCTCTATTTTGATGAAAAATTAAATATGGGGAGTGACATGAAAGTGCTGCCAAATTAGAAACTCTATGATCTCTGTGAGGAGATAGCGAGGAGAAAAAGTGTCTTCGCTGTCAACCATTTGAGGTCCACTGTGCCCAAGGGCTGAAAGGGAGGAGCTTGCAGTGCCCTGAGAACCAAGGATAAATCCTGCGGTGCCACCGGAGGGACAAACGGAGGTTGAAGACACCCTGCAATAATGTTCTAACATCTGGCAGGGGAGCTATTTTGCGCTGGAACCAAACGGACAATGCAGAAACCTGAACTCTCAAGGTAGCCAGGTGAAGACCTAAGTCTAGTCCAGAAAAAGCAAGAACTCGATAGACACTGAAAATCTCACGATCTACTTTCTGTGAGAACATTATTGAAAAAAAGAATGCCAAATCCTGTAATAGATGCGGGCAGAGGAAGGCTTTCTTGCCCTGAGCATCGTCTGAATCACAAAAGTAGAAAAACCCTTGGCTTTTAAGACTGAAAACTCAAGAGCTACGACTTCAAAGCCAGACGAGGTAGGTCCGGACGTAGGCAGGGACCCAGCCCTAACAAGTCCGGCCGTAGAGGAAGTGGATTGTCTATGGATAGACTTGTCAGATCGGTGAACCAATGTCGCCTGGGCCAAGCTGGGGCTATTAGTATCACCCTGCCGCCTTCTTGCTTGAATTTTCTGAGGACCCTTGGTAGGAGGGAGCTTGGAGGAAACTGGCATGGCAACCTGAAATCCCCCCTCACCGTCAGAGCATCCACAAAGGTGGCTGAGGGGTCTCTTGTCCTGGACCCGTACCTGGAGACCTTGTGGTTGTGATGTGATGCCACAAAGTCTACGTCCAGTACTTCCCACTTGTCCACCAGGAGCTGAAAGACGTCCAGGTGGAGAGCCCATTCTCCGGCGTGTATGTCCTGATGACTTAGGAAATCCGCTTCCCAGTTGAGGACTCCTGGAATGAATATTGCAGAGATTGCTAGAAGATGGCATTCAGCCCAAACCAGAATGTTCGCCACTACCCTCATGGCTGCCGGACTTCGTGTGCCTCCCTGATGGTTGATGTAGGCCACTGTGGTCGAGTTGTCGGACTGAATCTAGGCCGGCCTGTCCTGAAGGAGGTCCTGTGCCAGAATGAGCACCTTGTGCACTGCACAAAGCTCCAAAATGTTTATGGGCAGGTGACCTTCCTGAGCCGTCCATCTTCCCTGAAAGGTGTGATGACCTGTCCCCGCACCCCATCCTCATAGACTTGCGTCCATGGTGAGGAGAACCCAATCTGGGATCCATAATGGGCAACCCTTGTTTAGATGGGCTGTCTGTAGCCACCATGAGAGGGAGAGATGAACCTCTGGCGAGATGAGGATCATTTGAGACCTTATCAGATGATACTGAGACAGAATCCATTGCTGCAGGGGCCTGGAGTGGAACTGGGAATATGTCGAAGGTGGATACCATGGACCCCAGGACCTGCATTGCGAACTGATACTCTTCGATTGCGGAACAGTATGCGCACCTGTAATTGTAGAGCAGAAATCCCTTTGTGCCAGACAATCCAGTAGTGCCCCAGATGTACCATCTGTTGAGTTGGAGAAAGAGAAGACTTTTTCCAATTGACTATCCAGCCGTGGTCTTATACACAGGCAATGGTCAACTGGAGATGACGTAACATCTCCGGAGACTGCACCAATATCAGGAGGTCATCCAAGTATGGCAGTATCCTGACTCTTTGTCATCTGAGATGAGCCGTCATGACTGCCATTATCTTGGTAAACACCCGAGGGGCAGACCAAAGGGCAGAGCCTGAAACTGGTAATGTTGCTGATGAACAGCAAACCTCAGAAACCTTTGGTTAGATAGGCACATGCATGTATACGCACCCTGTATGTCAAAGGAAACCATGAAATCCCCAGGCTCCATTGCCAGCATAATTGACCATAGGGTTACCACATGGAACTTGGGCATATGGCTAAACTTGTTGAGAGATTTCAGATTAAGAATAGGGCGATGAGACCCATTTGGCTTCTGAATCAAAAATTTGAATAACAACCCCTTCCCTGTTGGGCCAAAGGAGCGGGAATTATTACCCCTGAAACCAGTAGGGCACAAATAGCCTCTTAAAGGGCCAGCTCCTTGACCGGGTCTGATGGAGGAGTTGCACAAAAAAACTTCTGAGGGGGATGCCTCTGAAATGTGAGGGCATATCCTTGAGATATGAGCGCCTCGAAACCAAGAATCCATTGTTGTCTGATGCCAGGCATAGGAAAACTGGAGAAGTTGGCCTCCCACCCTGAGAGCCCCCAGGGGGAGGCCCACCCCGTCAGGCAGATGGTTTATTGTCCAGCTTGGAAGCTGGACGTCTGGCCGACCATGATTTCTAAGTCTGCAATCTGGCCTTCCAGTGGGAATTATCTTGTCTGGAAAAGGACTGTCCCTTTGCCCTTCCTTGCGAGTGAAAGGTCCGAAACGAAGACTGCCTTATATTTAGCGGTAGTCGCAGATGGTAATCCAGCAGATTTTGCTGCTGCCAAGGTAGCCACTATGTTATCCAAAAAAACAACATTTTTCCAGCAAAAAGCAGAGATTGAAGGGCTCTCTTAGATCCCGTATCTGCCTTCCAGGACCTTAACTAAAGAGTTCTGTTAGCCACTACTCAAGAAGTCAGAAGTCATGCATCAATAACTGATTCTTCCACTTTCTGATACCTAAAGACCGGAGTCTTAGATTTAGGCGGAACCTCCTCTTCCTCTATACTAAGGATGGATCTAACCGCTCTCACCAGAGAGGGGACATCCACAGAGGATCGGTGGACTTCCCCAGCCGAGAGAGACTTGGAAGAGGAACCAAGTGTATCATCATCTGATGTGTTAGAATCCCCAGGCTGCGCCTGATGGGATACTCTCATGCCTATGCTTAACAGTAACTGGTCTATTCGTTTGCACCACTTGCTGAGCAGCGGTAGATGGTTGAACCGTACTCTAATTTGAGTGAGCATAGGCTTCCATCCACAAAGGATGCATGGGGGGCATTATACATAGCAGGATGTAACTGCTGCGGGAACCCCATAGTGGGAGGCAGTAACCTGAGACCAAGAGGATGCCCAGGATGGCTCTTGTACAGGAGCTGGTGTACTAGATTGGTAAGGTAGCTGTCTCCTATAACAATCAGCACACAAACCATCCTGTATGAAATCCTGAGCCGACAGGCCCGCTGAACAGGATTTACATAACACCAGCACAGGAGCTTCAACCTCCTGATTATCCTTTATCTTTGACTTATAAAAGGTACAAGGTGGGGGACGTGGTCACAGCATCTATGGAGTAGCACACGCAGTTGTGAGCTCTCCAGTACTTTCATCCTGCATCATCTCCTGCTAGAGCACCCCGGGGTCACAGTGAACTGGGTAGCCGTCGGAGGTCCTGGAGCATCTGTCGCGCCGGCTTCGGGAGCATATTGCAGCCTCCGGAGCCCATAAGAAGCAGTCTCCTTGGCGGGTATAACAGCCGTGGCGGGTCACGTGGGACACCAGCGTGCTCCGTGTCTCCGCGCAGCACTATCACACACAGCCCTGCTTACCTCAGCCCTGTTCTCCTTACAGCTGGCTCTAGTAGTTAACCCTACCTCCTACTGGAAGCCCCTGGAAGCCCTTGCTGCTGCCCTGATCCCCTGCCTGGGTGCCTCTCTCTCCTGAGTGCTGGAAGAGCTGCTGTCCACCATTTTACTCCCTGGACTGTGCGCTGAATCTGTGACCTCCTTTGTTACAATAACTGCAGTGTTGGTGCTCCTGATATCTATTACTTTATATTGCTATACTGCATCACCTATTTAAATATGGGGAAAACTCATCATGCTGCTGCAGCAGTGAAGCTGGAGCATTGTTCTCGCTCATCAACGCTGCAGCCCCCACCCCGCGATGAACGGGATGTCGGATCTCCTCCTGCATCTCCTCTTGCCCATACTGTACCGGAGGACTCCTCTGCGGCCATTCTGCAGAGCGTACTGGATGCAGTCACGGCCAGTGAAAAAAGGCTCACTGATAAAATTGGCAAAGTGCAGTCTGACCTATCTATAATCCATCAACGAGTCCGGGAGAGAGTGGGAGAGGTGGAAACACGTACTTCTACGCTTGAGGATACAGTATCTCCGTTAAAAGAGAAAGTGGCTGCTTTGGATTCTCAGATGGCTGCGGTACACAAGATGATGTCGGATATGGAGGGGCGCCTTCGGCGTAATAACGTCAGATTTGTGGGACTACCGGAAAGAGAAAGGCTCGAGCCCTGAGGAATTTCTTGAAAAATGGCTGCTAGAAACATATGGCCAGGAGGCCTTCACTTCACACTTTGCAGTAGAGGGGGCTCACCATGTGCCGACCAGGCCGCTTCCTCCTGGAGCACCCCCGCGTACTTTTATTGCCAAATTCCTAAACCTTCAGGATCGGGATACTGTGATAAGGCTGTCTCGCACTAAAGGTCCTATGGAACGTAATGGCTCTTGGATTTCGGTGTTCCCTGACTTCTCCGTTGAGGTCCAGAAGGAGAGGGAACAGTTTCTTCCAGTAAAGCGTCGCCTGCGGGATCTCAATCTTCCATACGCCATGCTGTTCCCTTCTAAATTACGAGTGGTCGCGGATGGTGAAACTAAATTCTTTTTCACCCCGAGAGAGGCTGCTTTGTGGCTGGATCGCCGTGTCCCGGCCAGGAGGCCGTTAGTTAATGACTGAACATGGATCATAGCTCCTGATTTGCGTAGCACGTAACTATGCTATATATGTGTCTGCCAACATGATTAAATGTTCCTTTCTTTTCTAGGTCTTACTAATATTGATCTAACTATGTTATCTTAGATGGTATGTAAATTTGGCCACTGTATTCCCACATTTTTTTTTTCTCTGAGATTATGTATATGGTTATTTTAATTGCTGTGGGATAGAGCGGTTTGATATAATAACTATTTTCTCCAATATCAGTATAATATCTATGCTCCCTAGCCTAGTAGTATTCTATTTTGGGTCAGGACAGTATTTTGTTTTTATTTTTATTCCCGGGATGTGAAATATTGGGGGGTTCCCTGTGTTTCAGGGGTCATTATATATTTTGCCTCACCCTGTATACGGGATAAATTGTTATATGTTTATTTGGTAAACTTATTTTTTTTTATTGTTTACCTGTTGAGGGAAGGGAGTGGGAATAGGTATGCCGCAGTTGGGGTTGGGTATACAGGGAGGGGGGGACAGAAGGGATAAGAGTTATAGTTTTAGTATTTTACTATTTTTTCTTTTGTTTGATTCTTGTGGTCATGTGGTCACAAATTATTATATATTGCAATATTGCGTGTTTAATTGAGGGTGTGCTTGTATTGTGGGTCTATGTGGGACTGCCCTCTGGATATATATCTTGGAAGGAGATGTTATAATAGCTGGAATATTATGACGCAAGCGAACATCAATGTTCTCACTTGGAACGTACGAGGTCTTAATGACAAAATAAAACGTTCCCTAGTGCTGCGACAACTTAAACATTATGGGGCAGATATAGTCTGCCTTATGGAAATGCACCTGATAGGTGGGAAATTGCTCTCCCTTAAAAAGCCGTGGGTGGGTTGGGCTTATCATGCGTCACACACGTCCGCTTCTACGGGGGTTTCTATTCTTGTACGCAAATCGGTCCCTTTTGTAATGGAGTCGGTGCAGATTGACCCAGGGGGTCGTTATGTTTTTTTGAAATGTAGGATTAATAATCTAACACTTTTATTGTTGGCATTATATATACCGCCTCCTTATTCTCCTGTAGTTTTAAAGAGAGTGGCGGAGTTTATGGCCCTGTCCCCGGGAACGGCTACAATATGTGTTGGGGATTTCAATAATGTTTTGGATCAGGATTTGGATAAAAGGGGTACAACTCGGAGGAGTCCCTCATCACGCGGCAACAGGTTTTCAGCTTATGTGTCTGAGCTGGGCTTGGTCGATGCGTGGAGAACGAAAAACCCTACTGCAAGGCAGTTTTCCTGTTTTTCGTATTCTCACCTCACGTTCTCCCGGATTGACCTGGCGCTGCGCACGCGTGATATGCTGCCTAGAATTAAGTCTGTGCGTTATGAGACCAAGGGAATCTCAGACCATTCTCCATTGACACTTAGCTTGGATCTGGGATGTCAAAGAGGCCAATCATTTTGGAAACTTAATTCATTGTGGTTGACCGGTATGGGGGAGGGCTCTGATTTGGAAGAAATGTGGAAGGAATATTTTGAACTGAACTGTGGTACGGCCCCAGATCAGATAATATGGGACACTTTTAAGTCTTTTCTTAGGGGGACTTTGATTAAACGTGTCTCTGATTTAAGGTCTTTTTACAAAAAAAAGGAATTAGAGTTGGAGGTTTCCTGTCAATCATTAGAGCTTACTTACCTTGCTGATGGATTAGAGTTGTCCAAGGTTGCATGGCTGTCTGCACAGAAGGCATGGAACAACAGTTTGACAGATAAGGCTGGATATAAATTGCTATTCAATTCACACTCTAGATATGCAACAGGTGACAGACCTGGATGCTATTTGGCCAATTTGGCAAGATTGGAACGTCCTTCAATAACTATAGTAGAGATTGTGGGTCCAGGGGGTATAATTTATGACCAAACACCAGATATCACACAGGAGTTTGTTAGATACTATCAGCGACTATATAGTTCGGGTGTGTCATATAGTATTGAAGAACTACGCCACTATCTTATGACTATAGTTCTTCCTAAATTATCCTCTGGGGCTAAAGATTTCCTCGATTCTCCTTTGTCTATGGAGGAAATTGATATAGCTATAAGATCCTTCCCAAAAGGCAAGGCCCTGGGGTTAGACGGGATGATCCCCTTGGAGCTATATAAAAAACATAGCCAGTTTTATGTGCCCCGCTTACTAGAGCTATTCAATCAATTGTATGAATGTAATACTCTCCCTCAGTCCATGTCAGAAGCCCTTATAGTAGTGTTACCATAGCCGGGAAAAGACCCTAAACAGACGGAATCATATCGGCCTATTTCTCTCCTCCCTACAGACATTAAAATCCTTGCTAAAGTTCTGTCCATTAGGTTGAATCAGGTGATTGCCCAGTTGATACATCCGGATCAAACTGGATTTATGCCAGGAAAGTCAACCTCGCTTAATCTTCAATGCCTTTTTACCAAATTGCAGATCTCACATGAAGACCCCTCTTCTAAAATAATAGTGTCACTAGATGCTGCTAAGGTGTTTGACTCTGTAGAATGCCCATTTCTATGGGAGACAATGAGTGGCTTTGGGATAGGCTCTGGTTTCACTAAATGGGTTAAATTGCTGTACTCGGCACCTGTGGCCAGGGTATTGGTCAATGGATATACTTCATCTCCCTTCCCTCTTTCGAGGGGTACACGGCAGGGCTGCCCCTTGTCACCCATTTTATTTGCTATGGCCATTGAGCCATTGGCTTGTTTGATTAGGGCTAGTGCTGCTGTTCAGGGATTTTCCATGGGAACTAGATCGGATAAAATAGCATTATATGCTGACGACATTCTGCTCTTTGTCTCAGAGTATGACACTTCCATGCCTAATGCTCTTGCAATTATTAATTCTTTTGGAAAGTATTCGGGTCTGTCGATAAATTGGGACAAATCATGTGTACTTCCCATTAGGGGAGCGTGTCCTGTTGATCCGCTTATACCACTCCCATTAAAATGGGTAGACTCGTTCAAATATTTAGGTGTATGGATAACTAATGATCCTCATAGTTATGTGTCTTTAAATATTAAGCCGCAAATAGAATATTTAAGATCCCGGGTAGATACATGGGGGAAATTGCCAGTAATGCTCACTGGCAGAGTAAATCTTATAAAAATGGTTCTACAAAACAAACTCCTTTATGTGGTGCAACATTCGCCAAGTTATCTCCCTCAGAGTGTGTTTAGACAAATAGATGGATTGTTATCCTCCCTGATTTGGGTTAAATATAGAGCTGGTATTCAATTGAATACACTTTCTAGATCACGAGATGCTGGGGGACTGGCACTACCCCATTTTAAGTTTTGGCGCAATTGTGGACATGGACACAAGTTTCGGAGGTAGATGAATTATCTGTGCTTTTGGTGGGACAGAAATCTAGGGGGCATACTCCACTTCAAATATTACTTAGTAGCAACCTGAAGGGTGTTAGAGCTCCATTGGTTAGACAAGCGGTTTTGATTTGGAGACAGGTCACGCAGATTTTTCAGGGACAGGGATGGGATCCTGATACCCCCTTATTTAATACCAGGGGGCTTGAGGAACTTGCTTTGCTACAGATTAATAAGGCCTGGGGGAAATGGAGGGTGAACGCGTTAGGACAATTATATGCGTCTGAGGTATTTAAGACGTTTGAACAGCTGCAAACTGAGTTTAATATCCCAAGACAATATTTTTATAGATATCTTCAGCTTCGTCATGCTATAGACGCACAATTTGTGGATGCCCCTCCAGTGTTCCTAGATTCCCCTGTTAAAATCTTATTACAGGCTGCTGGACCAAGACATTTGGTGTCTGTTATGAATGCAACCTTGAGAGAATATCATGGTACAGATTTACCATCCATTAGCAAAAATGAGAAGCTGACCTTGGACCATTGCCAGATGATGTGTGGAAAGGAGCACTGGGTAGTCCAAAAATGGCTACTACAACAATTCGGTTTCAACAAATTCAGTTGTTACTGTTACATAGAATATATTTAACGCCAGATCACTTGTTTAAATTCGGTGGTAGATCTGATTCAAAATGTCCAAAATGTAATTCCCCTAATGGTAGTTTTTGGCACTTATTATGGACATGCTCTACTGTCAGTTCCTTTTGGGAAGAGGTTAATTGTATATTGGTGTCCACTGGTGTTCCCCGAGATGTGCTAACTCCAATGGTGTGCACTTTAGCTGTTATTGGAGAAGATACATTAGATAAATATTTTGCCCAATATGTTGTTAATTTATGCATACTTGCCAAGGTTTGCATAGCTAGAACATGGATGGCCCCTGAAGGTCCAACGATAGGACAATGGATAGCACTGGTAAACAAGACCTTGGCGCATGAGAAATTTGTGTACTTAGCTAGAAAGGATGAAAATAAATTTCATCTTATTTGGGGTAGATGGCTGGATTCAACATATATGTGCGGAGATTGGGTGAGACTAGACTTGATACAATGCAGATAACCACTGGGGATAGAGCTGTGCGCAATACTGAGATTCCTCGTATTTAAAGTAATGTAGTCGAGGTGATATGTATGTGAACAGGAATATAAATTTGCATAAAGAAGTTGTGTAATTGCTTCAATCTCACTATATAATTTATGCCTAGAGTGTATGTCCTGAATGTGAACCCGTATTGTAGTATGTCCTGTTTGATGTATACTATTGTATAGAATATGTGTAATATGACCACACATATTCACACTGTTTACTGTGCTGTAAAACAATTTTTCTTTTTCTTACTGTTTATGTTTTTTCTTGAAAACAAATAAAAATTATTGAAAAAAATAATAATAATAAAAGGTACAAGGTATAAATGCAATGCAATGTGAAGTCTTCACAAGTACCAGTATTTGTGAAGTACACAGAAAATCCCACACACCCTGTACAGAGAGATAAGGAGAAGAACAGTGATAGTTACAACTGAGTCAGAAATAAAAAAGGCAGTATGAAACAGCAGCTAGCACAAGTCACATACAATGCATATGCAATTAAATCGCAATGAGCTCTGAATCAACTGACCAATACCCAAGGCTTGGTAGGATGTAGAGCGTCTGGGTTGGGGGAGGAGCTGCCAGGGGAGAGCCTACCTCCCCTAAGCTGCATCAACCTGCCGGGTAAGCTGGCCTCATGGCAGTAGGTGCATCTACTGCCGATCCCCGTCATCAGACGATAAGGCCCCAGTGTTCTAGTGAGGACGTGGGGGAGCGGCCGGGCCTTCACTGCAGCATCTCCAGTGTCGGAAGCAAGGACTGCCGCTCGTGATTCCCCGTAAATGAGGAATCGCCTTACCCGACATCTCCATGAGTCCGATTGCAGTCCGGACCTCCAGCGTCGCTGCTAGCTAAGCTCCGCTGTGACCTGCCGAAATTACCAGAGACGTTACCAGTATTGCAGCATCGGCGGAGGTAGAAGAAGTCGCAGTGCATGCGTCTTATTATGACGCTCACCACTGCTAACCCAGTAAAATAGTAAACTAAAACAAATCATAAAATTAAAGCTTGGGACTGCCAGAGCAGGCCCCCGTTCAAAAGGTGCGTCTGAACTCCTGCTTAGCACCAAAAAACGGAATGCCTGTGGCTGGGGGCGGGGTATAGTGCATTCTGGGAGCTAAATCCGACCACATACCCCCAAGGTAGTTTCTGTGGACCCTATGGAACCTGAAGAAGAAAGTAGGTTTACCCCAAAACACAGACACCATTAGGTCGACAAGTGTGAAGCATTTAACAAGCGCTGGCATTACAACTGTAAACAAAATGCTAAATGATACTAACAATGCAGATGTTCCGGGGTCCACTTACTGCTTGTAAACATTGTGATTGTCGACAAGACATATGTATCCCATTTTGAAGATGTTCATTTTATTCTACTGTGCAGTATGATTGGGGGAGGTAAATTCCGCCACAAATCAAGCATGGTTTTCCAGTCAAATGCAAACTAAGGCTTGAAAATGAAAACTCAGGTGGGCCAATGAGATCACAGGGAAATTCTGTTGGTATTATCATACTACACAAGGGACCATGTAGAGAAACATAAAAATAAATATCCAAGGATACATGTCTTAATGCTCTCTACTTGCATTTTCCATCTTTCTCTATATATTGCTTTGTACATGCTTCCCTACTGCAGCTGTTAATAAACACATTGTTTGGGGGCATGGCCTGACTTCTGAGCCGAGTGGATGCACTATCTGGGAGCTCCTCCTGAAACCGCTATAAAACAGCTTCTGAGGCTCTATTTCAGACTGCAAAGGTCTGCAGCACACTACCCTGACATATAGGAGCCTGCCGACACCTGCGGCTAGGATAGAGGCCGTGAAAAACGCCCACCGGCCACCTACGCCCTGAGGCCTATCCGCACCGAGAAGCCGGGGACTAGATTAGTAGCGGGACCCGTCGGAACTCTCCGCGGTGACCCTCTACCCGAGGTAAATCCCTCTCTCGTGGCCAAAGTCCTCCGCAAGTCCCTGAGAGACTGCCGCTACTTACCCCGCCCGTCAGACGGATGATTAGCGGGACCCCGGTGACAGCTACCTGTGTGGCCGGGCGTCTTGCAGTTAACTCCCTCCTGGCTTGCAACTGACCTGAGCTGCTCCTGCTGTGAACGGGGCCTGGTGTGGTGTGCTGCCCCAGAATCCATAGAGGTTTGAGATTGCTCCCTTCCTGCTCCTCCCCCAGCCCTAAACCTCAACTGAGCGATGCATATTAACCCCAGCACAATCAAGCCTGCAGTGGGATCTCCACAGCTGTGTGGTTGCCATTTTGGAAATAATTCAGGCTGACATTTCTACAAAAGCACAACCATTATTATCAAATCTACCTGTAATTACTGTGTAGGAATATCCTGAGCTCAGGGAGATGTAGTTGCTGTCTCTCTTTAACACATGCTCTGTACCGCCTATAGTATGCTGTGAGATATTATCAGCATATTTGAGTCATTGCGTATTGGTGTGACCGTACTTATTCCTACTTCTATACCGCAACACTCTCTGCATCACACATGGCGCCTAAGAAGCCAAAAGTTGCTAAATCCATGTCTCAAATATCCTTCTTCAAACCCTCATCTCAATCTCCTAAATCAAAAGTGATTGAAGAGACAGCAACACGAAAGAGGTCCTCACCCTCTCAGCCTGCACAAGGCGCAGGATCGACTCCCCTATGCTCCTCTCAAGATACTCCAGAGGATGGAGAAGTTCTTACAGTGGGCACAATGAAAAAACTCCTCTCCCAATTTAAAAATAATGTTGCAGCTGAGTTTCGGGCTACGCTTCAGACATGTCAGCAATCCATAGATGATCTAGGAGGCCGCACGGATGATTTGAAGATGAAAATGGGTGAAGTGGTGGAGTCACACAATGATCTTATCACAATGCACGAAGCAATGCAGAATTAAATAGTATCACTTAAAGAAAAGGTATGTGACTTGGAGGACCGTTCACGCCGAAATAGTCTTAACTTACGAGGCATTCCTGAGAATATCTCCAATAGCAGCCTCCACGAATACGCAGTCTCTTTTTCAAAAGCTCCTACCTTCCGTGAAATCTATGGACCTTTTGATTGATCGGATTCACAGGCTCCCTAAAGCCAAAAGAGCACCAGAGAATGCTTCAAGAGATGTCCTCATGCGTATGGACTACTTCCATATTAAAGAGGCTTTGCTGAAGGCTGCCCGACCATCTGAGGAAACGGCTGCTGTTATGGGTCATTTGCAGTTATATGGCGATCTATTTCAGGCTACTCTACTAAATAGACATTCACTCCAACCTATCACCTCTGCTCTTCAAAAAGCTGACATTCTCTACAGATGGGGATTTCCTACAAAACTTCTCATCTCATGCAATGGCTCCTTGACCATCATATCATCTGTTAAAGAGGGAGAGAAATTTCTTTCCGAGATGAAGATAGAAGAGTCTTCTTCGAGATCCTCTCCCCTCCGCCATATACAGAAGGACTGGTCGATTGCTGAATCGTAATGTTTCAATAATATTTTTTCCCTTGCCTATATTGTAGAGTTGGTTCGATGCAAGAAACGTAATATCTTAAGGAATCTTAATACTATTATGTAGGTTCCTCTTTAGGCTAGGGAAACCTTCAGGTTATTTTATCTAAAGTCTAGATGTATTGCTGTTCTACATTATAGTTATGATCAATTACTCTCAATGTTGATTAAGGTGGTGTATGATATGTGTTTATCTCCCCACATAACCCCACTGTGTTGCCATGGTTAGGCAACCGTCTCTGACCTCAAGTGAGGTAATTTCAGTTTGCTCAACTCTTTGTTGTTATTCAATATTTATGACCACTCTCTTATTTTATCTATTTTTCTCTTTCCTTTTCCCTCTTCCTTTATTATTTTATTGCTGTAGTATATCAAAATTTACTGATTCATATTGTCGCTATACACAGTTCAGATGTCACAAGTCTCTATTTGGATTAAGTTATCACATAATACTTTACAATGGTTAATCTACTGTAATAACAATTAATGCCAAACGGCTTAACTCCCCGCACAAGAGAAGGCTCGCTTTAAATTATTCCCATAGACTAAGGGCCCAAATTGTAGCCGTTCAAGAAATGCTTTTTTGTGTTTCCTCTCCACCAGTGTTCAATAATGATACATTTCCCCTTTGCTATATGGCGAGAGGTCCATCTAAAAAAGCTGGAGTAGCTATCCTCATCTCGAAACAATGTTCATTTGTACTGTCAAAACAATATTCTGACCTGGGAGGGAGATATTTAGTGGGTCAGTTGTAAGGCAAGGAGTTTACCATAGTGTCCCTATATGCCCCCAATACACGTCCGTTGAATTTTTTTAGGAAATTTTGTGACTTCTACCAGAAATACAGTAAAAGGTGCCATTATTATTATGGGAGACTTTAATCTGGTGCCCGATCCTTTGCTAGATAGGTCTAGAAACAGTTTGCCCCGGAACAGGTAGGCTACCGATGCTCTAAGGGTTTTCACCAGCTCCTTGCAGAGTATCAGCTATACGACACTTGGAGAATTAAACATCCAGCCAAAAGAGATTTCTCCTTTTTCTCCCATGCACATGGCTCGTATTCGAGAATAGACCTAGTTTGGCTGATATACGCTAGCTTCTATTAGGAAAATAGATATTATGCCTATGGCATAGTCTGACCACACCCCTATTTTTTTTTTCATGGGACATTGCACATAGACAAGCTACCCCTGGCCCGTGGAGATTAGGTAAACATACGTTCTCTCAGCCGGAGGCTCGTCAGCGCATTCAGTGGCCCATTTCGGAATACTTAATTAATAGCAAACCTGATGAGACCTCTGTCTTTAACTTTTGGTGCTCTGCAATACAAATTGCCGCCAAGCTCAAGCGGGAATATAGATTACAATGGGCAAAATTAGAAGAGGCCGTTAACTCCCTAGAAGTAGCTCATAAATCAGACCCAGCAAAGAAAACCATATATAGAGAGCTAGCTGGAGCAAGCGAGCAACTAAAGGTCTTTTTACTTCAGGAGGTGCATAGGAATCTTGCCCGTTTAAATCAGAAGTTCTATATGTTTGGAAACCGTGCATCTAGATTACTTGCCCGTAAGCTGAGAGGAAAGCGGGCTAGAGAAAAGATACATGCGATTAATAACCCAAAAGAGGTAAAGGTGATCGACCCATTTAAAATAGCAAACTCCTTAGCTGAGTACTATGCTAAATTATATAACCTACAGGAGGACCCCATAACACCTCAACCTAGCCTCCAGGGATTTCGTGATTTTCTCAGGGATGTAGCTCTCCCTGTCCTAGACTCGGCTACATGTGAGGCCCAGAGTGCCCCATGGACCATTGAAGAGGTTGAGAGAGCTTTAGATCTAATGCCCTTGGACAAAGCCCCTGGTCCTGATGGCTATCCCTCTAGTTTCTATAAGGCTTACTTGGCAGATTTAGCGACGGTTCTGTTGCTAGTGTTCAATGAGGCTACCAAGACAGGAGTATTTCCCAAAGAAATGCTAGAAGCACAAATTACTGTATAGCCATTCACAAACCAGGCAAATCCACCATTGAAGTTCAGAATTATAGGCCCATTGCTTTACTAAATGCAGATATCAAGCTCCTTGCCAAACTAATAGCCCTAAGACTTAGCCCTCTGATACCTTCCTTAATTAATGTAGATCAAGTGGGATTTGTTATTGGTCGCCAATCACCTGATAACACCCAATGCATCTTTTATATTATAGAACATTGTGAGCAGGCTCAAAAACTACTATTGCTCCTATCAAAAGACGCGGAAAAAGCCTTCATCAGACTACACTGGGGCTACCTCCGGGAGGTTCTTACGAAATTCGGACTTCATGGAAAAATGTTAGATTCCATTCTGGCTTTGTACACGGTCCCCTCCGCTAGGATATATGTAAATGGATGTTTCTCTTCTAGTTTTAGCATCTCAAATGGCACCCGTCAGGGGTGCCCTCTCTCCCCACTAATTTTCACACTAGCAATTGAGCCTCTAGCTGAGAAAAATAGAGGTTCGCACTAAGTTCAGGGCCCTAAGTTTGGGGGATACAAGCCACAAAATATGCCTATTTGCGGATGATATTCTGATTAGCTTGTTTAACCCCCGAGACACTCTTCCCGCACTACACCGTCTGCTGGATGCTTATTCAAAGGTCTCACTATATAAACTTAATTCTACTAAAACCGAAGCCCTACCAATAAATATCCCCACGGACACACTGGAATTTCCAAAATCATCCTTTAATTATTCATGGGAATCTTGTTCCCTGAAATACCTAGGAGTGCGCCTGACTAGAACCAAAGATGTAATTGAATGCAATTATGCCCCGTTTCTTGTCACTTTTGAAGCAGTCATGAAAGACTGGATGCTTCATGAAGTATCCTGACTGGGCAGAATAGCCACCTTTAAAATGGTGCTCTTGTCAAAGCTGTTGTATCTGTTCCAGACCATCCCCAGAGTCCTCACTAAAGTCATGTGCTATAAATGTAATAAAGCCATAGGCCGTTACATCTGGAAAGGGGGTAAGCCTAAGATAGCAAGGAGGTGTGGCGTTCCCAGATATAGAGAAATATCAGTATGCCTGTTTGTTAAATCAGGTGAGAGATCGGTTTGCGGAGGATATTATTGCGTCTTGGGTAACATGTGAATTGGAGGCAGTAAAACCCTTAACCCTTCCAGACTTATTATGGCTCCCTGTCTACGCACAACCTCCAAGTTCCAAGCATTCTAGTTCAGTTAGTGCCACAATACAGGCGTGGAATAGGCTCGTTACTAGGTGCGAAGACATTTCCTTACCGACAATAGCATTCTCAACATCTTGTATAGCTAGATTAATGACGTGAGAGCCTGGCAGTACCCCCTAAAAAGGTCAGATGATGCAACAATTTGCTTGGATACAGACTATAGTGTGCTAGAAGCACCAATGCAGAGTGTGACACCCCAGGCAGGAAAGATTGTGACAGGTGCAGGGTGCTAGAATGAACACTAAATAGTAGTAGTAGTAGGGATACATGACAGGTGGGTTAGGGTAGTAGTAGAGACACAACAGGTTAGTGGGAGTAGGAGAAATAATAAGTGGGCTGGAGTAGAAGTAGCAGGTACACATGTCAGGTGGATGGAAGTAGTAGCAGTGATACAGATGACAGCTGAAGGTTAGAATTAATAATAGGGATACAGATGATGTTGGTGGTAGTATTAGCAGACACATCAATGACAAGTGGGAGTGCTGGAAGTAGTAGTAGGGACTGGGTGGGGATAATAGAAGGGACAAAAATAACAGCTTAGTAAAAGTAGTAGAAACACACAAAGCAGACCCAGATCACATCCAGCTGCTCTGCCAGCCGAGCATTATCAGCAAAGAAACAGGTGGACAAAAGTTATACAGGGTAGTCTAGCCCAGAGCTGGATTAAGGCTTTGGAGGGCCCGGGGCACTTAAGACAGGGGGGCCCTAAAGTCTAAAATTAAAAGCATAGAGTCATCAATCATATAGAGAGGTGGTAAATATTAAAGATTATTTCTTAAAAGGAATATTTAATATTTTACACACAAAAAATATAAACTATTTTTAATCAGTTTTTTTTTTAATAGTTTTGAAAAGTAACAATTCAAACTTCGCAGACTATATAACAGCTGCTAAACAAAACAAAGTATAAATAAAAAGTGCAAATAAATAAGAAAGCAAGTCAAAAACAATGTGCAAAATGTTAACAGATATAAAATGAGTGACCTGGTACTGTATTTTGCTTCTCGCACACAAATGCAACAACCATAGGATAATACTAGATTAAAACTTATGTTTTCTTGCTTTAACATGTGCAAAGTTTTCAATAATGGTTTCAAAGCAAATTCCTCGCATCAGTTCACTTTCAATGCTTAGAAGAGTTAATGCTTTTAGGCGCTTATCCCGCATTGTTGATCGCAGTTTATTTTTTAGAAGTGTTAATTTGCTAAATGAACGTTCTCCTGAGCAGTTTGTCACCATTAAACAAAGGTAGATTTTCAGAGAGACAGCTACATTAGGAAAAACATCCTCAATCTTTTGTTCATACAGCAACTTTGCTTGAGATGAAGGTGTGTGACAGCTTCTACCATTGGCAAACTGTACAAACTGGACCATTTCTTGAGGATACACTTCTTTGTCTAGATCTATGGGATAATGTTCAGCCAATTTGGTAGCCTCTACAATTATTTCTCCATCTGTCATTTTGAAAGAGCTTAGCACAACCTTGAAACGTTTGTATATAACAGAATAGGCAACAACTCTATCATTCAATGCCATTTTGAGGCAATCAAGTATGTGTGCAAGTAGGTCTCCACACGAAATTTCTCTCTTGCAGAAAATACGGTTTCTTCAGACTCCACACTATCCACATTCCTTTTTTTCCTTCTTGTACGAGTTATTTTATAGTCTGATATACCACATGCTGCTTGTGCTTCCTTCTCCAAGGTATCAAAACTTTCACGCAGTGAATCTAAAAAGTAACCAAGAGATTCTAGTAAATCTACAGCAGCCTTGAGATCAATAGTTGTGGATTGCAGTGCTTTGCTTGTTGTATTAAATCTGGATAGAATAGTGTTCCAGAAATGACAGAGGAATGCGATTTCTAGCAAATCCATCGTCTGAGACAAAGTGTCAGCTTCGTGTCTTGTAGCAGCAGGTTGTTGTTCATCATCAACAATTTCATCAAGGGCATCTTGAATATTTTTGTATCCTTTGGCTAAGGCAGCAGTTGCATCTGCACGAGCAGACCATCTTGTTTCTGAGAGATTCTTCACTGTGAGTCCCTGTTTTCACAGATGTTTCATTAATACAGACCAACGATGGGTGGAGGCAGAAAAGAATTGGTACATTTTTGAAAGAAAACCAAAGAAGCTTACAGCTTCTACACAGCAATCAACAGCATTTGATCCAACAAGGTTTAAGGAATGTGCTGTGCATGGCACAAACACAGCCAAAGGATTAGATTCCTTCACCCTTGCTTGCATGCCAGAGTATTTTCCAGCCATGTTGCTTGCATTGTCATAGGTCTGTCCACGGCAGTCCATGATATCAATATTTTCGGACTTCAAGTATTCCAGCAAGTCTTCTGTGAGGTCTGCAGCCTTATGACTATGAATCCTTATAAATGTGAGAAAACGCTCAACTGGTATGCCATTCAACACATACCGTACAGTAACACTGAGCTGATCAGCATGGGTTACATCTGGTGTTGAATCAACCGACACTGAGAAATACTTAGAAAGTGAAATCTCCTTCACAATATGATTTGTCACCTGCTTTGCTATAATTTCAATAAACTCTTCAACAATTGTTGATGATAGATAGCCTGCATTACCGCGTCCACTGTTTCCAAAGTCTTGCATATGTTTTGCCAGAAAAGGGTCAAATAGTGCTATCAATTCTATGATCCCTAGAAAATTACCATTATATTTTGATCCAATGGTCTCATCACTCCCTCGAAACGCTAACCCTCTCTCTGCTAAAAGTTGTACAACTGCTACAACTCTGCGTAGTACTTCACACCAGTATTGTTTTCTGTCCATGAACTGTCGTTCCATATAGCTGTCAATATGACTTGATTTTTCACCACGTTCACGGGCTTGCAAAATGCAGTTCCGGTGTGCATCACTACCTTCATGGATTTTTATCTTCTCTTGTGCTTTTTTCTAGTAAGAGAATCCATCAGCAAGTGAGAACTTGTCTTTTCTACTTTCCATCAGTGTACAATAAGTACAGTAAATTGAACCATTTGAAGAACTATATGACATCCATTTTCTGTGATGGACTACACCATTAGGCCGGCGTCCATAAAACATAGTGTTTTTAAAGAAACGATAATGTCCTTTTGGTCTGGCCGGAGAAGGTTTGTAGAAGCGTGAGGACTTATGATATTTGTCAGAATCACATTTGTTTTGACAGGTCTCTAATCCTTGTTTAAGCCAAAAATCAACTGTTGCAGAGTTGATTGGAAACCACTTTGCAGGATCTGTTGATTGCCATTCACTCAGTCTAGTTAAAGCATAACTTTGGTCTTCATTACCTTTACTTGTTGAAGATCCACCATGTTCTGTAAATTGCTGATTTTCATCATCATTGCCTTCAAAAGAACTAGGTTCTATTTCTGCACCTTCTTCATCAACAGAATTTGAAAGGATTGACTCTGTTCCTTTCTGATTACATTGTTCATTTGTTTCTGTTGAATGTCTACTGTGAATATTTTCAGGTCCACTGTCTTCACCTTCTTCATCAACAGATTTTGAAATATTTGACTCTGTACACTTACGATTATGTTGTTCAGTTATTGCTGTTGAATGGCTCGTGGGCAGTTCTGATGTGGTTGGACTGGTAGTAGAGATATTCGGTTGGAAGAAATAATTTAACTTAGGCATCTTTGCCAAGATTGCATTAGTACTTTGTTTCTTCTCTCTTGCATGTTTGCGCTTTTGAGCTCCTGATGCCAGAAGTCTTTTTGGCATTTTGAAGAACTGGAAACTAATTAGATATTGATAGATACATAGATAGATAGATCAATAGAAATAGATATATAGCAAGGCAGTTTGATATTATTTTAGGTATGTATTTCTGCTAATAAAGATATTGTTTTCTTAAAATACTGTGTGTTATTATTGTGTCTGACAGGGTCTAATGTATTATATCTAGATTTGCCCTGCACCAAGAACTTCAAGGATTTACATACAAGTATTGCTGTATACACACAACCACACTCTATAACAGTGGTCTCCAACCTGTAGCTCGCGGCCTTAATTTTGGCAGCTCACCAAGCTGCAATACTGTTGAGTCAACTCTGACGTGTGCTCCCCCGTGACATTGACGCCATGGGTGGAGACACAGGGAAGCATGTCAGGTGATTGCTGCAGCCTCTACAGCAATCACCTGATGTGCTTCCCCATGGTTCCACCTACGGGTGAGCGAGTGACTCCTGCCCAGCCCTACCTGAAAATCACACTGCAGCCCTGCCTAA
This sequence comes from Taudactylus pleione, assembly GCA_031769625.1. Lineage (NCBI taxonomy): Eukaryota > Metazoa > Chordata > Amphibia > Anura > Myobatrachidae > Taudactylus > Taudactylus pleione. Next base: position 1,388,044 of record JAUIMM010000759.1, on the reverse strand, counting down.
ATCTTTTGCTCCTCTACCACACGTACCTCCTTGGAGCCAGTAATAAAAGTGAAATGTGACTGTGCTTAAATTTTATTTACAAACTACAACAATATCACTGTAATAATTAAATGTATTTTTATTTTCTATGAAATATTTTTCTAATTTTCATTAAATTACCTTAAATTCAACCTTTTTTTTAAATTACAATTTTAGTAGGTCTTCGGGAGGTTTCATTTTTCTAAAGTAGCTCACACCTCAATAAACGTTGGAGACCACTGCTCTATAACATTCACACAATTATATTTTAATTGAAGAATAAAGAAGAGTTATAAGACTAATAAATACTACTTATTATACATGCATATATACTATAACACAAATATATATACACTGGCTAAATGTTGCTAATAACTTATGCAACAAATATGTTTGGAGTGCCGGTATCTTCTTCTGCATTAACGATAGATATAGATAGATAGATATGAGATAGATAGATATGAGAGTGAGAGAAAAATCTGAGAGTTAGAGAGAGTGGGCACAATTCAATTCAGCGCAATGTGAATAGCGTCGGGAGATAGCTCCCGGAGCTATTCAATTCATCGCGCTGTTAGGTCGGGGAAGGCTCGTTATCGTGCCTTAAACAGGGTGTTTAGGCGCGATGACGGGCATTCCCCGACCTAACTTCCCGGCGCGAGGCTGTTTTCCCGGCGCTAAGGGCAGAAAACAGCCTCGCACCGGGACTTTTGTCAGATTTCTTCTCTCATCCCCAGAGGGATGAGAGAAGAAATCATTAGTCGGACTTGTCAGCGCGGTGTATTGAATAGCTCCGGGAGCTAACTCCCGGAGCTATTTACATCGCGCTGAATAGAATCGAGCTCAGTGAAAGAGAGAGAGATAGAGAGAGAGATAGAGAGAGAGAGAGAGAGAGAGGCACAGGGGGCACTCCATAGTGCAAACAAGTTTTATTTATAATAAAACCTCTAAAAAAGCAGACTGCTAACAGTTAAGGTGCGTACACACACAACGATTTTTTTAGCGATCATTAACGATATCCTTTATCGTTCAATCGTTGAAAAAATCGTTCACTTTCTGAGTTAAAACGATGAACGATTATCGTTCATGCGCGTTCACGTTTGTAGTTTGTAGTGCAGTCAGACTGACCAACTCAACTATTTTCAGTAAAGGAGTATGCAAAAATCATTTGTAGTTCAAAAAAATCGTTCATTACATTTAGTACATAATTGATTTTAGTAAACGATTTTCGTCCATTTTTCCCTTGAAAAAATGAACAAAAATCGTTTACTAAAATCGTTCATTTACTAAATCGTTATGTATATATGCAGCTTTATGCTTGTACCATTAAACAATCAGTGTGTGCTTATTACCACATGGCTCAATATACCACACTGGGGATCTCTCTACATAGCTGCACCTGCACCAGCCAAGGACACAAACCACAGCGCTGACTATCAGCAAGAGTTGCAGCATGTCTATCAAAGGCACAGGGAAGAAATCCAGGGCAACGTCGCCACTTCACTAAGCCAAACTCTAATGCTTTTCCTCAAGGGCTTTGTCAGAGGGCTGGCTTGAATGACGTACACCAACTCTTACGGCGCCAGCAGCCAATCACTACTCAGCACCTCACTAATATACACAGCATTAACATATGTAAAAATACAATTAAACACATCACCTCCATGTAAAACAAGGCTTCTCTGCACTTCCAAAACTAAAATATTTTCAGAAGTTGATAGTTAAAATATATTCTGATATATAGGACCTTAATTAACTGCTATAAGGAAAATAATCCTATTTAGTATTTCATTCTTATATTAAAAGCCAAATGGCCACATTCTAACTCTACTAAGACTGGAAATGTACTATAAACATTAACACAACTAGTACAATTTCTATATTGAACAGTTTTCCTGTACACCCACATTTGCATTACATTCACTTTGCCACTATACAGTACTATCTTATTTACCATGGAAATGATTCATACTATATACAGCAGGGGTGGCCAAACTCGGTCCTCGAGATCTACCAACAGTTCACGTTTTCCAGGACATTTTGAAAGATCCACAGGTAGAGCTAATTATTTCACTTGCGATTCTGTGAGGAGACCTGGAAAATGTGAACTGTTGGTAGCTCTCGAGGACCGAATTTGGCCACCCCTGGTATACAGTATCTGAAGGACATTGGTGCTCACATATAGTCCCATATGAGATGTGAGGTTGGAATCTTGTATTTGGACAATATATTGTATGTAACCAAGGAATCAGCATACACTGAACATAGCACACATCTATAATTTATATTTATACGCACGCACACGCACACACACACATTATATATAGCATATAGGTATTCTGTAGAAAGGAAGAGGCTGCACTCCACAGACTTTTAAAATAGTATACATCTGTATTAATAGTTACCGTTATTTCAAGACTTCTAAGGGCTGTTTCACACACTCCGGTTTTGCTCGGGCGGCAAAAAAAACTGTCCAAAGCTGGACGTTTTTTTTCAGGCAATCAGTGCCTTTCACATGTAACGGCTTTAAGCTGTTTTTACTGTGTGATTGTTTCTTTTAATGGAGTAGGCATGCGCAGCAGCAGATCGAGTTGTGGGCAGGTACAATTTGAACCTTACTTACATGCAGGGACAGCACGGACACGACACGGCAGCAGTCCTTGTCTGTGGATATTCCCAGCTGTAACATGGGGACCGTGCTGTCTGAAAGGACCCACCCGCTTCCATGTTTAATTACATTTTACAGCCGGAAAAACCAGCAGGTGTGAAATAGTCCTAAGGGTCTTTTCTTCAGGGTACAGATTAACACAAATTGAAAAGTTTCTGGAGTGATGCTTCTTTTTTTCTGAAGGATACCTATTTGCTTCTACTATAGTAGGAGGGCACTACAGCATACAGTTTCTTTTCCAGAGTGCCAAACTTCACATATATAGGGCCTTATTCATCAACAAGTTTATCACTCAAAATGAGTGATAAATATCACTGTTTATGATAAATGGTGCTCCAGCCAATCAGCTCCTAACTGTCATTTTTCTAACAGACGACAGTTGGGAGCTGATTGGCTGGAGCAACATTTATCACAAACATTGATATTTATCAGTAATTTTGTGTTATAAACTCGTTGATGAATAAAACAGGGTCTTATGTATCAAGCCTTTTTTTTACATAAAATTAATGCAGAAACTGTAGTTTCTTTTAGTTTCTGCATAATTTTATTTAGTGTACCTTTGTACTAAAAGCACAATGCAGAAGATTTCACAGAAATCTCCAGCAATGTGCTAATTAGCGCTGCAGATCGTAGTCCCCATTATTATAAATGGGGACAACAATCTGCTCCCTATGTACTAAACTCCAAAAAGCAAAACTTTTTCAGAGTCTAGCACCAGTAGTTTATACCATCTTCAGATGGTGTAAACTACTGTAAGCCTCCAGGGGCAGGAGAGAGATCTTTCTATCTCTCTCCTGCAGCCTGCGGCCGGCTACCGAAGCTGATGCTGTGCGCAATCTTTTTCCCTTCTGTGACAGACTTCCCCTAAATGGCGGGGATATAACTCGCAGGAACAGCGGTTACTGCAACGCTGTCCCTGCGAGTTCCAAGATGTTCATAGCGAGGATATTTTCATTAAAAATGAAAATATTCCCTGCGAGTTGGACCGATAATAATTGCGGCAGTACTGCAATTATTGAAATGTTGCTCAAAACTCACACTGTGTAGTGGCTGACATTGCTCAGGTGGTCCCTTCTCAGATAGTGTATATGTGTGTATATGTATATATATATATATTTTTTTTATTATTAGTTATTTATATATTCCCTTGACAAAAGGACCGGAGTGTCCTGAAACATTGGCTAGATGTATGCATAATGTGTTATTTTCACCTGCTTATATATGGATATTTAATATATATATAATATATATATATATACATATCTGTAGCAAATGGATGGCACTCTCATGTACTAGATACACGCCCGGGTGCCCTCTGTGAAGGGTGTAATTCCTTCCAATGTAACCAAGAATAAATACTATTTATTTATCTATCTATACACACTATATATATATATATATATATATATATATATATATATATATATATACATGCGCAGACACACACACACACACCTGGCAAGTATACACTGCATCATAAGAGTGAGTGCTGGAATTCCAAATTTACATATGAACATAGTGTACATAAAAAAAATAATTATATATATATATATACACACACACACACACACACACACACACACATATATTTAAAGCCAATGGACCCAGTGCCTTTATTTAATTTTTATTTGGTTATTAAAAAAACCTTTTCAATACTGTCTCTTACTTTTTTTTCTTTTATGATGAGATGCTGACAGCCAGTCTAAGTAGTCCTCAATAGCTGCATTCGCACGCACCCCTCTGCCTCCATAAAATGCGCCTGTCACTGTGGCTGCACAAGTCCGCCCCTCTCTTTCAAGTCCTGCCCTCTTCTTTCCTGCAGCCTGCGCGCGACGCCAGCCAGTCACTGCACAGGCTGTAACAACTTAACTTATCATTGGTCCACCGCCGACCCGGCAACCCAGTACTGCTCTGCGGCGCCGGCGGGGGCTGTCAGGATATTGTTCAGACAGCGAATGGCTGGCTGCTACTGGGCTGGCCTGGCTGCCGCTGCACCTGTGCTGTGAATCGCAGCGGCGGCCCGGCGGGATAAATCTGATACGATCTGCGGCTGGTAGCGGGGGGCCCTCTCTGAGGGGGGCCCGGGGGTACTTGCCCCCAGTGCCCCCCCCTTAATCCGGCCCTGGTCTAGCCCAGAAGTAATATGCTCTCCGACCTAGGGGTACATTTACTAAAGTGCGGGTTTTTAGAAGTGGAGATGTTGCCCATAGAAACCAATCAGATTTTAGCTATTACCTTCTAGAAGGTACTATATAAATGTTAAGTAGAATCTGATAGGGATGTTGCCCATAGAAACCAATCAGATTCTAGCTATTACCTTCTAGAAGGTACTATATAAATGTTAAGTAGAATCTGATTGGTTTCTATGGGCAACATCTCTACTTCAAAAACCCACACTGTAGTAAATATACCCCCTAGTCTGCGCACCTGCCCTTGAACACCCCATATCTTGTATCTGTTTAATTCCCTTCCTTATCTATGCATGAAGTTTCGATTTTGCACTTGTTTATAGCGTCTGTTCACAATCCACTTAAAAAAAAAAAAACTGAATAGCATCTACTGAATGAAAAGGTGTTCCAGGAAAAGCAGGGGCAACAGGAACAAGGTGAAAAATGTCAAACTAATAAAAGCAAACAAGTTGAAGAAAATGTCAAACCAATAAAATAATTGACGTTATTTTCCATGATACCTTACAGTAGAAAATCAGCAGCTGTAAAGGCATGTGCCACTTCTCGGGACTTATGTAGTTTGCAGTTTGTCCTTGGATATATCATAAAAACAGTCAAAAGACCAACTTTTTTTTTTATAACTATTGGAGCCTGGCTTGACTACTTTTTAACTCTTTTAAGTACACCCTGCTTATGTTATAATTTATGATCTCAGTAGCAACTTTCCTACATCAGCAGATTAGCTCAACTTTTTCTACAACTAATTGTATGTAAACTGCAGTTCAAAGGTGTTTTTCAGCATTTCTTGCTATACATAAAGTGGCTTAGCACATTTTCACCAAGAAGAAATTAGTTTCATCATGTCCATCTGTACTAATCACACAGGACTGAAATTGCAATGATGCCAACTCTCTAGGATCCCACTATTACACAGCTGACCCAACATTAACCATCCTCAGTTGAAACCATGAGTCTGGTGGTTAATCCACAACATACGATGCGGGCAATCACAAAATCTGGCCTGTGGACCCTTCAGGACTGGGTATTGATTTAGTACTGTAGATGTGGAGTGGGCTAAATAGAAGTGGAAGGCCCTCCTGTAGGAATTCCAACTAGCCTCAGTTCTCAACCTACAATTTTCACAGATGCTTTGCACTCTCCCATATACATCAATGTAAAAATGCTTACACCAAAATGTATCGAAATTAGAAAGAGATTGAGGCTTAATTAAAAAAAAAAAAAGCACAAATTTGCGGCTCAAAATTTAGCACATGCCACATTTATTGCCAAAATTTCCTATCGGTCTCTAGTTTTGGGTGAGTAATTAAAGTTCCAAAATAAAACAACAATAAAAGATCATAAATAATAAGAACCTTGCCCAAATCGCTCTGCATGCAAATTTTCATCCAGAACGGCTATCCAAAAATTGTTTGTATGATTTGGGGAAATAATCCTCCCCCTTCAAAGCAAGATCTGAGTGCTCTTTGTTAGCAGAAGTGCCAAGAGAGCAGATAGATGGCACGTGTACAAGGTGGGCCACCTGACCGGTGTGTTTTACTGCGGCATCGGGCATATGGAATTAATACTTACATGTGTCTATTATGCAGAGTTGTACGCATTTTGCATAGTGTCCGCCACCAATTCATACACTTGGTTTGCTACCTACAGTATCATCGGAGAGCACTTGCATCAGTCTGTACTTGCTTCAGAAGATACATCTGTATTTATGCATACGTTCAAATCTGCATAGTCCGCAGATGAATCGGCACGCCCTTACTGAACTTTGCTTACATGAAAAAGTCACATAACAGCCCAATTATGCCCATCAATTGAAAAGCAACTGAACTTTTTAGGACTTTACAATGCCCATACTTCTGTGTGCTTGGTTCCAAAGCATGCGCAGTGCAAACACACACAAAATATGCTCTACCAGCAGGTGTATGTACAACTCTGCATCACAAAAAAGGTGTATGCTAGGGAGTAAGTTATTGTATGATTTGTATATATATATATATATATATATATATTAATATGTATATATATATATATATATATATATATATATATACACACACAAAAAGGTTATATAATTATATCAACCCTTGAAAGGTTTGTAACAACATTCGGGACTGCAAAATGACATCCTTTAATGTTCTCCCTGCATTCCAATTGACCATAACATTTAAGGTAACGCATTTATTTTCAGTACATGTCTTTTTTTATTGCAAAACTTTTTAACATATAGATGTGTCCTTACATCTTCTCTGTAGTCGTGCTAAAAAGCCCCTCTCGGAGCGCCAGGTCCCGTGAGGCTCTGCTAGCGCCGGGCATCTTTTTTTTTGCCAAAAATGCATCTAAGTCGCAATGCAATACGACTAGGACACACCAGCATTATGATTAATTTGGTAACTTGTGAATGAGTCTCTGAATCTGTATACGAAGTGCTACAATGTAGCGAATGCAGCTTTTTTTCATTCCAAGTTCCATTGTGCTTCATATACAGACTCAGGTGTACACAGATATACAAGTTTTGCATATCAAATTAACCAGTACAGTCTGCTGTTGTGTCCTAGTTACATCACATTGCGACTTAGGCTGGGTACACACTAGACAAAGTGTACCCAGCCCAACATCGGGAGTGACAGGACGGGACCTGGCATCGGCAAGTGTATACACTTTTGGCGATGCAGGCAGCGACGGACCTTGCTCATGACATGCAGGGCCGAAGGAGGAGGTCGCTGACGAACCACGGGAGTGCGCTTAGTCAACGATATAGTGGGTACACACTAGACAATGTGCCAGATATGTCGGTCTGATCCGCATATCGTTTAGTGTGTACCCAGCATAAGACACATTTTTGACAAAAAAGACTTTCGATGCTAGCAGAGTAGCATGGGACCTGGCTACTCACTCACGCCAAATAAGTTGCACTGCATGTCGTATTGAGGCAGATGTATGATGACATCTGCATACAGTGTTATTTTATATTAAAATTATTACTTAGTGAAAACAGAGTCAGTCTGTTTAGTGTACATTATGTATCCATTATAAAATTTTTGGATACACTGACTTAGCACCTCTATATATATATATATATATATATATATATATATATATATATATATATATATATATATATATATTTCTTTGGCATCAGCCCCAATGTATTTAAAGTAGGGATGTGCTGGCTCGGTTCCGTTCGTTTTTTTTTACCGAATCTTATTGGGTTTCAGCTGTCACGAGTTTTGGATAGCCAATAAGATTCGGTAAAAAAAACCGAACGGAACCGAGTAGAACCGAGCCTGCACATCCCTAATTTAAAGATAATATATGCCCAGAAACTTCTTCAGACACACAGAAACAAAAAGTCACATTTTCATGGTTTGAATACATAAATATGCTTCTTTTCCTCCTTAAGGAAATTAAGCTAAATGAGTGTATACAAAGATAATTTAGACAGCTAATGACTGGCAGGATTTAATGATGTTCTGACAATTAGCGTCAGGGAGCAAATTTAGGTTAATAACTGCTCTTCAGATACCGGTTTCCAGCATATGGCTGATTCCAGAAATAGATCATTAACTTTTTTTTCCCACTACACTTTGTGCATCTGTTGAGGCTTCATGATTCAATGATGTGTTCAAATCTTATGGATATACTAACTCATTAATGTCCAACAATATAATTCACAGGTCTGCGAAATTTAAGGTATTGATAGCTTTTTTTAATAATACTTTTAGATTTTTAATTATACTCCTGTGTACATCAAGAAATAGTATATTAAAAAATATTACCACATCACCTTTACCTTTAAGGGGGTTACATACAGTTTTAAGAAAAAACAAGAAGTTTAATTGTTTTTGACATAATTATTGTGAAATATGAATAAGTGTAGATGATATCACTGTGTTTTTGTCTTAATTACATAATAAAATAACAATAAAATCAAACAATAGAAACAAAACCATAATTATTGAAAAAATCGTTAATATCTTGTTTTTTTTGCCTTCAAACTTCGTCTTGTTGCTTTTCGCTTATAAGCTTTTTCTGTGTCATCTCTGTGTATCATCCAGCAGTAGTCAGCCATCATTCTGACGTCCCAAAGACCCTGGTCTCTTCTTTCTACATCTTTAACGTCTTGGTGGAACCGTTCACCCTGTTCTTCACTGTAGTCTCCGAAATTTTCGGGAAATGCTCAATATGGGAATTTAAAAAATGTACCTTTAAACTCATATTGCAGCCAAGGTTTCTGTAACTATTAAGCATTTCCTTGACAATTTCTTTGTAGTTTGGAACCTTGACATTACCAAAAAATTGGAAATCACTTGTTTGAACGAAGTCCACGCCGAAAGTTCAACAATATTCATTACACGCCCGAAATGTTCATCTTTTATTAACTTTCTAATGTCAGGGCTTGTAAAAATGCCTTCCTTCAGTTTAGCATCGGACAGGTTAGTGAATTTGGTGCAAAGATGTTTGAAAGTTTCTCCATCTTTAGGCAGTGCTTTTACAAATTGTTTCATCAGTCCTAATTTTATATGTAGCGGTGAAAGTAAAACTTTATTTGGATCTACTAAGCTGGATTTGATTACATAATTTTTCCCAATTTCTAAAAACTTTTTTGAGCTGGAAAATTGTTTTTTTACCAATGTAAATTTTTAGCTCTGCTATCCCATTCACAGAGAAAATATGGGAATTTAGTATAACCTTGTTGCTGGCCAAGTACCGTGCATACAATTTTAAGATCTCCACATATTAACCAGTTGTGTCTTGCATATCCAATCAGTTCCAAAACAGTTTTCAAAGTTTTGTGTGTTTCTTTAAGATAAATTGAATGTGCTAATGGTATTGACGTGTATGTGTTGCCTTTGTGCAATAAAACAGCTTTTAAACTTATTTTTGAAGAATCTATGAATAACCTCCATTCTTCCAGGTTATACTCAATAGCAAAATTTTGCATTAAGCCTTTGATATCATTGCAATTAACGATATTGTCATCTTTTAGAAAAATAAAAATGTGTAAATTCCTCTTCTCTTCGTCGATACCAAAAATATGTAGTGTCGGAGTCTAATAAATTGTTTTCCTTAAAACGAGATCCAAGCAGCTCGGCTGCATCTTTGACGAGTCCAAGATCCCTCACCAAATAATTTAGTTGATTCTGTTTCAGCAAAAATGGCAATTGTTAATGTGATTAGTTGGCTCCCTCCATATCATAGGAGCACCAAAAGATAAAGCTTTCTTCTTACCAGCAATCCATTTCCGTAGTATTTCAACACAAGCCAAACAAATTTTGTGCAGAGCCCACTGTTTAACTTGATGTAATATCTTTATTCTGAAATAAGCAAAGTATGCCTTTTTATGAAATCACCTACGTTTCTTCTTTGTTTTTCTACATTATATTGTCCACAACTATAACAAAAGACACCTGCACTATTTTTACAATGTCTCGACGTCTTCTTCAACTATTCAAAAGGCACAGATGAAAACTCGAGCATTAAACACGTGCATTCGTTACATAATGCTCCAGCAATCTCACCTGAGATCAGTGGCAGAACCGTGCAGACAGTGTGGTGGCCGCCCCTCCCTTCACCTCTCTCCTTCTCCGGGGTCCTGAGCCTGCTACTCACAGTCACAAGCTCTGCACCCAGACTACACGAGGAGCTGCTGCATGAAGCCTGCTACTGTAATTTGTTCAATGATGGCTACTTGATGAGTAGCATCAATTAGTGTGTATACTGTACTGTATGAGTGGTGTGTACTGTATATGTACTGTGTGTGTATGTGGTGGTAGGCAGGGGTTAAAATGAGCCGGCACAGGGCAAAACTGTGTTGCATCTGTTGTATTTGGTTCCACCTGCGCCAGCTCACCTTGTAGTTGTAGTTGTTGTGTGTCTGTGCAATGTTCCTATAGACAGTATGGTGTTTAGGCCCTTTGTAAATTTAAGCTCCAGGACCATGTGGACCTTAATCTGGCACTGGGCGGTGGAAAGTTTTATGACGAGAACTGAATTGCAACGTTCCATACTACCAACTGAATTCATTTAAGACAATGTTTTATAATAAATGTAGGCAGAATACATTTATTACTTTAAAGAATATGAAAAAAATGACATTCATAAATACACGTTTTGCAGAAAAACGTGATGCGATATGCAAAATCGGGAGTCATTTTCGTGTTCAGAAACCAAAAATCTATAAGTATCACATGAATTCGTTAAAAAAGCTTTTTCATCGCAGATCTGTATTATGATTATGGGTTATTATGGCTATTAATATACATGCAAATATATGATGTTACAAAGAGTGTATGTTGTTTTCAAAGAAGCTGGAAGCCATAGAAAAAAATAAGCAGCAGTGCTGACCTATACCATTACCGCAGTCAGTGTTGTCACAAGGAGGGTGTGGGTCGCACCCGGGTGTCACCCGAGGGGTGACATTAAGATGCAGACTCCCCCTCAGTGACAGTATAATTAAGTGCAGCACTTGGCTCCTGACACTGTGAGGGAGCCGGCACGGCAAATAGGACAGTCACTCCGCACCTCCGGCATCCCCCTTCCCCACTGTCTGCACTTAATCATACAGTAACCACAAGGGTTTGGGCCGCATGGCCTCGCCCCGTCCGTGTGGCCCCCAGCATCCCTCCCCGCACCAGGTGACACCTCGGGGAGGGGCACCACTAACCGCAGTCCACCTCCTCCATTGGGCTGCATGTCGAGGACCAATTTCCCAATCCCACGCTATCTCAACACTGCACCATGCATCTATTTAAGTTACCTTACCTTTTTACCCTACTCACTTTCACCATACTTCCCTCTACACCACAATATTTCTCCCTACCTCCAGTTATGCAAGTAAGAAATAGTTGGCAACGTTTGAATTACTGTTCAATAGAGTTTGTCTATTTAAACTGTTCTTGACCATAACTGCCCACAGTCTACTTAAATGGAGAGCTTTCAACACCATATTGCAAATTACCATTAGGTTTAACTAGCTGGGATACCCAGCGTTGTCCGGATTGAAGAATAGACTTTGAAGTTCATCTGCAGCCTTCATTTTTTACATTGTCCTCACCTATAACCCCATTCCATTGATTCTGAAAAGGACCCCACTGTTTGCCAACATGGTTTTAGCCCTGAAAATAACCTATCTATCCATTTATATAGAGTATTTAGACGCTATTACATCTCAATGAGATGTTGTTTATTTTTCCAAAATGCCCCCACTTTTGAACATGCCACATACAACTGCCCATGGGAAAAGTAAGACGTTTGCAGGTCAATACCTGTTATTTTCAAAAGATTGGTCTTGGGCCTTATTGATTGTCATTGCAAGAGTCTCGGATTGGAAGTTGCAATGTCTTGAATTCAAATGGCATGTCTGTTGGAATGAGTGAGATGCGAGGAATGAACACATCCTCTCCTGTGGCATATCCTGTTATGATAAAGGCTTCAAATGACATGGACTTTGAGAGTTTTAATGCAGTCTTGTACCATTGCAAAGCTTTTTAAGCATCCAGGTTTCTGTACATGCACCAAGGTACATTACCGTAGTTGCACATTGCAAGTATTTATTCGCAGTGTGAGTGACAGGCAGGGAGCGCTTGGGGGAGGTAACAAGGAGTGTCTCAACCATTTCAGGGGTGTGTCACACCCTGCATCTGCGATCCCATATGCTTGAAACTGGGCTCCTAGGTCTGTTACGGTGGCTATTCTGAGTGACCATAGACTTACTTGAGGAATTGATGTTTGCCTGACCTGCATCTCAGTACAAGTGTCAGCCGCTGTTGCATTAGCAAATTTTTGCACATCCACAGCTACGAAAATCTCAGCTGTGGAATCAGGCCCTCAGCCTCCATTACTAACTCTATGGGCCGTATTCAATTAGCTGCGAAAACGGACGTTTTTTGCCAAAAAAAGGGCAATATTTTCGCAAAAAAACAGGTGAAAACGCACTTGGTGAAAAAAAACTGGAGAAAAGTTTTCTCCATTCCAGACCAGGTGAATAAAAAAAATGCTAAATCCCTATTTTTGGCTAAAAATGTGGGGATTTCTTTCAGAACTCTTTGGACATCCCCCCTACTGCTAAAGGACTAAAAAAAAAAATAGTAAGTTGCGTACTTTGGCGAAAAACGACTGCACAAATTTTGGGTAAAAAAAAAAAACGGTGAAAATGGTTTTAATGTATTGGGGTATGATTTTTCGGGGGGCGATATGGATGTTTGAAGTGTTCAACATTGCACGTGGTCACAGCATTTTTACAACACGAAAGTATACTTGGACGTATTTTAACGTACATCCAATTTATGTGGAAAAGTAATTTCCTGGAAAAAAAAATTGCTTCTTATCATTTTCAAAGTATTTTATTTTTTTTCACCCAAAATTGTGCGGTCATTTTTTGCCAAAGTGCGCAACTTACAAAATGTTTTGGGGGTAATTTATCATTAGGGGGGTGTCCAAAGGGTTCTGAAAGAAATCCCCACATTTTTAGCCAAAATTAGGGATTTTTAATTTTTTTTCACCGTGTCTGGAATGGACAAAACTTTTCTCCATTTTTTTTTTTGCCAATTGCGTTTTCGCCTGTTTTTTGGTGAAAATCATCCGTTTTTGCCGCTAATTGAATACGGTCCTATGTTGGCGACATCTAAATCCATCAAACCTACTGTATTATTTTGTGTGATCAACTGTTACTCTTATATTTCCAACTGATGTGAAGAGAGAATACCTTTATTGCTTATTCCAGATGACCCAGCATCTCCTGCAAAACGGAATCATTTGAAAGCCTGTCACTACAGCCTGCATCTTAAGCATGCCATCTGAAGCATGGAGTTAGAACCGGAGTTGAGTTTTAATACCATCTCTCATCCCTTTACAGGTCAATTAAAGCCATCTTCCATACCTGATGTTTTTCACTGAAAGAATAGTCTGTATAGAAAATTTGTTTTGCAAATGTGAGACTGCAACTTTCCCCACCATTAATTAGCTTGTACAAAATGCTCAAATGCTCCCTCCCCCTGTACCAACTGACCCAGCATCTCCTGCAAAAGGGACTAATTTGAAAGCCTGCACACAAAGGTTTGGCCTGCCACTATCAGTGGCAAACGCAGGATTTCTAGAGGGGGGGTTTCCAAATGCTCGATTTTAGAGTGATGTGGCCAGTCCATGAAGAGGGTATAATTAGCAGTTAACCAGCTTTAATATGCGTCATACAAAGTGTATTGTGTGTCATAATTCCAGCAGATACAGGACCAGCGATCACAGTAAGCCATTAGGTGCGGCAGTAGTTCCATCCTGACTGAGCTGAATGTATTTTAGATGTGGGCACCATTCCAAGAACATGCAGCACTACTAAAATTCTATTATATTACTATTTCTATTGTGGTAATGGTGTGGGCTGCGGAGGGGGGTTTCCAGACAGACGGAAACCCCCCCTGCGTTTGCCTATGACTATAGCCTACATCTTAAGCATGTCATCTGAAGCATGGAGTTAGAACCAGAGTTTGAACTAGATTTGGACTTTGGACTACTTTCTAATCCAAAATGAAACAATTTCTCAAACACTGCAGCTCACAAATGCTGCCACTCCACCTTAAATTCAACTCCTCTGAGACTGGGTCGCACTCAAGAAACTGCTGGATGCTACACACTCAAAAATTGCAGTTTACTCCAATATTTCTAATTTCTGATTAACTTCTAATGCGGTCACCATTCTTTTAATTCGGCCTTTTATACCTTTGTAATCAGCTTCTCATTCTTATCCCCCTTCTCTCCACCGGGACGTTATACTTCCACTACTTGCACACCCTGCCAGACATAACCTACACAGTGCGCCCCAGATGGCTGCCTCGGATGGTTCTTTCTTGGGCAGGATGAACAAACATGTGGATCTATTCATTCAGTGCATATTGTATTACAAATGTTTCAATCACCCATATAGGTCATGTCCAAACTGCATCACTGTTTGCTATATTTGCTGTTCCCTGTTCTGTACTATGTACTTCTGCCCTACTGTATGCTATGCCAGTGTGCTATACTTCCACTGAAGTGCTCCTCCATGGGCAGGATGTACATCACGTGGATCTATTTATACAGGGTATATCATGCTGCTCCACATGTCAGTCTTCCCATATATGCCTTGGGTCCTTGTACGACTTATAACACACAGTGTAATCTTTGTAGTGCGCCCAACATGGCTGCCTCACCTGGTACACTTGAGGATGGGATGAGAAATACATGGACCCGACGATTATGGTGTGGCACCCATTTTGTGTCATCTCTTCTAGGTGTAACATATTCCACCCAGGGTAATCCTACGTAGTGCTGCCTCATATGGTACCTTTAATGGGTGGAATATATAACCCGTGGAAGTTATTTCCTAAAATGTCTGCACCAACCCTGCAGTATGCTTATTGTGCTCTCTAGGTTTCGGTTGTTTTTAATTATCTCTGTGTGGTTTTCTATTTCCTGCAATACCAAATCATTGTACAATGTACCATGTTTTCAGAGGTCTGTAAAGCGAGTCCTACGGGAGAAAAGCGCTATATAAATAAAATTATTATTATTCACTTGTGTGTGACATGGTGACATGGTCCCTCTTCATAAACATTTTGCTTGGAGCAATTGAGCGCCATCAGTTATTTTGCACCTTGAAGGCACATATCACAGTGACAGGCTCTGTCAATTCAAAGAAAGAAAAGGATTTTCATTCCAATATTTTCAGTCCCAGGTGGGACCTTTATCAAGGTCATACAAGCAAATCCACAAAAAGGAACAATTTTGTGTTTTCCCGCAATGCAATTTCAGGACCGATTATGTATTTTCCCCCAAAATTACTATAAACTATAGAAAAGTACAACAGAACAACGTTATAAAATGTTAAATTTACATGTGTTGATTATCTTCCAGAAGAGATACCTACAGATGTGCCTAGCTAGTTTGTTGCTCCACATAGCTATGTAGCGCGCCATGCATATCGCACCACACAGTAGCCTTGAGTCGCGCCACACAATGTTTCATAACGTAACGTAGCGTAGCACTGGAAAAAAAGTCATATCGTGTAATACAACTTTTTGTCCACCAGGTGTCACTTTTCCTAAACAGCGCATGAGTCAGATTTACAATGCATTTTCTGTATCATCGCCCGATGACTGACTGACAGAAGCTGTGATTGGGTACACTATAGTACAGCATTTTGGTCAGGGAATCAGGGCTGTAGAAGAATGTGTAATGAAGTATTAAATAATTACAGTACAGTATGTGTGTGAGTCCTGTACTTTAAGAAAATAAAAAAATAAAAAAATTGTACCTCAAATAAAACAGTGTGGGCTTTATACCACATGGTATTAAAAACACAAGCAGCTTGATAACCGGCTCCTACCACGTCCACTACCAGGTGAGTTACGTCACAGAGACCCAACTAACGCGTTTCGTCATGGAGGTGTATGTCTCAATTTTATTAGTACTGGCAAAATTCATAGTATCAAACACAAGATCTAGGTACTCAATTCTATTTTTTTTAAATACATGGGTGAACCTCAGATTATAATAATTTATATTTAGCTTCTCCATAAATTGCTTACCCACATTTGTAATTTATATGCTGAGCTGCCCCTGTGGCTTAAAATATGTGGGAAAAACAAAGAGGATGCTGAAGTTACGCATTTTAGAACATGCCCGCAATATTAAAAATAAAGTACAAAATCACAGCATCCCATGACATTTTTCCCAGTGTCATAATATCAATCCAGCAGGGCTGAAATTTAAAGGTCTAGAGGTGGTCAATACAGATAAAAGAAGGGGTGATAGGGAAAAGTCCCTCCTGAAACGGGAGACTTATTGGATAATCACCCTAGGGACCCTAACGCCTTTCGGATTGAATGATGGAATTGAAATCACTCCCTTTCTGTGAAGAATCCATACCCCTCTGTTCTTGTTCTTTTTCTCCCCTTTTTTCTGGCCTGTCTGCACATTCCTTGAAGGGATCTACTAGTTCAGAGGATTGTAATGGGTTAATGAAGTAATGCTCTAAGGAGATAAGTGGTTCCTGAATAATTAATATGTGCGGATTATAGTAAACATACTTTGATAATACAGTAGGTTTAATTTAAGGATGTCATCCCTGTGCTAAGAATGTTTTTAGCAAACTTTCTATCAATATTTATTAATATAAACTAAGGATGTTAATATTGTGCTAAGAATGTGTCCAGAAAATTAATATTCCTTTTTTCTATATAATTACCATGATATAGATGTGGCAAAGTGCTAATGTTGCCCCCTTTTCAGATACATAGTAAAGGTTAAATTTTATTAGTAACTATACAGGAAGCAGGGAAAGATTATGTAAACTCCGTTCCACGCATCGGGTGCAAAAGTATGTGTAGTAACTTTGATGATGCTAGTTGCTGGTGAGTCAGTGGTTAATCTGATCTAATACAATGCCGAACAAACATAATGGCGAGGTTAATGGTGAATACACTTTTCGGTTAGTTTTTGATATGTATCTAATTGCATCCCGCTGTGTGGAAGGGGAGTAATGGAGCTGCTCTGTGTAGTGATCGCTCTTGATTGGGAGGTTTTAGAGTTAAAAGGAATGTCTGACGTCACAGAGCCCATCCCTCTGACGAAGTCCATGACGAAACGCGTTATGGAGAGTCTCTGTGACGTTCCGAACACCAGCCGAACGCTGCTACCGGGTCCGTAGTTGAGGTGTAGTGGTCTGCAGAGACCTGCAGCCAGCAGGGGATGACAACGTAACTCACCCGGCAGTGGACGTGGTAGGAGCCGGTTATAAATCTGCTTGTGTTTTTACATGCCATGTGGCATGTAAAATCTGCTTGTGTTTTTACATGCCATGTGAAAAAGTAACGAGAGAGGGCGTACCTCAAATAAAACAGTGTGGGCTACACTGTTTTATTTGAGGTACGCCCTCTCTCGTTACTTTTTCACATATATATATATATATATATATATATATAAAAAAAAAATTTGTCTCAAGGGCTCAGACAGGGGTCACAGACATGCACAGCTTTCACTGAGACGTGATGTATGTGTTTACATGTACTGTACTAATATGGCGTGGTTTTACCTTCAAATGCGTCTGAATCACACAGCGATGCGAATTGATAGCACAAGCAGCTTCTGCTGATTAAAATGATATGCAGCATGCCTATGTTCTGTGAGCCAGTGCGGGTGTATCTGCACGCGAAACACTGTGTTATAATATCAGAAACTGTAACACTGTAACGTAGTGGTTTGCTTGCAGATACACCTGCACTCGCTCACAGAACATAGGCATGCTGCATATCATTTTAATCAGCAGAAGCTGCTTGTGCCAATAAGACACATGTGAAGGTAAAAAAGATGCACAAAAAGATACTCGGCGCTACCGAGTCACACAGCACTCCTGCCCTAGACTCAAAACATTTCAGCCGACATCCCACCACTGGGCATTTCCGCTATTCAGTAGACATTGAATTGTACACATTACAGGGCCATCCACTTTGGTATTCAGTAGTACAAATTTCATCAGTGGAGCACTCGCCACCCAGAGGTTAAGCAGTGTACTACATGCCATTTCTTTTCTTTCACTGTGGAATACCACAGCATGCCACATTACAGCCATCACGTAACGTTCCATGGCGCGACACAGATGCCTGCAATGGCGCGCTATGAGCAACAAACTAGCTGGGCCCATCTGTATCTTCACTCTCTGCCGTCATCTAACTCCCAGAGCAAGCCTATCCTCTCCCAATAGCAACCCAGGCAATCTCATCCATATCTCCTCTCTCCCCTTCTCCTGTGCCCTCTCGAATTCCAGATATATCTGTAACAAACTTCCTGCTATCCACTCAAACTTTTTGCTATCAGTGAAACATGTCTTTCTTCCTGTGATACCACTTTGCCTGCTGCTTTCTCCTATGGGGGCCTGGCTATCACTCACTATGTCAGACCTAATGACTGCCCAGGCAGCAGAGTGGGCATTCTGTCCCCCAACTGTACCTTTCGTGTCATCCCCTGAACCTTCCCTTTCCTTCTCCGCCTTCGTAGTTCACTCTACCCATGTCTACCACCCCATCCATCTACGCGTCTCAGTAGTCTACCGTCCTCCTAGCTCCACTTTCCAATTCCTTGATAACTTTGCCGTATGGCTTCCCCACTATCTCTCCTCTGACCTCCCGTCCATCATCCTAGGTGACATTAATATCCCCACCAAGCCTGTTTAATCCAATCTTCTCAACCTTTCTTCCATTTTTGGCCTCTCTCAATGGACCTCCTTCCCCATTCACCACCTCGACCACTCACTTGATCTAGTCTTCTACCATCTGTGTGTTCTCTCGGACTTCTCCAACCATCCCTTGTGACTCTCTGACCATCTACTCTCCTTCACTTTCTCCCCTTCTCCTGCACCACTCCCCATTCCCAAATATTCCATCACCAGAAAAAATATTGATGCTCTAGACCCCGTTAATAATGTCTTCCTTGCTTGATATCCACTCCGCCCCTCCCAATCCACCTTGACCTGCCCCAACCAGGAGATCTCCTTTTACAGCCTCGCCCTCTCCTCTGCTGCCATTTCCTCTTTGGTCCCACTTTGCCGCTCCAAACTTACCTGGTTCCTCCAAAATTGCACCTGCTCCACTGAACGCCACTGGAGAAATTCTGGGTCCTGGGCAGACTTTATCTACTTTATCCTCTCATCCTACAGTCCTTCTCTCTCCCTTGCTAAGCAATCCTTCTTCAAGTCTCTCATCTCCTCTCAGTCCTCCAACCCCCACCATCTCTTTGCCCTACCATCCTCTCTTACTGCCAATAACTTTGCCTCTTTTTTCACCTCCAAAATCACACCCAACAGTCAGGAAATCTCCTCCTCATCACTCTGCCACCCACACCACCTTCTCTCTCTCCAGCCACCCCCGCTTCTGTGCTCCTTCCCCCCACCACAGGTAATGAATTCCATTCCCTAATCTTATCTTCTACCTGCCACCTGGATCACATCATCTCGCCTCCTTCACTTCCTCTCCCTCTCTGTCTGCTCCCATCTTACTTATCTCTTCAATCTATCCCTCCCCTCTGGCATCTTCTCCTCTTTCTTGGAGAGGGTACACTGTAACCAAAATACTTATGCTGCTTATTAACAGTCTCACTTGCTAACTCTCTGAGAACTCCATCCTTGATCCTCTCTTATCTGGCTTCCGCCAGGGGCCACTTCTGCCTGGTCATACTCCTGGACCTCTCTTCAGCCTTTGACACAGTGATCACCCTCTCCTGCTGTGCACCCTCGACCACTGGCCTCTCTGACACCGTTCTCTTCTGGTTACCTCACCAACAGCTCCTTTTCTGTCTCTGATTCCATCTCCCCCTCATCCATCCTTCTAGTGAGGGTCTCGCAGGGCTCTGTCCTCAGCCCTCTGCTCTTTTCTTTGTATATCTTCTCTCTGGGTGAACTCTTCAGTTCCATTGGCTTCCAATATCATCTGTATGATGAAGACAGGCAATTCTACCTCTCCACCTCCCTCCTCTCTCGGGTATCCAGTTGCCTCTCTGCCATCTTGTCCTGGATGTCTGTGCGCTGTCAAACTCATCATGACCAAAACTGAACTAATCTTCTTCCCTCCCTCAAGCATCTCCTCCCCCTCAACATCTCTATCATTGTTGTCAACACCACTATCTCCTGTTCCCCAAGTCCGCTGCCTGGGTGTCATTCTTTACTCCTCCCTCTCTTTCACTTCCACATTCAATTTTTTGCACCATCACTCACATCAGACCCTACCTCTCCCAGGATGCCACAAAGACTAATACCTACTCACTGATGATTTTTCGTCTCAAAAAATGCAACCTTCTACTTACTGGCCTCCCCAACTCATGTCTCACTCCTCTCCTATCTGTACTTAACACTGCAGCTAGACTTATCTTTCTCTCCTGCCTTTTCACATCTGCTTCCCCTCTCTGCCAAGCTCTACACTGGCTCCCTTTTATCTACAAGACCATCTTCAAATGAAATCCCTCTCACTCCGGTCAGCTAATGACAGTCACCTCTCACTCCCGAATCCAAGACTTCTTGCATGCTGCCAACCATTACTGGAATGTTCCCCCTCGTCCTATCAGACTATACCCAAGCCTGCAGAGCTTCAAACGGGTGCTGAAAACCTACCTTGCCAGTCCACTAATTAACCATGTTGTCACAAAGTTCACTTCACCTTCTTTCATCCTCCATCTCCCCCACTCTGGCTACCTGACCTCAGCTCCCATGTCATCTGTTTTTCTCCCCGAACCATAGCATGTAAGCTCCTATGAGCAGGGCCCCCTTTCCTTCTGTTTCATCATATACTACTCTTACTCACCAGCTACCTCCTCTTTGGACTTTCTGAGCTTCATCTTTGCCTTTCCTTCATAAACTCTTGCAGTGGCTCTAAACCAGTCAGTTGCACCCTAGCACATGGGTACAGGTTTCAGCTTGTAACAAATATTCCCCTTGCCCCACTGGCAACAGACAGTAGTTATATTGGGAGATGTAGTGTCATTTGTGAATTGTATACTGTATCGCTTATTGTATTGTACTGTTTTACCATGCACTGTCTTGTAATTTGCCCTTTATACAGCAATGCTGACCACATATGGTCCCTAAAAATAAATCTTAATAATAATTTCAATGTACGCACCAGGCGAGTATTAAAGCAGCTGAAAATATACTAATTAACACTGAGACTGAGGTGGGTCCACCAGATATTTACGGTTCAGTTTATGTGCATATCTGTAAGTACTTGTGTGAAAAATATATAGCTAACAAATCTTTTGTATCTAACGTGTTGTGTGTACTGCAGGTGTCTTGATGACTTCTTAAATGACTTAAAATGGTCACCAGGAAACAGTGAATGTACACTGAAGAATGTCCAATGTTCAACATGGAAATGTTTGAAGCATAGTATTTAACCCTACAAGCATTACACCCATGGGTCTAAATGTAGATCTTGGACCAAAGTGTTCTTAAAGTGATAATTAACTACACTAATCAATAGAGAAGTGCTCATTAAGGGTACTGCTTGCAGCCTGTGGATAACATTAGGGTCCTTTCTTCAAAACATTTAACAAATTCCCATATTAGAAGTTATGATATAGTTTACTCTGCAATCTAACCCTTACCATGTTGTCTAACTGGGGACAGAATGAGCTAACTCCTGACAAAACACATTGATAAATAGTGATGGCACTGTATAAATACACATATCTACAACATGGATCTTGTCTGGTTAATTATGGTCCCCAGAACCTGGACTGGATTGTACGTGTTAACAATTATTTAAAACAACCAGGACCTCAGACTGTAGAAACATGAGCATGTTCAGAGGCGGCCTGCTCTGTTCCTCTGAGAGAAGACACCTTAGGAGGCTTTGCCCAGCACAATCACACTTGGCGGCAGCTTCAGATTGTTTAAATAATTGTTTAGCATGAGATAATTTAATTAACATTGGTGTTCCTGAATTTGCTTTAAAGGAATATGATTTTATTTGTATGTCCTCAATAAACGTCCCATCTGAAACCGAAAAGCTGGCATAAAACCCTTTTAAGCCTTAAATGGAGACCGCCTGTTGCTGTGATTTTATCTAGAACACCCAACCAATTTAAAATTACAGAGCACCTGACAGATTTCTTATTTTTTATATTTCTGCACCAGCCTTGAGCAACACTTTCCATAACTGTATTTAACTAACAAGCACCATTTTTTCATGTAACTTTACCAATCATTTAATAAACATATAAGCTCTCCAATACCTGTTGATCATCTGGGGTCCAAATACCACAAGTGATTTGACTTTCCAAGTTTATTTCAGATGACCAGTGTCGTTGTCCACTCACTGAACCCACAAGCACAAATCCATCTCGGTATGATATCAAAGCTTGAGTGCCATCGTGACTCCAGGTAAAGTCACTCACCTATATGACAAAATACAGAAATGCAGTATGGCAACATTATTAAGAATATAACAAAAGAAGGGATACAATTTAAGATTATTAAATAGGATCTTAAATATGGAGAGAAAAAAAGTATGCATGTAGAATGAATGTGTGTGTGCGTGTAAATATACACTGAAGTGCCAATAGTCATGGGATAGATGCTTAGCATTGTGTAGGACCCCCTCTAGCTCAACGAAGTGCAGCAACTCGAGATGGCATAGATTCCACAAGTGGACGGAAGACCTCTGGAAAGAACCATGCCATCTAGATAGCTTTCCACAGCTCCCTGGTATTTGTAAGTGCAGGGTCTTGGGTGTGAATGGACGTCTCCACCACATCCCATTAATGCTAAATTGAAATCATGTCGAGCGAATGTGGAGGCCACGTCATTCATCGGAACTCTCCAGAATGCTCCTCGAACCAAATCTGGACAACTTGAGACCGATGACAAAGTGCATCATCCTGCTGGAATATCCCATTGCTGTGAGGGTACATGAAGTCCATGAAAGGCTGCAAATGGTCATCAAGTTGTGCAACATAGTGGTTACCGGTCAATGACGTGTTCAGGTGGATCAGCGGACTCAATCCATGTCACGTGAACACATCCCACACAATTATGAACTACCGCCAGCCTGCACGATGCCTTGTTGACAACTAGGGTCCATGGCCTCAAGGGGTTTGCGCCACACCCGAACCCTACCATTAGCCTGAAACAACTGGAACCTTGACTCATCAGACCACGCCACATGTTGCCAGTCCTTCAGGGTCCAATTAGCAATGTCACAAGCCCAGGTGGGGCACTGTGTCCCATGTGAAAGTGCTAACAGGGGCGCTCTGGTGGGTCTTTTGCTTCCATAAAAATGGAAACTAAAGAAATCTGCACTAACCTGCAGGATATGCATACTACCTGCATTGAATGTGGATGTCATTTGAGCCAGTGTCGCTTGTCTGTTACCATGGACAATTCTGGCCAGACGCTACTGGTCACAATCATTAAGCACCAGTGGTCAGCCACTGCGCTGTCCATTGTAGGTGGTAATGCCTTCCATGAGGTATTCCTGGTACATGTTACATCGTAGATCAAGGAAAGTTAAATGTCCAAACATCTTCGCAAATGAAATGTCCCATCCGTTGGGCACCCATTACCGTGCCCTGATCGAACTCCACTAATTCACATTGCCTTGCCAAGAGCAGCCTATATACACATTATCTATATATATATATATATATATATACACACACACATACACACGTGTGTTTGTATGCATTATATATATATATATATATATACACACACACACACACACATATATGTATATATATATATATATATATATATATATATTTTGTGACAAGGTCACTGGCATCAAAGTGGAAGGCAGATATATTTTCCCTAGATTCCTAACCTATGTGTTTTGTAACCTCAGGAAGATGTGTGTGTTAGGAGCTTTTTTGGCTGGACGCTTCACATGAGGCTAATTAGTGTCTGTCTGGACTGAAATTAAATGGGGCACAGAGTAAAACTGCAGATGCGATACTCTGCAGGGGCTTTTTCACAGTGTGAAATGCTGGGAGCTGTGGTGCCTCACACACAGAAGCAAGTCCAGGTGGTGCTTTGTCTGCAGAGTTGTGGAATCCGGATCAGTTAAAGGGCCAGATCCTCCTTTTTGCTGGAAACCAGTACTGTTACATGTCCTGGGTGCAAGTGGCTACAAAATTGCTGGAAACCCCGACAATATGAAGGATATTGTTAAGGCCTTGCTACAAGCGACAGCAGTGCAGCAGGAAACCATCAGGGTACAGCAAGAAGCTACCAGGCAACATCAACTAGTGGTTAAGGAGACATGGCGGCAACATCAACAAGAGGTTCAGGAGACATGGCGGCAACATCAACAAGAGGTTCAGGAGACATGGCGGCAACATCAACTAGAGCAGTGGTCTCCAACGTTAATTGAGGTGTGAGCTAAAAAATTGAAACCTCCTGAAGAGCTATTAAAATTGTAGAAAAAAAATTCTGGCTAATAACCGAATAATTGAAGGTAATTTACTGAAAATTAATAAAAAAAAATGTTCGCCATGTTTACCCCAGGTTTGGAGATGGCATCGGTTACTATAAGCAATTTATCGATGATATATTTATCCTTTGGCATGGTGAGGTAACAACTGCAGAAAGGATGGTCGATGTATTAAACAGTATTGATTCACCTATAAAAATCACCATGCAATGTGACAGACAACAAATATATTTTTTATGTAACTGTGTTCACCACTGGACAGGGGTTCGGGTACCGATTGTATAGGAAAATCACCGATAGAAATACGCTATTGGATTACAATAGTTATCATCCAAAACCGTTAAAAGAAAGTGTCCCGATTTCGCAATTCATCCGAGTTATGCGTAACAACTCTGATGAAGTAACGATGGAAAGACAACTGATAGAGATGACACATCGATTTTTGGAACGAGGATATCATCCGAAGGTCATTGAGAGATGTCTACTCAAAGCCAAAAATATCTTCAGGGAGAAGAGAAAGAGAACAACTTAAGAAGAAAAGAATTTTGTCTTTCTGACTACTTATGATACTGGGAGCTTTGCCACCAGGACAGCTATTAAAAAGAACTGGGATCTGGTAACCTCTGATCCCACCTTTGGCAGATCACTCCCAAAAAAAAAACATGATTGCATATCGGAGAGGTCCTAACCTAAGAGATATGTTGATGCGCACCTATATGTCATTGAAGGAAGATAATGAATGTTGGTTATCCACCACAAAGACCGGGTGCTTTCAGTGCCTGAAAGTATGAACACAGGGAGCTTTTTTTCACATCCACACAATGGTCGTAAGATCAATACTATGTGGTGTAATTCTAATATGCCCCTGTTCACTGGTTTGTGTCTGGAAAATGATTAGCCCGTTCCGTGAACGAATTGCCAATTATCGTTCATCTATTAGGTTGGCTCTGAAAACTGGCAGTTCCGATAAACCTGTAGCACGACATTTCATGCAATGTCAACATCAATTGGCTTCCCTTAGATGTTTGATCATCGACAGGGTACCCCCATTACAACGGGGTGGTGACAGAGCAAAGACACCCCTATGCCGAGAGGCACAGTGGATATTTAAATTGGACACCGTATGGCCAAAGGGCCTAAATGATTTGATACACATGAATATCTTCCTTTAGGGGTGTACTCTGAATTTGTAGTAGTACAACATAAGCTTACAATAATCTTCATGTTAATCATTTTTTCATAATATTCATGTTCAATCTCTATTTTTATTTTTTATTATTTTTTGATTTTTGATTTTTTACTTTTTATTCCTATTTTTCAGTGATTACTACAATCGGCGCTTGAATTGAATATTAATACTGCTTGTGTGATTGTTCTACTAGTGGTACTTATCTACAGTACATATAAATTATGCATATGATATAGATATTTTGATATACTACACTCATTATAATATGTGGTTAATTAGTGGAGATCTAGGAGATCCACTTGATTCTCACGATATATACACAAAAAATTGCCCTTATTTTACGCTAAGATATGTGCCGCACCTCAAAGACAACCCGTTAGTGGGAACCAATTCTAGACAACAAAAAATAAAAATAGGAGGGCGCACATCACAACAATATTTCAAACATTAATAGAATGGAAAGGATGTCGGACGTATGGAAAAAATTTGTGATCCACACCAATGGAAATGTCCAATATAGTCTCTATTAAGAAATTTTCAAATGACAGTCCACTTTTCTTCTTTATTGTACTGGACCAACTTCCCGTGGCTCCAATTGGACTTTTCTAAAAAAAAGACCCACTCACCAAGTAAAACACCCAAGACAAATTGGCCCAATGGCCCACTGTTAGATCTTTGAAAATATTGATTTTATTAAAAACATGTCTAATAGACATATATATGAAAGAAAATGTATTATATAAAATGCTTACACAGTTTCTTCAATAATCAATATAGAAGACAATATGGAATCTGCCATTAACCCTCAGGGGCCAGATTTTCAAAATGGGCAGGTTTCTCCCTGCTGATAATAGTTTACAACTCAACGCATTTCGTCTGTTAGGACTTCATCAGGGGCATATATATATATATCAAATACACAATCTCTAGCAGAAATTTGTAAAGTATTATCCTTAAGGTTGTCCTTGAAATGGACCAAATTAGGACATAAATCCAGAGTGTATATAGTACAATGCTGTCCTTTTAAGATGGACTAGTTGATTTGAAGAAACTCCACAGACAGATCCCAGGGATCAGAGCACATCACAGTCTG
This sequence comes from Taudactylus pleione, assembly GCA_031769625.1. NCBI lineage: Eukaryota > Metazoa > Chordata > Amphibia > Anura > Myobatrachidae > Taudactylus > Taudactylus pleione. The sequence goes on along the minus strand of JAUIMM010000759.1, from coordinate 1,360,947 downwards.
TGGAGTTTCTTCAAATCAACTAGTCCATGTGATATTATTTACATTCGTTGCCATGGTTAGCAGGATGTGACAATATGGTGCTCACTACGCTTGTTCCCCTTTGATCAGTAGCACTGGGAGTCTCCATAGTATTGAACCACGTGACCGCAGCTGTCCCTCGGCAGCATGCGGTTCACCTGCGTGTCACCGTCGGTGCCTGACTCTGGACTCGCAGTGAGTTTGACTATACGCAGTTACAGGACACTGGATGTCCTTAGATGGAGAGGGTTTCACACTCTAGAAAGGCTGCTTTGCAGAGTCCGATTCTATAGGAAAACCATGTCTGTGTTTATATGTTTGAATGTGATGTATTTGTGGGCGGGGTTATGGGTATTTAATGCCTGTTGTACTATAGGCTTATTTGTACCTTGACAAAGATCCAGAAAGGCACACCTTCACTGAGAAAGGCCCGGAAGGCCGATACGTGTCGGAGTTTCATATCCACAGACCCCCTATCTAACATAGAGACCGCCAGACACCTAATAAGGAATCCGAAGTCTCCTCGCGATGGAGCGAGGGGAGCCGCTGTTACCCCCGCTGAGCCTGGGTGCCGCGAGATCACGCGACACGTGACACCCGGAAGTCTCGCAGGGCACAGTGTGTACTGCACAACACAGGTGCGGAACATCGGAGACCAGGAGGACACAGCGGAAGAGATCAAATACACCTGGAGGTGTACAACAAGGACGCAGAGGGTAAGTGCACCTGGGGGACACGGGACACCGCCCCACCAGACACTGCTTACATACCTTGCGTAGAGAACTTAAACTTTTGAAGCCAGATTCACCCTTTTTTGAGCAAACAGCACGTACCACACTGCATGCTATATACTGAAACACTGTATTAATCTAAGGAACTACCCTAGGTTTGGGACAGTCAGACCAGTTAGCGGTAACCACCAACGTTACAGACATTCATCCGCAAACTGTACCCTTAATATACATATACCTATGGACATATATCCATTGTTCAACATAGGAGCAGTGTGACTCCTAATAAATAGTCTAAAACAGACAGATTGTTAAACTTCTTTCTTTTGGGAACACTCACAAAATACCCCTTCATTTGAGCGCAGTACCCTCCTTCATTTAACAAAGATCCAGAAAGGATCGAAAAGTCGGTTTGATGTTGTTCTGATACTATGGAATAAACAACTTTTTACTGCAACTTCAAGTCTGGTGAGTCACCCCTAATTTGAGGAACTATATATTGGATGTGAATTCGTTTACACCATATTGTGGTTAGCAACCCAGCACATTAGCTAATTATATGTGCTGTGCGGACACATTATGAATATATTATAATATATACATACATATATATATATATATATATATATATATATATTTTTTTTTTTTTATCCATCTATCACAGGGAGGTAGACTTTCAACCAAAGCTCAAATACTTTTATTAGTTCCAACGTATCGGGTTCCCCCCTTCATCAGGGACAGCAAAAAATACATTTACAATCAACAGACATATATAACCACAATGACAATCAAAATTAGACTCTTTTGGAGAGCGCCAGACCTAATTGCGATCGTCATTGTGGTTATATATGTCTGTTGATTGTGTATGTATTTTGTAACTGCTGTCCCCGAAGGAGGGGGGAACCCCAAAACGTTGGAACTAATAAAAGTATTTGAGCTTTGATTGAAAGACTACTGAGTGCCGCCCTCCCTGTGGTAAATATATGGAGTGTTTTGAACACTTAGGGAAGGCACCTTAGCAAGCTATTTGGTGCATGAAGGAAGTGAGTGCCGAGTAATTGGTGGACATATAGATAGATATATATATATATCTATATCTATATATCACACACACATACACACACACACTGCTGTTTTCACTGGGGCTAGTTTTAATGCAACTTTAGGGATGTGGGGTGATTGGGAGGAATCAGAACTTGCAGTCCCAGTGAGAGTGGTCCTTCTTTTATTACCTTTTGATTAAACGGCACTACAAGGGTTCTGTTGCAAGGTACAAAGGTGATAGAACATACGAGGGTGTTCAATAAATAAGCTAACAAGAACTGTCATTTGTAATGTCCTCTATTACATTCCAATTTCCTGCAAGGCCGGAGCAGGTAGACCACTGCTTCCCCTCACGGCCTATAGACTGACCCTCATATCATACTGTCCCAACATCAGTTGTAAGACTGCGAAGCTGGCGGAAACATGATCAAACATTGTAGTAGTGTGATCAGATTTCAGCATCTAAAGGGTACATCAGCAGCTGAAATTCATTGCCAATGTGTCAAGGTGTACGGAGATAATGTCATGTCATGGAAACAGGTTTGGGTTTGGTGTACTGCATTTGATAACGGCAGGACAGAAGTTCAAGATGAGCAGCGATCAGGCCGGCCGAGCATGTCCACCACAGATGACAATTTGTGCTGTATTGAAGATCTGATTCAGGAGGACAGATGCTTTAGAGTTAGTGATATTGCTGATGAACTGAAAATCTCAGTGGGTGCTGTGCACAACATCGTTCATGAACAACCGGGGTACAGGAAATAGTGTTCACGCTGGGTACAGAAGTTCACAAAACCAACAGGATGGGACTTTCTCTCGTGCATCTGATGCGGTACCATGAGGAGGGAGTGCAGTTCCTGCAGCATATTGTTACAGGCGATGAAACGTGGGTGCATCTCGTGACACCGGAGACAAAGCAGGCAACATGGAAACAACATCATCCCCATCTTCAAAGAAATTCAAAACAACTCCATCAGCAAAGGTGGTAATGGCGACCGTGTTTTGAGACCACAAGGGCATTATTCTTGTTGATTTCCTCACCAAGGGAGATACTGTGAATGCTGTCCGCTATTGTGACACATTGAACTGATTGCAGAGAGCAATTAGTTGAAAGTTACCTGGGTTTTTGCACGAAAACATCAGGCCACACTCAGCTAACCACATATGTGAGTTGTTAAGGCACTACTATTGGGAGTTACTGGACCATCCTCACTACAGTCCTGACCCGGCACATTGTGATTTCCATTTCTCTGGACCATTTAATAAGCACCTGGGGGGGAAGTTGATTCGCAAAAGCGAAGCCATCATGTCCTGGCTTCAGGCGCTAGACACGGATTTCTTCTATGCTGGGATAAATGCCTTGGTGTAACGTTGGAACAAATGCTTAGACAGGTAAGGTGACTATGTGGTAAATAATCTGTACCAAGGCCATGCTATTGATATGTATAGGTACGAGTTGAATAATATTACGCAATGAGAGGTCTTGTTACCTTATTTATTGAACCACCCTCGTACAACAAATACAGCTACAGACAAATTCATAAGTATACATAATTACAACTTGCAGATTACATGATTAGGTAGAGAAACAAAAGGAGAGAGCACTCTGCTTACATACCAGAGGGGATATGGGCAGACACAGAAGAGAGAGGGGAGCGGTCGTCTTGAATAAGAGATGAGTTTTGAATGCACAGTGAAAGGTTGGATGGCTAGATGCAATATTGATTGAGTGTGGGAGGTGATTCCAGAGGATGGAAGCTGTACAGGATACGGAGGACAGGAGTGGGAAATGGTGATCAGGAAGGAGAGGCAGCAGTCAGTGGAAGAGCAAAGTGAACATAGGGTGTATGTAAAAATGAGGCTGGATAAGTAGGAGAGAGAGGAGTGATTTAGGGCTCTCTAAGAGAGGGAAAGGAGTTTGAACTTGATAATGTATAGGACAGGATGTTAGGTCGGTGGAGCAACTGGCAAAAAAGGGACAGCAGAGGTGGAGTGACAAAAAAGGAAGAGGAGTTTGGCAGCATTGCTGAGGGTAGACTGAAGAGATGCAGTGTGGTAGTTCAGTAGGCTGGTGAGAAGTAGGTTACAGTACTCTAGGTGAAAATGATAAAGGTGTGGATGAGCCAATAACCCTCCCTCTGTCTCAGAGCCTCTGCATGCAAAACACAAAGCCCAAGAGAAAAAAGCTGCACAGGCTCCAGATGTCTGGTTCAGTCAGTTCTTCTTTGGCACTGCTTGCTTCAGAGGCGCAGAGTCTAATGTAGTATAGACCCCACAAGGATTTGACAAGGAGGAAAGAATAGTAAAGTGTAGCACAAGGTACTTAGATAGAGAAACTGAGTCTTGGAGCAGCTGAGGATGATTTAGTAAACTGGGAGGAGAAATGTCAAGGATCATTGTTAGAAGATGGAGAGACCTGGAGATCTAGGAAACGGTTCACTGTAGGAAGGCTTGAGCCATCAGACTAGATAGTATAGCAGATTGAAATGAAGCACACCAAGGCTTCTGAACATAATATAGCTTAGTGTAATGAGGCCTGAGGAACCAGGAACTAGATGATAGTATAGGTAATGAGGCAAGGCACAAGGAGGTCTTAACATGGTACAACTGATTTAGTGAAACACCAGGAGGTTAAAGGAACAATATTTCAGACTGGAAACACAAGAATCCCAGAAAGCCAAAGGGTCTGACTGCAAGCAGCACAAGATCAAGTTCTGACAATGAGGGAAAGCCCAAACCAGTTTTATATAGGAAAGGTAATTTGCTGTCACATAGTTTTTATAATTCTGCATGTCACCACTAGAGGAAGAAGAGGTCTTCCGATAAAAGGAATCAACAGCCCCACCAGAAAAAGTCATGATCAAAACCAAGAAATATGAAGACCCGTCTGAAGCACACAGTCCACGGGTCCCTGCTAGTGAGAGCGCGCGCCGGATTCGATAAGTGAAACCACAACTATTGGTCCGAGGTATGACACAAAGTAGGAGGAAGGGGCCAGTGAGTAAAAGTGATTAGGCGGTAATACAGCGTTCAAATAATGGAAATCAGTGATTGGCAATGTTTGTGTGCCACTACTGGATTGGATTAGTTTGTATTCCTATAAATATCATTGAATGTAATAAAAGGGTGTTTCATTCATTTGTAGCAACAAAAGCAATTACTGTTTTGATTCCCTCAGCTCTGGTAACCTACAACATGTACTTGTATACCTTAGTCCCACACGCCACTATCAAATTTTCCATTTGCTTCCTTTTTTTTTTCTTTGTCTATTACATGGCTTTGAACGGATACACATACCTTTAATAGATTCTTGTCACATCTCATGAATTCAGTATAATTGTATTCACCTTTTGATTTATTATGGTCTTTAGAGCTTTGTGATGTTGTGACTTCTTACAATCATTGTTGCAAGTTCAAATAGATCTGATATGTCTATTGTATTTACAGTGGAACTTTAATTATACCCGCAAAGAAATGGCAGAATGAAGGTGGAAAGTCTATTTTAAAGTTTAGGAAAGGGCATAGAATAACTATTATTATAAATATTATTTTATTAGTAGTAGTAGCAGGGCTGGATTTACCATTAGGCAACCTAGGCGCCAACCTAGGGCACGTCAGGTTCCCACCCCTCAAATCCGGCCCTGGAGTGAACCTGCTGAGCTGTGTTCAAACAAGTTGAACTGCTGCTGCTGGCTCACACAGCAGTAGCAGCATGGTCCAAGGCCCCACCCCTAGCATCTAGCCAACCCCTTCTTACCAATCCCCAAGCAGCCTGCCCTGCTGTAACCAGACCTCCCCCCCTGCAGTCACACAGTGAGTGCAGCCATCCTCCTCCTCCATTGAAGCCCCCCCCTACAGTATAGCAAGCAGCCTCCTCTCCCCCCACAGTGTAGCAGATAGCCTCCTCCGGGATTGACCACCTTTCCCCCACAGTGTAGCAAGCTGCCTCCTCTCCTCTAACCCTCCATTCACCCCCCCCCGCAGTGAAGCAGACAGTCTCCTCCAGAATTGACCACCTTCCCCCCTGCCCCACCTCCCTCCCATCCCCCCTGCAGTGTAGCAAGGTGCCTCCACCAGCTCAGACCACCTATTCACCCCATGGTGTAGCAAACTCTCCCTCCCCCTGTGGAAGCCGCGGGAGACATCCACTCCACCGACTCATTATTCCATCTACCAAGTGAGTTCCATGGGATGATTACATTGGTCTTCTGCCAGATGCAGCAACATAACCCAGCTAAGGCACAGAGAGTTGGGTAAGTTTAACTGAAAAAAAAACAAGTGTTAAAATAGCCTAGCTCTCTCTCTACCTGTTATATATATTATAAGGGCACAATCGTGCCCTTATATTAAGGCTGCATCTAAAAAAAGGGATTTCTCCATAGAGAATTCTGAAGGGGGGGGCAGGGTGTTTAAGGGGCTACACCTCCAAAGCTATAGGAGGTACCGAGTTGAAATTTGATAGGGGGGGGGTAGAACTGTTGCACGGTGCTGCATGCCAAATTTCAGGGCATAAACATAAAAAAAAAATGAGGATTTGGGAATAATCTAAAGCTCCAACTTTCACATTTTTCTGACATTCTCAGTTAGGAACCCTTTATTGCTGTAGTCTATGGGGTTTTTTGGGAAGGCAAAACTCGAATTTAGACTTGGGGTTTGTTTTATTAGGTAACTATTGTGCCAGGGTACGTGCTTTTGGGGTTCAGGTAAATTAGAAAGTTACAGTTTTTAAACTATTACATCAAGAATGCGCCATTGTAGAGATAGGACTTTTACTTGTTGCGCAGCCTCAGTAGGAGTAGGAGCCTCCAGCAGGTGTAGTCTTAGTGGCTTCATTGGGTGTAGCAAGATGGCCATCACTTGCAAGCGGTAGCTGGAGCCGGGACTGGGGGGGAAGCCGGTGTTTGCTGCAGCCAGGATGTTGGTACAGGCGAGTCTTGTTATGTGATTGGAACATGTGGGTATATAGTTTGGTGTGAGGGCAGTTTATAATATGCTCATGACTAAGGTTTTTGGACAACACCGAAACGGCTGCTGTCGGGCATCAGTATTCTGAAGGGATCAGGTTTTATGCTGCTATGATGAGTACCCTCTGGCTTGATGCATGCTATTGTATACAATCGGTTACCCTTTGTCCCTCTTTTTGAATATGCACTTTAAAATGGATTCACTGAAAATGTATTGATGCACTTTTTCTGTGGATAAAATATTTTTTTCATTGACTAAATTGGATGTGCTGGCTCTTTTTCTACATGCCTATACCTTTATGTGCCATGCACTCCTGATTTCATTCAAAAGGTGTGTGCTGCCGGTCTCATGTGGAATATATATTTTATAAAAAAAAGGGATGGAAAAGGCATGCGCTTAATATTGTTATAAATTATAGATGTTTGTGCACGTGCTCTAAAAGGCAATGTACGTACCAGATAAAAAATCTTTATGGCTTATCTGAGACTTTGCCTGGTGAATCCGGGTGATAGGATATAATCTTATATTCCCGGTCACTTCTCTAGTGTCCCTAAATGGGGTATCACCATAGATAAAAACATTTTCCCAGCTCCCCATGTGCAAATTCACAAAGCTAGGTGCAAATACAGTCCCAATCGCAGTACCACAAATTTGCAAGTATGAATTGCATGACAACATGGGTCACTTATGGATTGGAGTGTCCCTGCAAACTTAAATATGTAGGAAAAACCAAACAACCTCTTAAATTAAGAATTCAGGAACATTTGCGGAGAATTAAAAATAAACAAGATATTCATAGTGTCCCAAGGAGTTTTAAGTTAGTACATCATTCGAATATTGAGGGTTTTAGATTCAAAGCAATTGAACATGTTATGATAGGAGAACGAGAGGGCGTTCTGGATAATAAATTATCTAGACGCGAGATGTTTTGGTTTTATGATCTTAACACCCTTGTTCCTAATGGTCTTAATGATAACTACGGAATTGCTCCTTTTTTTAAGAATCATTGTAATTTTTTACCTTACCGTCGTATACACCTTGTGTGTATGTATTTAGTATTTAAAGATTGTTTGTATTAATTTATCGTTTATGTCAGATATTATGCACCACCAACAGCACCATGATTGATTACATTTTAATGTTACTGGATAGGAGCTGGTCATATTTAGTAGTATAGAAACGGTGAAGTGATTAATGATAAACAATAGAGAGCAGAGCTCCAACAAAATGGCAGCGGCAACTATGAATGGCACTAAAAATATACAACAAAATGGCCACTGAGAGTCCCGTCCTGACTGACTCACGGAGACTGGAGCTGACGGCATTGTGACCGGCTCAGCAGATCCAGTGCTCCTGGGGACTCGGATAGGGCGTACACGTGAGGATAGAGAAGGCAGTCATTACTGGATCTATTTAAATAATGAAAGTAAACATAAGGTGATGTCACTTCCAGCAACTAAGATCTATATCCGGAACACAAGGTGTGTGTGGGCGGTAACCCCGCCCACTACTTAAGCCAATGGGCTGATCACATTTGGTGTATATAGGGGCTTGGGTACAGTTGGTAGGATATCCTCCTGATGAAGTCCAGCTGAACGGCGTAAGGACGAAACGCGTTGAGGGGTCGGCATACTATATCCTCTACTAGTGTGATGATGCGCTACTACAAGATAAGCTTTTGATGTTTTTTATTATGTACGGGCATTTTATATTGTGTTATTAGTGTTAATAAATGTGTATATAGAGTATTACACTATTGCACTTTGCTCTTACTTTCATGCTGTCTGTGAAATGGGAAGATACGGCCCATAAGATAGAAATAAGATCTGGGGAACTGCCTATGATACTATAAGGATCCATTTATGCTGATTAACAAGTGGTGCATTCCACCACACAAGGTACGCCTCCAAAACACATAGGGTGACCCTTTTCTTGGGTGAAGGTGTTCACTGATTATATGGTACTGCACTAGGAGGTGCTTTTCTCCAACCCCCGTTTTTGTTATAGGATGTTGAACTGCCTGGACAACAGTTGACGGGAGAAGGAGCTGCCACCCGATACTGTGGGGAGTGCTCTCTGAAAGTGGACTAGTACCTACATGCCTGGAAAAGTGGCTTCTTCGATTGAACTAGGACTTAGCGCCATATACCACCATCTTTTTAGAAAATTTTATATATATATATATATATATATATATATATATACACACACACACACACAATGGCTTTGAAATGAAACAAACAAGATGTGCTTTAACTGCAGACTTTCAGATTTAATTTGAGGGTAATTACATCCAAATCAGGTGAAGGTTTAGGAATTACAACAGTTTCTATATGTGCCTCCCACTTTTTAAGGGGCCAAAAGTAATGGGACTATCAACTCAAAAGCTATTTCATGGACAGGTGTGGGTTATTCCCTCCTTATTTCATTATCAATTAAGCAGGTAAAAGGTCTGGAGTTGATTCTAGGTGTGACATTTTCATTTGGAATCAGTTGCTGTCGACTCTCAATATGAGATCCAAAGAGCTGTCACTATCAGTGAAGCAAGCCATCATTAGGCTGAAAATTCAAAACAAACCCATCAGAGAGATAGCAAAAACATTAGGTGTGGCCAAATCAACTGTTTGGAACATTCTCAAAAAGAAAGAACGCACTGGAGAGCTCAGCGACACCAAAAGACCCGGAAGACCACGGAAAACAACTGTGGTGGATGACAGAAGAATTATTTCTCTGGTGAAGAAAAACCTCTTCACAACAGTTGGCCAAATCAAGAACACTCTCCAGGAGGTAAGGTGTATATGTGTCAAAGTCAACAATCAAGAGAAGACTTCACAAAAGTGAATATAGAGGGTTCACCACGAGATGTAAACCATTGGTGAGCCTCAAAAACAGGAAGACCAGATTAGAGTTTGCCAAACAACATGTAAAAAAGCCATTATAGTTCTGGAACAACATCCTATGGACAGATGAGACAAAGATCAACTTGTACCAGAGTGATGTGAAGAGAAGAGTATGGAGAAGGAAAGGAACTGCTCATGATCCAAAACAAACCACCTCATCAGTGAAGCATGGTGGTGATAGTGTCATGGCGTGGGCATGTATGACTGCCAATGGAACTGGTTCCCTTGTATTTATTGATGATGTGACTGCTGACAAAAGCAGCAGAATGAATTCTGAAGTGTTTCGGGCAATATTATATGCTCATATTCAGTCAAATGCTTCAGAACTCATTGGACGGCGCTTCACAGTGCAGATGGACAATGACCCGAAGCATACTGCAAAAGCAACCAAAGAGTTTTTTAAGGCTAAAAAGTGGAATGTTATGCAATGGCCAAGTCAATCCCCTGACCTGAATCCGATTGAGCATGCATTTCACTTGATGAAGACAAAACTGAAGGGAAAATGCCCCAATAACAAGCAGGAACTGAAGAAATTTGCAGTAGAGGCCTGGCAGAGCATCACCAGGGATGAAACCCAGCGTCTGGTGATGTCTATGCGTTCCAGACTTGAGGCTGTAATTGCCTGAAAAGGATTTGCAACAAAGTATTAAAAAGTGAAAGTTTGATTTAGGATTGTTTAGTTTGTCCCATTACTTTTGGCCCCTTAAAAAGTGGGAGGCACATATAGAAACCGTTGTAATTCCTACACCGTTCACCTGATTTGGATGTAATTACCCTCAAATTAAATCTGAAAGTCTGCAGTTAAAGCACATCTTGTTTGTTTCATTTCAAAGCCATTGTGGTGGTGAATAGAGGCCAAAATATGAAAATTCTGTCAATGTCCCAATATTTATGCACCTGACTGTATATACAGGTTGAGTCTCCCATATCCAAATATTCCGAAATACGGAATATTCCGAATTACGGAATAATTTTGGCATGACTGAGATAATAAAACCTTTGATTTTTGATGGTTCAATGTACACAAACTTTGTCTAAGGCACAAATTATTAAAAATATGGTATAAAATTACCTTCAGGCTGTGTGTATAGGGTGTAAATGAAACAAATTTATTTCATGTATGTACACAAACTTTGCTTGAGCCACAAAATTATTGAAAATATTGTATAAAATGACCTGCAGGCTATGTGTATAAGGTGCATATAACACATATATGCATTCTGTGTGTATATTGGGATCCCATTCCCAAGATATTTCATTATGATATGCAATTATTCCAAAATACGGAATATTCCGTTATCCAAAATACCCCTGGTCCCAAGCATTTTGGATATGGGAGACTCAACCTGTATATATATATATATATATATATATATATATATATATATATATATATATATTAGTTACCTTGCTAGCATGGTTCTCTTATGAATCTTTGTATTCGTATCCAGACATGTCTTATTACTGTGTTTGCTCCTAATTGTAAAGAGCTGCAGATTATGCTGGCGCTATACACTGAAGTGCCAAAAGTCATGGGATAGATTTCTAGTATCAAGTAGGACACTCTCTAGCCCAGCAAAGTGCAGAAACTCGACGTGGCATACATTCCAGAAGTGGATGGAAGACCTTTAGATAGATGATGACGCATGCAGTTTGGATAGCTTCACAAAGCTCCATGGTATTGAAGGTGCGGGATCTTGGGTGTGAATGGACCTTTTCACCACATAAATGCTCGATTGGGATCATGTTGGGTGACTGTGGTGGCCACAGCATTCATCGGAACTCAACAGAATGCTCCAATTCTGGACAACTTGGGATCGATGATACGGCGCATTATCCAGCTGGATATTCCATTGTTGTGGTGGTACATGTAGCTCATGAAGAGCTACAAATGTTCATCAAGCAGTGCAATGTAGCAGTTATCAGTCAATGATGTGTTTAAGCGGACCCAACCCATTCCTCGTGAACACACCCCACACCATTATGAAACTACCACCAGCCTACATGGTGCCTTGTTGACAACTGAGGTCCATGGAATCATGGGGTCTGCACCACACTCAAACCCTACCATCAGCCTGAAAGAACTGGAATCGTAACTCATCGGACTACGCCACATGTTGCCAGTACTCCAGTGTCAAATTAGCAACGTCACAAGCCCAGATTAGATGCTGTGCCCGATGTCGTAGTGTTACAGGGGCACTCTGGTGGGCCTTCTGCTCCAATATCCCATGGAAACTAAAAAACACTGCACTGACCTGCTGGATGTGCGTCTGGTGCCTCCTGCATGTGGAAAATTTGCAAATTTATAGTTACTTAAGAATAACGATCAGGTAGCTTGTTAGTCAAAGGGGCACAAGGATGTACCCACTGTTACTTTTGGTCCCACGTTCAACCAGACTGAAAGTGGGTACTATGTACTGAGACTGCCTGAGACCCCCTGTTGTCAAGGCATGATTTGAGGGAGAAGGAAAGATCCGGGGAAGAGATACTGAAAAAATTTAGAAAATTAAAGCTTTGTGGGTGCCTTTGATAGATTAATAGAGATCCTGGCGGCTATAAATTTCATGGCACACTGTTCTCTTTTCACTAGGCCTTTTTCAAACAGGCAGGAGGTTGTTTATACCCCTCACTGTCTTATGGACACTCAAGAATTAAGTTTTATGCTGGGTACACACTGGGCTATATTGTGCATACAACTGACATACAATATTTAATTTAGTGCATAGGCAGCCAGACTTTTGGAGTCGTGATCTACTCTAAAGGCCAAATATCCTTTGCTACTTTCTTTGGGACATTCGCGTGCAGCCAAAAAAGGAGGCATGGTATTCCTCACAGCAAGGGTCGTGGGGACTGTCTCGCCATAATCTGGATGCTTGGGAGATATGCACAGCAAGGGGTGACCGCTCCACAGCCAGGCAAGGGGTGACCGCCTCACAGATAGGCAAAGGGTGACCGCACCACAACCAGGCAAGGGGTGACCAAACCACAGTCAAGGCAAGGGGTGACCAAACCACAGTCAAGGCAGACAGGGAATGGGTGCTGACCACCCAGCCAGGACAGACAGGGAAGACTGCCACCGAGCTGTGGGGCAGGTAGGAGGGCTGGGAGCCGGGCACATTTCTAAACATATATGCACTCACCCTCTGCTGGAACTTAGGGCCTGATCCAGCAGGGATCGCACTCACCCGCTAGCTACGAAAATATGCTAATGAATGCAAATCGCACGACAACCGCAGCACTATACCAAGACGTCCATCACTGTATAAAGCCTGCCCACTTTCAATGACATGCATCCGCAAGTCAACAAAAACATCGGTAACATCAAGTAACATCGGAACCATTCGCACAGTTGTGGTTGACCTGATCCTACCTCACAAACTGCTAAACTTCTAGGCCTGCCTTCATTCCTTCGACCACACCCCCAACGGTCATTTCACATCAATCACTCTGTGAAGACACTGCGCGCTCACTGCGATTGCTTCCTGATCGCAGCGGCCGGTTCCCACAGGTACACTGCGATGCATGCGCTGAATGCAAACATCGGCCGCTGTATGCGAATGCAGCCGTGCGATCCGTGCTGAATCAGGCCCTCGGTGCGCTGGTGTCAGCGTCTCTCCCATCCAGACTAAGGGCCTGATTCAGACCCGCTCGAGAGCACTGAGCGCTTGCAAGCGCGTCGATGGTGGCCCAGTGCGCATGTGCACGACAGAGCCGGCTCCGGCGTGCTAATGCAACACCCGGATAGCGACGGGCAAACCGTCGCTCCGGGTCTCGTACCAAAGGGGGCGTGCTGTCGATGTTGAGTGACAGCACGCCCCCTTTGGTGGGCAGGCTGGGGGAGTGGCTGCCCAGACGGAGGCGTTCCCATCGGAACGCCTACCGTCTGGGGCCGGCCCCATTGACATCACAAGTGATGTCAGTGGGAGTGCTTTCGGCTCTTTTTGAGCCGAAAGCACTATAGGGCTTGCGGCGACGAGACCCTACCACAAGAGTCTCGTCGCAAGCCCAATGGTCGCGATGGTCTTGACCATCGCAACCATCTTCCTGGCCGCTCGCTATAGCTGTGGGTGGTCACCCACAGCTATGCGAGCGGCCAGGAGGCCGCTCTAAAAAAAACAGAAGGCCGGCCCTGATTCAGAGCGAGCGCTCTGTCAGAGCGTCCGGCTCTGAATCGGGCCCTAATTACGGTAATGCAGCATACACAAGCTGCAACTTCACTGCACAGCAAGCCAATAAGAATCAGGCTGATTCCTATTGGATGTCCACCGCGATCTACTGGTCATGTATCCTCAGTTAACCAGTCAAATGGGATTGACACTTTGGCCACCCCTGGTTTAGTGCATCTGTCAATGACGTCTTTAACAAATATATTGCATCGGCCGTGCTGCACGACGGATGCAATATATCTGAAAGATATGTCGGTCACATTTGCTCATGTGCACACACGACCAAACGACTGACCCATATGCTGGGCACAAGTTCCAGTGAAAATTACATCACAACTAGTTCAAGCGTGTACCCAATATTAATGATGCAGAGATCACATACATTTAAAACTTGTCATAATGGATCAGAAAATGAGTAACAATGTTTAAAGACTCTTGCTCCAACTGATAAGATGTTCTGCAAACAACAAAAAAACCCACATTAGCAAAGCATCAGATGAAATACAGAAAATAATTTCCCTGTAAAAAGTGTGGCTTGGCACGCATTGTTACATTCCCATTCAATGGTACTTAGTGACGAACATGGATTTAAAACCAAAAACTGCAGTAGGTATTTGATTTATCCAGTCCATAATATACACCACTGCTTTTGTGGCCTGCCAAATAAAGTAAAAACAGTTCTAGACTACGATCGCACAAATGAGTGGAATTTTGCAGAAAATAATCTAACATTTCTAAACACCAATGACATACACCAACGCTGGTTTAAGAAACCAAGAACACATCCAACTTTAGATAATTTACCAAAACATTTTAGTTCTTTTCCGTTTCCGTTAGAAATCTCCTGAAATTGCAATTCTATCAGACCTCCTATTACAACGATATAACAATTGTATTGTATTAAAAAGGTTGTATCTGAATTTAACAAGAGGATTATGTGTTGAAAAGTCCCCTCATGCAGATAAGAGGCAATGTAATCAAAGCATTGAAATTTGTAGCTGTGTAAATGTCTCCTAGAGGAAGTCATCAATTTAACCTTACCTTAAAAGGTTTATTCTGCTCTTTCAATAAAAAAAGAAAAGAAAAATCAATTACTTATTACCTGCTGTAATCAACATTGAACTCTGGTAACACTGAATATGAGAATCAGAGGCAGCATATCAATGTTACAAGCTATTATTTCTTATTGAACACAAGAGAAAAATAGGCAAGGTTTAACGGTGGAGAAATCGGCAGTGAAATGTAGATAATTATGCAGTACTAAATAATAAATAATCATGTTTCATTGGTCTAACACCCATCTTAAATTCCTGTGTTGCCTATATTATATGCAAAGAGCCTATTGATATGCATAAAGCGTAATTTGCTACAGTATAGTACATCAAACTTAAGACGGTTGCATAGTGTCTTTATTCATGTACAGTTTATCAGATTTTTTTTTAAAGCACTACTACAGAAAAATGTGTTATTATACATATACTATAGTAACGGTTTACTTGCATCAAGCAGAATTAACTTCAATATACCATGTGCATTAATTCACAGATAAAATACCAAATTTACTGCCCACCTGTGCTCCTCGATCATTGACCAGTTCCACTGACCATCTGCCTTCATACTGGATCCACACAAAAATTCCTCCATCTGCATCGCAGGTTGCCAACTTTTGGAAAGGTTCGTTCCATCTCACTAGCACCACCTGAGAAACAACACAAACAAGATCAATCAACATTTTCCAATGACTCTGTGCATGAGCTTAATGCGTCTTTCTATGTTATGACTCATTAACTTCTAATTTATCTCTTGAATTTAGAACTGTCAACCATTTATCACTGCATGGAAAAGTATTTAGAGGGAGCTTAAAGATATAAAATAGTCTGGCACAAGTACAACTGATCAAGTACAAAGGTTTGAGCTGCAGCATAAAAAAATAACTGTTTTCACCTTTTTTTAAATTAAATATGTGCAAATTCTCAAAACTTCTTCACTAGTGGTTTTGGACTTCCATACTGAACACATATTACTGAAAAAGGGAGAAAACCCTACAACACATACTGTAAAGTGGACCAGTCAGGATTAAAATTGCAGTGATGTTTTTACAGAAACATTATACGTTATTAGATCTTGGAACGGGTTGTATATGGGATGCCAGCAGTCGGGATCCCGGCTGTCAGAATCCTGACACCGGCATCCTGACAGGGCTAACTCTCCCCCTCTCTGTACCCTAACTCTCCCTCTTTGGTGCCTACACCTAACCTCCCCCGCCCCACACCCTAAACCTAACCCTCCCCATTTACCTTCGTGCCTAACACTAATCCTCCCTCTAGTGCCTAACCCTAAGCCCCTCACCGGCTACTTACCTTCAGCAACCCGGTGGTTGGGATGCTGGTGTCGGTATTGTGAGAGGAGTCGGGATTCTGGTGCCAGTAATATCAGCGCCGGCATCACGGCCGCCGGGATACTGACTGTATTCCCTTGGAGAACCTCCTTACCATCTACCTAAAACACAGTGGTAGCAATGACCTCGATTTAAATTGCAAGGAACTTGAACTTTTCTATGCCTACTCATATAAGGGTCAGCCAAAATTATGTTATTTGTAAAAGTTTAATTGCAGTAGAAATTTTTACTATCTCGATACAGAAGTTCACCAATCTACATATATTGTAAGGATGACTAATTCCATTGTAAATAAATATATCCACAAGCAGGTTATTAGTATATCTTATATATAAAATTAATTGGTCTGTTTGTTTGTCCGGTTATGCATTCAGACACCCCTTCACCAATTGGGATGAAACCAACACGAGGTGGTACAGTTAGATCCTGGCCAGGTTTTAGCAACATTAGGGTCCCGGTTGGACCTCCTGTTGGTGTACGCTGGGCAGAACTTTGACCCGGGGAGCCTGTTACGAGCCTTCCACTGGCTGGATATGGATGAAAACTTCACATGGGGTGGCAACTGGTCTGGGATTCCTAATGGAGTGGATGGGGCCCCAGTCGGAGCTCATGGCGGAGTGTGCCGGGCAGTGGCGTAACTAGGGGGGTGTCGGGCAAGGTGCGTGCCCTGGGCGCCGTGGGACCGGCGGCGTGGGGGGGGGGGGGCGCCGGCCACGGTCCGGCCCGCCCTGGTTAGCCACCAGTGTAGCGCCGACCGCAATGAGTGCGGTCAGCGCTACACATTTACACAGGACCGGGTTTCCAGCGCCGGTCCTGTGCTGCACACCTGAGCCCGTTCCCTCCCCCTGAGCCCAATAGTGCCAGGAGGCGGGCTCAGGCTGTGCATAACACACGCTGGCGGTGATGCGTGTGTTAAACAGCAGCCAATGAGTGTCAGATAGACTCTCATTGACTGCTGCAGCACCCACTGCAAGAGCCGGACTTCCATCCGGCTCCTGCAGTGGGTAATGGGACAGACGTCATGACGTCTGTCCCATTATGCTGAGCGTGCCAGCCCGGGAGGACTGGCGGGCGGCGGCGGGAGCGGCGTCGCGGACTGGAGGAGGAGCAGCAGCAGCGTGGATTCTGGTAAGTATGTTTTTATATATATATTTTTAAAAACCCGTCAGCACTACTGGGGGCACAACGGGGGCGGCTACCACTGGGGGGACCTCTACTGGGGTGGGGGCACAACGGGAGGGGGGGCTACTACTGGGAGCACCATTACTAGGAGGACCTCTACTGGGGGGGGGCTATTACTGGGGGCTCCATTATTGGGAGGACCTCTACTGGGGGGGTGGCTATTACTGGGGGCACCATTATTAGGAGGACCTCTACTGGGGGGGTCTATTACTGGGGGCACCATTATTGGGAGGACCTCTATTGGGGGGGGCTATTACAGGGGGCACTTAATCGGGAGGGAGAACCTCAACTGGGGACTACTACTTGGGGGGGTTGCTACTACTGGGGGCATTATAAAAGGGGCCTACTACTAGGGGAACTGCACTGGGGGGACCACAACTGGGGGCAATAACAGGAAGGACCAATACAGGGACCACTGGATAGGGGGGGTCACTACTGGGAGCCTGCATCAGAGGGACCACTACTGGGGGCACTGCATTTGGGACTACTGCTGGGGGCACTATATTAGGGGCTTACTGCTAGGGGCACTGCGGGGACCACTACAGTGGGCACTAGATAGGGGGGCTCACTACTGGGTGCCTGCATAAGGGGGACCACTACTGGGAAACCTGCATGGGGGGACTACTGCTGAGGGCACTATATAAAGGGCACTGCATAGGGGGGGGGGACTACTACTGGGGGCACTATATAAAGGGCACTGCATAAGGGAATACCACTACTGGGTGCACTGCATTGTGGGGACTGCTACTGGGGGCACTGCATAAGGGGGAACACTACATAGGGCACTGCATTTGGGGGGACCACTACTGGGGGCACTGAGTAAGGGGAACTAATTGGGGGCTGTATAAGGGGGACCACTACTGGGAATACTGTATAAGGGGCACTACTATGGGCCTGCATAAGAGGGACCACAACTGCATACTGGGGGTACTGTATAAGGGGTACTACTGGGGTTAAGGTGCATATGGATAGGAATGTTCAGCGTGAAAATAAAGGGGTGTCATGTTGACACGCCCCATTTTTAAGTGACCACGCCCATTTTTTCCGCGCGCGCCTTAGGCGCGCACACATATCAGGGTGGTGGTGGGGGGGGGCTCCCTTTTCAAATTTGCCTTGGGCTCCAAATACCCTAGTTACGCCACTGGTGCCGGGAAGAACTGTGACCCAGGGAGGCTTTTCAGTGATCCAGCACATCTTCTGAAGTGTTCAACATGTACACGCTGACCAATTAAAAAGTAATCTGATTATGTCAGGTTAATAATTAGCGAATAAGAAATTTGATGGAAGACACAGTAGAATCTTCATTCCATCTTCATTTATTAACAGTTATTTTTATAGCGCACACATATTACACAGAGCTTTACAGAGAATATGTAGTCATTCAAATCAGACGATGCACCACCAGTGGAGCTTACTATCTATATTCCATTTTACATGGAAATAACTTTGAAAATAAATCAAATAAATAAAGTTTGTAATTGTCAATGTAATTTGTGATGCAATAAAAACATAGAAAGGGGCTGACATATGAGTCTTAATTATACAGAACAGGAACAGCTAATTATGGCTCAGTGACTTTCACATCTACTGCAATTATTTTAGCACGTGAGACAAATTGATTTTCCCTGGAAGCGTATACTCTTGGAAGACAGAAATGAAAACAACACCATTATGCATGTGCAATGCATCCTTCTTTACCATAATGTACTACTTTTCTCTATTTGCTCAGATAATTCTCCCTCTGGTTTCATGAATGCCTGGTGCCTTTATCACAACATATCTCATGTGAACACAATTCTCTATTCTTCACTCTTAACAGCATCCTAATTATCCATGCACCATGAGGGAACACAGGGCACTGATTAGTAGCTTTAGATCTTGCCCTGTATAATGCAACACAGAATGTAGGTCTGAAAATTTTCAACAGCAGAGGCCAAAAAGACTGCTTCTGTAAAGCAGTGTCACAGCCCTGTTGAGAACTGTAATGTAACAATGCAGCAAAATGAATTCCCTACCGTTCTGTCCTTAGGTCAGAGTACAGTATTAAAATAGATGACTCCCTACTGATTCAAAGTCCAATCTAATTTACAATCTTCACGTACTGTACAAAGCTCTTCAGGGTGTATACCCCTGGAACTCTTGATTTATCTACAACCATCATTCATACTTTATATCTTCTTGTTCCTTAAACAGTACAAGGCTTTAAAGAGAAAAGGGAGGGGTATATCACTGGTTGTAAAATAATTTTGATTTCTGATTCATTCAAGTTAACACAACCATCTCTATATAAACAGAGCGTCTGTGCTGTTGGTTTCATGCCACATCGAGAGTCGAGTCGAGACAGCAACTGTAGCAACAAGCATCCCAATATTGTAGTAAAACACAGACGATCAATTAAGAGGGAGCTTACATTTATGGTGAGCAGTAAGCTTCATCTTTAATTTTACATTTTGTAGCACACTGCATTTTTAATTTAACTTAGATTCTGAAGTCCAAACCTGCATACTTTTATTACTTATACTGTGCATTTTATTAATTCGTTAGAAACAGTTGCCATTTGTAAAATAATCTTAAACTAGGATCTTTACTCTTCAATGCAGTTTGTATAAATTCAGTACATGAATTGAGGTAATTTTTAGCTTTGATTACACTGGGCATAGGCAAACGCAAGGGGGGTTTCCGCCTGCCTGGAACCCCCCCTCCCCAGCCCACACCATTATCACAATAGAAATAGTAATATAATAGAATTTTACTAGTGTTGCATGTTCTTGGAGTGGTACCCACATCTAAAATAAAAACATTCAGTTCAGGCAGGATAGACCTAGTGCCGCACCTAATGGCTTATTGTGATCGCTAGTCCTGTATCTGCTGGAATTATGACACACAACACACTTTGTATGACGCATATTAAAGCTGGTTAACTGCTAATTATGCCCTCTTCATGGACTGGCCACACTCACTCTAAAATCGAGCATTTGGAAACCCTCCTCTAGAAATCCTGCGTTTGCCACTGTTGGGGAACAGTCAATCTGTTGCCAGGGATTGAGTTGATTCAGATTAATTTTGTGCTCCTGATCATGAATATGCCATGCTTATTTTTCAATTGGCTCTAGTTTTTGAGATATGCATATGTGTTTAATATTTATGAAGAATTAAATTAAACAATGTTAATAAGATATTTTTTTTTATTCTGAATAAATTTGATTCGGAAAATGTTATAAAAATACACAGGATAATTACATAAGTGTTAGGAAGCTATGAGAACCATTTTTTGTAGGATTTTCTTTTGTATTCTTGTTGCGGGCAGTCCCTCTGCAGACTCCGAGGAGTAAATTTACTAAGATTCGATTTGTTCCCGATTTGTCCCGTTTTGCAACTCGGATAGGATCGATCAAAAACGGACGTTTTTTTCACTTAAAAAAAAAAAAATAAGAGTTATGGAATGACATACCTTCGTTAACTCTTTTTCTTCGAGGTCCATGGGGTCCACAGCCAATACGTTGGGGTATGAATCCCGGTCAACAAACAGTTAATACAAACGAGCTCTCTGCTCCCAGGATGCACCGGGTCCCTCCTCATATACCCCACCCCCTGCCTCAGGTAGCCAGTTCGTTACCGAGCTCAAGCAGGCAGAGACAAAACAAAGGGTAAGTAAGAAGAAACCCATATTCATGAGTCCAGACTCTCAAGAGAAGACATTTTCCGGAACACCCCCCCCCCCAGGAACTACAGGTGCATCTGGGTGGGTGTCCTGTGGACCCCATGGACCTTGAAGAAAAAGAGTTAGCGAAGTTATGTCATACCATAACTCTTATTTTCTTCCTCAGGGTCCATGGGGTCCACAGCCAATACGTTGGGGATATCCTAAAGCACTAACCCTACAGGCGGGGACGCTCATGACTCTCGGTAGAGAGGAGAATCCTACGCCCGAAGGAGGCATCCTGAGAGGCAAAAGTGTCACAGGCATAAAATTTGACAAAGGTATGGATGGAAGACCATGTGGCTGCCCTGCATAATTGCTCAGCAGAAGCACCCCGACGGGCCACCCACGAAGGGCCTACTGCCCTAGTAGAATGTGCCGTTACTGAATCCGGCACCCGCATGCCAGCCTGTGTATAAGCCAATGAAATTGCCATGCGAATCCACCTGGCCAGTGTCTGTTTATTGGCCTGCCAGCCACGCTTATGACAACCATAAAGCACAAAGAGTGAATCAGACTTCCTCCATTTGCTCGTGCGTTTCACATAAATTCTCAACGCACGGACCACATCCAGGGAAGCCTCTCCTGTTGAGAGACTAGTGCCCTGAAACGCTGGAACTACTACTTCTTCATTAATATGAAATTTAGACACTACTTTCAGAAGGTAACCCTCCCTAGTACGTAGTACTGCTCTATCTTGATGAAACACCAAGAACGGCTCCCGGAAGGAAAGTGCAGCTAAATCCGACACTCTGCGTGCAGATGCTATAGCAAGAAGAAATACGGTCTTCGCTGTTAGCCACTTGATGTCTCTTGAATTTAAAGGCTCGAACGGAGGAGCCTGTAAAACCCTCAAAACTAGAGTCAAATCCCACGGAACAACCGGGGGAATGAAGGGAGGCTGAATCCTCAACACCCCCTGGCCTCAAGAGCCATGCCGTCAAAGATAGCCGATGAATATCCGGGTACCAGCAGAGACCCTGTAGCAACAGATCCGGTCTCAATGGCAGAGGCCATGGAGTGTCTATGGAGAGAGACTGTAGATCTGTGAACCAGTGCCGTCTCGGCCATGCCGGAGCTATTAATATCACGGTACTGCCCTCTTGTTTGATCTTTCTGACGATTCTGGGAAGAAGAGCAAACGGGGGGGAACAGATATACCAGCTTGTAACGCCACTTTACTGCCAGTGCGTCTACAAACTCGGCTCTCGGATCTCTGTTCCAGGATCCGTACCTGGGAACCTTGTTGTTCCTTCTTGATGCCAGAAGATCTATTTCTGGTAGACCCCACCTGTCCATGAGGTTCCGAAAAACCTGTGGATGTAGGGCCCACTCTCCTGAATTTATCTCCTGTCGACTGAGAAAGTCGGCCTCCGACTTGGCCAATATATCTGGTGCCCGTCGGCCAGTGTGTACCAGCGATGTGTCTGAACGACGTAGTTCACAGACATATCGCGTTGGCTGTGATGCACAGCCAATGGACAGATATATCTGCAGACATATTTGTCCATCGGCAAGTGTGTACGGGCAGTCTGCACAGCACACATGCAGCAGCAGCTGCGGGGAGGGGGGCGCCCCCGACCAGAGGTACATGCGGCTGCCTGGAAGATAATGGGTGATCAGTGTACAGTATGGCAAAAAAGTATTTGGACAGCCACCGATTGTGCAAGTTGTTGCACTTTAAAAGATGTGAGAGGTCTGTAATTTCCATCATAGGTACACTAACTGTGAGAGACCGAATCAGAACAAAAAATTCTGGAAATCACATTGTATGATTTTTAAACAATTTGTATATTCTTGCGGAAAATAAATATTTGGACAATTAAAAGGTTTAACTCAATACTTTGTAAAGTAACCTCGGTTGGCAATTACAGACAACTTGCACAATCGGTGGCTGTCCAAATACTTTTTTGCCCCACTATATATGAATGACCATCATCTACAGATATATTTGCAGATCACTCGATCTGCAGATATATCTGCTAGGTGTGTACCCACCTTAAGTGTAAGGCAATAGACTTATCAATGTTTACCCAGAAATTATCTCATATTATTGCATTTTATCCATGGCATGAAACTATGGGTTGGCAAGTCACCTACAAATGCATATATAACAAAACTTGGAATCATATTTGTGGTTGATTATTGGCAAATTTTTAATTTGGCTGAGAAGTATAGTATAGTATGTGTCGGTATGGTAAGTCCCAACTAAATAACAATGGACTATGGCTTGTCATAAAATGGATGCAAATGCGCAATTGGAGCAGGAGCACCCCTCAACACCACAGCTTTCACTGCCGCAACAGAGAACAACATAATAGGTGGTGCAGACAGGAGAACCCTACAGCAGAAGCATAGGGTAAGTATTAGTCGAAGGGGCAGGGGGAAGGGTCTGTTGTGACCCGGCGTGCATTGGGTCCAAATTGCTAGTTTTACTTTTCTGGAATAAATGGATTAGGATTCAGACTATGATTTCTCAAAAGTTTATAATTAGCATTGAGCCCATCTGGGTCTGGTGATTTAATCAAATGTAATAAATTAGTTGCCAATATTCAGTAATATCCTTGTTTAGTTTCTCACTCTGGGCCTGATTCAGATCTGGATGCAGTTTTAGCAATTGCGCATGCGTGAAAGCCGCACTGCACATGCGCAGCGATAGATTTGCGATCACGCACATAAAGAGGAATCACTCGCAAAGTGAGTGACAGGTAGTCAGCATTTGGGGGAGATAACGGAGGGTGGTTAGAAAAACTCAGAACGTTTAAACACTGTTTTCTGGGTGTGCATAATCTAGCAACTGCATCCTTGCTTGCAGCAGAAAACCCCTCTGCGTGACTGGAAACCCGCTGTGTCTGCAGCATCTTAGACTTACTCAGAAGGCTGACGCATCTGCGTTCAATGTTTTCAATAATTCCGGTTTTGTGCATGAGCAGCGGATGTGAGATGTCTCTGTGTGCAATTCTAAGGTCAAGACGGCGAATTAGTCATTAGCATATTTTCGCTATTGCAATCCGAGAGATATTGCAGCTTTGATGGTAATTGTGTGCGGATTTTAATCAGGCCCACAGTTGGGATGTTAATTTTGGGAGGGCAGCCTTTGACAAAATTGATTGAGCTTTCTAGTGTGGTGAGTAAAGGTCAGTGCAATACAAGCAAAATAGTTTGGTTATTTCAGTTTGTGAAGATAATATCCTATAGTTCGAGTTTTGTTTCTTCTTTTGTTGTTTGAACATAACAGCACTCTGCCAGCATTTCCTTCCCAGTGACAAATCTTTTTAAAGTCTATTTTCTTTTGTGCATATTGTATAATGAATGTTTCTAGAATTTTTTTTTTACTTTATTATATAAACATCACAGGTTATAGTATGCAATTTCTCTCTATAACCTTTATATCTTATGGTTAAATCTGATAATGTTTTCTCTAATGTGTGCTACATCCAGTGCTTAAAGTGGTCCAAGAGAAGTGGTGAAACTCACCCTCCACCTTGGCGCCTTTGTAAAAAAAAAAAAAAAGCAACAGCGAGCGCCGGAGAGTGCACCAAAAAAGGGGTGTGGTCTCAAAAGGGGTGTGGTCACACAATAGTATTCCCAGTTCAAATTATACCACACAGTAGCACAATCTTGATTCACCAGTTTCACATTACACCACACAATAGTGTCCCTTATTCATGAATGACACACAGCAGTGCCCCTTTTACACAATGCCCACATTTGTGATCCTTATACACAATGCCCACAGTAGTAGTGCCCCTAATACACATAATGCCCACAGTAGCCCCTTATGCAAATGCAATGCCCATTGTAGTGGTGCCCCTGATGCAGTGCCCCCAGTAGTGGTGCCCCTTATTCAGTGCCCACAGTACTGGCGCCCCAGAAGTGGTAGTGCCTTATGTAGTGCCCATAGTAGTGGTACTGCCCCTTTGCAGTGCCCCCAGTAGTGGTAGTGACACTTATGCAGTGCCAACAGTGATAGTGTCCCTTATTCAGTGGCCCCAATAGTGGCGCCCCTAGTAGTGGTAGTGTCCCAAATGCAGTGCCCACAGTGGTAGTATCCCTTATGCAGTGCCCACTGTGGTAGTGTCCCTTATTCAGTGACCCCAGTAGTGGTGCCCCTTATGCAGTGCCCCTTATTCAGTGTTCCCAGTAGTGGTGCCCTTTATGAAGAGCCCACAGTAGTGGTAGTGCCCCTTATGCAGTGCCCCCAGGAGTGGTGCCCCTTGTAGTAATGCCCCAATAGTAATGCCCCCAGTAGTAGTAATGCCCTGTGTAATACCCCCAGTAGTGCCACCCCCTTTGTAATGCATCCAGTAGTAGTGCCCCCTGTGTAATGCCCCCAGTAGTTATGCCCCCTATAGTAGAGATTACAAAAAAAAAAACTTACCTTAAGCCTCCGGTCCGCCTGGCTGCTCAGAGTCCTCTAAACTGTGGGAGAGACGTCATGATGTCTCTGCCATAGTGCCCGTGGGGGTCGTGGAGCCAAGAGTCGGAGCTCAGGAGTGAGCTCCAGCCTCCGGCTGGCGCTGCGGGGAGGGAGCCGGGCGCCCGCTGGTAACAAAATCTCAGCGGGCACCCAGCAAATGGAGCCTCCCTGCGGCGCCGGGCTAAGGTGGGTCGGAGGAGGCGGAACTGGTTCCGTCTCCAAATAGAAGTGACGGAATGCAGTTCTGCCTCGTTCCGGCCCACTTTAACCCCTGGCTAAATCAATAATCTAAAATTAGCTAATATAATATTGTTAATGTGTGTAAAAGCCTCTGTAGTGGAGCGAATAACCCTGGAGCAAAGCATCTGTAGTGGAGCGAATAAAAATAATTTTGCTTCAAAACACCTGCATTGGCTCATATTCTGTGATCACAGCATAGTGCAAAATGCCATTCTCTAACGGTTATTGTGGTTGAGCCCACTGTCTCCAAGTTCCGCTCACTACCAAGCACAGCATTGGTACTTCGTAAGTGATCACAGTGGGGATAAACAGATACCAACCAGGAGGTGTTGCAGTTGTGTGACCACACATACCCAGATGTAAGCAGTTTCAGGTGCCAATGTAGGAGTCTGGTTGTGGCAGCAAGTAACCTGTCCATGGTGCATTGGGAGGAGCCAGTAACAAAAAGTTACTGAAGGTGAAAAGGAGGGTTTTCAGCATAAAAATCACACAACAAAAAGTACTAACATAGTGGTCAAGGAGATTTGGTGGCTCTAGCAATTAACTTAATTGTATGTGCAGATGTGGATTACTTTTGGAAATATTACACAATAACTGAAAACATTACATTACAATACAGGCACTAGAAGATGACAAGCTTCCAAAGGCAGTATTGATCATAAGCGAAACATAATAGCATTATGTCATTAAAAGACTACATTCCTCTGGTATTGTTTGAAAAAAAAAAACCTGAATACGGAAGCAGTTTTTCAGAAAGAGGTGTTTTATACATAATAAAACACCTGACATCTGTGAGCAATGGGCAACCACTTTAAGGACGAAATTTTTCATAAATACTGGTACAGTGCACAAACAGTTCAACTATGTGTAGGAGACTGATGCACATCAAGAGCTATATAAACTTTTTAAAAACACAAAAAAATAAAGCTGTACAAACAAATTCTACTCCATTACCTATTCCTCTACACAGTTCACACAAAAAATGTGTAGTACTTATCTCAAGTATCAAATTCCTACTACATTTCCCTATAACAAGCATGGCCCTCTTACTTGACTGTCTGTTATTACCCAGTCTAGTTTTATTACTGTTATATTCCCATTTGTAAAGCACAACAGAATATGCAGGTTACTACTGAATATAAATAACTAATGAGGCCACTCCCGGGATGTTTTTTCAATCCCTGTGATTCAGGACTGAAAATTAAGAGTTATGCTAAGAACTTACCCTTGTTAACTCTATTTCTTCAAAGTTCATAGGGTCCACAGGGATTACCATGGGGTGTAATTTTGTTGGAGTGAGCCGTGCACCAAACAGTTAAAGCATTAGCTCCCAGGACACACCGCCCCCAAACATACCCCAGCCACAAGCAGCCAGTTTTGTAAGCAAGCCCAAGGCAGGAGTAGGAGAGGGGAGAAGGTAGAACAATCTACACAAAAAACACTCAATGAAGCCAGGTGCGTCAGGGTGGGTGCCCTGTGGACCCTATGGACTTCGAAGAAATAGAGTTAGCAAGGCTAACTCTTAATTTCTTCTTCAGGGTCCATAGGGTATCCACAGGGATTACCATGGGGACATCCTAAAACAGTTTACCCTAAGGGTGGGGACACTCCTGAGCAGAAAGGAGAATCCTGTGCCCAAAGGAAGCATCCTGAGAGGCAAAAAGTCTCAAAAGGCATAGAACCTAAGGAAGGTGTGAACGGAAGCCCTCATGGCCACCCTGCACACTTGTCTAGCAAAAGCGCCACGGCAAACCGTACATAAAGGTCCAACAAACCGGAACCACACACTCTTTAATCAAAATGAAAACCCTGGGATACCACTTATGGAAGGTAACCATCTGGGTACTGAGGACAGCTCTGTCCTAGATAAAAAATAAAAATAAAAAGCAAGCACCCAGAAACCCCTAAAACCGTAGGATCATAACGTCTGGGTGAGAACCCTTGAAATTAAGAGTGCTAAGCTCTGTGATAGATGCGGGCTGAGGAAGCCTTCCTCGCCCCAAGCGTCACCAGAGCTAGATAAACTTTTGGCTCTTAAGAAGAATAACTCAGGTGCCACCCCGTCCAAGACAGACGAGGGAGGTCCGAGTGCAAAGACCCTGTGCTAACAAGTCCGGCCATAGAGGAAGTGGAAAAGGAGTCTATATGGAGAGACTACATAGATCGGTGAACCTGTGGCGCCTGGGTCAGGCTGGAGCTATCAGTATCACTGTGCCACCTTCCTGCTTGAATTTCCGAAGAACCCTTGAGAGGAGGGAAATCAGAAGAAAAAGGTATGCGAGAATGAAATTTCATCACACTGCCAGAGCATCCACGAAAGCTGCTGAGGGGTCTCTGATCCTAGACCCATACCTGGGTCTAGGATCAGAGACCCAGGTATGGACCTTGTGGTTGTGACGTGAGGCAATGAGGTCTATGTCTGGTAGGCCCCCATTTGTTCACCAGGAGTTGAAAGACATCAAGGTGAAGAGCCCATTCCTCTGCGTGTACATCCTGACAGCCTAGGAAGTCCACTTCCCAGTTGAGGACTCCGGGGATGAATACTGCAGAGATTGCCGGGAGATAACGTTCGTCAAACATTAGGATCTGTGCTACTTCCCGCAAGGCTGCAGACTTCGCGTGCCTCCCTGGTGGTTCAGGTAGGCAACTGTGGTCGCATTGTCGGACTGGATTTGGATCAGCCTGCCCTGGAGAAGGTGTCGCGCAAAAGTGAGTGCTCTGTACACAGCTCGAAGCTCCAGGATGTTTATAGGCAGGTGACTTTCCTGAGTTGTCCATCTTCCCTGAAAGGTATGATGACCTGTTACCGCGCCCCATACGTGAAGGCTGGCATCCGTAGTGAGGAGCTCCCACTCTGCGATCCAGAAGGGGCGACCCTCAACCAGATGGGACATCTGTAGCCACCATGAGAGAAAGCCGGACTTCCGGAGAGAGGAGGATCGTCTGGGATCGGATCAGATGATCCTATCCGTTCCACCACAAGAGAATCAAATTGTTGAAGGGGCCTGGAGTGAAACTGTGCATATTCCACCATATTGATGGTGGATACCATGGACCCCAGGACCTGCATTGCTGAATGAATGGAAACACTGTGACTGTGCCTAGATTAAGAGGTTGTCTAGGTATGGCAGGATTCTGCCACCCTGATGCTTCAAGTAGGCCATCATAACCGCCATTATCTTGGTAAAGACCCGAAGGGGAGTTGACAGACCAAATGGCAATCTCTGAAACTGGTAACGTTGCTGCAGAACAGCAACCTTAGAAATCGTTGGTGGGATGGCATAATAAACACATGCAGATACTCATCCTGAATGTCCAGGGAAACCATAAAGTCAACAGGTTCCATTGCCAGAACAATAACCTGTAGAGTTTCCATACGGAACTTGGGCACTCGGATAAACCTGTTGAGGGGTTTGAGATTCAGAATAGGCCGATGAGACCCATTCGGCTTCTGAATCAAAAGAGAGTGGGATAGAAACCAGTTCCTCGAAGAACCGTAGGAACAGGTATTACCACACCTGATTTAGCAGGGAGTGAATGGCTTCCTCCAAGGCCTGGGCCTTGATGGGGTCTGATGGAAGACATGTACAAAAATATTGTTGGGGAGGACGTCTCCGGAAAGTAAGAGCATATCCACAAGAAACCACTTCTCTGACCCAGGCGTCTGTGGTTACCTGATGCCATGAGTTGGCGAACCGCAGAAGTCGGCCTCCCACCCTGGGATCCCCCAGGAGGAGGCCCGCCCCATCAGATGGATGGTTTGTCATTAGACTTAGGAGCTGGACGTCTGGCCGCTCAAGGCTGCTTAGATCTAGACTTTTTGATCTTGTCTGAAGCAGGCTGCCTTGGAAAGGACTGTCCTTTTGCCTTACCTTGGGGACGAAAGACCCGAAAGGAAGACCTATTAGGCTTAGGAGTAGCTGCTGATGGCAAAAAAGCAGATTTTGAGGCTGCCTAAGTAGCCACTATCTAGTCCAATTCTGTGCCAAACAGTACATTGCCAGAGAAAGGCAAGGATTTGAGGACCTTCTTAGATTCTGAGTCCGCTGTCCAGGATCTTAGCCAAAAGTACTCTGCAGGTGACTACAGAGGTCACAAATGCTTTAAAAGCAAGGAGTCCAGTATCCAACACAGCTTCTTCCAAATAAGAGGACGCCTCCCGAATATGGGAGATAAAGGCCAGTTGCTCCCTGGTAGCGTCTGATGACATACTGTCTTCCAGTGCATTCGTCCATCGTTCAACAGCCTTAGCTACCCAGACTGCGGCCCTAGCAGGTCTAGTAATAGCGCCAGATAACGAGTAAACAGACTTAAGACAAGTCTCTAGTTTTCGATCTGTAACATCCTTAAGGAAGGATGCGGATGGTATAGGCAACATAGAGCTCTTAACTAAACGTGCCACATGAGAATCCACCATAGGTGGCATTCCCATTAAGTACACTAACCAGTTGGGAGAGGGTAAAAAGACGCTAGTCTGATTTGAATCCGGAACCCCATAAGCTCAGTGAGCTGTTTTGATTGAGGGAACGCAGCCTTAATCACCTTTTGTCTTTTAAAAACCGGGGCTTAGGAGGGGGTTCCTCATCCTCTATATTCAAGATTGATTTACCCGCCCTTACTAGAGAAGGAACATCCAATCACACATCACGAAATGACAGATGAGCAAAATCATCTGTTATTTCCCACAGGCCACTAGCCAATCAGCGGGCTGCTTTACATGTAGCAGCTGCTCATTGGCTGGTTCCACGTGGGTCCCAACCAATGAGCGTCCGGTACATGTAAAGCGGCCACTGATTAGCTAGCGGCCCGTGAGAAATAACAGATGATTTTGCTCATCTGTCATTTCGTGATGTGTAAGTATATGTAACTGCATATACTTACACATGTTCGGCATGGTTTGGTTAAGTCAGTTTGTTGTTTTAACAAGACCCTGGATGCTACGGAGAGCAGTGCCAGGATGGAGGGGAGTATAGGATCTTTTTTGCAGATCATTCCACATGGATTTCTACATTGGAGAAGATCGGCAGGTACAGGTAAATATGTATGATGTATGTGTGTAATAACTCTATAACCTATACCGTGTGTGTGTTGTGTCTTTATTAAACTATTTATTTTACAGCGGAGGTACGGATGCCGGCCACCTGCTGACACTTGTTCCACAAATAAGAAAGGGCAGGAATGCTGGCACCTGTAGTTCCACTGTATATTACAATAGTTTACTTAGATTTTACACTTTATTACCCCTGTATCCACAGCCCAGGGGTGCGGGGAAGAGCCCCGGGCTTCAGACTAAGCCTGTGGTTTCGGGAGAGGGTGGAGCAGTCCCCACCTCCCCTGAGATACCCGGCTTGGCCTGACCGACTTGGGGTGAGAATGCTTTGACCCTGGAGACCCGGTAATAGGGTTTCCTGGCTGTGGCATTACACCCCGGTCGGGTTCGGTCCAGTGCTGGTTTTAAATATAGGGGGACCCCTACGCAATTTTTTTCCCCCAATATTTAAAACCAGGACTGGCCCTGCAGCTGGTTTCTAAATTACGGTGGAACCCTACTCGTTTTGCTCTCCGTAATTTTTGGAATCAGGAGTGGCTGACAAGTCCGGGGCTGGTTATGGCTTTTGGGGGGGGGCCCACATCATTTAAAAAAAAAATAAACTTACATTAGATAAAACAGGCAGAAACATACACAAATCACCCTGATCTGTGTATGTTCTGGCAAACTCACAGCTCAGGAGGTGGTCTATTTGAAACTTCAATTTATCAGTGAGTTTGCTACAATCTCACCCGAGACTGTAAACTTCTTAGTAACTTCCCGAGTTGCATCTTTTTCATGAAATGTACTTCCTAGTTTGCCCGATGGTGATAAGATTCAAGTTTGCCATCTCACACGAGTTTTAACACTGAAAAGAGAGAGCTCTCTCCCAAACGCACCCGAGTTTGTCTTTAGTGAATTTGCGAGTTGAAAAACATGCCTAAACTCACGTGAGATTGCAATCTCACCCAAACTCAATTCTTGGTAAATTTACCCCCTATTGTGTGTTGTGGATCAAGATGTGTTTAGGAACCTGAATGTTATAGCATTAACAACCTAACACATGAAACACATGAAAAATATGTGTTTTGCTTGGAAAAGTATATCACAAATAATAATATAATCTTGCTCCCAGGGTGTGGTATATTAGGTCGACAATTATGTCAACATGAGAAGGTTGCCATTTACGTCATCATGTGAATGTTGACATGCTTAGCATATCGACAGTGACCATGTCGACATCCATGTCTACGCGGATGAAATGTCGACTTACCTGGTCTTGATGGCCGCAGCAGCTCCAGCATGGCTTCTGAGTCCCGGCGGTCATGTGACAACCACATCCGGTGCAGAAGTCTGACTCCCTCCCCCTTCCTCCCCCAAAGCCTATTTCCTGACCACCCCTCTGCACCCTAGACCTCCTGGCAGCATTCTAAGAATGTAATTTCACAACATTTTAGATGTCAACATTGTGAACATGGTGCCTGTTGTCAAGTTGAAACATGTAGATATTACAAATGTCAACATGGTAACAGTCGACAATGTGACTGGATCCTTGCTCTAATGCCTTACTCTGTGTCACTACTACAGTTTATGGTCAGACACCCCCCAGGCACATCCGCCAAGAGCACTGGCACATCAGGCTCCCAGCATACAGCCTTCTGACATTGACGAAGGCAGCTCTGCCATCTTATATAGGAAATGTACTACATGTGATGTTAGCCAAAAGGTCGAGAAGCTTTTTAAGGAACATAATAGCTCAACCCACCAAAGATGGAGTTAAAAAACAAATGGTGTGACAAAAGCTCTCCTTCAGCTCAGACACTTAGGGCTGTATTCAATTTCCGGCGATATCGGCCACTTTTATTGCAGCCGCGATAATTTATTGCACTTTTATAGTGAGAAACAGGAGAAAAGTATTCTCCATCTTAGACATGAAGAAAAAAAAGCAAAATCCCTATTTTTGCCTAATAATGTGGGGCTTTCTTTCAGAACCCTTTGAACCCCCCACCCCCTAATGATAAATCAGCACAATCTTTTTTCGTAAGTTGCGTACTTTGTAGAAAAGTAAATGCACACATTTTTGGTGAAAAAAAAAAAAGTTTTTCGAGGGGGCCGTATGGAGGAGACAAGGGCTTTAAACATCGCACGTGGCCGCAGCAGGCTTTTTTTTTTTTTTTTTAACGGTTTTTAAAACATTTTTAGGCAAAAGTAGGGATTTTGCTTTTTTTTTTTTTCTCCAGGTCTGAGTTGGAGAATACTTTTCTCCTGTGTCTCGCTATAAAAGTGCGATAAAATCGGCCGATATTATCGCCACTAATTGAATACTGTACTGCTCTTAGCTTGATGCAACAGAATGCTCTTAGCAGCTGGTGACTATATGAAATTCTAAAACATAACATAAATGTATGTCCAGATGTTAACTGATCATTACTAAAATGTAAATTACTAATAAACCACCATGCACGACAGAGCAGGATAAATACTGATAAAAGGTGTATAACAGCAACAACCAATTGTCCTTATATCAATATATTTACACTAAGGGGGTCATTCAGACCCGGTCATTAGCGCCGATGCGCTCGGAGACCGGGTCGATGGCCCACCACAGAGCATGCGCACGACGGCGACGGCGCCGTCGTGCAAATGCGTGAGACCCGCTACGACCGACAGCGCCGGTCGTAGCGGGTCTCGATCTAAAGGGGGCGAGCTGTCGATGTTGCTTGACAGCTCGCCCCGTTTGGAAGGCGGCCCGGGCGGGTGGCAGCCCAAATGGGGGCGTTCCCATGGGAACGCCTACCGTTTGGGAGCGGCCCACTGACATCACTAGTGATGTCAGTGGAGAGCTTCCGGCTCAGACAGAGCCGAAAGCTCTCCGGGGCTTACGACAAGGGAGACCCTACCCTAGGGTCTCGTCGTAAGCCCCGATGGTCGCGATGGTCTTGACCATCGCGACCATCACCTTAGGTGGTCGTAAGGCTGTGGGTATTAACCCACAGCCTTACCACCGCAAAGGAGGACGTCTTGAAAATTCAAGACGTCCTCCCCTCATTCAGACCGACCGCACGCTCTGTGCGACCGGCTCTGAATGAGGTCCTAAATGTCTTGCAATTCTGAAGAGTTTACATCTACATAAGAGCATAACCTACATATTGCGGTATCAAATCAATTTCAAGTGGTAGACTTGATTTATTAAGAAGAATATTTGCTATCATGGAACAAATAAAGTAGTGTTGTTTTTTATGGATAAAGAAATTAATTTAAAAAAAAAAAAAAAAAAATCGATAGAGATGTATGGGGGAATTCAATTGAACGCGCTATTGAATAGCGACGGGAGGGACTCCCGAAGCTATTCAATACTCTGCGCTGTTTGGTCGCGCTAAGGATTTCTTCTCGCACCCCCCTGGGGATGTGAAGAGAAATCCGACAAAAGTGCCGGGCGCACAGCAGTTTTTCTGCATAGCATTGCGCTAATAGCCGCGCGCACGGTACTTTGGTCAGAGAATGCCGGTTAACGCGCCTTAACACCCTTGTTAAGGCGCGATAGGCGTGTTAACCGGTAATTCTCCGACCAGACAACGCAGTTTATTGAATAGCTTCGGGAGTCCCTCCCGTCGCTATTCAATAGCGCGTTCAATTGAATTCCCCCCTATAAGTCCAAGCCTTCCAGAATAGATGCATAACAACATATAATCAGCAGCAGGCAGTGGTATCATCTGTACATGATGATAAACACTGACTAGCACCATAGTAACAATGTCTCTTTCACATGTCCACAGTGTACTGTCGCCATGGTTACAGAGGCACATACACTAGGGCCTATTGCTGAGGAATAGGGCTAGAAAAATGAATGTCACGCATGAGCACTTACAGAAGAAAATAAAACACGCAGAAATATTGAAGAAAGACTTGATATATGCCACTTTATGGTACCTGGCCATAATATTTATTTACCGACACAGAGCCGTAACTAGACTTTTTGGTGCCCTGTGCCAGAGAGCATTGGCGCCCCCCCCCCTCCATTTTTTAAATAAGGATATAAGATAGTGCACCTAAAAATGGGCCATGGCTCCTGGAGATAAAAGAAGAGGAAGCTACAAGTAAGAATGATAATAAACAAAAAAAAATTACAGGCCCAAACAACGCCCCCTGCCTTGCGGTGCCCTGTGCCACGGCACAGGACGCACTACCCTAGTTACGGCCATGTACCGACATGCCAAATTGTCCAGGCGAAAATATAGTGTTAAGGGGTTTTTTTTACTTATTTTATTTAGTATTACATCATTTTTATTGGTAAAGAGCACATACAGAAGACCCCTTTGATGTCTTTGAATGATGGCATCATGAGACCTAACGGATTGGTTGCTCAGGCAAGATTAGGATTCCTATTTTTATTGCTGTTTGTAAGATGCTACATGAAGATAGGGCACTAATGTTTTGGCCGGCGGCTCTAAATAATGGGTGCCCGATGGAGCAATTTTATTGTTGCTGTGTTCGTGCTCGATAGTTGCCTGCGCCGGCATATCTGCTCGCACCCTTCTGAGGTGGCGAGCAGAAATATGCAAACAATTGAATATCACCTGTCACTTTAGACGGGAAATAGGGCACGATAGAACAATTGAATCGCCCCCAAGTATGATATATTTGATATATTCTATCATATATCAAGTTATCAACATATTTTAGCAAGAATTGATGCTGTGAAATTTTTTTTATATTTTATCCCCACCAACACCCTCTCCCTGGCTACCTCATAATGCCGCCAGCGAATACCTAGTCTGTTACCTCTCGCTACATCTGTTCAGATGTGGAGACCAACCTGTAATAAGAATAATCCACACTCCTCAGAGATGGTGAGGCTCTTCTGAAATTTGCAGCAGCAGTTGAAGGGACATCATGAAAAACAGCTGCAGGATATGAAGAAGTTTCTCTTTTATGCAAAACCCTAATAAATGACCTGCGAAAAGTTATACCGCTCAATGCTGGTTGTGTGTGAAACACAACATATTTTATGCCAATAATCAGAATGTCACCAGTCTACCCACCAAAATACTCCAGCTACTCAGGATCTGCATGCATCCCACCTCCTATTTCTACACCTGCACTGCATCAAGATCCATATTATATAGACTGGCACAGACAGTCCGCTAGCAACAAACGCACAATCCATAACACAAACCATTGACAGACCACGTGCTTTGCTTTGTCATTGAAGAAAACATTGTAGGAGGACACCTTTTAAGGGCACTCTTGATCCCATTAACTTTAGCCCTGATGAAGCCCACTATTGGGAGAAATTAGTTGACATGGTAACGTTTACAACAAAGGATATCCCACCCAACCAGAAGCGAATATACACTGCTGTCAGCGAGTGCAACAGCTAAGACGTTGAGACTGTATTACTGCAGAAGGAGTCCCATACTCTATAAGTGGATTCCCCAGGATTGCACCTATCTCTCTGGATCCACGGACCAGTGGTAACTGGATCAGGACAAAGCCCCTCATTTAAACCAGAAGCTGGCACTGCATTAGAGGATACAGCGACTAAGGGCTTTTACCCCACGCTGCTGGGAGTTCCGTAAAAGTAACCAAAATCTAGATTTCCATACGGAGGTATGGTGCTTTCATTTGCAGTCACCGCCCCCATTACCAACTAAGGGGAACGGAGGTGGCACACGGAGCTGATTGGGATCAGCTGCTGCTACTTGCTTAAAGCAGCCTGCCGCATGTCTGGGTTTCCGGGTAAGAGACCTTGTGCTGCTGTGATTGAGACAAACTACTAAAGGGAATACATATACAGGGGGGTATCCAATTAGTCCCGAACATTGTTCGGGCTCTAATGGATAGCTGCGATAGTCGATCGTGGTTTTTTTTTGCCGATTATAGGCGTTTTTTGACAATGTTTTATTAAAATGTTGTGCTTTGCAAAGGCAAAAAAATAAAAATTCCTTTTGTGGGGCACTAGTGTATTGATTGCAATAAATAAAACTTAACTTTTATTGTTACCCACTCATGTAAAATAAATGTTATAATAGAGTTTATAAAAAATAAAAAAAAATAAAAATTATCAGGCAAAAATATTAGGAATACAGTAATCTCAATTAATATATCAATCAGTTTATCAGAGAGATTACCTCCGGTCACAGCCAATACATTGGTTTACTAAGATACGGTATAAATTCAAAACCTGTCCTTGACTGCAAAAAAATTTGAGATATGGTAAGAACTTACCTTTGTTATGTCTCTTTCTACAAAGTCTATAGGGTCCACAGGGAGACCTTGGGGTATAGATGATGGGAGTAATCCCGGGCACCACCCAGTTAAATTTTTCTCCCAGGATGCACTGGGTCTCCCTCCTATACCCCCACCCCCGGGCCAGAGGCACCTCAGTTTCGTAGAAAGCCAGAGAAGGAGAAAATAGAGAAGAAAGTCTGGAACACTCAAAAATCACATTCTCACACAAAAGGAGATGGAAAACCTGTGACCAGAGTGAAGCCCATCCGAAGCACAGGTGTGTCAGGGTGGGTGCCCTGTGGACCCTATGGACTTTGTAGAAAGAGAGATAAAGGTAAGTTCTTACCAAAGCTCTCATTTTCTACTTCAGGGTCCAAAGGCTCCAAAAGGGAGACCTTGGGGATGTCCCAAAGCAGTCCCTTTAAGGGTGGGGATGCTCCTGTGCAGAGAGGAGAATCCACAGCCCAAAAGGAAGCATCCTGAGAGGCAAAGGTATGAAATGCATAATACCTCAGAAAGGTCTGGACAGAAGACCACAAGGCCGCCTTACAAAGCTGAACAGCCGAGGCGCCACGGCGAGCTGCCCACGAAGGACCCACAGACCGAGCAGAATGAGCAGTAACAGAGGGCGGCACTGGAAGGCCCTCACAATTGTAAGCCACAGACGTCAGAATGCAAAGCCATCTAGCCAAAGTTTGTTTATTAGCTGGCCATCCCTTCTTGTGAAAGCCATAGAGGACAAACAAGGAGTCTGATTTCTGAAGGGAACTGGTACGGTCCACAGAAATCCTAAGGGCACGTACCACATCCAAAGAGGTCTCACCTGCCGAGAAGTCTGGAGAATTAAAGGCCAGAACAATAATTTCCTCATTAATGTGGAAACTAGAAACCACCTTAGGAAGGAATCCAGGGAGAGTCCGATGCACCGCCCTGTCCTGGTGAAAGACAAGAAATGGGGAACGGCAAGAGAACCCCCAAAGTCTGACACTCTTCTGGCGGAAGCAATTGCCAAAAGAAAAACAGTCTAAGGTTCAAATAGAGGGCCCTGGGGCGCCCTAAGGACAACAGCTGAATCCCAAGGCACCACAGGAGGGATAAAGGGAGGCTGAATGCGAACGACACCCTGAAGGAAAACGCAAACATCAGGAAGAGGAGCAATCCTTTGCTGGAACCACACTGGAAGTGCAGATACATGCACCTTGAGTGAGGCAAGGCAGAGAACAAGATCCAAGCCCGCCTGCAGGAAAGCCAAAACACTGGATATCTGAAATACCTGGGGGTCATAACCTCTGGGATGACACCATTGAAAGCAGGTGTTCCACACCCTGTGGTAAATCCAGGCAGAGGCAGGTTTACGTGCTCTAAGCATAGTGTTAACCACAAAGCCAGAAAAACCCTTGGCCCTTAGGAGGAATGACTCAAGAGCTACGATGTTAAAGACAGATGACCCAGGTCCAGGTAAAGGCAAGGAACTTGAGACAACAGGTCCGTATGTTGAGGCAACAGCAACAGAGTGTCAATGGAGAGACTCTGAAGAGCTGAGTACCAGTGACGTCTGGGCCATGCTGGAGCCACCAGCAGGACAGTGCCCCCTTCTTGTTTGAACTTCCGAAGTACTCGAGAAAGAAAGTAGAGTAGAGGAAACAAGTACGTAAACTGGTAGGTCCACTAGACAGAGCGACAACCAAGAGAGCCTTGGCTTCTCTTGCCCCGGACCCATACACTGGCAGTTTGTGATTGTGTCGGGAGGACATGAGGTCCACGTCCGGAATGCCAAACATGTCCACTATTAGCTGAAACACTTCTTGGTGAAGAAACAATTCCCCAGGATGCACGTCGTGACGGCTGAGGAAGTCCACCTCCCAATTGAGAACTCCTGGAATGAACATTGCTGAAATTGGCTGAGAGATGACCTTCCGCCCATGTCAGAATGTGTGACACCTCTGTCATTGCCATCTGACTTCGAGTTCCTCATTGATGGTTGACTTAAGCCACGGTCATGGCGTTGTCTGACTGAATTTGCACGGGCTTTCCGTGAAGTAGGAGTCTGGCTTTTTGCAGGGCCCTGAAGACTGCCCGAAGTTCCAATATGTTGATTGGCAGGGCAGCCTCGTCTGCTGTCCACTGTCCCCGAAATGAGCGTGGACCTGTCACTGCGCCCCAACCCCGGAGACTGGCGTCCGTTGTCAGAAGGACCAAGACCAGAATCTAAAAGGGACGCCCCCTGGTGAGGTGCCCCGTCCGCAGCCACCAAGCAAGAGACAGACGCACCTCCGGAGAGAGCACCATCGTTTGCCTTATCCGATGGGGTAATCCATCCCACCTGGAGAGGATCAATTTCTGCAGAGGCCCGGGAATTAAACTGGGCATATTTCACTATGTTGAATGTCGACACCAAGGAACCCAGTAACAGCATTGCTGAGTGGATGGACACTCAGTGACTGTGGAGGCATCTGCGTACTTGCGTCAGCAAGTGGAGATCTTTTCCGTAGACAGAAAGAACTGCTCCCAGATGTAGCATCCTTTGGGATGGGATCAAGGAGGACTTCTTACAACTGATTAACCACCCGTCCATCTGTAGAATAGATATTGTCAGCTGTAGGTGGTGGTGAAGTCCCTCTGGAGACCCTGCCTTACTTCCCTAATTTTGGTAAACACCCAAGGTGTAGTAGATAGGCCATACAGCAGAACCCGAAACTGGAAATGTTGTTGCAGCACAGAAAACCTGAGAAAACGCTGGTGAGCCGAAGCAATTGGAATATGCAGGTATGCATCCTGAATATCCTGAGACACCACAAAATCCCCAGGTTCCATAGCCAGTATTATTGACCATAGGGTTTCCAGCCTGAACCGAGGTACTCTGAGGAATTTGTTCAGGGTTTTAAGATGACGCATAGGCTGGGATCCACTTGGATTTTGAACCAGAAAGAGTTTGTAATAATAACCCGTTCCCCCTGGGGCAATGGGACCGGTACTAAGATTTCTGCTTGAAGCAAGGATTGTACGGCTTTCTGGATTTGTAAGGCCATGCCGTCCCTTGAGAGACTACTTCTCTTACCCAGGTGTCTACGGTGGTCCGACACCAACACTGGGTGACCAGAAGAAGTCGGCCTCCCACCCTGATATCCCCCCAGAGGGAGGCCCATCCGATTAGGCTGAGGGTTTATCTTCTGACTTGGAAGGAGGATGTCTTGTACTCCAGGCCTGTTTCGTAGGTTTGACAGCCTACTAGAAGCTGATGGCCTTGGGAAGATCTGACCTGTGGGCTAACCTTGAGGACGTAATGATCAAAAGGAGGAGGTGCAAGGCTCTGCAGAAGCCGCAGCCGAAGACAGAAACGCAGAAATAACTGCTGCCAATGTGTCGTGTCCACAATCCTGTCCATGTCAGGACCAAACAATACTTCTCCAGTGTATGAGAAGCATTGTAGGCCTTTCTTGGAATCAGCATCTGCCCTCCAAGAATGCCACCACAGGAAACAGCGAGCTGCCACAGCTGCCGAGACACTGTAAGTCAGGAAATTGATATCCAGAATAGCCTTCCCAATAGGAGTGGCTGCATCTCTGATGTTACCAACCAAAAAATCTCTAAGGCCTAGAAGCATTTGAGGGAAGGTATATAGACTTCCGGCAAACCTCCACCTTCCTGACCTTCAGGGAGAAAATGTAAAGCATAGGTAATGTAGCACTTGTAATTAACCGTATTACGTGTGAATCCACTGCAGGGGATGAGTTCCATTTCGTGCAAGGAACTTCAGGCTCTGTTTGTGCTAATAGAGGGCTACTTCAGGGGAATTCCCTTCACCGGATCAGTTAGTTGATCGCAGGGCTACAGCCTGGCGAAAGCCCGATAAGAGGTCAGGGACGTTTGGCTGCGTGTTAGGATAACGACAGCCATGGCCAGCTCCAGGAGTTGAAGCACCCTGTGCTGGCTCTTTATAGTGCGCCATAACATCACACGCAGCTTCGAAAATGGGGGTGTGACCTAATTACCAGAGGCAACGCCTCCTACATGATGTTATTGGAGGCTTAAGATGCGTACACACTGGGCGATTTTACTGAGCGAATGCACGATTACGACATCATAATCGTGCAATCGCTCAGTAATCGTGTACTATAATGTCGGAAACAACCAGCTGGTCATTCCCGACATTGCCCATCGCATGAACATGCAGCACAATCTATCGATAATGACAGATTGGCCATGTTCAGGAGTGTGCCTACACTGAACGACTGAGCATTCAGTGTAGGCACTACAGGGGAACAAGAACAATGGCCCTCATTCAGAGCCGCTCGTTAGCGGCAATACGCTCGTTCCGAGCGATGTTTGCACATCTGCGCATGCGTACGGTTTTTAGTACGCATGCGCGAACCAGTCAGTGCGGCCAAAAATCGTTGGTACGCAATATAGCGAGTGCCTGCTATTTTGAATGACAGAATGAGGCGTATGTGGGTGGTAACAGGGGAAGGTGCTTGAAAATGGGGAGTGGAGATCCGAACGCAGGCGTGCTTAAAGGTCAAAACGGGCGTTTTATGGGTGTGTATATTTAAAACAGCAGCGTCATTGTTCACGTCACTGGGTTATTTTATAGCCAGAACTGCTCGCAAATTTGTGGTAGCAAACACCAACCACAAGAATAGCGAGCAGTTCATACGCTGGTCGATGTACTCGATTAATCTAATAAATAGCGGACATGACGTAGGATGCGAGCGGCCAGGGGGCGTTTTTAACAAATAAACGAGCGTATGTTTTGCTCGCTCGTTCAGACTTAGAGGTGTGAACAGACTACAATGTGCGTACGGATCATTTGAATAGCCACCCCTTGTTTTTAAACGAACGACCGCAAATAGCGAACGGCTCTGAATGAGGGCCAATGATGTCGTAATCGTAATGTCTTTCCTGATCGCCTAGTGTGTACGCCCCATTACTGTATTCAGAGTTAGGAGTAATAGTTAAAAGTAGCAATCTGCTCTTGCAACAAACCATGTTGCAAAGTAAGGACACTTTTTTTGCATGCGCAAAAAATAATGATTGCTATCGCATGTAGCGAACAGTTGTAGAAAAGATTAAAACTAATCTTTATTTGAACTAACAAAATTTCATAATCACGGTCAAATATATATATAAACTTAAAAAAACGTTGTCTTTTGACCCCCAATCCACCAATCCGAGTCTTCGTACATTCATGAGACTGACTGAACAAGATGTTATGAACCAGCAGGGGCCCAGAGTATATGATAATCTGACCAAATATGAGAGGTTGGCCCTACGCTCCCTGCAGAATAATACCGACCTTGTGTTTAGGCCGGCTGATAAAGGGGGAGCTGTGGTGGTTCAGAATTGGTCGGATTATAATGCAGAAATTTTAAACCAGTTGGCTGATGTTAATATCTATACTAAATTAGATTACAATCCTATGTTGGAAATAAAAAACAAAGCAGACAAATTAATCGATTGGGGATATGACAACCGTTGGTTGGGGAAAGAGCTGGTGGACTATCTAAGGGTTGATTACCCTGAGTCCAATCATCTACACACTGCCGAAGGTGCACAAGGGCCCTGTGCACCCGCCTGGCAGGCCAATAATCTCCGCTAGAGATTCCACATTACAACCATTAGCGGTCTATGTAGACTCATTACTGCAACCGATTGTAGTTGAAAGTATGAGCTACATCAGAGACACAGGTGATTTTTTGGGGAAATTGAGATCTATTGGGAAGGTTCCACCACATGTGTATTTAGTGACAATGGACGTATGTTCATTGTACACTATAATTCCACACAAAGGGGGTTTGAATGCACTCCGTACCTCATTGACCAGGAGGTGGACGGGTGATGAGGTATTGGACCATCCCCCAATTGACTTTGTATTGGAGTTAGTGGAATTGATTTTGAGTATTAATTCCTTCATGTATGGAAGGGATTATTACCTGCAGCGCTCCGGAACAGCGATGGGTTCTAATCTCGCTCCGGCCTATGCGAATATCTATATGGCAGAGTACGAATCCAGATATTCCCACGGTTCCAGGATAAGATACAATTCTTTAAACGCTTTATAGATGATGTATTTTTAATTTGGAGTGACACTCAAGAGAGTTTTATTCATATGATGACCCACTTAAACTGTCTGGATAACCCAGTGAGATTTACCTATCATATTGATGTGGCAAGAGTGAATTTCTTAGATCTTTCCATCTATTAGGATGGAGATGTGTTGGGGACCACCCTGTATACAAAAGCAACAGACAGGAATACCATATTGCACGCTACCAGCTTTCACCCGATTCATCTATTGGAAAGTCTACCAGTTTCACAATTCCTCCGGGTCCTTCGAAACAACACAGTTGGTGTTAAAATGGAAGAACAACTGACTGAGTTGACGATGAAATTTAAGGAACGTGGCTATAAAAAGGATGTGATACAGGAGGTGCCTCACCAAAGCCAAAGCTAGTCATGATTTGATGGAAATACAAGGCAACACTGTTACAAAACAAGATCGGATGGTGTACGTAAGCACATACGATAATAAGACACCAGTGGTCAAGAAGACTTTGAGAAAGCATTGGCCTATTGTTTCCTCAGATAAAAAACTTGAGGCAGTTGGAGTGCGAACACCCCTTAAGTCTTATAAAAGAGGCCCTAACCTCAAGGAGATGTTATTGAGGACCACCCTGAGACCAACACCTTAGCATACGTCTACTTGGCTACATAGCCAGAAACCTGGTTGTTACAGGTGCACGGGATGTGTTACCTGTAACGCTATGCAGATCCGTCAACTGGGCATCAGATAAAGATTAAGTATAAGTTGATTGGTACTATGGATCATGTCATATACCTACTCACGTGTCCGTGTGGGTTTGGCTATGTTGGCATGACCACGCGATGCTTCAGGGAAAGGATGGCTAACCATCGGCTATCCATCCGTCAAACCCTAAATACAGGAGTTCTGGACAAACCGGTGGCCGTACAATATTTGAAGTTGCACCACCAGGTGGCCACACTGAGGTGTAGACTGATTGACTGGGTACCACCACCCTATCTCAATGTGCTACGGGCACATTGAGATAGGCGTCCTGGATATCGAGGGAGACCATGAAGTCCCCTGGTTCCATCGCCAGGATGATGGACCGCAATGTTTCCATCCTGAACTTAGGAACTCTGAGGTACTTGTTCAGAGACCTTAAATTCAGAATAGGGCGATGAGACCCATTGGGTCTCTGCACCAGAAACAGAGATGGGAAAGCTTTGGACTCGTCCAGCGAAGGACTTGTGCA
The DNA here is from genome assembly GCA_031769625.1 of Taudactylus pleione. Classification (NCBI taxonomy): domain Eukaryota; kingdom Metazoa; phylum Chordata; class Amphibia; order Anura; family Myobatrachidae; genus Taudactylus; species Taudactylus pleione. Next base: position 1,316,649 of record JAUIMM010000759.1, on the reverse strand, counting down.
AAAAAATTGGTGGGGCGGCCTGCACCGAAACGACAGGGCATACCCCGGAGAGACTACTTCTCGAACCCAATGGTAGCGTAGCGGTTTTAACCAAGCGAGTGACATGTGAATCCACCGCCGGTGGAGTCTCCCATTTCCTGCAATGATCCTCAGGAAAGGGATAATGAGAAGCCAACCTTTTCTGCGGTTGGAATCTCTTGCTGGGTAATTGCCAGGCCGCCGCCATATGATCCGCCAACTGATCGGACAGAGGGAACACATTAGAAGTAACCTTTGCTTTCTTGAAGTCAGGAAACTTCGACTTAGGGACCGGTGCCTCCTCTTCTATATTGAGAATAGCCCGCACCGCCCTAACTAATGCTGGAACATTAATGGAGGACCTAGGCTCAACCTCCTGTCCCACAGCATCCAAATCAGAATCCTCATGGACCTCTCCATCATCTGAAGAGGGATCCGATTCTGATACCTGCGCAGTGAGTAAACTCACAACAGGCCGCTTAGTCGCCTTTCGTGGCACATCACCCTGCAAAAATAACTGAAAAGCCGAGGATGAGGCCGCCAAACTCTGTACCGAGTTGGAGAGAACATCCACCCAAGGTGGAGGAGCCGACTGAGGGAAGCTCTGAAAAGGTACTACAGACTGTTGTGATACAGGGGGAGGCTGGACATACACAGGCAGCCCCGAATACTGTCTCACAGTCTGGATCCCGGAGGGAGACCGCAATACCTGCGGAATATCCGGGGAATGGGAGATAGAGTGCTGGGACAATGCCCCAGAAGGGGTCACTGTAGGGATCGACAACTTGTCTGCAATAGATGTCAGCACTTGTGAAAACATCGCCCAAGGGGGCTCCTGCTGCATAGGGGTATAGAGGGGCCTGGTGCCAGCTGCCACTGCCCGCAAAGACCATTCTGAGATAAATCCCCCCCATTAACACCAGCAGAACAGCGTCTGCAGGAAAGTAACACAGGAGCCCCGGAGTGCTCAGTCTCCTCATCAGACATGATACAGTAATTATGCAATAAATACTTATCAGCAGAGGACATACGGTGTTAACACCCCCGCACTCACCAGCATGCAACACAAACAGGCCCAAAAATATGGTACTGTGTAGCACACAACAGTATGTGACTGACCTCACAAATACATGATTTATAAGAGTGAGGTAAATAGAAAAACGCCCCTCCCCCACACACCTTTGGGTTGTAGGAGAAGCAAAGGGATAGATATAAGCTGACAGTAAGTAGAAAAAAAGTACAGGCAGCAGCACTAGCAAAGTCACATACAATGCAGGAACATTGTACTTACTGCACCAATCGCTACCATCAACCACCCAGATTCAGTGTCTGGGGGGAGTTATAGCGCTGTGTACACTGTCCTTTAGGTAGGGGAGAGGTACACAGGGGTACCTGACCATGCACCTGCCAGGAGCCTGCGTTATATTCTTCTAAAGATGGCCGCCGGAGTGCTCTGAGGAGGAGTGGCCAGCAGAGGAGCAGCTCAGCGACGCCAGTACACATGAGAAAAGGCGCGCTGAGCTGAGGGGAGGAGCCGCTAAACCAGGGAAGGCTGCCTCCCCTGGCTAGTATTTAACACCAGGGATGCCGGTTCCCCTCCGGGAACTTATACCCTGGTGGTCCAACGGAGCATGCCTGCATGAGGGGGAGCCCGCCGCTGCTACTAGCGCCGCCGGTCTGTCCCCAGAGATCGGCGGCAACTGACTGCGTTTATCCCCGCGAGCAGCGCTCTTAGCGCTGCTCGCGGCTTACCTGTTCCCCAAAGAGTCCGGCAGCAGTCAGAGGGAGGTCCCGGAGCCATGCTATAACTAACTCCGGGGTCCCGCTGCGATCGCCAGATCAGTCCTGGCATTGCAGCGCCAGCGGGGTGTTGGAGCGGCAGCGTGGACGTCCAGAAGGACAGTCCTATGCTGCCGCATTAAGTGTAAAACAAGAGAGAAAAAATAAAAAACTTTTCTTCTGTAAAAATAAAGCTTAGGGGCTGCTCCTGCAGCCCCACTGTACAGTGCAACCGACTTCGGCCGGCACCAACCTGAAACTGAGGTGCCTGTGGCTCAGGGGCGGGGTATAGAGGAGGACCCAAGTGCATCCTGGGAGCTAAAGCTTTAACTGTATGGTGCCGGTGGATCCAGATCAAAGCTATACCCCAAGGTCAACCCTGTGGACCCCCTATGGACCCTGAAGTAGAAAAACAAATTATTCCACTAAAAATAAATAAATAAATACCAAGGAGTCAAGACACACACACACACACACATTGGCCCCTACATGAAAAATAACACACACATTGGCCGCCACAAGTAAAACACACACACACTGGGCACACACACAGCCACCCCTCAGACAGCTTGCAGGAGGAGCTCTAGTGACCCAGTCATCCGGTCACTGCATCGCCCTCATGTAAACATGAAACTTGCATAACAGCCATTTTGGCTCTTTACTTCTGGACTGTGCCAGGTGAAGAAAGTTCACCTACTGACTTAAGCCTGCAGCCTGAATCAACGCTCCCATCTCAGAAGTTAAGGGTGGACCCAGTGTCGGATCCAGGGGGGGTGTGGGGTGATCAGGGTGATCGCCCCCGTACACAAAGCCCTGATTCCTGAAAGCCATGCCCACTTATTTACAATGACACACACACAGGGTTTAGCCAGTTAGCACGGCTGCTGCCTGTCATCAGCAGTGCAAGCAGCCGCAGCACAAGCGTGGTATGCATGTAACAGAGAATGACTTTCTCTGGCAGAGAGAGTCTTTCACATGCACATCGCGCTGGTGCTAGGCGGAGGGCCCGCTGAGTTACCGGCTAGTAGTAGGATAGAGTAGATACTGTACAGTAAAGTGAAGTCTCTTCTGTGACTGGTCCCTCCACGTTCTCCTTTGCGCAAGGTCACAAATTTCTGACATGCGCATGGAGGACGCTGGGGATCGGTCAAGGTAGGGATTTACATCGGAAGCCCACCATCAAAATGATGGCTGTGCTTCCACCATCAAAACTTTCAATGCGATGGTAACCAACCATTGCTTTAAAAGCATTCGATGGAAAAAAAAGTAATCATTTGACTTGCGTATGCGCAAAACATCCTGTTTGCACATGCGCAATAACATTGCCACCAGCCCTGGCAAGGGACAGGACTGCGGGCGAGACGGGGTGGTATCAAAAACATTGATGGTCGACGAACATCAACCATCGATGTCCATCCCTAAGTCGAGGTAGGCGCCATCTTGAGAAGCGGATCACACTGGGCTGTGATGGACCGGTGGTCAGATAAATGCAGATTCTTCCCCTGCCTGTCATTTTTTTTTGTTGTTGCTGCGAGTTATTGTGAAATGTTGATCATATCATATATGGGATTGTAAGCTTGCGAGTAGGGCCTTCCTACCTATATATCTGTCTATTACCCAGTTTTGTTCTATTAATGTTTACAATTGTAAAGCGCAACAGAATATGCTGTGCTATATAATTAACTGTTAAATAATATAAAAAATGATGTTCAGGTGCGGCTGGGGGGAGCCTGCTAGTGAAGCATATTATTAATGTGGGGGGGACTGGTGCATATGTGGGGCTGGTGGGAGTCTGCTTGTGGATCATATTATTATTGTGCAGGGCTCCAGCTGGGGTTTGGTGCACATATGGGGCTGGAAGAGTCTGCTTGTGGAGCATATTATTATTGTGGAGGTCTGGTGCACATGTGGGCTGGGGGAAGCCTCCTTGTGGATCATATTGCGGGGGGTCTGATGGACATGTGGGCTGGAGTAGCCTGCTTGTGGAGAATTGTATTATTATTGTGGGGGTGCCAGCGGGTTTGGTGCACCTTCATAGCCTGCTTGTGGAGCATATTATTAATGTGGGGGGGTCCAAAGCACATGTGGGGCTGGAGGAGTCTGCTTGTGGAGCATTGTATTATTATCGTGGGGTGCCAGGGGGGTTTGGTGCACTTTTATAGCCTGCTTATGGAGCATATAACGATACTGGATCAGAACCTCTATACACTCCTTCCTATACCTTCTAATATCCTAAGGATGACGCTAGTTTGCGTACGCAGTTATACAATAAATAAAGACTTAAGACCTGGAATCTGTGGTTCCAAAGCACAAGTATTATTCAGGTAAAAGTACAGTCAGTTACAAACTATTGATCCAGACACAATTCGGCGTAAAAGAATTATACAGACCCAAGTACAATATACATACACAGCGCTTCCGGACCAGATGTTAGGCATTAGCAAGAAACCCCTCGTCTATCAGCATTCAGCACGAAGACTAATAACCCAGCGTTTGAGCACACATATTTATACCCCCCAGGAAGACAAAAACAATAGAGACGTTTGTTGCTGATGTCATTGGTTCCCAAGGGGGATACATCTGTTACAGAGCATTTAACAGGCTGATTCAAATAGACACAACCCAGCCTCCAACAACTGAGGGTCCCTAGATTCCCGCCACATGCAACATCCTAACAGTTGTTCATATTATATACATTTTGTTGCTTGAAGTCTCTGCGGTCCATAAGTCGAGAATGCATGATGCGATCTCCACACCGATAATACCGGAATTCTGTTGAAAGAGTACGCATCAGTACAAAACCAAACACAGCTTACTTAGCATGTATAAAACCTTAGTTACCAAATAATGTTTATTTCACAGCATTTATACTAAGTGAACAAACTTAAATCTTATACCTTAAAGCTTATGGAACCTTGTATGTGAATGTGTAACGTGTGAGTATACAGGGTTTGATATAAAGACGCTAGTTAACTGGGGAAAGATACGTGCACATTTAGCTACTAAACAGCATTTTCATATAGGATCTTATGCATTCGCTAATATGCGACTAGTTAACAGCGCAATTGTGCGTATTAATGTGTATATGAGAAATGATGAAAGATGCAATCGCATGGTGCCAATAGTAATATCGCCATATGTACTTAATTGTGAGTTTATCTAAAATGGCGCTTGGCGGCCATTCGCAAAATGGCGTCTTGCGATCTCATTTCCAAGATGGCGTCTTGCGGCCAGTCGCAAGATGGCGTCACCACGATTCAATTTTAAACTGATCTTGTCTCAGCCAATTATCCAGCTTCGACAGTACACACTTTGATAGCGAACAACATGCTATCACAATCTGATTTTTAAAACTAAATTTAGGCTTACATTTATATACTATTTAGTGTTATTATGGGATGGCACAAGGTGGTTCTTAATCCATCAATAATGTGTCTCTGGGTGGGGGCATAAAACTACTATTATACGCACACTGCGTATCTTGGAAGATCATGTGAAAAGTGTGGGAATGCACCAGTCTTATAAAAGCAGTCTTGAAGGGGAACTGAGACTTTACATTATCTGAGGTGTTCTAAAAGTAACATTTCAATAATACATTCTATGCACGTCTAAATATAATACATCAAATGATGGTATTTCCTAGTTCAGGGTTGTAATGCAGTTCTATATTTACCTCGGTATTCATATTGTCATTACTGACCACCATCGTAGTTTCGTTCTTGCGTTTTACTCTATTTTTACATTTTCCATACTTCAAAACAATAGGAACACACCGGATGCATATGCCAATTATTATGATGACAATTAGTATAAGGATCAAGAATTTGCCTATGCTAGCGATCACTTCCTGGACCCATTCCCCTAGACCTGAGAACCATTTTACTGGGTTCAGCCATGAAACCCATCCTTCTATCTTTTCCCTTACTTCAGCCACTGAAGCGTTATGGTTCTTACGAAAGCATTTTTTTAGCTGCAGAATTTCATCCATCTTTGGTCTATCACCTCCTTAGGGTCGCTGGTATCATTGGTGACATAGGTGCAACATTTTACTCCAAATTGGGTGGCTAATGTTAAGCAATAACCTCCAGTAACAGCAGTTAAATAATTCAACACTAGCCTGTGTTGCACCAGTTCCTTCTTGTATGCTTGCAATTCTCTCCCTGTATTATCTATCAATTTAGCAAGTTCCTGAATATATCTAAATTTTAATGTACCCCGAGCAATCCTGGTGGAATCCAATGCAACTAAAACTTGAAAGCCAGTTGTCTCACTGATTAACTGAGTGGCTTTATGCACGTCACCAGGTATATTTCTTTTGCCTCTGTGTTCATATTGTGTGTGAATATAGGGTAACGGTGTGTTTTTATGTATACCAAGCATTTCAACATGTGTGAGGGTCATAACTTCTGGGACTACTCTTCCCAGGTAACACAAACCTTCGGAACTCGGGGAGAGCCATTTATACGCTTTTCTTCCACATATAAAATATACATTATCAGGGAGAACATAAGGAATGGTATGCATCATTATCATTAAGCACATTTCTCTTACAAACAATCCTATTTCTGGGTCTTCCATCTGGTTCATGCAAGTCTCTAGCTGTATTATTTTAGCACAATAACCATCTGGCACCTTACCAATAATTTCTTTGGTGGAACTCACTGTATACCGATACCTAAAATGTTTCCCACCAGATTTAATTGAGCGTAACAGATCATGGTTTATGGACTCATTATCAGCTCTTTGTGAGAAGGTCCTCGTCTGATTATTACCCGTCACTTCCCAACACCCGGGTTTATTGGGGTTGGTTATGTTTAAACACAAAAGTGATCTATCTACTTGGAATTGATGGAGTTTGAAATGAGGTGGTTTGGATGAGAGGAACTTTCCATCCAATGTTTTCCTTTTCTGTAATTCTAAAATTTCCGTGATATTCAGCGGAAATGGCACCAACCCTACATTATGCTGTCCCTGTGGCACATGTGAACACACCCAGCAATCAGTTTGATTTAACACTTTGCCTACCATGCTATGATAATCCTCTAAAGGATACCCACCCCAGTACGGATTATATTTAGGTTGGCACCGTTGGATACAGTTCTCATCAACTAGGGACCCACATAGCTCACAAATACAGGAATCTTCAGACGATAAACCTCCACACCGTCCCAGAGTATCCGGAATGACAGCTCTCTTAACAATAACAGTACTAAGATTGGTCAGACACTCCCCTGATTGGCATTGCACTCCTCCTGACTCCACTCCATCAGCACTGCCATCAGCTCCCATTTCCTCGATTGGTCTCCCATCACAGAAACTGGATATTGCCGAACCGACCAAGATGGTGAACACTCTAAAAGAGAATATGAAAATGAACACAGCAGGCCCGTCCATTGTCACAACAAAACCTGCAAGTTTCTTTTAGTTCAGGTATCTCACTACAACCTTTTCAATCCTCCCGGAACAAGCTCGCGAGCGACAGGTCCACACTATCAGCCTTGTCTCCGACTTGTTTCTCCACCGGTTGATTGACCTTTTTGCAGTGAGTGGAATAGACCCAGGTATCTCTCTCAGCCACCTTCAAAGGTGTAGTACTTGTCAGCAGCACCTGGTACGGACCTTCCCACCGATCAGTCAAACAACCTTAACGCAAGAAATTTCTGATCATAACATATTCTCCTGGTTCAACATCATGACAGTTAGTTTCAGGCATATCATTAGACAATAATTTAAATTTCTGCTGCTGTTGCTTTAACTGCTTACTTATTGATATAAGATACTTTACAGTTACCTCGTTGTTACCCTTCAGGTCTTCCTGTGGACTTATAATCAAATGAGGTTGTCTACCGAACAGTATTTCAAATGGGGACAGATTCTGAGGGGGTCTAGGAGTGGTCCTTATGCTATGTAGGACCAAAAGCAACGCTTCTGGCCATCCTAGTCCAATCTCTGCCATGATTTTACTTAACTTATTTTTAATAGTCCCGTTCATCCTCTCTACCTTGGCACTGGCTTGCGGTCGGTAGGGGGTATGAAGTCGGCTATTAATATACATCAGCTTACACATATTTTGAAAAACATCACCTGTGAAATGAGTACCCCTGTCACTCTCAATGATTTTAGGGATACCGTACCTGCATACAAATTCCTGAACTATTTTCTTGGCAGTAAACGCAGCAGTATTAGTGGCCGCTGGGTAGGCCTCAACCCAATTAGAAAATATGTCAGTGCACACTAGTACATACTTAAGGTTCCTGCAGGGTGGTAGTTGGATGAAATCAATTTGTATCACCTGGAAAGGTCCATCAGTCGGTGGAATGTGGGACGGTTCAGTAGGGATCGCTTTCCCTATGTTCTTCCACAAGCAGGTCAGACAGTACATTGCTATCTTTTCTGCTTGTGAATAAAAACCTGGTGCGCACCAGTATGCTCTCACATACCTTGTTTGCCCAGATGAGTCAGACCGTGTGCTGCCTCAGCCAGGCTGGGGTAATATTCCTTGGGGCTACTGGCTTACCTTGTCCGTCCCTCCAGAGCCCGGAGGACTCTTGCCCACATCCATTGCACTTCCAAATGGATCTTTCCTGAATTAAACACAAATTTTGCATCTCAATTAATTTCAGCATATCAATTGTTTGAAATGACATAATTGTTTCAGTTGCCACCGCTTTGAGCAGTTGGATTGCTTCTAAAAGATGTTTTATGTGTCGGAAATGTGCAACTGGTGTGCCTGCTGCTGTCATAAAATTTCTCAGACGCCATAGAGCCCCAAAATCGTGCACCACCCCGAACGCATACCTCGAGTCAGTGTAAATGTTAGCAGATTTGCCTGCTGCCAGTTCACACGCTCTAGTTAGGGCTACTAACTCTGCCACCTGGGCTGAGTGAGGAGGACCAAGAGGCTTAGCTTCTATGATGTCTGTGTCATTTATAACAGCATAACCTGTACATAATACACCTGTGTCTGTTTGTCTATGACAACTCCCATCCATATAAAAAGTCACATCCACATTCTCTAACGGTGTGTCATGTATGTCAGGTCTAGCTGTAAAGTTTTTATTCAGATATGTCATACAATCGTGTGTATCATTATGTCTGCTGAACTCACCTCCCGCCAGCAACTCTCCTCCCCTTCCACCCTTTGTACATCATGTTGTACATATGGTAAATACGTTCCTGGATTCAGCATGCTGCAACGTTTAACAGTAATGTTTGCGGGTGCGATTAGTGCTAGTTCCCATTTGGTAAACCTAGCCGAAGAGACGTGTCTGGTTTGAGCTCAGTTTAACAGAGCAGATACAGCATGGGGAGTGTAGACAATTATATCATGACCCAATACTACGTCCTCACTTTTACTGACCAATAGAGCGGTAGCTGCTACACTTCTCAAACAGGTTGGGAGTGATCTTGCCACAGTGTCCAATTGGGCACTGTAGTATGCTACGGGCCTACTGGCATCACCATGTTTTTGTGTAAGGACACCTGCAGCACAACCATCAGCTTCCGTACAATACAAATCAAAAGGTTTTTCATAATCAGGTATTCCCAATGCAGGAGCTTATGTCAGACTATCCTTAAGATTAAGGAAAGCCTGCTCTGATTCCTATGTGTGTACGACACGATCGGGCTTTGAGGAAGAGACTAATTCCTGTAAAGGTAGGGGAAAAATAGAAAAACCTGGTATCCACATTCTACAGTATCCACACATTCCCAAGAAGGTACGAATGTGCTGTTGATTCTGCGGCAGTGTCATGTTTTGTATGGCCTGGATTCTATCCATTGTAAGAGGTCGTAAACCCTGGGTTAGGCAGTGTCCCAAATATTTTACTCTGGATTGGCACGGCTGTAGTTTGTCCTTAGCCACTTTGTGTCCTGTATGCGAGAGATGAAGTAACAAAAGTTTAGTATCATTGAAACATGAAATAAACGAGTCAGAACATAGCAATAAATCGTCCACATATTGAATAAGAACAGATCCATTGGCAGGTTGAAAAGATTGTAAACAGTCGTGCAATGCCTGGGAGAAGATACTGGGGCTGTCTATGAAACCTTGGGGTAACCGTGTCCATGTGTATTGTTCACCTCTGTATGTAAATGCGAATAGATACTGACAGTCAGGGTGGAGAGGCACAGAGAAGGCAGAACAGAGGTCAATGACAGTGAAATGGGTTGCATTTGGTGGGATCTGCATCAGAATGACAGCTGGATTTTGCACTACAGGGAATTGGCTCTCTAGCACCTTATTACCACCTCTAAGGTCTCGTACCTGCCTAAAACCCCTCCCACCACTCTTTTTCACTGGAAAAATGGGACTGTTGGTTATACTAGCTGTACGAACTAAAATTCCCTGTTGCAATAATCGCTCAATTATTGGAAAAACCCCTAATTCTACCTCGTGTTTTAGTGGGTACTGGGGAATTTTTGGAGCTTGCCTACCGCCTTTTAAATTTACCATTACAGGGCTTATGTTTGCCATTAATCCAGTGTCCTGTCCATCCTTAGTCCAAAGGGAATCTGGAATTTGGGACATTTCATCTACCTTGGATTTTCATTTAAACTTGTAGAGTGATACATTATCCTTTGGGGAGTGTCCAATATATCCCGCAACTCGTGTGCAACTCTCTCTGGGATATCTAAAAATACACTATTAGGGGTGCAGTATATAACACATCCCATCTTACATAACAAGTCTCTACCCAGCAGGTTAGTAGGAGCCGCAGCAGCCAGAAGAATGCTTGGTATGCCACGGCCCAATAGTAACCTCTGTGGACTTTGTTAAAGGATAATGTTCCACTTTACCTGTTACACCCATTGTTGGTACTGTCTCGTTGGTCACCTGTAAATTAACGGGAGATTTTATCACTGACCTGGTTGCCCCTGTGTCTACAAGAAAAGGATATTCAGTACCAGCTACATCAACCATCATGAGCAGTTCTTCCCTAGTACTTCCCGTTAACCTGACTATCTGTAGACTACAGGTATGACCTGACCCCTAGCGTTGGCTACCATTTTCCAATAAAGCATTTACGGCCACAATTGGAGCTGGTTCCTGCAGGACATTTGCTGGTCTCTGTGCATATCCCTTATGGGGATATCCAGGTCTTCCCTGACTTGGGGTTCCTACTCTTTTTATTGTACAGTTTCTACTTAAGAGTCCTGTTTGTTTACAGTTAAAACATATTCGTGGATCGGGTGAAGACATGTGTTGTTGTGAGGTTTGAGCAGAGGGTAAAGGTGGTGGATATGGGTAAGGATAGGGAGGGTAAGGGTATTGTGGGGGATATGAAGTTTGTGAGTAGTATGGGACCTGTGGTTGTATCGGGTTAGTGGGATAGAGCTGTGATTGTTGTTGCGTAAGGTTAGTGAGGGCATATACTTGTTCAGATGTAGGTGTGTGTGTAGGTGCAAGTGTGTCTGTTGGCTGTGATGTTACCGTCATTCCCTCCAGAGCTTGGATACTGACAGCCATTAGTTTTTCGCTCTGGGCTTATCTCTTCTTTGAGATGTTTTTATCATGTTCGATGGCGGTTTCTATGAGGGTATCTATTGTGAGTCCCCGCCAGCCAGGCTGTGAGGTCTGAACCCGGGTTTTTAAACTCTCTTGTAGACCGTCCACGAGTACCGTGACTATCATTCCCCGGTGGTGAGTGCTATCTTTAATATCTTCTATCCCAGTGTACTGAGTGATAAAGCCTGCAGTGCCCAGTCGCAATAATCTTCTGCAGATTCACTCTCCTTTTGCTTAATGGTGAAAATTTTGTTCCAGTTAACTACTACTGGAAAATATATACCCAATTGAGTTACAATGCGGGAAATGTTACCTTGGTTTACTTTGTCTGTTAAGGGAACGTCACCATCCAATACACAATCCGTGATAAATTTTGTCACGTCGGTATTGCGTGGTAGACAGGCCCTTAACACCACACGCCAATCTTTATTAGTGGGCTCATGTGAACTACCCAAATTTCTCAAAAATCTTTGACATTTGGCTAGTTCCTTTTTGGGATCGGGGAAATCATTTATGATGGAATTTAGTTCTGCTCTTGTCCAAGGACAATGCATTACCACTTCCCTCGTGGGCACTATACCGTTCACATCTGCATTTCCATTCGGAACGGTTATTGTCCGAATGGGATGCAGACTGGTAGCGTTGCTACCTTTGACCTGGTTACCTGGCTGGGGGTTTAATCTGCTGCTGAACAACTTCCTCTACGGGTGCAGAGGGTGTTAGCACTTCCCTTGCTGTTACCGATGGAGATGGCGGCACCACCCGTGATTGTGTTGATGCAGCATCTATCATCTGCACAGCATGGGAAATGGCAGACATTACAATAGGCTCATCATCCACATCATAAACATTTTCTTTATGGTAGCTTAAGAGAGGGTACAAATTGCTTGTTACATTTTTATAATTATTTTTGGTAACTGTACTTGCACCTCCATCCACATAAGGTGGGGGAGGTGAGCGTGAACGGCTGGCAATACTCTCCACAATGCTACCTTTCGGCACGTGCGCACCATTTTGCGGCTCGCCCGTATTGCAATTTAGCATCGCGGATGTATTCTCTGGCAATGTGCTCGCGACACTAGTTTGCGTCGCTTGCACATTTTTAAGCCACGCATCCCCTTCATGCTGCCACAGTTTTAAACATTCATAATATTTAACCTATTTCTCTCGGGAACGCATCAGACTGATGTGATCCCAGACATTATCGAATACATCTTTATCAAAACTACCAATTCTGGGAAATGGTCTAACACTCTTCATCGTCATTTTAAACTATACATCACAATACCTTATTGCATAAGAACCGTACTTAGTATGCATAATACGATGAGCCGATCCGATCGGCGCCTACATTAGCATCACATCATTGTCTAACATCTCTACTGTTTGCGTGGCTCCCATTCTGAGACAAAAATCCTACGCTTTTCAATAAAAATTTAAACGGGTGAAATACAATCAAGATACTTTCACTTACCTCTGGACGATTTAAGTCGGCGGCGCCCACACACCTGGATAAGATTTGAAAAAGGCAACTTCCACACCCGGATAAGATTTAGTAAGGCAACTTCCACACCTATGGAAGTTTGTATGTCGGCTACTTCCACGCACCTCTCTACAACAAAAACAACATGTACACCTGCTACTGTGTATAGAACGGTAAAGCTGCTTACCGAGCAACTAGCACTTAGCCCTTAAAGGTCATACGGTACCTCTAACTGTAGGGAACAAGTTACCCCTACCAACAAACACTCACTGTTACGCACTTTTTCCTGCGCATAAAAATACAAGTTAACCCAGATATTGATAACAATTGAAAAATGTAAACCTCAACGGCGTTGTTTAAATACGTGGCGGCACAACCGGAAGTACGTATACGCTATTGTTCGACCAGTCGCATACACAATAATGCGACTACCACACAACCGTATGGCAACCTCTTTTAGCTGCGTACGCAAAAGTGCATCTTTACCGTGTGCAAAACTGCGACTCAGCCGTGTACTCAATACTGCGGCACCCCTTTAAACGCTAGGTTCTATCAACAAAGGAAAACAAACTTTTTCCTCTCTTGTCCCTGGATTCTAGTCAGCTTCCTTGGCACACACGGAAACGGATAGCGATCTTTCAGCACAAAGCGGTTGCAGGTAAACCCTGCATGTGGCCACTCCACCCTTTGCTGAGATATCGATTGCCGTATGTACCGTGTGAGTAGGTAAGTGACTTCACTACGAGCCCCCAACTAACAATACTGGATCAGAACCTCTATACACTCCTTCCTATACCTTCTAAAATCCTGCCTATACCTTCTAAGGATGACGCTAGTTTGCGTACGCAGTTATACAGTAAATAAAGACTTAAGACCTGGAATCTGTGGTTCCAAAGCACAAGTATTATTCAGGTAAAAGTACAGTCAGTTACACGCTATTGATCCAGACACAATTCGGCGTAAAGGAATTATACAGACCCAAGTACAGTATGCATATGCAGTGCTTCCGGACCAGATGTTAGGCATTAGCAAGAAACCCCTCGTCTATCAGCATTCAGCACGAAGACTAATAACCCAGCGTTTGAGCACACATATTTATACCCCCAAGGAATAGACAAAACAATAGAGACGTTTGTTGCTGATGTCATTGGTTCCCAAGGGGGATACATCTGTTACAGAGCATTTAACAGGCTGATTCAAATAGACACAACCCAGCCTCCAACAACTGAGGGTCCCTAGATTCCCGCCACATGCAACATCCTAACAGTTGTTCATATTATATACATTTTGTTGCTTGAAGTCTCTGCGGTCCATAAGTCGAGAATGCATGATGCGATCTCCACACCGATAATACCGGAATTCTGTTGAAAGAGTACGCATCAGTGAATGTGTAATGTGTGAGTATACGGGGTTTGATATAAAGACGCTAGTTAACTGGGGACAGATGCGTGCGCATTTAGCTACTAAACAGCGTTTTCATATAGGATCTTATGCATTCGCTAATATGCGACTAGTTAACAGCGCAATTGTGTGTATTAATGTGTATATGAGAAATGATGAAAGATGCAATCGCATGGTGCTAATAGTAATATCGCCATATGTACTTAATTGTGAGTTTATCTAAAATGGCGCTTGGGCGGCCATTCGCAAAATGGCGTCTTGCGATCTCATTTCCAAGATGGTGTCTTGCGGCCAGTCGCAAGATGGCGTCGCCGCGATTCAATTTTAAACTGATCTTGTCTCAGCCAATTATCCAGCTTCGACATATATTATTAATGTGGGGGGGGTCCAAAGCACGTGTGGGGCTGGAGGAGTCTGCCTTTGGAGCATTTTATTATTATTGTGTCGGTGCAAGGGGGTTTGGTGCACTTTTGGGTGGGGGATGCCTGCTTGTGGAGCATATTATTATTGTTGGGGGGGTGGGGGTCCGGGTGGAGTTTGGTGCACATGTGGGTCAGTATTATTCTTAAACCGCCCCCCCTAAAAGTAAAGTCTAGATCTGGCCCGTGTTAGCACTATAGCCTGATCATGTGCTATAATATAGTTTGCTAGGAGCCGTTTCATAAGTATGGTGTCAAACAAGCACTTTCAACATAAGAGTGACTATATATTGGGCTCAATCCTATTAGCCACGCGAGTACGTGCGGCTATATGCCACATTTATGGTACCACTGAATTCGCAGAGATTTGTGAGCACAAAAATCCACAAATCTGGGGAGAGATAGTGCCACAAGGGAGGAAGTTCCTAAGCCATTGTAACGGCAACTTGCTCCCTTCGAGTACCGGGGATAGATAATTGGATTGAGCCCATTGAATATGTTTTCTGGCCATAACGACTCAAGTGTGACAAGGCTTTCCTATTCACTTCAGTGTATCAACCCAGAACAGAAAGGCTGATAATGGGAAAAAAATAAATAAATAAAAGGACACTGAAAAACAAATGGAGTTTGCAAAAAACCAGCACGTGAACAGGATTAACAAGGTATGTAATGTCCTTTTTATGGTAACACATGGGGAGAATTATCACCGAATGGTCTGAAAGTAAGAAAGTTGTTCACTGTGATCATGCTGTGCTGTCTTATGATCTGTATATTGCACATGTTTCAAGTCAGCCTGCTGTGCTAATTAAAATATTAAAAGACACCTGCTTTAACAGCACTGCAGAAGCGTTTCACTTTATCTTTCATAATAGTTGGAATATTTCTGCTTTTAGTAAATCAGTTTATAAATTGACTGCATTAAATATTACTTTCTCAATCAGAGCTGTAGAGGATATTATTGGGATACTATTTTGTTAGTGTTAACTGTACATCTCTGGGTAGTCCTAGATAACACTATTATGTTAACACCTACAAAACAACAGGCATGGATATACAGTGGCTATAAAAGTTATTTTCACTAGTTATCAAGAAATCAAAATGCACCCCTGACCCCAGACCTTTGCAATGATAGGACATACTTGCCTACTTTTAAAAAAGCACATCAGGGAGATTGTGATAGCGTGGCGGTAATGTGGGCGTGTACTGCTACATCTGAGAGGTGTGTCATAAAACTGAATTGCATCCAAATGTAAATAAACCCCAAAGTAGCTAGTTATGCGAGCCATACATGATGTGATAAAGCAGCAGATCCGACAGATTGGTGCGATTCGGCTGCTATATCGCACCGTGTAAGGCCATGATATCGGACAAAGCGCGCTCCCGTGGGGTCGTACATCGCACCCCCTGATCTTACTGCAGGATCAGTTGATCAGGGGATGCGATGTGCGATCCCATGCAGCGCTATGCGGGAGGAGGAGGGGGGAGCCGGTAGATCAGCATGTTTTCATTAATAAATAGATCTTATGCGGGCCATACATGGTGCGATGGCACCGTGCAAGGCGACGGGGGATCCGACGTCCGACACATCGGACAGTCCCCACACACGGTGGCCGACCATCCGATATGTCGGATGTCGGACCCCCCGTCGCCTTGCAAGGTGCCATCACACCGTGTATGGCCCGCATAAGATCTACTGATTGATGAAAACGGGCTAATACTTTTCAGAAAATGCATGTAGCCATAGAGATCATTGTGCCTTATAACCAATGAAGAAAAATGATAATAAACACATTTGAATGTGTACATCTTTTTTATATATACAGTACAGCGGGTAAAATAAGTATTGAACACATCAACATTTTTCTGAGTAAATAGATTTGTAATGGGGCTATTGTAATGAAATTTTCACCAAATGTCAGCAATAACCCATGCAATCCACACATGCAAAGAAATCAAACCATAGATGTCTATAAATTAAGTTGTGTGTAATAATACATGACCTCAGTAGTCGTGTCATCTTGGCTCCGTCTCCTCCATATTGACCAGTGAATAGCGGCAATCTTACCGCTAGGGGTGCGGGGCTTAAGAACATGATGCTACCATGCACTCCAGTCTTTCAGAGGGGGTTTTGCGGGCATGAGTTTGTAGCTTTTGGTGTCACCCCTTTGGAGGGTAACACCCGGTGCAGCCCGCACCCCGCTAGTGACGCCACTGCATTGCTACTTTAACTTTCTATGGATATCTTCTTAGGTGGCAGAAATGCACATATGATCTTGTGGTTGGGTAAATAGTCTTTATGACAGGTTGATTCTCCCATATCCAAATATTCTGAAATACAGAATATTCCGAAATACGGAATTTTATTGGCTTGACTGAGAAAATTAAACCTTTGAGTTTTGATGGTTCAATGTACACAAACTTTGTCTAAGGCACAAATTATTAAAAATATTGTATTAAATTACCTTCAGGCTTTGTGTATATGAAACATAAATGAATTTCATGTATGTTAAACTTTGTTTGAGCCACAAAATTATTGAAAATATTGTATAAAATTACCTGCAGGCTGTGTGTGTATAAGGTGTATATAACACATAAATGCATTGTGTGTGTATGTTTGGGTCCCATTCCCAAAATATTTCATTATGAAATGCAAATATTCCAAAATACGGAATATTCCATTATCCAAAATACACCTGGTCCCAAGCATTTGGATATGGGAGACTCAACCTGTAATACGCTGCCACAGCTGCTCTATGGGCATTTCATCCTCAGCTAGACCTACCTTTGAATGATCACACACGATCATCACATTTTCCTGTGACATATGTGATTATTGTAATACACATTTTAAGATTATGGGGTCTATTTACTAAGCAGTGTTAGGAGAAAGTGAAAAGTGATAAGGAAGTGATAAGGTGCCAGCCAATCAGCTCCCAACTGTCATTTTTCAAACACAGCCGGTGAGATGGCAGGTGGGAGCTGATTGGCTGGCACCTTATCACTTCCTTATCACTTTTCACTTTCTCCTAACACTGCTTAGTAAATAGACCCCTATGTCACTCCTTTTCCCTTATTTCTCCCCTTTGGCTGCCTGTCCCAAAGGTGTTCATATGCTGGACAGACTTGGCTCTAATGGACGCATCGCTCTTTGTGCTCTACAAGATAAATTTTACCTCCTAACTAGTTGCCCTTACACATTTCTACATCTAACACACTATGCAAATTCCATCTCCATAATTTGCTATGCAACACTTGTATATCTGTGTGCGACTGAGTCTCTGAATCAGCATACAAAGTGCAACGGTCGCCGCTTTTTTCCACACCAAGTTCCAATTTACGAAAAGCAGTAATTGGCTAAAAAGTTTTGCCTATTGCCACTTTTCGCCTGTTTGCATCTTGTCTCCAAATTTAATTCCAGGACTTTTTTCCTAAGCGGAAACTCAATGCACTGAAACAGGCGGAAAAGTTTCTCCAATGAATGGCAGGCGGAAAAAGGTACAAAATCTCTATTTTGGGGTATGAATGTGGGGAAATGATTCAAAACCCTTTGGACACCACCCCCACTGAAGGACAAATCAGTCAAATAGAAAATAAATTACCTCAGAACACCCCAAAAAAGACATGTCTCTTGGGGGGCTGTATGGATGGGACATGTTTTTAGGATTGCAGGTGCTTGCAGCAGGTGGATTTTTATTTTTTTTTTAATTGCACTGTAGAGACAAAAATATGCTAGCACCCATTTTCAAGTACCCCAAATTTGACTGGACTATTTATATTAACCAAAAAATACTGTTTTCGATCATTCTTCACCACTTTTACAAATATGCTTTTAGAAAGCATTTAACACAACTTAAGGACACAAAGTACGTCTATTTTTGCTAATAGCACAGATCTGTAATGATTTCCAGTGTCAGAGCGTCTTATTTTGGGGTACAGACTGATTCCCCCAATGTATTCAGTACTTTCCACCTGTTATGCATTCGCCTATTTGCGTTTTCGCCTGTTCTGTAATTGAATAGGATGAAACGCGGGGATGCGCATGCCGCAAATTTGCATCCCAAACAGGCGTATGAGGCGGGAAGTACAACAGGCGAAAATTCTGGGACTTTTCACGGCTAATTGAATACGGGCCTTAGTCGCACATAGATATACAAGTGTTGGATATCATATTAATAAGCAGTCTTCTGATGCATCCTAGTCTTATCACATTGTGATGAAGACATATTTTCAGGAAAAAACGCCTGACGCTAGCAGAGTTGCACAGGACCTGGTGGCTCACTCACACCAGGCATGTCGAGCTGCGTGGCATATCGAGGATAGATGTAGGAGGACACATCTGTATTTTAGATTTCTATTTTGCGCACTGTGATGAGATGCTGTATTAATGCAAACAATGGAGTTGATACTTTGGATTTGATGTATTAAGCAGTGAAAAGAGTAGAGAAGTGGACCACAGGAGAAGGTACCTTTTTTTGAGGTACCATTTATCAAGTACATTTTATAAATGATAGGTAGAAACTAATTGGTTGCCATGAGCAACTGCTCCACAAGTTTCACTGTTTGATACATCAACCCCTTTGTTTCTCAATATGCCACACGGTAGTATCCACAAATTCAAAATATGCTACATGGCTGTGTCCCCAATTAATATGCCATAGCAGTGTCCCAATAGATAATTGGTCTTAGAGAATTGCCCAAATCTATAATTGGCACACAGCAGTGCCCCCAATTCCCAGTATGCCACACAGCAGTGCCAATTTCTCAAATGCCACACAGCAGTGTCCTCAGTTCCTAATATGCCACACAGCAGTGTCCTCAATTCCTAATATGCCAGCAGTGCTCCTAAAGCCCAATACACCACACAGCAGTGCTCCCAATTCTTAATATACCACAAAGCATTGCTCCCAATTCTTAATATACCACAAAGCATTGCTCCCAATTCTTAATATACCACAAAGCATTGCTCCCAATTCTTAATATACCACAAAGCATTGCTCCCAATTCTTAATATACCACAAAGCAGTGCTCCCAATTCTTAATATACCACAAAGCAGTGCTCCCAATTCTTAATATACCACAAAGCAGTGCTCCCAGTTCTTTATACCACAAAGCAGTGCTCCCAATTCCTAATATAACACAGCAATACCCCCAATCCCTAATATAACAGCAGTACCCCCAAACCCTAATATACCACACAGCAGTATACCCAATCCCTAATACAACACATAGCAGTACCACCAATTCACAGCATTCCACACTTCTGTGTCCCCAATTCATTTGTCACACAGCAGTGTCAATTCATGAAATATGCCATAACACATGTATGCCATAATACATGCGAGTACCTCAGACTAGATTGCTGAAGAGTGCTAACTGAGGCTGTGGAATCGTGCTGACTGCAGCACCGAGATTCAGAAATGGCCGCAGATGGAGGGAAATAGATAGAGGTCCAACCCCCAGTCTCTCTTCAGAGTGCAGGAGGCGGTGTGACACAAACCTCCTCCAATGGCTTTGTCCGGAGCTCAGAAAGGCACTCAGGAAAAGGGCAAGGCACATTCTGCATCTTACAAAACTGGCAGGGCGTATCGCTCTGCTAAATCAACCTAGCGAGAACACTAGATCCAGAGTGCAGAAGGTGGAAGGACGTATTTGGAATTATCTACTATGTTTAATTTAAAGATAAGTTCAGTACATATGCATGTGAAAGTAAACTAGTGATCTACTGCATTTATGCTTTTGTTTAAGTCAACAAAGTATCTGAACTATCTACAATGTTTTAACTTTGTTTTCACCAATGTACTAAGAATTACATAAGCTCTAACTCTGGCAGCCCCTGTCCCACTTCAAACATGGCGCCACCACCCCGATGGCATTTGTCCATATTCTTATTTTCAAATTTGGCTGTAAGTTGTGTTTGTGTTGATGCGTTGTCGAAACTGGATTATTGGCTGAGACAAGATCAGTTTAAAATTGAATCGCAGCGACACCATCTTGCGACTGGCCGCAAGATGCCTTTTTGCGAAATGGCGGCCTAAGCGCCATTTTAGATAAACTCACACTTTAGTACATGTGGCGATAATACTATTAGCATCATGCGAATGCATCTGTGACCATCGCCATAGGTTACGGCGATTCACCAGAAGCCTATTTCATTACTTTACGTATTATAAAGGATATATATATTTCAGAAATGGCTTTACAGTATTCCAAAATTGACTGCATTAGATGAATAGAGCAAATGGCTACGTGACAACTAGCTTGTGTAGATAAGCTTCCTGGATAGTGTTTGCCCTCACTACAGGTGGTCTGGCTCGAATACACACCTACATTAGCAGGCTTCCTGCAATGACATGATTTCAAAGACTAGAGTGTCATCTTAGGTCTGACTCTTGTAGCTGGGCTATTTGTATTTCACACAAGAGACTGGGAGAATAAAGAGTTTTTCTTTTGAAGCCTGGGACAGGAGGGGAGGACTGCTGACAGAGTGGGCATGTGGAACTATCTGGCTCAAGATATCACACTCCTAAGATGTTCACTTACTGAGTTAAGTGCACCCTTCCTCATACACACATTAATACGTCTTTAAAGCTTATTAAACCTTATGTGTGAATATGTAATGTGTGAGTATTCAGGGTTTGATATAAAGTATATGATTTAAGTTGGTTCAGTTAGTTTAAATGCTGAGAAATAAAGATATTTGATAACTAAGGTTTTATACATGCTAAGAAAGCCGTGTTTGGTTTCGAACTGATGCGTACTCTTTCAACAGAATTCCGGTACTATCGGTGTGGAGATCGCATCATGCATTCTCAACTTATGGACCGCAGAAACTACAAGCAACAAAATGTATATTTTCTGAACAACTGTTAGGAAGCAGCATGGGGAGGCGGGAGGGAAAAGACCCTCAGTTGTTAGAGGCTGGGCGAGTCTATTTGAAACAGCCTGTTAAATGCACTGTAACATATGCTTCTCCCCTGGGAACCAATGGCATAAGCAAGAAACTTCTCTATTGTCCTGTCTATTCTGGGGGGGTATAAACATGTCTGCTCAAACACTGGGTCTTTAGTCTTCTTGGTGAATGCTGATTGACGGAGGTTTTCTTTCTGAATGCCGGGATCTGGTCCAGAGGCGCTGCGTATGTATACTGTACTTGGGTCTGTATAATTCCTTTGCGCTAAATTGTACACAGATCATAGCGTGTAACTGACTGTACTTTTACTTGAATAATACTTTGTGCTTTGGAACCACATGTTCTGAGTCTGGAGTCTCTATTTATTGTATGACTGCGTACGCAAATTAGCGTCATCCTTAGAGGTTTATAGGAAGGATTTTAGAAGGTACAGGCAGGGGTATATAGAGGTTCATTTTAATATCATCAGTGTCTAAGACACAGGTTCTCAAACTCGGTCCTCAGGACCCCAAACAGTTCATGTTTTCCAGGTCTCCTCACAAAATCACAAGTGAAATAATTAGCTCCACCTGTGGATCTTTTAAAATGTGTCAGTGAGTAATGAACACACCTGTGCACCTGCTGGGTGACCAAGAAAATGTGAACTGTGTGGGGTCCTGAGGACAGAGTTTGAGAATCACTGGTCCAAGAGATGCTCCCACTATACTGCTCACATAGTTGCAGTACAAAGCTTGGTAACAAAGAACAGTGCATTTCAAAATCAACCATGTTGTGTTTCAGCTTCAGTTGTCTAAGCGGGCTTTAAAAAATCCTGTTTCTTTGGATTGGTTAAAACACTGGTATATGACAAAGAATATCTGGCAGCAAAATGAACCACATATCCAACAAAGAAGCTGTATTATATAGGAAGGTAATGAGTAAATGATGTCCCTTGACTAGTAATCCGGTTAACAGTTGGGTTTAAAAAATAAAGGCACTGGTTTTGTATGCACCGACCCCAGTTGATCCCTAAATAAGGAAGAGAACTATTGAAAAAGGAAAGGAACTGAGGTGCTGACATGACAATTCCAAAAGCACTCTGGGAAATCTTTTTCAAAATGGAATAGCACTACCAATGGAACATATACAACATGGGTCATTTCTCAGCAATAGTTCTTCTGTCATTTATACTTTGCAGGCCATCTCTTTTTATGCCTATTTCTGACATCAAGATAAATGTGTTGGTGCTTTAACAGCATTTGTCACCAATATCTTCTCTGTGAACCATCGCAGTGTGTGTCCTATTTCTTTGAGAGTGATTAGCTTGACCTTTTGCCATCACCTCTGGAAATTCAGATTCAGTTTCATCCTGTGACTAACACGGTACAGTATGAAATACATCTTATGATTTCCTCTATCGTGCTGCCTCATCTTAGATGATGAGGTCCTTACCTCATCATCCACTGTATCACTGAGTAGAAACAACAAACATACAGTATGAGAGAATGTCTAATTACTTTTCTATAATTGTGAATAAGGATGAGTTTACCACAATGACAAAGACTACTTTCCTATTCTATTCACAGCAGAGGTCAGGTAGATACATACATGCCAATGAAGAATGTTCTGTGAATTTATTTGCTATGTGTTTCTCCAGCTTGAAGAAATTATACTTCGGTTTACACTATATCGCTTGTGTGAAACTGCCACACAATGAATTTGCACTGATAACAGTAGATATAGGTTGTAGCTATCCCAAGTCAGACCATATATGTGTTACTTGCACAGTGCGCAGGCTACAACTATTCAATGTAAAATACAGTGTATTACATCTAGTCTAAATGTTTTCTATTTACGAGCACATAATTGCACTGTTAAACAAATGTATGCTGAATTACTTTTTTTTTTCTTTTTTTGCACCATCTCTAATCAAGTCTGCCTCAAAAATAGTAGGACCCCATTTGCAGAAGGATAGCCACTTCTCTAGGTCATGTTTGTAGATGTGTCCAACAAGTCATGTTTCTGTGTCTGTTACATATTCATAATAGGTTTGTAGACCCTCAGATTAAGGTGCAACCTCAAACATCTCAAATTATGATTTTACTCCACTAATGTAGAGTTCTTAGTTAATAAAGTTAATAAGCAGTGTTAAAATGTATAAATTTTTTCCAAACGTTAGCTGGTGCGAAGTGCTTAAAAAGGTAATATATTAATTTGGATGTTGGCGTACCCGTAGGCCATAAAGCCCCAGTGTTAAAGTAAAAGTATTAATATTCTATAATTATTATGAAGCAGCGCTGTTTAAAAATGAGTTTAATTAAGGCGCATTTGCATCTAGATCTGTCTGAAGTGGAAATGCACCAGGGGCTTGGGTTACAAATGCCGCCTTCCAGCTGTGGAGAAAGAGTGAAGCACAGTGGTGGGCTGGGCCGGGGGGCAGGGTGCCATGTGCCCCCCAGGCCGCAGCGTCATGCGGGCCGTGGGCAGTCTGTGTCACTGGTGACACAGACTGCACCGCGTGTGTAGCGCTGACCAGACGGCGTTCGGTCAGCACTACTCAAGTGACAAACACACAGCCACCGGCACCGGCAGCTGTGTGTTTGTTTTGATCAGCAGCCAATGAGAGTCTGTCAGACTCTCATTAGCTGCTGCTGCGCCCACTGCATGAGCCGCTCCATCTTCCGGCTCCCGCAGTGGGCAATGGGAGAGGCGTCATGATGTCTCTCCCATAATGCAGAGCGTCCCGGCCCGGGAAGGACAGACGGAGGACCGGATGGCGACGGCGGGAGCGGGGATTGAGGTAAGCGTTTATTTTATTTTTATTACGTGTATCTACTGGGGGAGGGGTGGGCACTACAAGGGGGAGACCACTACTGGGGGCACTACAAGGGGGGGGACTACTACTACTGGGGGCACTACAAGGGGGGAACCACTACTGGAGGCACTGCAAGGGGGGGACTACTACTACTGGGGGCACTACAAGGGGGGAACCACTACTGGAGGCACTGCAAGGGGGTAACTACTACTACTGGGGGCAATACAAGAGGGGGGACTACTACTACTGGGGGCACTACTACTACTGGGGGCACTACAAAAGGGGAACCACTACTGGGGGCACTACAAGAGTGAGGGACTACTACTGGAGGCACTACAAGAGGGAGACCACTACTGGGGATTATTACTGGGGGCACTTCAAGTGGGGGGGGACAACTGGGGCAACTATTTAAGGGGCACTGCATAAGGGTTACCACTACTGGGGGCACTGCATGGGGGGTGGACTGCTACTGGGGGCACTATATAAGGGGCAATGCATAGTGGGTACCACTACTGGGGGCACTATATAAGGGGCTTACTACTGGGGGCACAAGGGGCATTGCACAGGGGGGACCACTACTGGGGCACTGTATAAGGGGCACTGCATAGGGGGGGGATCACTACTGGGGGCACTACTGGAGGCCTGCATAAGGGGGTCCTCTCTTGGGCACTGCATATGGGCACCACGACGGGGCTGTCCCTAATCTTTATTTTTACTTTACATTAATCCCATATGGACCCGCCTCCTCCCTGGAACACTTGAAGGGGGGATGGGGGGGGCTCCGTAGCACGCACGTTCTGCAGGCACCCTGGCTACACGCTACTTCTCTGCCAGGGCCGCCTGCATGCATTTGCCCCCGGGCTAAAAGTTGCCAGCCAGCCCCTGGTGAAGCATATGCTGGCCAGCCAGAGATGGCCTCATCTCAGATGTGCTTCAGTCTGCTTATGTGCACAATTTGCATTATTTTTTTCTGGACGCAAGCTGCAATAGCGTTTAAACTAGGTTTATACTTTTTTTTTTTTTCCAGTGCACACATTTTTTCACACTCTTGTGAACCACAATCCAGCAATAGTTGTTAAAGTCATTATATATGAAGAAAATTTTGCGGGAAGATGGGCCAGCACCTGCATACGAGCAAGGCTCTCAATCAGACAGAGGCTGCACGTACTTCAATGCGCTGTGCCAGCTTAGTTGTAAATGACCCTTGTTTACAGATCAAGTAATTTCTTATGCACATGTATGAGGAACAAAGCATGTTCATTTTTCCCAACTCTGCTAGCATTAGGCATCTTTTTTCCCTGAAAACGCATCTTAGTCACACAATGCATTACGACTAGGGCGCAGCAGGTGACTGCACTGATTAATTTGATATGCAACACTTGTACTGTATATCTGGTGCGTCCTAGTCACATTTACGGCAAAATCAGATGCAAATTTAAAGCTCGATGCTAGCAGAGTCTCTCGGTACCTGGTGCGCCGAGAGGGGCTATTTGGCATGAACTGCAGCAAAGATGTGTGAAGACACATCTGTATGATTGATGTCACTAGTAGTTGTTGTAAATTGATAGGCTGTAATCTTAAGAAAATTGATATGGCCCACAATACGACACACTTGAACTCCCCCATAGAGGTGAGGATCAGCATTAGCGATATATAGATATATAGTGCTGCCCTCTGTATTATGCTGTCCACCTAATAGACCTGTCCTCTGTATAATGCTGTCCCTTGCATAGTATTGTCTCCCTGTAAAGTGCTGTACCCTGAATCGTGCTGTCCACCTAATAGACCACCTAAAAGACTTGTCCATATGCGCCAAAAACGGTTCACTTTTCGGTAATTTCTGCTCGTCAGCTCGAGGGGCTGCGAGTAAAATGCCAGCGTCGGCTGCTGTGCACACCCGAACGGAGCCACAATTGAATTGCTCCGCCGCGTGCCATCTAGTGGCTGCCGGTGCACAACACACTTGAATTCCCGCCTTAGAGGTGAGGAGTAGCGTTGGCCTTTAACATATCTGGATTTTTCAGTAGACATAGCTTAAAATTTAATATAAACTATGTGTTCTCTTTTATCCCTCCAATAAAGATCAAAAATCAGTACTAATGGAAAGAAGGAAGAGGGAAACAAAAAGTGGAAAAAGAGGCATAAGTATACAATTGGAAACAATTTGTGGCCTGAGTGACCTGTTCATACTTCCCTACTGTAGATAATCACACCACATCGGATATACCTAAAAAAAAACGAATCAATCCCACTTTTGAACCCATGACGCCAAAAGTAAATCCTATTATCTTAATCATCCTATTTATAATATAATGTTAAACTCCCTACCTTAAATCTTAGGGGTAAATTTGCTAAGATGGGAGTTCTATTTAAGAAGTGATGTTGCCCACAGCAACCAGATTTTACTTCTCATTTAGCTAGCACCTTCTAGAAGATAATACCTGGAATCTGATTGGTTGCTAGGGGCAACATCACTTCTTAGAACTCCCATCTTAGTAAATGTACCCCTTATACTTTATATGGTTACACAACTCCTCAGAAACGTCTAATAACTAATCATTTACAGTAGCTTGTGCATTATTTCTTATAATGTGCAACTTTCCTAATAAACACTGAAGTGATGACATCAGTACTACTACTGTAGACACAGCTTAATGGGGGAGATGTATTATACCGAGGCAAAGCAGGAAGCATTCACAATGAAATGTATTAACATCTCATCAGCCGGAGAGGGGGAGCGTTAACTCCCCCCTCCAGCGATCCCTGCCTGAGGACATAGTGCATCAGCCTAGTGCTAATGCGCTGTGTCTCAGTCCCGGCCAACTCCACTGAGCATGCGCAGGATCTCGCAAGTATCGCGAGATCCCACATGCAGCCCTGGAGCCGGCAGTCACCGCAGCAGTCACTGTATACATGTCCTGCCGATTGGCACTGCTATCTTGTAGATAGCAACGCTGATCATTTTAGAAGTGTGACTAGCTCCTCCCCCCTCTATACTCCCTTACAAGTACAGTCTTAGAAATTGTGCCCAAGGAGAGCTGGAAAAAGCAAACTGAAGAGGAGGAGGTAAAGCAAGTACACATAACACAGAAAGTGTATAAAGTTTTAAATAACAGTAACACAAAGGAAACCGCAAACAGTCATAACATATAATGACTACAACCATGGCAGGAAGGAACAGCGCAGGGACGGCGTCCAGTGTCCTCTATGAAATCGGAGAAAGGGATTTATCGGTAAGTACCAAAATCCTGTTTTCTCCTTCATCCACTAGGGGACACTGGAGGCTTCATGTCAGTCATTAAATTGTAATGATTTTAACATTCAACTGACTTTTTCCATAAGCCAAGTGGAAACTGTGTTTTTAGATCTTAATATTTATGTAAAAAATGGACAATTACACACAAAAACCCATAGGAACATCATGAGAACTGGATGGAAGGTATTCCATTCAGCCAGTTCTTACGAACTAAACGTAACTGTACAGAACCAGAAGTTTGTAAAATCCAGATTAATGAAACTAAAGAATGTTTTCTGGAGAAAGGTTACACTGAATATAGCCTAAAGGAAGCTCAGGATAATGTAGCTGAGATTGATCGGAGTGACCTCTTAGTGAAGAAAAATGACAATAAGAATAAAAATATAAAAGAAAATAAATTTGAATGGTCTTTTTTGAGCAGTTTCCATTCACAACATAGAGAATTAGAGGCAATATTTAGAAAATATATGAGAATTTTAAAACAAGATCCAGTAATTGGAGATATAATACCCAATAAACCTGTCTTTATATATAAGAAAGCTCCTACACTAAAAGACACATTAGTGAGGACTTCTTTGGAAATGAATAAACGAATAAGTGGTAGAAGTATAGGCTATCCTAGATGTGGCTGTTGTAAAATGTGTAAAATGGTAAAAGGACCAATTAAACAAAAGGAGTTTCAGGTAAAAGATAACAGTTATAGTATAAAAGATTTTATTACCTGCAATTCAAAAAATTTCATTTACATTTTGATATGTATGTGTAATTTGGTATATGTAGGTAGGACAAGCCGAAATCTTAAAACCAGATTAGCTGAACCCGTGTATAACATCCAAAAAGGCTTAGAAACACATACAGTTTCCACCCATTTTAAAACACATCATCAATCTAATCCTTCGTGTATAAAATCTTGTTGTGGTATTCAACAAATTATTCCAAGTTGGAAAGCTAAAGATTTAGATGTCAGATTAGCCAAATGTGAAATGACTTGGATTCACAAACTAAAAACCCTTGTTCCTTTAGGGCTCAAGGGAGAATTTGAATTAAAATGGTTTTTATAATATATTTCTATAAAGTTTTTAATGTATTTTATGGTTGGAAATGGTACTGTTTTATATTTTACAAATTAACGTTCCCCATTTATTTCTATCTTGTATATTAAAAATTAAATATGTTCCCCTTTATTTTTATTCTTTATCTTGTCTATTTAAAATGATATGTTTCTTTTTTCTATGCACTGCACTTTACACGAAACGAGACTTGAATTCAACGAGGTATATATCTCTGGTGTTTTGGAATTAATGTTCACTACCCAGTTTGTGTTCCTGATCCGGACTTTTGAAGCCACCAGTGAAGAGAATGGAGACGCTGGTGG
Organism: Taudactylus pleione; assembly: GCA_031769625.1. Classification (NCBI taxonomy): domain Eukaryota; kingdom Metazoa; phylum Chordata; class Amphibia; order Anura; family Myobatrachidae; genus Taudactylus; species Taudactylus pleione. Next base: position 1,287,706 of record JAUIMM010000759.1, on the reverse strand, counting down.
CGATAGGAGATGACGCAGCTGGTTCCATGTGACCAGCCGCCGCTATCGGAGACACGTGGGGCATATATGGTTGTCATGGCTTCCGGTGGACGGGACGCAATGACAACTTCCTGCCGGTGGAACGCAAGGAAGTCACCTGCCCTGGCTATTAAATACGGAGGAAGTCCGGTGGTGACTACTTCCCGTTCTTTGAATCTCCCGAGAGAGCGGGAATTTGTGTCATCAAATGGGTGGAGCATTGGGTATATAAACCAGGGAAGTGGTTATTCTCACCATACTTCTGAGGAAGGATTGTAATCCGAAACGCGTTAAACTTGGTGTGACAGTAGAAGGGACGTGGATTTGTGGACTTAAAGATCAAAGGACTGTCCAAGGATTGGGTTTGGTGTCCGGAACCCCCATCTTTACATTTGTTTCCATCTTCTGGTACCAGTATCCATGTGAATCCCTATATTGTATCAACTTGGCAATGCTATATGTTTGTTTATTTTTATAACCATGTGAGTGCAATAAAAGCTTGTTTTTTAATCTATATTGTATACGGAGTTACACTATATATACTTTTTTTGTTCCCTTTGATGAAAGAAAAAGGTACATTGAAGGACAAAGGGGAGAAAGAAAAGAAAAAATACTAATTTGTGGACTCTGAAAGAAATGATGTATTGAGAAAGTAAGAGACCGTTGCTTCATCTATCTTTTTTGAACTATCAACAGCGCCTATTCAGAAGGAGAAAGGAAGCAGATGTAGAACGTCTGGAGAGGAAGATGAGCTGAGCAGCAGCACTGAGAACCGATTGTAGTGGCGAGAGGTAAGAGACTGGGAAGCCAGCTAAGAGAAGGTTACAGTAGTCCAATCTGGAGATGACCAGTTAGTGGATGAGGGTTTTAGTGGCATCCTGAGTGAGGAAGGGTCTAATCCTGGAGATATTTTTTAGGTGGAAACGGCAGGACTGCGAGAGGTGCTGAATGTGTGGTTTAAAGGAGAGGGAGGAGTCTAGGATAACTCCAAGACAGCGCACTTTGGGGCTAGAGGAGATAGTTGTGCCATCAATAGATAATGAAATTGTGGGAGGTGATGTAGTGGAAGAGGGTGGGAAGATGATCAGCTCAGTCTTAGACATGTTAAGTTTAAGAAAGCGCTGGGACATCCATGAAGAGACAGCAGAGAGACAGCTGTAGATATGGGTAAGGAGCGAGAGGGAGAGCTCAGGGATGGAAAGGTAAATTTGAGTATCATCAGCATAGAGGATATTGGAGGTCAAAGGAATTAATAAGTTCACCGAAAGAGAATGTATATAGGGTGTAAAGGAGAGGTCCAAGAACAGAACTTTGGGGAACTCCTACTGTTAGAGGAAGTGGGGGGGGGAAGAGGAGTCATGAGAGGATACAGAGAAGGAACGATCAGAGAGGTAGGAGGAAAGCCAGGAGAGGGCAGTGCCATATAAACCGAGAGAGTTAAGGATTTGCAGGAGGAGAGGGTGGTATACAGTGTCAAATACAGCAGAGAGGTCAAGGAGAATGAATAGTGGCCCTTGGATTTGGCAGCAAGGAGGTCGTTTCTGACTTTCGTGAGGGCAGTTTCAGTGGAGTTGAGAGAACGGAAGCCAGATTGAAATGAGTCAAGGAGGGAGTGGGAGGAAAGAAAGGTGGTAAGGCGGTTGTAGACAATACGCTCAAGGAGTTTGGAAGCAAAAGGGAGAAGAGAGATGGGTCGATAGTTGGAAAGTATGTTAGGATCAAGGGTAGGTTTTTTAAGAATGGGGGAGACAAGGGCATGTTTGAATGCAGAAGGGACAGTGCCAGATGATAGGGAGAGATTAAGGAGCTGACTAAGATGGGAACATGCAGAAGGAGACAGGTAGGAGAGGAGACGGGAAGGGATAGGGTCAAGAGGGGAGGTGGAAGGAGGGGAGGACCAGATGAGGGCCATGACTTCCTCTCCAGAAGCAGGGGAGAAGGATGTCAGAGTTGGTGATACAGAAGGGGAGGGGTGGTCAGGGCAGGGAGAGGGAGGAGTGCTGAGGGTCTGATGGTATATGATGTCCTCAGGTATGGAGTCAATTTTAGATGTAAAGTAGGTGGCAAAGTCAAGGGCAGAGAGCGAGGAGGGGAGGCGAGGAAGGGAAGGGCAGAGGAGGGAGTTGAAAGTGGCAAAGAGTCGCTTGGGGTTTAAGGACTGGGAGGAGATGAGGTTCTTGAAATATGTTTCTTTGGAGAGAGACAGGGCAGCACTATAGGAAGAGAGAATAAATTTGAAATGGAGGAAGTCAGCCTTAGAGCGTGATTTTCTCCGACGCTCGGCAATTCTTGAACACTTTTGCAGGTATCTGGTGCATTTGGAATGCCAGGGTTGTGGTGTGGATCTGCGAGGGTGAGTAGTTATTGCCGGAGCAACAGAGTCAAGAGCAGAAGTAAGGGAGGAATTGTACAGGGAAGTAGCTTGTTCAGGACAGGAGAGAGGAAAGATAGGGCAGAGAAGAGAGTCCAGCAGGGAGGAAAAAGCAACAGTGTCAATAGCCTCAATATTACGCTTAGTAATGGTAGCCTTAGGAGTTAGAGGAGGGGAAGGAGAGAGGGATAGGTTAAAAGAGAGAAGGTGATGGTCAGAGAGGGGGAATGGGGAATTGGAGTAATCAGAAATATCACAACGGTGAGTAAAGACCAGGTCAAGTGAGTGCCCACTCACATGGGAGAGTGATGAGGTCCATTGGGCGAGACCAAATGAAGAGGTGAGGGTAAAGAGTTTAGCTGCAGAGGATTCTGTGGGAATGTCAATAGGAATATTAAAAAGACCTAGGATAATGGAGGGAAGATCTGAGGAGAGAAAGTGAGGGAGCCAGGAAGCGAAGTTGTCAAGGAATATGGAGGGAGATCCAGGGTGACAGTAAATGACAGCTACTCTGAGGTTTACTGGTTGGAGGAGGTGTATAACATGAACCTCAAATGCGGGCAATGTAAGGGATGGTTCAGAGGGTATTAGCTGGTAGGAATAACTGGTGGATAGAAGGACCCCAACACCACCACCATGGCGACCCCCAGGCCCGGGGGTGTGGGAGAAGACAAGGCCCCCAGAGGATAGAGCAGCAGGAGGACATGGAATAGATAAGGGGGAAAGGATAAAGGTGAAAGCAGGGGGCAGAACAGAGGATTAGGTAGAGACTGAGTGAAGGAGGGAGTTGACGAAAACCTTGTCATGGTGTTTATAAGTAAACAAGAGGAATGAAATTTGGAAATGTAAATGAGATATGAATGCAAGAGATTTGTAGAAATGCAAGTGAAAGAACAGTGATGGTAAATATGTATGCAGATTAACAAGTTTGTTATAGGGAGGATTAAAAGTGGGGATTTAATGTGTGCAGAATTTTAAAAATAACGCAGATTGTAAGCAGATAAACGATGTGAGGCTAGGCAGGAGAGCTAAGATAAAGGACAGTGTTTCAAAGTGGAAAGATGCAAACTGATATGGGAACAAGTACGATAAGCATTGAGATGTATGCAAGAATCAGAAGGCCAACATTATTAATAGCAGTAGAAGTGTTCTTGCCGTGACTGTACAGGGAGTCCAGTTGTAGCCTGAATCTTTAGACCGTTGAGCTTTGTTGCTTGATGGAACTTTTTCTAATTCTGTTTATCCTCGGTTTAACGCAAGTCTAACGCTAGTTTTGCACTTAAAAAACACTGCACTTTGAAAACCTGCACCACCCAGCCAAAACTTCCCAGCCAAACTACTGACGCTTATACAGGGAATGCAGGCAAGTGTGGACACTAATTAATGAAAACCACCAATTGGCCAACCAAAGAAAGCTAGCAATAAAAATGGCTTAAGTCAACAAGGAACACATACCAAACATCTAAGGCTAGAAATAAATCAAGCCTTCACTTCAGTCAATAGACTGAGAGACTCCTTAGAACAATTTAACTATTACAAATCATAGGGCATTAGAAACAATAGCATAAGGATTCAGTAAAGAATAAGCTAGTTACCTATAAGTATAATTAATAAAGTAGGCACAGGAGGTGGAATACTTTGCAGTCAAATTCAGTTACCTGTGGATAAGGAGACATGGTGCATACAAACCCCACACAAATAACAGTAAAGTGGAAAGGGTTATCAGATAAAGAGATATGCAGAGGTAGGAGAGAAGGGCAGAAAAAGAGTATAACACTTGCCCCTAAAAGTGCTTCCAGCAGTGCTAAAAGAGTTAGGCATTTTAACAAGTAACTAATTGCTGTTACTGTGCTATCCTAACAAGCCTAAACTCCACTGTAGACTTAGAGGACAGGTGTGGCTTACAGGCTCAGCGCAGCATCAGTAGTACACAGTGTCCCTCCGTGTAATGGCCACCAGCATACTTCAGAGAAGCGCTGGGACCACTGGAAGAAGCAGGACTCCAGAATTAGGCTCCTCTTCCCCGCTATGGTGCTCACCTTCAAAGCAGTAAGCGCACTGTGTAAGTACCACACAGCCTCTGCTGTACCAATGACATCTCCGTTAATCGGAGCAGCTGCTGTAAAAAAACACCTGTTGTTTAACCTGGCTACCTTGCTAATTGAGGAGCCAGGTGGCTGCTGGCGGTGGTTAGACTAACAGAGGACCTCAGTGCGTACTGTGTGCAGCGGCATACAGTACCCCAGAGACGGTGGTCTTTGTAGTTGGGGACCCCAGGCGAACTGCAAGCAGTTGCGAGTGGTCTCTCCCATGTAGCAGACAGGCAGGAGCAGGTGCTGCCTGTCATTTCATATTGCTTGTTAGCTTCAGCGCAGCAGCACTATTCTAAAACTATAGAAACCCGTAGGAGGATTTGGTAACAGTACCAGCTCCTCTCGGGCACAAACTAAGACTGGACTTGTAGGGGGGTATAGAGGGGGGAGGAGCTTGTCACACTTCTAAAATTTAAAGTGCCAGCTCCACCTAGCACACGTCTATACCCCACTGTCATGAATCCTCCAGTGTCCCCTAGTGGATGAAGGAGAGAATACATTAAAACTGATTGGCAGACTGTTCTTTACTATAAACCGCTCTATGGTTACTTCTCAGCTACAGCTCTGTAGACACTTTGTAGCCCCTAATCACTTATTAAGAGCAAGAATAGACAACTCCAGAGGTTAGGAATGGGTACTGGGAAGAAACGTAACCAAAAGATTTATAACTTTCTTTTCCCATACAGATCAGGATCTTCTACTGCACTGTGAAAGCTCTGAATGTATTGTAATATAAGAAGAGTCAGCTATGACCAAAGTCAATTGAAGTAGTTAGAGGACTAATGAGTACTGAAATACAGCAGCATTGAAGCATGCAACTTGTTAGGACCTGTATACATAGCCAGTGCTTTTTTTCTCTTTTTCCCCTCAGTAGCAAAGCTAGTAGGTTATAAGATTTTACATTTTTTTTTTAACCAGTTTTTCAAAATTTTACTGAACTTAAACTGGTTATGAGGTACAATTTGTATGTACCAACTTACATAGAAACATAGAATTTGACCATAGATACGAACCACTTGGCCCAACTAGTCTGCCCTTTTTTTAACCTCAACCCTATTTGACCCTTAGTTCTTTGTAAGGATATTCTTGTCTATCCCAAGCATGTTTAAATTGCTGTACTGTCTTAAGGTGCGTATCCACTAGCAGATAGTGGGACAACAGTACGATTATAACATTGTAATCTTACAGTTGTTCCTCTTCCCCTGCAGTGCCTACACTGAACGATATGTCATTCAGTGTAGACACCCTCTCTCAACCCTGAACATGGTCAATCTGTCGTTATTGGCAGATTGACCAGCATGTTCAGACGATAATTGATGTCGAAAACGACCAGTGGGAGCACGCATCGCTGGTTGTTTTCAACATTTTCATGCCAGATTCATGCACGATTAATGAGCGATTGAACGATAACGATATAGTTATCGTTCAGTCGCTCATTTTAATCAGCAAGTGGATACGCAGCTTTAGCCTCTACCACCTTTGATGGGATGGCGATTCCATTTTTCTACTACCCTTTCAGTGAAGTAGTTTTTCCTCAAATTTTCTTTGCACCTCCCTCCCTCCAGTTTCAGTGCATGTCCTCGTGTTCTAGTACTTCTCTTCTTTTGAAGAATGTCCCCCTCATGCACCTTGTTAAAACCCTTGATATATTTGAAAGTTTTCATCATTTTCTCTCTTTCCCTTCTAGGCTCCAAACTATACATATGAAGAAATTTTATCCTTTCCTGATAATTTTTGTGTTGTAGGCCATGCATCACTTTAATTCTCCTTCTAAAGTCTCTAATTTATGTATATCCTCCTGGAGATGTGGCCTCCAGAACTGAACACAGTATTCAAGATGAGGCTGTACCAGTGACCTATACAGTGGCATTATTACTTCTTTCTTCCTGCTACAGATTCCTCTCCTCTATGCAACCAAGCATCTGACCTGCCTTTCTCATTGCTTTGTTACATTGCTTCCCTGCTTTCAGGTCATCTGAAATAGTGACTCCTAAATACCTTTCCTCCTCTGTAGTTTCCATTATAACATCCTTGATACTACAGTCAGCCTTTGGGTTTTGGAGACCCAAGTGCATGATTTTGCATTTTTTTGCGTTAATCTGTAGTTGCCATGTGTTTGACCAATCCTCTAGTCTACTACCTAGGTCCTCAATCATTTCTTTTACCCCTCCTAGTGTGTCTACCCTTTTGCCTATCTTTGTGTCATCTGCAAAAAGGCATAGTTTTCCTTTAATACTGTTTGCAATGTCACCAACAAAGATATTAAAAAGCACTGGTCCAAGTACAGAACCCTGAGGTACTCCGCTGGTAACCTTTCCCTCCTGTGAATACACTCCATTTACTATAACTCTGTTTCCTACCCTGCAACCAAGTTCTTATCCATTCAACCATTTTAGAATAAAATCCCACACTTTCGAGTTTATTTAGCAGTCTGCGATGTGGGACTGTGCCAAAAGCCTTACTAAAATCTAGATAAGTTACATCTACAGCCTCCCCACCTTGATCTATTACTTTGGCTGCCCAGTCAAAAAAGTCAATAAGATTTGTTTGGCACGATCTCCCCCCAGTAAATCCATGCCGATTGGGATCCTGTAAATTGCTGGATTTAAGCTATCCCACAACTCTTTTCTTTAACAGTGTTTCCATTATTTACCCTACTACTGATGTAAGGCTTACTGGTCAATAGTTATTGCCTCTTCCTTGCTTCCACTTTTGTACAGTGGTACTACATTAGCTTTTTTCCAGTCCTTTGGAATTACTCCAGTAGCTAGCGACTGGTTGAATAATTCTGTTAATCGTGTTACCAGCACCCTTTTAAGCTCTTTTAGTATCCTTTAATGTATACCATCTGGCCCCACTGACTTTTCCACTTTCAGTTTTGAGAGTTCCGTTAGGACCTTCGCCTCTGTAAACGTAGTTTCATCTACCTTATTAGTATGAATGTCCTTGCAACTCAACTATGGCCCTTTCCCATCTCCCTCTATTAGGAATACTGAGCAAAAATATTTATTTAGATGGTCTGCTATTCCCTTGTCATCCTCCACCAGGCTCTTGTCCCCTTTCCTTACAAAATGAGACATTTTGGCTTCAGCCTGTGCCTTTGCACATCTGATCACCTTCTTAGCCTCCTTCCTTCTGATAAGATACACCTCTTTATCTTCATTATTCGGAGTCTGCTTATATTTCCTAAATGCCCTCTTTTTTGCTTTCAAACTAATTAATACTTCTTTTGTGAACCATACTGGTTTTCTTTTCCTGGTGCTTTTCCTAACCCTTTTGATAGAAAAGTCTGTTGCTTTTAGTATTGCACTTTTTTTTTCCCCACCTCTCCTGCACTCCTTCCAAGTTCCTCCAATCTGCCAATGAATCATTTACCCATCTCCCCATCTCTGCAAAGTCAGCCTTCCTGACACCTTTGTTTTTGTGTGGCATGATCTGGTTACATCTGATATCCTGTCACCATTTGTGAGTGGTAGGTCTAATATTGCGTTTTTGCAATTTGGTTCCCTCACCAATTGCTTAAGGGATGCTCCGGACAAGGAATTTAGAAAGTTCCAACTTCTAGTGAAACTTGCAAAATACCCCTCCCAGTTTACATTAGGTAGATTAAAGTCTCCCATGATTATTTACTCCTTTTAAATCCATTTTGGTGATATCCTGAAAAAAGGGTTCCTGTCCAATTCCTCCCCCTGGCCTGGGGGTCTATAGATCACACCAGTGTGAATAATGTACTTCTCCCCATTTCTAGGGTCACCCAAAGGGCCTCAGGTTTTTTCTTAAATATTTTGTATTGAAGTAGCATTTATACTTATTTTCACAAACATTGCTGCTCCTCCTCCAATTTTTCCAATTCTGTCCTTTCTGAATATAGTATAGTATATTATATATGAAGTATATCCCGGTATAATTATGTCCCAGTCATTTTTTTCAGTGCACCATGACTCTGTAATAGCCACAATATCGAGATCCTCACTGGCCACTATTGCAATTAATTCTACAATGTTATCTCCTAAGCCAGTGGTTCCCAAACTGTTTGCTGTGGCACCCTGGGGTGCCTCAGGGCACTAACAGGGGTGCCTTGGGTTGGTGGTCCAGTACCAAATAAAATTAATTTTATTCAGTGTGATAGGCAAAACCAGTGCTAATGGCTGCCAATCAAAGAATGTGTGGACAAAAAGAAGTGCAGCCCTGTCAACCACCCCATAACAGAACCTAAGGGTGACATAGAAGCACAATTTACTTCATTTAATTTTTTTCTGAATATATCAATAAGAAACTATTGGCTCAGGGGCGCCGTGGAAAAAAATTCTGATACTCTAGGGTGCCGAGAGTCAAAAAAGTTTGGGAACCACTGTCCTAAGCACCTAGCATTTGCACACATAGGTTTAAAAATCGTGTTTGTGCATCTCTCATTATTAAACATGGTTAGACTGTTCGTTAAAAAAAATATATATATATTTTTTAAAATACCAGTTTGTTGATGTTCAATGTTTGTTCAGCTGTTTTTTTTTTGTTTTTTTTTTACTGGTCAGTTTGGATACTTTGCAATTTGAATACTTCATGTATTTGAATGCACAGCTCTCCTTAAAGTGACTATTAAGATATACTGTGGCTGATTAAACACAGATTACACCCGAGACAAATGTGCAGCTGATTGCTAGCTAGGTACATACTTAACGATGTGTACCCAGCACGAGGTCGTCCGCGGCAGGTCCCAGAGAGGGGCCATGCTGCATTTGGCAGCATGTCCCCCGCTGATATCGCCCGTCCGACCTGTGTGCAGGCCTGATGGGCGATGTCGCTTACAACACGCAGGAGCGAGCATAGTCAGCGCAATGTGGACGATATGCCGTCCGACCTGGAGGATCAGACATATTGCCTAGTGTGTACCCGGCTTAAGGTGTTAAACTGCACTGAGGCAACAGCCCAGTATGCCATCATAAACTATGCTTCAGTGAAAACATCACAAAACAGGTAATGACAATTACAGCAATTCTAGATATTACATACATTTAGATTAGATTGGTTGCATACAGTTCAAAGAGAATGGAGATTGCAGTATGGTAGAAATCACATTTAGATCAGACTGGTTGCATACAGTTCATCAGTGGGGTAACCACCTTAAGTAACATTTTTGTGCAGTTTTCTGGAGTACTCAACTAAACAAAATGTGAAAAACCGTGAATTACAATTACCAATAATTCCTTTTCTTTGAAATACGCTTATAGGTTACATACCTTTTAAGTTAACTAGAGATATGGCTATATTTATTAGCATTTATTTACATGTTGCTAGACTATTCCACTGCAATACAATACATGGTGTTTACAGATTGACAGGGGATGTAGTTAATATACCGCTGTTTGGGATGCCCGGGCGTCAAAATCTAGATGCCTGAATCCCGAACCACGGGCAGAAAACCAGCGTCGGAATCCCGACGACATGGGCCCATATTCAATTAGCAGTGAAAAGCCGAGATCCGCGGAAAAGTATCGCCGATCTTGGTTTTTCATGTGGAGGAAAATTTTCTCCTTATTCAATTCCATCCGCTTTTCGCGTACGCGGAAATTCATTGCAATGTAATAGGCGAAAAAGATTTGCCTCTGAATAGCAGGAGAAAAGTGCAAAATTTTTATTTTGGGGTGCAAAGGTGGGGAAACCACTCAGAACCCATGGGACAGTCCCCTAAAGGACAACTGTGTCAAAAAATCCTGAAAAAACACCCCAATAAAGTACTTTCATTTTGGGGGGGGGAATAAAGTAAAAAGTGAGGGGACAAGCATAAAAACTCGTGAAATAGACTTTTTGGAGGTCTGCAAGGATGGGTCAGGTGGTTTTTTGATTGCAGGTGCTTGCAACAGGTGCGTTTCTCAAATTTGTTTTTTTTTTTGCACCCATTTTAAAGTACCCCAAATTTAACATGACTACTTATTTTGACCAAAAAATACTGCTTAATGCCATTCTTCAGCACTTTTATAAGGACGCTAATAGCAAGCAACTGTCAAAACTTAAGTACCCAAAATAGCTTTATTAGAGCTATTAGTACTCATTTATATTGATTCCCAATATTAGTGCATCTTTTTGGGAAGTTCAGGCTGATTTCCCCACTATTTCCGCCTGTTTCATATTCGCCGGGTCCCGTTTTCGCGTGGTTTGGAATTGAATAGGGCAAATAGCGGGGGCGCGCACGATAAATTTCCGCATCCAAAACACACGATGTCGGCGGAAAGTCCGGCATGCGAAACTTTATGGTGGATGCGAAAATAAATGAATACGGCCCATGGTTTGATATCCCGACAGCCGGCATCCCAAACGTTGGCATAGCTGGTGGGGGGGTGGCTTTAGGGTTAGGCTCCGGTTTAGGCACCACGGGGGCAGGGGGGTTAGGGATAGGCACTAAGGAACTAAGGGGGGAGGGTTAGGTTTAGACACTAAGGGGGGCAGGTTAGGTTTAGGCACCAACAGGGAGGTTTAGGGTGCGGGGGGGGGGAAGGGGGTGAAGGGAGTTAGTGTACTTACGGAGCTCCTGTCGGCATGCTGACGATCGGGATGCAGTTGTCGGTCTTTTGACGGGCGGCATCCCGACCACCGACATTTCGTATCACACCCATTAACAGAGCTAAAAGCCCTCCTCACAACAATTTGATACATGAGAATAAGTGCTGCACATCAAAAGTGGTGGTCCCGTCACATAGCAATGTTGGAAGTAACTTTGGCCTGGATTCAGAGAGTTGTTGGAGTATGGAAAAACACATGTACATTTTGTGTTAACTGTGTAGAGGTGAGGCAATTGGCAAGACTATTGTTGGTTTGGAGGTTGTGTTCCAGGGCTTCTTTATTGATGTATTGGACAGTGTTCCAGAATAACTGGAAAAAAACATATAGTGCCCATTGTACTAACCTCCCATTAGAAGTAAATTTGCATTGGACATTTGTTTTTTGTTTTTAGGTCAGTCAGTGGTGGTGAAGTGGAATCAATATTTGAATGTAGGCTAATTAATATTATAGAATTAATTACCTCATAAATGATGGAGATAGAAAATGTATAATAAAAAAGTTTACTATTATACAGAAGTGTTAGACAATACAAATTTTTGGAGTCTGATATTACTCCTTCAGGAATTGTAAACAAATTACTCATAAAATTGAAAAAAAAAAAAAGCTTAAAAACATAGAAATGGAAAAAAATAGAAACAAAAATATTTTTAGATATATCTAACAGCATTTGGTAATAGATTGAATATGGGGAACAAAGAACAACTAGGCAGTGGGCTAGGGTTGATTGTTGTTTTGTTAACAGAGATAGAAATGTGTAGGTAAATTCTATTGACTAGTGGGAATATTAGGTACATTTTAAAAAGATCGAGTTTAAGGTGGAGAGAAAACATGCAAGTTGAAATGGCAGAAAGACAGTCAGTAACACAGATCATTACATAGAGAGATCCGGAGAGGATAAGTAAATTTAGTTATTCACATACAAACGATAATGAAATTCAAATGAGCCAATTAGTTTTCCAAGAGACATGGGGGTCAATCCTATTAGGTGCGAAGAGTGCGATGTGCCGTTTCAATGGCGTTTAAGCGACGGCAACGGCACCACATCTCACACCCTTCACTAACTGACCAGAGCCTGGATTCACATAAATTTACTCGGAGCCCTATGTGGCTGCAAGCAATATCAGTCGAATTCGGGCTGCCTGCCGCGATGACTCGCACTGGCGAGATCATCGCGGCTAATAGGATTGACCCAATGGTATAGATAGAGAAAAGCAGAGGACCTAGGACTGACCATTGAGGTCTTGTAACTTGTAAAGGTAGCACAGAGGAGGTGGTTCCAGAGAAACAAACACTGAAGGTGCGATTAGATAAGTAGGATGACAATCAAGAGAGGACAGTGGCCTGAAGACCTAGAGAATGTTGTTTTTGTATTCGAACAGAGTGGTCTACAGTTTCAAATGCAGTAGAGAGATCCAAGAAGATTATAAATGAGCAATGGCCATTTGATTTAACAGTGATTAAATCATTGACTATCTTGGTCAATAATGTCTCAGTGGAGTGTTGGGGTTGAAAGCCTGACTGGAGAGTATCAAGCAGGTTGTGTGAAGAAGAAAGCGTGTAAGGGAGTGAATGCAAGCCTCTCAATAGGTTTGGAGGGTTGAGGGAGCAGAGATATTGGATAGTAATTCTAAAGAAAATTAGGATCAGAATTTTCGTCTCCAGAAAAGGTGTAGTCACTGCATGCTTCAATAAGGATGGAAAGATATCAGTAGATAGAGAGATTACAGATTATAGTCAAGGCTGGGGTCAGCACAGGAGACACAGCTCACCTTATTTGTAAGGTTATAGGTACAAGAGGAGAGGTAATACAGTAGGAAGATAAAAGTACATATTTTATCTACATTTTAGAGAATACTAGATCAAAGTGGTGACCATTCAATGAGTAGAGGAGTTCGTTTATTGAGAGAGGCCGAGAGAGGATGTTAGAGAGAGTAGTTTGGAGGCACAGGGAGAATGTGGATTATCAATAAGGATGTTGAAATAACTCACGATGATGGTGGGGATGTCAGAGGGTAATAAATGAGGTAGCCAGGCAGAGACATGTTCAAGAAACAAGTGTGGTCTATGGCGATGGCAGAGATCTGCAACACGCAGAGTAAGGGGGGTTGAAAGTCCTGATTGCATGCACATCAAGGTGAACATCAGTAACAGGACATACTATAGAACTTTGAATGTGCATTGAGGGGAAAGGACAATCCCATCTCCTCGTCTGCCTCCAGGGCTGGTAGTAGTAGTGGGGTGTGTGTGAAATAGAAAAAATGGAGTGAAAGGGCTACAGGTGAGGCAGGGTCTCTAAAAATATAAGGTCTAAACAACATTGATGGGAAATATGGGCTGCCACTGAAAATTTCTAGAAAAGGAATTACTGGTAATGAAATTTTGCAGTTTCCCCTTTAATATGCCATGGTTATTAAGTCTAAACAACATGAGTGGGAAATTTGGTCTACCATGTAAAAATTTCAATAAAAGGAATTTACTGGTAACTATGTTTTGCGGTTTTCCCCTCCAATACGACATGACTACCCTTATAATTATAATTGTGCACTGAGCCATTTTTGCAGATTTTGGTTTTGGATCTGTATCTCCTTTATGTTTTGGATCTGGATTTGGTTTTGCAAAACCAAACCTTGCGTGTTTTGGTTCTGTATTTTTTTTATTCATATTTTTTTTTTTTTTTTTTTTTTAAAACAGCTAAAATCACAATGTGGGTCTGTTTTTGTTCCTACAGTATTATTAACCATAATAACAATGATTTTCAGGCATTTCCAGTCAATTTTAACCACCTCGTGATATTGTTTTCACTACTTTTCACCAATATAGGCCAAAGGCTGTAGCAAGCTGGCTGGCTAAAGTAAGCGACAAAGCAGCGGAACAACGCACAGCCGTTTAAGAAAAATATAGGACATCTATGAGACATTACCATACAACAGTAGCAGATAGGATGGCAGTTTAATAAATTATAAAATGTGAGTCGGCAATGCCCCAAATTGTGCAAGATGTAAAGAAAAGAGGTGCAAGATGGGACTGTTCTTGGGCCCTCCCACACACTCTTATGAGGGATATTAAAAAGGACATGCACAGTTTAATAAACCAAGCACTTTAACGACAAGGACTGACACTTTTGTGGCTGAAGTCCTTGGTTTGTTTGGGCCCCCCACAGGGTTGATTATGAGAGTGTTGGTGGTGGAGATTGCATGTGTTGGTCCAAACTGTTGGTAGCTGATACTGGACTGCTTGTTATTAATTTACAAATTATTATACATTTTGTTAAATAAATTGTTTGAACTCGCTGCAAATGAAGTAACAGGGAGGAGGTGCCTAGATGGTTAACGTCCCTACCTCTACTAACTTTGGTTTCAGGATACGGCCTGGCATCAGCCCCTACTCCTGGCAGCTCCAGCGACCTTGAGCTTAGGTGTTCAGTTGCTGGGAGTGGAGGTGAGTGGTGGGCTAAGTATTCTCCCCAGGGTCTGCTAGGGCTTCCATGAATGTGTCCTGGTTCCCGCGGTGGCGGTCATGAGCGCAGCCAGTTAGTCTGTATCACCCGACTAGTCTCTCCTAATGGCAGTCCTGCAGTCACTCAGCTGATCTTCTGATCCAATGACCAACTACCTAAGGGTAGTTGGTCATTGGATCAACTACCAATGCTGTTCAACTTCGCTTTTCCAGTGACTGATTTTATTACATCGCTCCAGGCTTTATGCTATTTATTTACAGTGAATCCTTCCAGTGCTAATTTGCGTCTGGATTCCCTGCGACTTTTTCAGTGATTTCTTCAGTACTTGTCTGTGTGCTAAACTCCAGTTAAGACTTCCCATGGGAACGCCTCCGTCTGGGCAGCCACACCCCCGGCCCGCCCACCAAAGGGGGCATGCTGTCACTCAACATTGACAGCACGCCCTCTTTGGTACGAGACCCGGAGCAACGGTTTGCCCGTCGCTATCCGGGTCTCGCGCATGCGCACGATGGAGCCGGCTCCGTTGTCGGCATGCGCACTGGGCCACCATCGACCCGCTTGCGAGCTCACAGCGCTCGTGAGCGGTTCTGAATCAGGCCCTCAGTACAGCATCTGTGTACTGACTCCTAGTGCCATTCTCCTGTACCAGTCCTGTGTCTGGATCACCAGAGATATTCCCTAGTGCAGCCCAGGCTGAGATTCCCAGTGTTCTCTCATTACAAGTTTCCTTTAGTACAGACCAGTGCACAAACAGTATTCTTTGCATTCATTATTCTGTGTACTCATCTCCGCTCCATATCCAGGAACCTGGACCAGAGGACCGCAACCTGCTCACTTGGTGCGGCGAAACCCAAATCCCAATAGGAGGGGTCACTGGTGAAGACCACCAAGTGGAAATGACTACGAGCCTCTGGTTAGGTCTAGCCAACACCTGGGTTTGACCATTGAAGAGGACATTATTACTGTCGCCCCACCAGTTGTTTCCTAGCCACCCTAACACCCTCGGCTCCCAGTCCTCTGAGGATTCCTTGTGCCGGATTGTGACATTTGGCTTCACAAATGGTACAGATGCCTTCACAACTGCTGTCAGGATTTGGGTTGAAATAATTCCACACCCAAGATGTGGCTTTTCTGGTCTTATGCCCAGACTTGATAATGGCTTTCTTTTTATCATGAGCAAGAACTGCTGCCACTGGTGGCTGATTTACACAAACAACATCCTCATCATCGCCAGATAGGACACATATCCCCCTTATCCTCCTTTTGCATTTCTTCCACACTATCACCCTCAATTTCTTTTATTTCACCATCTATTACTAGTAATACCGTAATGGCTCAGTGATCCGCTGTGCAACTGGGTGACAGCTGTCATACTTGTTTCCTCTATCAAAAGATTGTTTAACAGTCAATTGTTTTTTTAAAACTACTACTAGTAGTAGTCTTCTTGGCCCCTTTCTGGGCTGAAGATCCACCCCCAGCAGAAGCAGCAAGCCTAGCGCACAAGGATTCTTCTGAGGAATCTTGGATAACGGAGGAGTCACCTAGCCTTATCCTGGAAACAGAACTACCTCCGATAATTAGCGAGGACATTGATCATGATGGTGTTAGCAGTGGAGATTGCAGGTGCTGGTATCTAGCTGAGGGAAGGGAGCTAATTGAAGCTGGACTGTGTTATTGTTTTTAGCAACAGTTTGACTTCCCGAAAAATGTTACATGAACTCGCTGCAAATGATGCAACTGAGGAGGTTCCTAGATGGTTAAAGTCCCTACCTCTACTTACATTGGCTTTGCAAATGCTACATATGTTGACAATTGTTGTCCAGATTTGGGTAGAAATAATTCCACACATAAGAGGTGGATTTTTTTCATCTTATGTCCAGGTATGACAATGGGCTTTTTCTTATCATGGGCAACAATTGTTTCCACTAGTGCCTGATTTACACAAACATCCTCATTAACCTCTTTATTAGCACTGGTGTCAGTCTCATTCTGGTGCACTTTCACACTAGCATCCCCAATTTCTACGTCAGCATATTGACATGTGCTGCCCATCACCACATTTGCAGAGGGTGCACAAATAGGGAAAGGGGGCTCCTCTTCGAGTACAGTATTGGAAGAGTCAGGTTCACACATTGCACCCGAGAACACACTTCTCCTCAGGGATTTGTGACGTTTCTGAGCACACGGTTTCTGTGCCATAGTGGTGTTAATTTTTTTGACACATCTTCTAGAGTGAGAAGGGCTTACATCGTCACATAAGTGACAGAAGAACATGCCTCACTGACAGCTGCAGAAAGACCACTCAAAGGCCAAGACCATAGCCTTTCATTGCCACTTCGCAATTTATGTTTTTCTGCAGCCAACTTTCCCTTTGATGTTTTTTTCTTTACCACTGTAGATTATAGGTTCTTTGATTTTAGATGGCCTGACTTAACACCTCTATGCCCTTGGGCATCGGATTTAGATGACGTTGAAGGACTAGGATCGTCATGACTGGTGGCAGCAGCTGCATCAAAAATATCTGGTTGTTGCTCCTGCTCTTCTCTTCTAAACTGATCGTTATCCATTTTTCAATTTGCAGCTCAGCTCAAACTGCAGGGATTCAAAGGGCTTTGCACGTGAACTCACTGTGGTACAGCACACAGAACAGTACAAGTAACAATAGAATCAAATATATATATTTTTTTATGCTTATTTTTAATACTGACACTGCTTGGAGTCACAGTGCTTATGCAAAGTTAGAAAACGCAGTGGGCTATGACCTGTGGAGTCCATGCAACACCAGTCTGTGACAGGACAGGGAGGGGATGGACACAGCCACTGTCTGGAACAGTACAACAAACATTTATTTTATCTTTTATTAACTTTATTTTGAATGTTGTTCACAAATGACACTTATGTGAACACAGTGGAATACAGCCTGCGTCACAGTGCTTATATGGATACACTGAGGTATGGCCTGCAGCGTCACAGTGCTTACATGGATACACTGGTGGGTACAGCCTGCAGCATCATAGTGCTTATATGGATACAATATACAAAAATCTACTTTTTGTTTTAACTTATTTTTATTTTACAAATTTTTTAAAACTTTTCTTGACCTTTTTTTTTTTTACAGCACTCCTTGGACAGGACTCAGCAAGAAAATGGCGCCGATCACAGCTGGGAGGGATTTATATACAATCCAAAACCAGCGAGAATCCAACAAAGATTGATGGTGGTTTGTCCCAACTCAGAATTGGCATGTTCGGGCGGGTCCAGTTCTCCGGGAACCGGACCCAATGATCTCTACTTATAATTGGATGTACCAAGTAATACAATGGCTTTGTGGAGAACATGATTTCCAAACTGGGAATAAGCAGAGGATACAATATTTACCCAAGAAGATGTCACCGCTCAAGTAGAGAGGCATATAAGTATCTATGAGACTTTATAAGATTACTTCTCTGATCCATCAAGAAATAGCTCGTTTGGGAAAAGCTAATTTTCTGATGTCCTGCTGTAATCTCAAACAACTGCACTGCATGCCTAAGTTATTTTTCCTGGACATACAGATGTGTCCACATACTTCTTACCTCCGTGTGATACAAGTCGCGTTAAACATAACGCATTAGCGCTGTGTGACTCGGTAGCATCAAGTCTTTTCGTGCTACTGCATCTGCATAGAAAATGCTATGTTACAGTGTTAGTAGTTCAGATATACCTGCAGTCTCACACAGAAATAGGCATGCCGCATTTCATTTCAATCAGAAGAAGCAGCTTGTGCATCGCTGTGCGAATATGCCACATTTGAAGGTAAAAAGCCACAAAATTATGCACAGCGCTATAGAGTCATGCCACGCATGACTAAAAGGGCTGTTTAACCCACTAGGATGTAAGATGTATGTGGACACATCTGTATACAGAGTATTACTCTTGCTAAATCCAGTGAATGTTATTTTTTGCCTTTGCTATTCATTGGCTAGCACTGGTTAAAAAAATAAGAGATATGTTAAGACATTACCTTTGTTATCTCTATTTCTACAAAGTCCATAGGGATCCACAGGAGACCTTGGGGTATAGGCGATGAAGTAGTCATCAGGCACCTCAATAGTTAAATTTTGCAGCCTCCCAGGACACACCGGGGCCCCTCTCCTATACCCCGCCCCCAGGCCAAGGCACCTTCAGTTACGTAACAAGCCAGTGGCCGGAGGAGGAGATAAAGATAGAGAAGAAAGTCTGGAACACATAATTATCACATTCTCACACAGAAGGAGACGGAAAACCGGTGACCAGAACACAGCCCATCTGCAGCATAGGTGCGACAGGGTGGGAGTCCTGTGGATCCCTATGGACTTCGTAGAAATAGAGATAACAAAGGTAAGTTCTTACCACCTCTCTTATTTTCTACTGCAGTTCATAGGGCTCCACAGGAGACCTTGGGGATGTCCCAAAGCAGTCTCTTCAAGGGTGGGGACGCTCCTGTGCAGAAAGGAGAATATGCAGCTCGAAGGAAGCATCCTGAGAGGCGAAGGTATCAAATGCATAATACCTCACAAAGGTATGGACAGAAGACCACGTGGCTGCCTTGCAAAGCTGAACAGCCGAGGCACCACGGTGAGCTGCCCAGGAAGGAGCCACAGACCAAGTGGAATGAGCATTAACAGAGGGCGGCACTCATGGGTGTAAGCCTCAGAGATCGCCATGCAAATCCACTTCCCCATGTTTGTTTATTGGCAGGCCATCCCTTGTTATGGAAAACATGGGGGACAAACAAAGAGTCCAATTTTCAAAGAGAACTGGTACGGTCCACATAAATCCTTAGGGCAAGTACCACAAAAAATGAGGCCTCACCAGCTGAGGGGTCTGGGGAATTAAAGGCCGGTACTATAATTTTCTCATTAATGTAGAAACTAGACACCACCTTAGGTAGGAAACCAGGGCGAGTCTGAAGCACCACCAGGTCCTGGTGAAAAATCAAAAAGGGGGAGGCAACATGATAGGGCCCCCAAGTCTGACACTCTTCTGGCGGATGCAATAGCCAGAAGAAACAGTCTTCACAGTAAGTCATTTGAAATCCACTGAGCCCACTGGTTCAAATGGCAGTCCTTGGAGAGCCCTCAGGACCACAGGAAAATCCCAAGGAGCCACAGGAGGGACAAAGGGAGGCTGAATGCGAAGTACACCTTGCATAAAAGGTGTGAACATCAGGAAAAGGAGCAATGCTCAGCTGAAACCACACTGATAGTGCAGGAACATGCACCTTTAAGGAGGCTAAGCGAAGACCTAGATATAAGCCCGCCTGTAGGAAAGCCAGAATTCTGTAAATTTGTAACACTTGTGGATCGTAACCTGTAGCGTGACACCACTTAAAGTAAGCATGCCACATCCCGTGGCAAATCCTGGCAGAAGCAGGCTTCCGAGCTCTGAGCATGGCGTTAACCACAGAGCTGGAGAAAACTTCTGAAACTTAAGAGGGCAGTCTCAAGACCCACACCATCAAAGACAGACGACCCAGAGTCCGGGTAATGGCAAGGACCTTAAGACAACAGGTGCAGACGTTGAGGCAACAGCAACAGTGTGTCAATGGAGAGACTCCAAAGATCTGAGTACCAGTGACGTCTGGGCCACACTGGAGCTACCAGAAGTGTGCCTCCGTCTTCCTAGAATTTTTGAAGAACTCGAGGAAGAAGGGAGAACAGAGGGTGTTGAGCACTCCTGGAATGAACACTGCCGAGATAGCTGGGAGATTCCATTCCGCCCCAAGTCAGAATGCGGGACACTTACTCTAGTGTCGCCTGACTTCGAGTATCTTCCTGGCGGTTTATGTAAGCCAGCGTGGTGGCGTTGTCTGACTGGACTTGCATGGGTTTTCCGTGAAGTAGTAGTCTTGGTTCAAGAGCTTTTAGAACTGCCCTGAGTTCCAATATGTTTATTGGAAGAACGGAGTCCTCTCTCATCCACCATCCTTGGAAGAAGTGTGGACCTGTCACTGCACCCCAACCCCGGGTACAGGCGTTTTTCATCAGGAGGACTCAATCCAGGATCCAAAAGGGGCAGCCCTTGGTGAAATGACCTGGGTGTGAAGCCACCAAGTCAGAGACAGACACACCTCCTGAGAAAGCACCAATGTCTGTGTTCGTTACCTAGCGTGGAGATCCGTCCCACCTGGAGAGGATCAGAGTCTGTAGAGGCCGGGAATGAAATTGCCCATACTCCATCATGTCAAATGTCGACACCCTGGAGCCCAGTAACTGCATTGCCAAGTGAATCGACACCCGGCGACTGTGCAGGAAGCTGCGCACCCGCTGCTACAAGGTGGAAATCTTGTCCCTTGTCAAGGAGATTCTCTGTTGTTGAGATTCTAACAATGCCCCGAGATGAAGCATGCTCTGTGAGGGCGTCAGGGAGGACTTCTTCCAGTTGATCGACTACCTGTGAGTTTGCAGCACTGAGAATGTCAGCTGTAGATGCTGAAGTAGTATTTCTGGAGACCTGGCTAGCAACAGCAGGTCATCCAGATAAGGCAACAGACGGACCCCCTGCAGCCGCAGATGGGCTGCCATAACTGCCATAATATTGGTGAATTCCCTGGGTGCCGTGGACAGACCAAACGACAGGGCCTGAAACTGCAAGTGTTGCTGTAACACTGCGAACCTGAGGTAGCTCTGGTAAGCTGAAGCTATCGGGACATGCAGGTATGCATCCCGAATATCCAGAAAACCATAAAATCCCCAGGTTCCATAGCAAGTATAATAAACCGCAGGGTTTCCATCTTAAACAGAGGTGATCAGAGAAACTTGCTCAGGGACTTGAGGTTGAGGCTAGGCCTGTATGTCCATTCGGTTTTGGAACCAGAAAAAGGTTGGAATAGTATCCCATTCCCCTCTGGGGAGTAAGAACTGGGACTATAACTCTCCTGATCCATCTGCAGTCCCGTAGGGAAGAATTGAGGAGGTCTGCTGTGGAAGGAGAGGGCGTACCCCTGAGAGACCACTTCCCTTACCCAAGTGTCTGTGGTGGTCTGACACCAGCACTGGGCGAACTGAAGAAGGAGAGGCCAGCCCAGTCAGGCTGAAGGTTTAGGGTCAGGCTAGGCAGCTGGATGTCTAGTGCTCCAAGCCTGTTTCTTGGGCTTTGCAACCTTTTTGCTTCCGGAAAGTCTAGGAAAGGACTGGACCTTAGTTTTACCCTGAGGACAGTAGGTCCGAAAGGACGAAGTCCCGGAACCCGAAGGCACTGGAGCCGAGGTTAAACAGGCAGACTGGGCTGCCGCCAAAGTGTCCACATCTGGCCCAAACAAAACCTGTCCATTGACAGGTAGACATTCTAGTCCTTTCTTAGACTCAGTATCTGCATTCCAAGATCGTAACTAGAGAGAGCATCTTGCAGAAACAGCCGCAGCTGTAATGCGAGATGTTAAGAGACTAACATCCAGAGCCGCCTCAATATATGTGGCAGAATCCCTGAGGTAACCTACCAGTTCTATTTGTTCACTGGTAGCCTCTAATGGCAAAGACACCTCCTGAAAATTTGCCCAACGTTCCATGGCTCTAGCCACCCAGCAAATAGACATAGCTGGCCTGGCAACCCCCCCCTCCCAGAGAGAGCATAGATGGACTTTAAACACACCTCCACCTTCCTGTCTGTAACATCCTTTATGGAGGACATGGAAGGTATAGGGAGGGTAGCGCTTTTAACTAAGCGAGTAATATGAGAGTCAACCTGAGGAGGAGTTTCCCACTTAGAGAAATATTTATCCTCAAACGGATAAGTGTCCTCCAAAACATCTTCCTGTAGTTTTCCATGCTTCCTCTAAATGTTCACCAGCGAATCCGACAGGGGAAAAACTATAGCTGAAGTCTTAATTTCTTTAAAGAAAGCATGTTTGGATTTTGCGGCTGGGGTATCCTCCTCCCCAATATCCATAGCTACACAGGCCGCACAGATGAGGCAGTGTACATAGATTTTAGACTTAGGTTCAGTTTCCTTTTGGGGGAGCTCTGACTGATAAGTCCTAAAATTCCCCGTCATCAGTCGACACATCTTGATAATAGGTGGACTGAAAGACAGCAATTCCTTCCTAGCTGGGCGTAGGACAGATTCATTCTGTAACAACTTTGTCAGGTTTTGCACCGTGATGGAGAGAGAATGGACCCACATGGGTTCAGGAGACACCTGATAAGGTGTAGGTTGTAAATGCATATTTTGTTCCACAACCAGCTGTCAGGGGGTACCCTGTAAGGAAGAAGGCATAGCAACCTGCGGAGCGTACCCCAACTGTGGGGACACTGGAGGAGGCGCTGTACGCCATCCCACTAGGGTATTTAGAACCTGTTCCAAACAAGCCCAGGGAAGCTCCTGTGAAGAGCTAGGCCCCGCAGGTGAACCTGCATTTTTGGTACATGTAGTACACAATCCTCCCATAATAAGCTCCCCCTCCCTGAGACTTGCAAAATACTTATTGCAGGACTGCAATTGGAGTGGGAAATCGGGCTGTCTAGATTCACTACCAGACATACTGAATGTATGTATGTGTCACACTTCCAGATCAATAACTTGAACTGTGAAGTAAACTAACACCCTGCCAGCACTGATACAGCAAGGGCTAGTGAAAGAGATATTACAGGGATAGTAAAATGTTAGACAGAGAAGTGAAACACAGTCAGGCAGCGCTAGTATAAGACACCTACAATGCAAGAGAAACCTGCACTATATTGCACTATCATCAACTAACTAGACCAAACGTCTAGTAGGAATAGTGCTACATACACTGACCTGCTTGGAGGAGAGGTATGTAGGGGGACCTAGGCTACGCAGCTCCCGGTGAGACCAGCGTTTGTGCACACTAAAATGGCCGCCGGAGGACTCAGAGGAGGCATGCCTGAGGGAGGAGAGCTGACTACAATCACCATACCGCTTTGGAAAGGCACGTAGAGCAGCGGGGGAGGGGCCGGCTATGCAGTACAGAGAAAGCCCACTCCCCTGGCATGCTATTAACCCCTGGGATGCTGTATGTCCGATACATTACAGCCCCCTATCCCTGGTGGTCTAGTGGCAGCGCAGGCGCAGTGCCTGCTGTCACACGCAGCCTCTTCCCAGGAACCCCTCAGCCCTGGGAAGTATATGGACTGTGCTGTCAGCAGATGCCCGCTGCTCACCTCAATGTCCCCCGTGAAGTCCGGCCACAGTCCTGGGCGTCTGGGGGGTTTTGCTAGTCAAAACCCCCGGATACCCGCCGCGATCCCCAGCGCAGTGCCGGCGTCTCGGCGCCATCGGGGTGTCGGAGTGGCAGCATGGGTGTCCGCTGGACTGCCCATGCTGACCACTCTGCAGGTAAACTATTTTCTGGGGCTGTTAGCCCTCTTGAAGTGACCCGACTCCGGCCGGGCACCTATGAGACTGAAGGTGCCTTGGCCTGGGGCGGGGTATAGGTGAGGGGCCCCCGATGCATCCTGGGAGGCTGCAAAATTTAACTATTGAGGTGCCCGACGACTACATAATTGCCTATACCCCAGGAAGTAGAAAGTAGAAGTGCCCGACGACTACATAATTGCCTATACCCCAGGAGTAGAAAGGTTGGGTATGAAATCCCCTGGAAGCCCGACTGATCATAATCCCGACGCCGGATGGTAAGTATATTTAACCCTAACCCCCAGACACCCTATAACTAACCCTCTCGAAGGGTGCCTAACCCTGGCCTCCCCTTCCCCTAGCCTAGACCTAACCCTCCCGAGGGGGGGGCTGCCTATAGCTAATCCTTCCCCCATGGCTAACAGTTCGTGATGCCAGGCTAACCTACTTGATACGTGCAAATGAGCGCTTGAAATAAAAACACACTCATTCAAAACAAAAATGTATTAATTCAATGTTTATAGTCTTTTTAGACTAGTTGGAAGTGGTGGCCGCAACAATAATACAGTCCCAGTATGTGACCGCAAATGGAAAAGTCTGTGGTGCGGGTCTCCGCCTAAGCTATCCCTACCTTACTACCGGTGGTATTACCTTTGTTTCTTCTCCAAACGATAGCTTGTACTTCCAGCACATCCCCGCAGATCTGATGGCCGCGGCGCTGGGAGATTACGTCAGATGCCGTCTGCTTCACGGACCAAGCGGTGTTTATACCGCTCAGTTTGGTCCTGTTGGCAGTCCACTCTGTTTCGCTTCTCCAAGATAGGCATAGCTTTGGCGGAGACCCGCACCATGGACTGTTCTGGTCACATACTGGGACTGTACTATTATTAAATAATTTTAATTTTTGCATGATTTTTATGTTTTTATTTCAAGCACTCATTTGCACATATCAAATACTTTTTTTTAATGAGCTGCTATTCACACCAAGCGCAGAACATTTAAAACCTATTTTTATCGGCTAACCAACGTTCGATATGCCGGGCGTCGGGATTTCGGCATGGGGCTAATGATAGGCATCGGTATTTAGATGCCTATCTTTATTCCCATGCCGGGCTTTCAGTGTCGGGATTCTGGCGGTCAGCATTTCGACCGCCGGCATCCTGACTACATTCGGGTTAAAAAGATGTTACAATATACTGGTTAATATGAAAATGAAATATTTTTAAAAAAAATTGGACTTTATCCTTGTATTATACTTCTAAAAGGGTTCCATGCACTGTGCTTTTTACGCTCTAACCCTTCTGGCAGGAGTAATTGCCTTTAGGAAAACTAACTTCAGTGTCACCCAACACCGGGAAACTTACTGTATTGTTTCAAAGAGGGAATTCATCAAAGCATTAAGCACTAGCTTGAAGTCAAATGAGGCCATGAAGGGCTGGACAGAGGGAATAGGTATTCAGCCGCCGGTTCATATCCCGATGCTGGTAGTCCGAAAGGAGTAGATCCCTATCCCTACCCCTTTCCCCTCCCTTACCCTCCCTTAGTGGTGCCTAACCCTAACCCCCCCCTTAGCGCAGTCTAAAGATAACCCTTCCAGGGGGTGCCTAACCGACCCCCACCCCCCCAAAACCTAACCCTATTGCGCTCCCTAAACCTAACCCTCATCACCACGGCTAACGCTAAGGGCACCCCGGATTTACTTCGTACGGGCTGGCATCCTTCGGCATTCCGGCATCGGGATTAAGATAAATGCCAGTATTTTGATGCCTATCTTAAGTCCCTTGTCGGGATTTCCTTGTCAGTATTGAGACCGGCGGCATAGCGGCCGCCGGTCTCATAACTATATCCCGGACAGAGGGATAAATTTCCTACTCCACCTAGAAAAAAAAAAAAATTAGTTCTTCTGAAGCCAATTTATCCTTCAAGAAAGCTTGTAATTCCACAATGCAATAAAGGCTTTCAAACTCTATTACACCATAGAATAGTTTCTCTTCCTTGCTTGCTTTTAAGAGTGCATGGATTCCAGACTCTGGTATTTCCTTCACATGAGTAGTTCCAATTGAATTCCAATGGCATTCAAATTTAGTTGTTGCACATTTTGGGGGGAAATACTGTACCCACATGCAACAAGTTTGGGAGAGGAGGTAGAAGCCATGGTTCTTTACAAACATCTTGCAAGTCACTGGGAACCATTAACATTGTGGTGAATTTTGGTACTTTTACATTCTGATTCATTGTCAAAATATGCATTCGTGGAAGACTGAACCTTTCTATGAGCATTTGGAGGACTTCCTGATGTAGAGATCATCCTCCTGGAACAACCTACCACCATCCTCACCGTCTGCAACATGGAATGTTGAAAGTAACAGTAGGTTTATTTACATCCAAGGTATTAGGTTTGCAACTTCATAATACTTAGTTCTGCTTCTGGTGTCTCATTGATAATTTGTGAAGGTAATCATTGTTCTGTGCCTGAGAATTTCTATGAGATGTTTCCCCAGCAACAGTTGTTGAAATTGGTAAACTCTTTCCTCTCTTTCTTTGTTTGAGACCAAATCCTGTGTGATATCTTTAAAAACGAGATCAGCTCCCCATTTCTAGCACTGGAATCGGTCATCAGTACTGCAAATTTTGTATCTGAGTATGACAAACTCTGTACTTAAACCAGAGTTCTGCTACCCGATAAGACTTCTCGGTGGTTCTTGACAGACTGTACTCATATTTCTGAAGTTATTACCTGTATTGTCTTGGCATTTACAACATGTTTTGATAAACCTATAAAACAGGATGTTGTCCACGGTTGGCCAGGACTTGACTAAACTGTTTTTTTTTTTTTTACCAGCACTTGTAAAGTTTCTTAAGAGATTTTGCCAGACAGGGTGATTTGGAAATGTTGCTCCAAGTTCTAGAACCTGGGAAATGTCCTGTGCTGTACTGCAACATGAAAATAACCGCCTTGAATATCTACGGATGTGAGAAAGTTCCTTTTGCTGATAAGCGAGGGGACAGTATTCAGTAATGAAATTGACAAATTTGTTGAGTATCCTCAAAAGGATAGTGTAAAAAGATCCTGAGGTTTTCTTGGTAAGGATTAATATGGAATAAACACATACTTCACCTACGAAATTGCCCTTACATAAATGAATGCATCAGTGGTGACATCTATCACCTGCTGACAATAAGTGCTACTGTACAAGGATCCGCTTCTTCACAGATTTACTCTGGCTCATATGCACTTCTGAAACCACCCTCCTTATTGTAATCGAACTGTACAACTACAGATGTGTCCTTACATTTCTTTGTTGCAATCGTGCTAAAAGGCCTCTCTTGGCGCGCCAGGTCCCGTTAGACTACCGCAGGAAGTCTTTTTTTTTTTTTTTTTACAGAAAATGCATTGTCTAAGTCACAATGCGATGCGACCAGTAGACTGTGCCGATTAAGTTGATATGCTAATCTTGTATATCGGGGTGCAACTGAGTCACTGAATCTGTAGCGGCCGCAGCTTTTTTAATTCCAAGCTACGTTGTGCTCCATATACAGACACAGGTGCACACAGATATACAAGTGTCACATATCAAATTAATCAGCAGTGTCTGCTGGTGCGTCCTAATCGCACTGCACTAAGACTTAGACACATTTTCAGTTGCCCAACACTAGCAGAGTTGTGCGGGACCTGGCGGCCCACTCACGCCAGGCAAGTGGAACTGTGTGGTATATTGAGGCTAGATGTATGAGGACACATCAGTATCCTTTCATATTACTCACTGAGAGCTCTACAAGAAGCAGGTAGAAACGTAAAAGAATTATCCTTTGCTATTACAAGTTCCGCTGATACATTGTTGGGATTAAAAACCGGAGTTTATTATCTTCACTGAGATTTGGAGGTAATAAACATCTGCTAATGCAACTCAGCTAACATGTTCTTTCAGTAATTTAGAGGCACAGTATAATCGAACATTAATAGTGAAGCACCACAATTAACCAAGAGTGTCAATAAAGCAAATTTATAACAATCTGCTCATGCTGAATAAAGGTTACTGTTGGTGTTATCACAACTAAATACAGTTTTTAAAAAAAAATGGTATAATAATACCTCACGTGTAATTTACATAGATTATTTATATTAAAAAGGGCCTATCCATTACACGACTTTTGGAACGATCCGACCAAAACCAAGAGGTTTTGGTCTCATTGTTCACAAAGTCGTGTAATGGATAGCCGGCAAGGACCAGCAATGTGTGTGCACGCTGGGTCCTTGCAGACCCCAACTATCTACGGAACATGCTGGTCAACCTGACGACGATCGTCAGGTTCCCTATGTTCCAAGATAGGAGGTCGGGATCCTGCACTGAAAGATGTTCAGTGAACGCTGTTCAGTGCGGGCACCGCACCCGGCGACATGTAGGACTGAATGCTAGACGTTCAGTTTTTCAGGTCGCCTAACGGAAAGGCCCCTTAACATTTAATTACATCTACTGTTATTTGGAATTTATTATTCTGGTGCCTATAAAACGCTGCTGTAGACCTATTGCCTGTCTACCTAGACACTGTCAACCTTTTTATTGTAGATCTATTGATTAGAACCGGTTCTACATAAGTTTAAAAAAAAAAAAAAATCATAGATGCAATCTTGTGGTGAAAAAAAAAAAAAAAAAACACTCTTCCCAGAGTGCCAATTAATGGAGCCTTAGGGCTATTTCACACATGCCAGTTTTCACCTGACGACAAAAATCCTGACTTTCTTTTCCTGTGGCTATTCTCCTTTCACACAAAACGGTTTGTGCCGTGTGTGATGGTTTTGCTGTAGGTTTCTTTTTCCCCTATCTTTAACATTGAAAACGTTGACGGCAACCGTCCATTTCAGTGGATCTTCCCAGCTGTAACACGGCGACTGAGCCATGTCTGTGACGTCTGAAAGGACCCATCCGTTCCCATACTTACTTAATTTTCACACATGGCAAAAAAAGACCCGGATTTTTGCCAGCCGGTGAAAACCGGCAGGTGTGAAATAGCCCTTTGGGGCTGCTTCTCTGTTGCTCTGTGATTAATCTAAAAGCCTGCTGGAAAACTAGGACTGTGCATTGCTGCAAAGGGGTAACATGAAAAGGAGAACCAAATCAGAAATAGCTATTTCTGGCAGCTTCAGATTGGACCTGCAAATTACATAACGGTATATCGTTCCGATGCGGATCAGAACAATATATTGTACAGTGTGTGCGCTCGTTCCGTCGTTCGCAATGATCATTCATCACATTGTGCCATCTGCTGTTCTACACAGCAGATGGGACAATGCAATGAACAATGCCACATATACTATATAGCATACTCCGGATCATGCAGTGTGCATGACGTATTGTTACTTTGTATTGTACCATCGCTGGTTACACACATCATATAGTATGTACACACCTTTAGAAAGAAAATACACAAAAACTAGTGCACAAGGAAATATAAATAAAGGTGCTTTTATCGCATAAAAATACAATTGTCAACATTTTACAAAATAATGTTTTGATTGATTGCAGCATATCTGTAGAAGAGAACAGTTTTTTACAGTTCCATGTAAGTAATTTCAAAAGAAGTAATTAAAAGTTTACATTCAGTGTATAGGACAAAAGACATTTACGAAAGGTATCAATGCTGTTTCAATTACTGAACAATTGTCCTTCAAGCTGATCACATACAGAAAAAGGAGCCAACTTTATAAAATTATTTGAAATGACTAAAAAATGCCACACAGATATTTAGTTGCAGCAGTATCACAAACACTATGGGCAGTATTCAATTCAAGGCGAAATCGGCCGTTTTCTCATAGTTTGCAAATCGGATGATTTGTGGCCAATTTCGCCAACGACGGCGAAAATCGGATGTTTTTCGCCTAAAAACTGAAGAAAACTTTTCTCAAGCCTAGGGCAGGCAAAATAAATAAGCAAAATCCCTATTTTTGGGTAAAAATGTTGAGATTTCTTACAGAACCCTTTGGACATCCCCACAATGATACTTTAGTGGAAAAAAAATTGTAAGTTGCGTACTTTGGCGAAAAACGGCCACAGAAAATTTCAGTCACTTTTTTTTTTCCCCTGAAAAATACATTTAGCGTATTGGGTCTGGTATTTCGAAGGGCCATAAGGATGTGCCAAGTGTTTTATACATCGCACGTGGCTGGCGCAGGTGGTTTTTAAAAAAAGCAAAAAAAAATGCCTGCGCCAGCCACGTATGATGTTTAAAACATTTGCCGCATCTTAATGTCCCTCTGAAATACCAGCCCCAATACGTTAAGTGCATTTTTCCTGAAAAAATTGACTGACATTTCAACGCCTGTTTTTCGCCAAAAAGTGTTTTCGCTAAACGACCATTATTGCGGCTGTCCAAAGGGTTCTGTAAAAAAAAACACATTATTACACAAAAAAATAGGGATTTTGCACATTTTCTCCCTTTTTTAAAGTGGAGAAAAGTTATAAATTTTTACATGAAAAATCGGAGATAAATTATCATCGTGATATCGCCAAAAATCGGCACTATTATTGCAGGTGTGATAATATCACCGCTAATTGAATACGGCCCTATGTGTGTGCCCGCAACCACAGAGCTGGCTCATATGCACACAGGCAGATTTTGTCCAGTTTTGTGTCATTAGAGCCAGTTAGTGTGTGCTCAGAAAACAATTTGCCTACTTACAAACTACCCAAGAATGAGCCTATCGATCATTTTCAGGTTAACAACTATCATAGTTTGTGGCTAATCCTAGTCTACCCCTTTCCCAAGTGCCTAGTCGTCCCCTCCGGCAGCCTAACTTTAACCCTCCCCCAAGTGCCTAACCTTGACCTTAAAAACTTTGAAAACTCGTAAAATTATAAATAAAAGAATCGTCCATTTGTGTGTAGACCTTTTAACCCTGTTAACATTTTGCATTGTCGGCCTACTGCATGTAGGCCGTTTGGTGTGTAACCCATTGAACAATGACATTTACATTATCAATCTTCTATCCAGATACCATCTTTTGCTACATAAAGTACAAACAACAATTCTACAGTCTGCCTCATTTTTGACGGTTAAATTGGCAGCAAGTGAATTTATGACACAGTTGGGGTGTATAATTAAGAGTTTAGGAGTGCTGTGCGAGCCAATCAAAGAGCGAGTTCGATGTTGTTGAAATATATCTTCCATGATGTTTAGCAGCTGGCGTCCTGAGCATGTTTGTGGGATCTCAGTTAAGGTTACATGAAAAGGAAGCAAGCCACTGCTGGTTGCAAGCATATTTTACATACAGTCAGGTGCATAAATATTGGGACATTGACAGAATTTTCATATTTTGGCCTCTATTCACCACCACAATGGCTTTGAAATGAAACAAACAAGATGTGCTTTAACTGCAGACTTTCAGATTTAATTTGAGGGTAATTACATCCAAATCAGGTGAACGGTGTAGGAATTACAACGGTTTCTATATGTGCCTCCCACTTTTTAAGGGGCCAAAAGTAATGGGACTATCAACTCAAAAGCTATTTCATGGACAGGTGTGGGCTATTCCCTCGTTATTTCATTATCAGTTAAGCAGGCAAAAGGGCTGGAGTTGATTCTAGGTGTGACATTTGCATTTGGAATCAGTTGCTGTCGACTCTAAATATGAGATCCAAAAGAGCTGTCACTATCAGTGAAGCCAGCCATCATTAGGCTGAAAAATCAAAACAAACCCATCAGAGAGATAGCAAAAACATTAGGTGTGACCAAATCAACTGTTTGGAACATTCTTAAAAAGAAAGAACGCACCGGAGAGCTCAGCGACACCAAAAGACCCGGAAGACCACGGAAAACAACTGTGGTGGATGACAGAAGAATTATTTCCCTGGTGAAGAAAAATCCCTTCACAACAGTTGGCCAAATCAAGAACACTCTCCAGGAGGTAGGTGTATATGTGTCAAAGTCAACAATCAAGAGGAGACTTCACAAGAGTAAATATAGAGGGTTCACCACAAGATGTAAACCATTGGTGAGCCACAAAAACAGGAAGACCAGATTAGAGTTTGCCAAACAAAATCTAAAAAAGCCATTAGAGTTCTGGAACAACATCCTATGGACGGATGAGACAAAGATCAACTTGTACCAGAGTGATGTGAAGAGAAGAGTATGGAGAAGGAAAGGAACTGCTCATGATCCAAAACATACCACCTCATCAGTGAAGCATGGTGGTGGTAGTGTCATGGCGTGGGAATGTATGGCTGCCAATGGAACTGGTTCCCTTGTATTTATTGATAATGTGACTGCTGACAAAAGCAGCAGAATGAATTCTGAAGTGTTTCGGGCAATATTATATGCTCATATTCAGTCAAATGCTTCAGAACTCATTGGACGGAGCTTCACAGTGCAGATGGACAATGACCCGAAGCATACTCCAAAAGCAACCAAAGAGTTTTTTAAGGCTAAAAGTGGAATGTTATGCAATGGCCAAGTCAATCCCCTGACCTGAATCCGATTGAGCATGCATTTCACTTGATGAAGACAAAACTGAAGGGAAAATGCCCCAAGAACAAGCAGGAACTGAAGACATTTGCAGTAGAGGCCTGGCAGAGCATCACCAGGGATGAAACCCAGCGTCTGGTGAGGTCTATACGTTCCAGACTTCAGGCTGTAATTGCCTGCAAAGGATTTGCAACAAAGTATTAAAAAGTGAAAGTTAGATTTAGGATTGTTTAGTTTGTCCCATTACTTTTGGCCCCTTAAAAAGTGGGAGGCACATATAGAAACTGTTGTAATTCCTACACCGTTCACCTGATTTGGATGTAATTACCCTCAAATAAAATCTGAAAGTCTGCAGTTAAAGCACATCTTGTTTGTTTCATTTCAAAGCCATTGTGGTGGTGAATAGAGGCCAAAATATGAAAATTCTGTCAATGTCCCAATATTTATGCACCTGACTGTATGTTAGATACATCACACATACAGTGCCTTGCTAAAGTATTCACCCCCCTTTGCATATTTCATGTTTTGTTGCCTCACAACCTGGAATTAAAATGGATTGTTTGAAGGTGTGCATCATATAATTCACAGAACATGCCTACAACATTTAGAACAGAAAACTTCAGCGTGCATAACTATTCACCCCCGTAAAGACAGTACTTTGTCGAGCCACCTTTTGCGGCAATTACAGCTGCAAGTCGCTTTGGATAAGTCTCTATGAGCTTGCCACATCTTGCCCCTGGGATTTTTGCCCATTCCTCAGGCAAAACTGCTCCAGCTCCTTCATGTTAGATGGTTTCCGCTTGTGAACAGCAATCTTCAAGTCTGACCACAGATTCTCAATTGGATTGAGATCTAGGCTTTGACTACGCCATTTGAACACATTTAAATGTTTCCCCTTAAACCGCTCGAGTGTTGCTTTAGCAGTATGCTTCGGGTCATTGTCCTGCTGGAAGGTGAACCTCCGTCCCAGTCTCAAATCACAGGCAGACAAACAGGTTTTGCTCAAGAATATCCCTGTATTTAGCACCATCCATCTTTCCCTCGACTCAAATCAGTTTCCCAGTCCCTGCTGCTGAAACACATCCCCACAGCATGATGCTTCCACCACCATGTTTCACTGTGGCCATGGTGTTCTTGGGGTGATGGGGTGTGTTGGGCTTGCTCCAGACATAGCATTTTCCTTGGTGGTTGAAAAGTTAAATTTTAGTCTCATCTGACCAGAGCACCTTCCTCCATACATTTGGGGAGTTGCCCACATGCCTTTTGGCAAACTCAAATAGTGTCTTCTTATTTTTATCACTAAGTAATGGCTTTTTTCTGGCCACTCTTCCATAAAGCCCAGCTCTATGGAGTGTACGGCTTATGGTGGTCACATGCACACATACACCAGTCTCTGCTGTGGAATTCTGCAGCTACTTCAGGGTTACCTTTGGTCTCTGTACTTCCTCTCTGATTAATGCCCTCCTTGCCCGGTCTGTGAGTTTTGGTGGGCGGCCCTCTCTTGGCAGGTTTGTTGTGGTACCATGTTCTTTACATTTGATGATGATGGATTTGATGGTGCTCCGGGGGATCATGAAAGATTTGGATATTTTTTTTTTTTATATAACCCAACCCAGAATTGTACTTCTCAACAACTTTGTCCCTGACTTGTTTGGAGGGCTCCTTGGTCTTCATGGTATTATGCCTCTTGCTTAGTGGTGTTGCAGCCTCTGGGGCCTTTCAGGAAAGGTGTGTTTATACTGACAGATCATGTGACATTTCGATTTCACACAGGTGGACTTAATTTCACTAATTATGTGACTTCTGAAGGTAATTGGTTGCACCAGAACTTTTGAGGGGCTTCATAGCAAAGGGGGTGATTACATATGCACATGCCAATTTTCAGAATTTTATTTATAAAGATTATTTTTTAAATATATTTTTCTCATTTCACTTCACCAAATTAGACTATTTTGTGCAGATCCATCACATAAAATTCAGATAAAAAAATAAATAAAATTACAGGTTGTAATGTAACAAAAAATGGGAAAAAGCAAAATAGTTTTGCAAGGCACTGTGTATATGCATATATATATATATATATATATATATATATATATATATATATATAATTACAGGGAGTGGAGGAGGCAAAAATATGGAGTATACCATTTAAAGTTAAGGGACTCCATAATGGAAATGTACACTTTATTTGCCTTGCAACAGTAAAAGACTTAAGTAGACGTGAATGGAAGAAAAGAAAACTTGAAAAGATAAAGTGAATGTATCCCCACTCAAGATGAAAAGTAAAAACATGTTTGTGTTTGCCTTTTCTGCATGCAGCAATCCCAGACTAGTCTTTCCAACAGTGGTCTTGACATGAATGACAGGTGCTGCAGTCAATATACAGTATTGCTTGTCTAGTAACCATATAGCAACTTAACTTGCCTATGGTATGTCCAGTCATTTAATTCATGGAAGCTTCTGCTACACAGCCACCAGGTGAATCCAGTTTGTGCTTTGCAGGAGCTCCCATACACAAATCACAGTGAATATCAGCCATAGCATGCTAATCATGGTCAAGAGGACTTAAGGTGCCCATACACCTACGCGATTTCTGTCCGATTGTACGATTTTCGGTGAGTCATAAGATGGATCTTGTGAATATCGTGTATTATTTTAGTAAGATAAGCTCCGATGCGCGCTCCCGCAGCTCCTATAATCGGATCTTATAATCAGATGTGCAGCACATTTTCTCCATCATATCTTGTGCAGATCGTGACGTTTATTTTGTTCATGCGATCCATCGTGCGGCAATTCAAGTAATTTCAATGACTGTTTCCCTAATGAGCCTGTGAGACACAGGATCGATCTTACGACAGATTGTGTGCTAAGAAAAACAACAAACATGCTGCCGGGACTGCCAGGGAGCTCCGGGGAATCGTATGATGAATCTGATCATATGCTGGTTGTGTAGGTGTATGGCCAGCATTAGGGTGCTGCAGGACGCAGCCACAGGCACACAACTTTTATTTTACATAGCTAAAACATAAACCTTGGATGGAAATTCACATTCGGTATGATGGAAGTGTGGCAATTATACAGTTAATCTTTTCCAAGTTCCCTTTGGACACTTTACAAAAGCAAATGTGCCCGATACTACCAGTCACATAAGAAAATGAAGAGCCAGATCCGCCTTTGTGTTTGCCCTAAATCTCTGCAGCAAATCGATGTTCTAAAGGTGGGTACACATTGGACGATATTTTGCTGATTGGGACGACATTGTCAAAATCGCCTAAAATGCACTATATCGGCCCATGCTCCCGTTTGGTCATCCGTCGCATCGTCAGGTCATCCCAGCATACAGCTCAAACTGACAATGCGACGGACGACCCCACGCAACGGGATGCAGCTGGTACAGACATATCGGTCACCGAAATGTCGGTCACTTACATTGCTGCGTACACACATTGTTAGGGTGTACCCAGCTTAACATATCAATATGAAAAAAAAAAGATGCCTTTATTTCCTATACTTTTTAAAATCAAACTATACAATAATGACTCTTCCATGTTACAAAATCTAATGCAAATGCAGAGGTTAAGTTTATCTTTTTGCACCACATTTATGATACATATTCAACTGATTATTTTCACAGCACTATACTTATCATATATCCACTCAATGCTTATATTTCCACTGCCAGAATGAATGGCTAAACTGCTATTTCGCATGTTATATGCTTAATCTTTCCAATCAAGCAGGTTTCAAACCAGAGGCATCCCCCTTCACAGTAATTCAATCCCCTCAGGAGTAGAAGCCATAAATAGCTGTGAATTTGTTTTTGCTACAAACCTTCCCTCACCCTCCCACATGTATGCAAGAATTCACTGGAAGCACCAAATACATGTTCATTCACAGCTAAGCAAAAACAAGTAATGTCTTGATCAATAGTAAATTTTAGAAAAAATAATATCTAAAGTATTAAGGGTGGACAGAAAAATAACCTGAATTGTACTTTAAGATGAATTGGACACATCAGAATATGCATAGTATGCAACATCTGAACAGATTTTAAAAATAAAATGTGTGTATTACACGTCATATATTTGTTTATATATATTTATCAGTGACTAAAGAGTAATAAAATAACAGCAGCAGCCACAATACATAGCCAACACTGCTGGCATATGCAAACGCATTACATACAAGGTAAAAATGTCTGCAGTGTGTAATACATACAAACACACATATATATAATAAGGGCAGCACAGACGGTGTAATGGTTACCATTACTGCCTCACAGCACTGAGGTAGTGGTTTAGATACCCACTACGGCCCTACCGGTGTGGAGTTTGTATATGCTCCCTGTTCTTGCGTGGGTTTCCTGCGGGTACTCCGGTTTCCTCCCACACTCCAAAAATATACTGGTAGGTTAATTGGCTCCCAACAAAATTAACCCTAGTGTGTATGTGTGCGCTTGTGATAGGGAATATAGATTGTAAGCTCCACTGGGGCGGGGACTGATGTGAATGGCCAAATATTCTCTGTAAAGCGCTGCGGAATATGTGTGCGCTATATAAATAACTGGTAATTATAATTATTATTATAATTATATTTATTTTTAAGACTGTACATCAGGTAATGACCATGAGGCAATGTATTATGAACATCCAACAACATACTGCATTACATGATTTTTATTAGCCAAAAAAGGATTTAAAGATGATTTTTTGGGTGAGTGAGTTAAAAGGGAGAGGGGAAACATTGACCTTGGACTATCCCAAACGGTTTTGCAAATTTCACCCATCTCGCACAGATAGTTTGTGGTCACACAGTGTTTGAAAAAGTTGTGTTTTTCACGTGCGTTGTAAAAATGCTTAGTTCAAAGGTAAAGCAAAGTATTAACTTTTTTTAGTTTAATTGAATAAAACACACACCAAATCTTTCCGTATGGTAATCGAGACTTACGGGATAGATTGTACAGAAGGTCATGTGCACAAAAAGGTTGAGTGGCACAAAATATTTAGTGGCACAAAATATTTAGTAAGGGTCTTGAGGATGTCCAAGATAATTAACGTCCTGGAAGCCGCGTACACACTAGACCAGTGATTCCCAACCTCGGTCCTCAAGGCACACTAACAGTCCTGGTTTTAGTGTTATCCATGATTGTGAACAGATGGTTAAATCAAAATAACTGAGGCACTAATTAAGTCACTTGTGCTCAAGTATGGCTATCCCTAAAACCTGGACTGTTAGTGTGCCTTGAGGACCGTGGTTGGGAACCCCTGCACTAGACGATAAATTGAACTATAACAATATCGTTATTGCTAATCGCGTTCAATATCGTCCAGTGCGTATACAAGATAGGGTTAACAATGCGCCCTCCCGCAGATCGTTAACGATGTCTTTCATCGTCTGTATTTGCATCTAAACCTGCCGATATCGTTACGTTCTTCAAATTCGGGGATGAGGGAGGGTGCCGTCACTGAACGATACCGTTAATGATATTGTTCAGTGTGTATGCTCAATGTCGTTAACGACATTGAGCCCGGCAGTGCAGGGGAAACACTTAGCTATATGCTCCATGAGCGATATCATTAAGTGTGTATGAGCCTTGAGACATCGAAAACAAATTAAAATATGGAAAAGAATGTACAAAATTGTTTGACTTGACCATCGACTCAGCATCCGAATAATAGCAGAAATGGTAAACATCGACAAAGAGACTGTTAGGCAAGTTTTGCATCAAGCTCTTAACATGACAAAAGTTTGTGCTAAGATGGTCCCAAGGCTTCTCACTGCCAAGCAGAAAGAAAAATCGAAAGCAAAGTTGTACAGACATTTTGGAACAAATTCAAGCAGATTCCCATGTTTTAGATGAATTACCTGTGATGAAACATGGATATTCCAGTAATGCCAGTCCATACACTAGAAAACACCATCACCACCAAGAATGAAGAAAGCACATCAAAGCAAATCCAAATTCAAAGCACTATTAATTGTTTTCTTTGATATCAAGGGTGTTATTTTAGAAGACTGGGTACCAGAAGGCGCATCAGTGAATAAACATTACTACAAAAATGTTCTAGCAATTTTTAGGAAAAGAATCAGAAGAAGGTTGTGAAAAACTAGTTTGATCCTCCATTAGGACAAAGCAACAACCTGCACAGCTCTCTTTGTGAAGCAGTTTTTGGCTGAGAAACAGATTGCAGTGCTAGAACACGCTCCATACTCACCAGACCTAGCATCATGTGACTTCTTTCTTTTCCCTAAAGTCAAATCTGTACTCAAGAGAACTTGTTTTGTGGTAGTTTTACCAACGCGTTTCACCTGCTATAGTGTGTCGGGCTTCGTCAGGGAGCCAGACACTATAGTGAGTAAATCTCGGCCACGCCTCCAACTTCTCAGCTGTTTCCCAGGAAGTCACCAGCCAGCTCTGACAAGGTTGTGCACGCTCACCGCCGTACCCTTGGTCACCCGCGATTCCACATTCACCACCAGCGGCTGCCATTTCCAGCTGTACCCAACCACCCAGTGCTTAGAGAGGACCTGGGACAAAGAGCGGTTGGAGGCCCCACATATTATACATCACAGCGACACCTGACACTTGTGGACCGAGCAGGAGGAGGTGCGCGCACCAAAGCAAAGCCACGGTACAGTCTGAAATTATTTCAAATATTGACTGTCAAAAGTGACTTATTAACAGGTGACCACCACAGCCCACAGTGATCACTTTCCACCCCCATATACGGAGAGACCACGGATTCCCTCAGAATAGGGACACTGTAGAAACTATTTACGTCTCTACAGGACTGTTACCCAAGGGATCATTTATTTATTGTATGCTCTTATTATTGTATACACCCATTATTATACTGTAATTACCAACTCCATATACAGAGAATTGCATTAGTGTCAGTATATGTTGTCGTCATAGTAATAACAGAATCCATATCAATTGCATGTTTTATATTTTATATTAAGTTTAATTAGCAATAAAACTATCAAGTTTTAGATTATTCTACAATAAATAACACATTACAACATATCTTATCTATCTAAACCAGCTGTGCCCTTTGTGACACACCACAACTATTACTGTCTAATATATATAGGTGAGAGCTGGGAGCACACCAGTACCCCAAGCAGCAGGTTTCTCCACTTAGACCAAGAAACATAAAGATGTTACTCCCAAGTAGCACACTGCACAATCAATCTCTCTCTCTCATATATATATATATATACACACAGTACATACACACACATTATATATATATCTCCAGATGATGGCAGCACTCACAGGACTTTAGAAACAAGATTTCCTTGAGGATAATCTTGTTTATAAAGACTGAAACGTTGGTGCAACCTTGACTTAGTAGTTCAGTGATTTAAAGTCCTGTGAGTGCCACCATCATCTGGATCTATACATATGTGGGAGTAAGTCTCTACACCCGGGGAGGGCACCAAGGCAAGTGAGCTAGAACATTTTGGATGAGTGCTGGTCTGTTGGACTGATATACCTTGTAAGAGTATTCACCCACCTTGGCTTTTTACCTTTTTTGTTACATTTCAGGTTGTAATTTATTTATTTTATGTGATGGATTTGCACAAAATAGTTTTATTTGGTGAAGTGGTGAAGTGAAATGAGAAAAATTTATTTAAGAAAGAATATTTATAAATAAAATTCTGAAAATTGGCATGTACATATGTAATCACCCCCTTTGCTATGAAGCCCCTCAAAAGTTCTGGTGCAACCAATTACCTCAGAAGTCACATAATTAGTGAAATGAAGTCCACCTGTGTGAAATCTAAGTGTCACATGATCTGTCCGTATAAAAACATTTTTTCTTAAAGGCCCCAGAGGCTGCAACACCACTAAGCAAGGGGCATCACACCATGAAGACCAAGGAGCTCTCCCTCTCCAAACAAGTCAGGGACAAAGTTTTTGAGAAGTACAATTCTGGGTTGGGTTATAAAAAAATATCCAAATCTTTGATGATCCCCTGGAGCACCATCAAATCCATCATCATCAAATGGAAAGAACATGGTACCACAACAAACCTGCCAAGAGAGGGCAAGGAGGGCATTAATCAGAGAGGCAGCACAGAGACCATAGGTAACCCTGAAGGAGCTGCAGAGTTCCACAGCAGAGACTGGTGTATGTGTGCATGTGACCACAATCAGCCGTACACTCCATAGAGCTGGGCTTTATGGAAGAGTGGCCAGAAAAAAAGTCATTACTTAGTGATAAAAATAAGACGACACGATTTGAGTTTGCCAAAAGGCATGTGGGCGACTTCCCAAATGTATGTACCTTCCAGAAGGACAATGAGCCGAAGCATACTGCTAAAGCAACACTAGAGTGGTTTAAGGGAAAACATTTAAATGTGTTGGAATGGCCTAGTCAAAGCCCAGATCTCAATCCAATTGAGAATCTGTGGTCAGACTTGAAGATTGCTGTTCACAAGCGGAAACCATCTAACATGAAGGAGCTGGAGCAGTTTTGCCTGAGGAATGGGCAAAAATTCCAGGGGCAAGATGTGGCAAGCTCATAGAGACTTATCCAAAGCGACTTGCAGCTGTAATTGCCGCAAAAGGTGGCTCGACAAAGTACTGACTTTAGGGGGGTGAATAGTTATGCACGCTGAAGTTTTCTGTTATGTTGTCCTAAATGTTGTTTGATTCACAATATTAAAAAAACACAACTTCACATTTGTAGGCATGTTCTGTGAATGAAATGATGAACACCTTCAAACAATCCATTTTAATTCCAGGTTGTGAGGCAACAGAACATGAAAAATGCAAATGGGGTGAATACATTTGCAAGGCAAGGTAATATATATAAAATAAAAAATCGCACACATCACCTAGAACGTTATACAATCGGGAAGCCGGCTGCCTTAATACCGGCATGTAGACGCCTGAAATTTCCCCAACACTGGGAGACTGGAGACCGGCATCCCGATCGAAGGGATGCCGGGCGCCGCAAGTGGACAGCCGCGGGAGGGGAGGGTTAGGTTTAGGGCAACCGGGGGGGACTTAGGGTTAGGCACCCCCCCCCAGGAAGGTTAGGGTTAGGCTAGGGGGAGGGAGGGTTAGGGTTAGGCACTACTTGGGGAGAGGTTAGGGTTAGGCACCCCTAAGGAGGGTTAGGGTGTTAGGTTAGAACATACGGCCGGCGGTATTTCATACCGATTCCCCTAGAACATAGGTAGTCCGGGTGCAAGGTCCACAGTAGTTCATATCGTATAGTCCAATTTTAACAAGGACTGGAACCAGCACACCGTTTGAAAAATAGCCACAAGACAAAAAATCAGAGTAAAACATGCGATCTTACAGATCACTTTTCACGATCTGCATGATACTTAGCATAGTATTTGACACATAGTATCCAATAGAGAAAGAAACCGGGGAGCCATGCTCAGGAACCCAGCAAGTCCCGACAGCATACCTCCTTCATCAGGGGACTGTCAGCTATAACGCTGTAAGGGCAGGTTTAAGTACCCTCCTAATCTATACACTTAAAGTCTCCATTGGACTCACCTGTGTTCTGACCGGCCAACTGTGACGCCATTCCGCCACTGGAATTCCACGTGTTTGGAGACCAGCCCGGCACCACAGGATGCCGCTCCAGAAGTGACGTCAGCTGGCGGAACTAGGGCACCTCTCCTGACTCCAGGGAAGCTACGCAGGTTCCCAGGTGCCGGAAGTGACGGTGCGGGTCCCGCAAAGTTGCCGCTATCAAATCATAACATTACAGTACATACAAAATATCAAATACACATTAGAAAATAAAACACGGCAACTGCTATATGCTAAACACAGGTATGAACACCCAGTCTAATGTTGACTGAACAGCCTACCAAAGGGGATCAAGCTACATCAACATCCATATTATTAATGTACAAAAATATATGAAAATAAAAATAAAGAATATAAATATAAATAAAGCATAACACTAATGGAATCCTATGGGACATAAGGGATAATCTCAACATGAAGCCAATCTTGACATAATATTGGGCAACAAAATGATTACATATACTAAGCAGTAGAAAAACAATGTAATCCAGACGTTATACACATTATATAGAGGGCTGAACCAATCTTGGGATACAACTACCATATTATCAAAAACCAATACTACGCTCTAATCACCCACAAAAGGAGTGAAAGTGAACTCCTTCAGTCCATGGGGAACCATGGTCCCAAGCTGATAAATCCATCGACACTCTTGTTTAAGCAGCAGCCTGTGCCCATCTCCACCTCTACGAAGGTGGTCATGGGCATGAAAAATAAAAGTCCTCCATAGTATGACCATGCATAACAAAATGTTTAGCCACTAGTGGTGTGCTTGGTTCTATTTTAGCAAATGCTTTTTAGATTGAGGACCGATGCATCGCAATACTCTCCTTTAACTTGCGAATAGTCTTTCCCACGTATAGTTTGCTGCATGGGCTCATAATAACATACTTATCAAATCTGGTATCAATGCACATGAGATGTTTCAATTGGTAAACAGTTACCTTGACCGGATGCACTAGCGTATTCCCAGTCTTCATATACAGGCAATTTACACAGCCCATACACTTATATGCCCCTTTCTGGGGAGTCAGACAACTGTTGTTAGGACCAGCTCT
Source organism: Taudactylus pleione (assembly GCA_031769625.1). NCBI lineage: Eukaryota > Metazoa > Chordata > Amphibia > Anura > Myobatrachidae > Taudactylus > Taudactylus pleione. Next base: position 1,244,794 of record JAUIMM010000759.1, on the reverse strand, counting down.
TGGACAAATATCAGAATAAGAAATCTTTTCTTTCAAATTCTTACTCCTCTTATAACAAAATAAAGGTGTAACAAAATAAAGGCTTATTTTTGCAAATGTCTTTTAGAATAGGGTCTGTTTGGACTATGTGCCAGTGAAATAAAATAGCCTTTTTAATTATCCCAGATGTAATCGAATATGTACTTGAAAATATGTTGTCAATATCCTCAGATCGTGGCTTGAATAGATCCTTTCTGTTCAGTGCCAAAAATGTTTGTATTGCATCCTTAACCTCTCTAGGGTTAATAAATTTGTGTCCCATAACTTCCAATGCTGCCGGAAGAGATCTAGGGCCAAATGTAATAGGTAGTCTGTTTTGGTAAATTGCGCGTTTGGTGCTAAACTCGCAATTTTTCACAACTCTCCAATGTAATAGGGTATCTGTTCACTAAAACTCACATTTTTCAGAGTTACTAAAACTCCCCATTCTCAAACTCGCATCCAGATGTTTTCACATTGAAAACAATCAACTCGCCCAATGTAATAGAGTGTCTGTTTCAGACTCGCAAAAAAAAGATTACCAAAAGTCCCCAAATAATAGACCTGCTTCAGGCTAGCGAGTACGACCTGAGCAGGTCAGATTAACACAGAAACATGCACATATCCATGAGACATGTACATGTTTCTGTGTGTACTTATGTAAAATGTTTTTAAATAAAAAAAAAAATGACGTGCACCCCCTCCCCAAAAGCATAACCAGCCCCGGGCTTTATAAAGCCCCTGAATATTAAGAACCAGCACAGGGCTTTGTTGAGCTGGTCCTGGTTCTGGAAAATCAGGGGACAAAACGAGTAGGGGTCCCCTGAAAATTCCAGAACCAGCACCGAACTCTTTCTAGCAGGGATAATGCTTTGGCCGGGGAAACCGGTGAAAGGTTTTCCCTGGCTGTGGCATTATCCCCCCCGCTAGAAAGAGTTCGGTGCTGGTTCTGGAATTTTCAGATTACCCCTACTCATTTTGTCCCCTGATTTTCCAGAACCAGGACCAGCTCAACAAAGCCCTGTGCTGGTTCTTAATATACAGGGGCCCCCTATGCATTTTGGCCCCTGTATTTTTAGAACCAGAACAGGCTTTATAAAGCCCGGGGCTGGTTATGCTTTTGGGGAGGGGGTACACATTTTTTTTTTTTTAAAACACACACAGAAGCCATCACGGATCTCACTGATCTGTGATGGCTTCTCTAAAACTCGCACCTTTTAATGCTACTCGCATTAAAAGGTGGCAGTTTACATAGTCCTAAACTCGCCTAAACTCGCAAATGCAGTAGCCTCGAGCTGAAAAGTTTGCAGGCTATTGAATTTGTGAGTTTCAGTACAAACTCGCACTTTTTAAAAGTGTGAGAAAGTGCGAGTTTGTACTGTTACTAAAACTGACACCCTATTACATTTGGCCCCTAGTGTCAGAAGTAACTTGCACCACTCTAATTGAGTGTAAGGTAATGCCATTTTCAAGGGATGTGGATAACTAGTAGCTGCCAAAAGTGTGTTCTTATCGGTGGGTTTCCTAAACAGTTCCGTAGAAAATCATCCCTGATCAATTTTAACTCAAACATCAAGGTAATCAATTTTTTTCTGTACTGTAGACATAAGTAAATCTAATAGATCCCGACAATTGGTTCAAGCCCTGTATGAACTCTGAGTCCACAGCATGAATAGGTCATCAATAAATCTCACATAAAATAAAAAACTGTGAAAAAAATGGATCAGACATAATATGTAATTTTTCACAATAATACATAAACAAATTTGCATAAGACGGGGCCATGTTTGACCCCATGATGGTCCCTGTGGACAGCATATACACTATGAATATGTATTTCACTGCCTGCATCCCCTCAACATGCTCAATGTTGGTATAAAGACTGCAAGCATCACCAGTAGACAGTCTGTTGAAGTTGGCCAATGGATGACAATTTTTTCAAGAAGTCTGATGTATCTTTAAGGAAATAAGGAGTGCTCTGCACGACTGACTGCAAATAGTAGTCAACAAACTGACAAGCTCTGGCTCAATGAACCTCTAGAACTTATAATGGGTCTACTGGGGGGCTATATTAGCGACTTGTGTACCTTGGGTAGTATATACAACAAAGGTACCCTCGGAAAATCTTGTCTCAGAAACCGTTCTGTATGGTCGTCAATCCAGCCATTGGTGTGACCTAGTTGAATGATAGAATCAATTTTTTTTTTAAATTTGCAGTGGGATCAAAGGCAAGCTGTTTGTAACAACTACTGTCAGACAATTGCCACATGACCTCATTCACATAATCTGTGTGGTTCAAGACCACTATGCCCCCACCCTTATCGGCGGGACGAATGACAATATTAGTGTTATCATGCAGTGAATTAATTGCCTGTAAATCTTGTTTGGATAGCTTTTTGCACATACGTTAGGGAATCAGCCTTAACTAGTCTCATAAACGTTTCAATCGACGCATTAGGCGAGGGGGGATCAAAAGTACTACCAACCCTGAAGGGACTATGTACAAGATCCTGGTTAACCTTTCTCGCAGAAAACTCTTTGAGTCAAAGTGTTCATGAAAATTGTAGAGTTCCCCTTCATAATCAAAACAACATTGTTTAAACATCTGTACAAAAGACAGGCCCTTTAGTACGGTAAGTAGTCGGGAAGCCGATGGACGAAATCCCGACCGTCAGTTTCCCAACTGTCTAATCCCGGCAAGGGCTAAATGACAGGCGTCGAAATCCCGACGCCTGTCATTAGACCTACGCCAGGAGCCCGACACCTGGGCTTACCGAACGAAGGTAAGCCGGGCACGGACAGCCGCTGGGTGTGGGGGGGAAGGGTTAGGTTTAGGGTTCCTGGGGGGGGACTTAGGGTTAGACACCCCCCGGGGAGTTTAGGGTTAGGCCGGCGGTAAATATACTGAATACCTTTAGTACAGAAGTTTCATGTTCTGGTTAGACAAATTAAAAATAGCTACCTCTTGGCCCCTCTGTAATTTTTCCCTTGTTATTTTGTGCCTGAGCACCCCTCTCCTTCAGGGATTCTTCACATCTTTTCTCTTTTGATATACTTTGTGTGTACATCTTGTCTCCTAAAAAGGGACCCCTATTACTCGCAGGGTTGTCTGAGTCACTTTGGGAGGTATGTGACTCAATGTCAGTGAATTGAATGTCAGTCCTCTTACGAATACCTGCCCCAATTCTCCAGGGGAGCCTCACAGACTGGATAACTAGCCATGGGTACACCCTCAATCCTTATAGTCCTCTTTAATCTTTTTATATTTAGCTTTCTTAAACGAAAATAGTTCAGTTCTAAAGTTGCTAACTGCATCATTCAATTTGGCCAACCAATCAACACTAATGTCTGTTTTCAAAACTTCTAGACCAGCCATTTCACATGCTACAATTTCCCTTTTGACACATTCGATATCAGAGTTAACTTGTTGCACTTCAAGGACCATAAGGTCAAAACTGTACTGGTTGAGAATCATTCACCATTGCCTACAAAACTCTTTATTATTATGCCCTAATGTAGGCTAGTTGCGTATTCTAAAACCTCTGGTGATCAACCCCTCTTTATGGTATTGCGATAAAGTTAATCCATGCAATTCAAGCTCTACCATTCTCATACATTACCATTACCATGCATTTGTCCTCAATCAAAAAAGCATTTGTAAATTGCCTTTATATGAAGACTGGGAATACGCCAGTGCATCAGGTCAAGGGGACTGTTTACCAATTGAAACATCTCATGTGCATTGACACCAGATTTGATAAGTATGTTATTATGTGCCCATGCAGCAAACTATACGTGGGAAAGACTATTCGCAAGTTGTATCCCAAGATTGGTTCAGCCCTCTATGTAATGTGTATAACGTCTGGATTACATTGTTTTTCTCCTGCTTAGTATATGTAATCATTTTGTTGACCAATATTATGTCAAGATTGGCTTCATGTTGAGATTATCCCTTTTGTTCCAAAGGATTCGAATAGTGTTCTTCTTTATTTATATTCTTTACTTTTATTTTCATATATTTTTGTACATTAATAATATAGATGTTGATGTGGCTTGATCCGCTTTGATAGGCTGCCCAGCGAAGATTATACTGGGTGTTCTTACCTGTGGTTACAATATAGCAGTTGCCGTGTTGCATTTTTTCTAATGTGTATTTGATAATTTGTATGTAATGTTTTGATTCGATAGTAGCAACTTTGTGGGACCCGCGCCGTCAGTTCCGGCACCTGGGAACCTGCGTGTCTTCTCCAGAGTCAGGAGAGGTGCCCTAGTTCCGCCAACCGGCATCACTTCCGGCGTGCTGTGGTGCCGGGCTGGTCTCCGGACACGTGGAGTTCCAGTGGCGGAATGGCGTCGCAATTGGCCGGTTAAAACACAGGTGAGTCTTATGGAGACTAAAGCTGGGTACACACCTAAAGATTTTCTGTCCAACCAGCCAACTAGTTGATTGGTTGGAATGAAAATCTGGTAACGTATGGGAGTAAATGATGATCAGCAATTTGCTCCTAAATGCCAGAAAACAAATGAAAATGGTCGTACAGTCAAGTTTGTTAAATGTTTGATCTAAACAATTTGTACAAACAGTTTTTGTCCATTTTCCGGCGTTTGGGAGCAAATTGCTGATTGTCATTTGCTTTATCTGGGAGCTGTATAAAAAGGACCAGATCCTACAGACTTTACAGTTTTTTCATAATCAGACGATTGGGCCTGTAATAAGAAGGAGAATTAATATATAAAATGTTATTTCAAATCATTATAAAGGTCAAGGTCAAGTTCCAAGATGTTTATTGGAAGAGCAGATTCTGCTGGCTTCCACCTTCCCTGGAAGAAGTGCAGACCAGTCATTGCTCCCCATCCTCGGAGGCTGGCGTCCGTTGTCAGAAGAACCCAGTCCGCAATCCAAAAGGGGCGCCCGCTGTTCAGGTGAGCAGTCTGCAACCTCCAGGCCAGAGACAGACGCACCTCCGGAGAAAGCACCATTGTCTGTGTCTTTATCTGATGGGGCAACCCATCCCATCTGGAGAGGATCAACTTCTGCAGAGGTCTGGAGTGAAACTGGGCATACTCCACCATGTCGAACATCGACACCATGGATCCCAGGAACCTCATCGCCGAGTGAATAGACACCCGGCGACTGTGCAGGCAACTCCGTCACAAAGATCTTCTGATGTGTCCAACAGGGCTCTGAGATGGAGCATCCTCTGTGAGGGAACCAGGGAGGACTTCTTCCAGTTTATCGGCCAGCCGTGAGTCTGCAACACAGATGGCAACTGACCCTGCCAACAACAGGAGGTCGTCCAGATAGGGCAACAAACGGATCCGCAGCTGGGCTGCCATAACTGCCATGACCTTGGTAAACACTTGAGGCGCCGTAGCCAGATCAAAGGGCAGTGCCTGCAACTGGAATTGTGGGCCAACCACTGCAAACCTGAGGAAATGCTGGTGTGCTAAGACAATGGGGATATGCAGGTAGGCATCCTGAATATATAGCGACACCATAAAATCCCCAGGCTCCATCGCCAAAATTATAGAACGCAGGGTCTCCATCCTGAACCGAGGAACCCTCAAGGGTTGTTGAGGGATTTGAGGTTGAGGATGGGCCGGTAATATCCATTGGGATTCTGTACCAGAAAGAGATTGGAGTAATACCCCGATCCCCTCTGGGACAATGGAACCGGCACTATAACTCCAGCCTGAGCATAGAGTGTAACACTTTCCGGAATTCCAGGGCCTTGTCTTGATTTGACAGAAGGCCCATAATGAAAAACCGTCTGGGAAACCTCTGCCGGAAGGAGAGGGTGTACCCCCGAGAGACCACTTCTCTTACCCAAGTGTCCGTGGTGGTCAGACAACAGCACTGGGCGAACTGAAGAAGCCAGCTCCCACTTTGGGGTCCCCCAAGGAGAGGCCCTTCCAGTCAGGCTGAAGGCTTATCGTCCGACTTGGGAGTAGGACGTCTTGTACTCCAAGCCTGCTTCTTTAGCTTGGCAGCTTTCTTGGCCCCTGACTGTCTCGGAAAGGACTGTACTTTGGACTTACCCTGGGCCCTATAGGGCCGAAAGGACGAAGAACCCGACCCTGATGGGACTGTAGCCGATGGCAGACATGCAGACTTAGCTGCTGCCAGAGTGGCCACAATTTTATCCAGAAAAGGGCCAAACAGGACATGCCCATTAAAAGGCAAGCATTCCAATCCCTTTTTGGAATCTGCATCCGCTTTCCAAGAGCGCAACCATAGGGCGCAGCGAGCCGCCACTGCTGCCGAGGAGATTCTGGAAGTGAGGAGACCTATATCCAAGGCTGCCTCGTTCATGTACGTGACTGAGTCTCTGGGATTGCCCACTAACTCCACCTGCTCAGCTGAAGAGTCAGTGTCCAGAGACGCCTCCAAGGTATAATGCCCAGCGCTCCATGGCTCTGGCCACCCAGTACACGGCCATAGCCGGTCTGGACGCCCCTCTAGCAAGGGAATAAATGGATTTCAGGCATATTTCCACCTTGCAATCCGTAGCATGCTTTACGGAGGACATGGAGGGCATGGGCAATGTAGCACTCCTCACTCCTCACTAGGCGTGTAACATGATAATCCACTTGAGGGGTTTCCCACTTGGAAGAATAATTGTCCGCAAAAGGGTATGCAAAGGCCAAGCATTTTTGAGGCTCAAACCGCTTACCCGGATTTTTCCACGCCTCCTCTACATGATCCACTAACTGACCAGATAGAGGAAACAGTGGCATCTTCCTTAATATCCTTAAAGTAGGCGTATTTGGATCTGGCCACGGGGGTATCCTCATCCTCAATAACCAAGGCCGCACGGACTGCCCGTATAAGGCCAGGTATATAGACTTTAGACTTTGACTCCTCCTCCTTAGTACGAAAGGGCTCTTGGTCCGAAGTGTCAAAAATCTCACCAAGAGACGTCTCATCATCCTCATCAAACTGAATACTCTGAGACACTAAAGGCTGCTTAGGAGGCCGTAATGAGGACTCCCCCCTGTAAAACGTCCGTCAGGTGTTGTACCATATTGCACAATTAATTCACCCATGCAGGCTCCTGCGAGACCTGGGGGGGCAAAAGCGGGAGACACTGGGGCACCATCAACTGCATGGGGAACCCCTGCATGGGTGATGAGACTACCGACTGCTGTGTTAACCCCATCTTGGGAAACGCAGGGGGCGTCGCCAGCTGGCCCACAAGGGTTGTAAGTGCCTTAGCAAAACAAGCCCAGGGCAGTTCCTGCACAGGCGCGGTAACTGAGATCGGGCGTGATCGGAGGTAACATGCCCTACATAATCCCTCAGTGTTCCCATCAGCCTCCGCTAATGGTACATTACATGTGGTACACTTTAGCTGAAGAGGATATTCTCGTTCACTCTCACACTTCACAGAAAATGGGCGCCGAGGAGCTGAGGGGAGGCGGGCCCGAGGAGGGGCACTGACACAGCCCGCCAGACCGCTGTGTGGAAAGGCACTGTGCAGTAGGGGAAGCACCGGCTGTGAGACAGGGAAGGCGCGCTCCCCTGGCATGCAATTAACCCCTGGGATGCTGGATCCTTACCGCTCTGCTGCAGCCCTCTGTACCTGGTGGTCTAGTGGAAGTGCAGGTTAATACCTGGCTCCACACACAGCCTGTCCCTACCGCTTACCTGACCCCTTGAATTCAGCCACAGTCCGGGAAATCTGGGGTCACCGCTAGCTGTGACCCCAGACACCCGCCAGCGGGGAGGAGGAGCGACAGCATAGACGTCAGTACTGACTGTCTATGCTCTACAGCTCGTTTCAGCAATTGCTGTCTAACTTCAGGGGCTGAGAACAACCCCCCTCTGAAAATGGTGACCAGACACCAACGAAACAGATTTGCCTTGGCTGGGGGCGGGGTGTAGGAGAGGGATCCCAGTGCATCCTTGGAGGCTGGAAAAAACTGACTCTGTGGTGCCCGATGACTACCTCCATCGCCTAGGTATCCTGTGGACCCTGATAGAGATAGATATATATATATATATATATATATATATATATAGATATACACACACATATACACAATATAATATAGATATACACACACATATACACAATATAATATAGATATACACACACATATACACAATATAATAAATATATACACACACATACATATATATATATATATATATATATATATATATATATATTAGGGATGTGCAGGCTCGGATAGGTTCGAGTTTGCACGTGGAGTTCGGATTTTTCCCTCCAAAAAAACGGAACTCAGAACGAGGCAAAACGTCATCTTACATGGACGAACATCATCATTCCTGGACAAAAGACCAGGAATGATGATGTTCGTCCATGTAAGATGACGTTTTGCCTCGTTCTGAGTTCCGTTTTTTTGGAGGGAAAAATCCGAACTCCACGTGCAAACTCGAACCTATCCGAGCCTGCACATCCCTAATATATATATATATATATATATATATATATATATATATATATATATATATATATAGTGTATGTCAGGAATAGAGCAGCACTCACTATTGAACGCACATCCTTGCTGGGGTGCCACACTCAGGCTTGTAAATCCAAAAAGGAGCCAATATAAATAATTGAAAAAAAGAGCGCACTCACCAGGCTTTTTCAAAAAAATGAAAGGTATACTCAGCAGTTTATTACATCATGTAGTCATAGATGGTCTATGACTACATGATGTAATAAACTGCTGAGTATACCTTTAATTTTTTTTAAAAAGCCTGGTGAGTGCACTCTTTTTTAAATTAAATTAAATATATATATATATATATATATATATATATGTCACGGCCAGGGTATTTCAGCATGGCGCTAGGCGAGTGTTACCTGTGAGGTCATTGTGGTGCGGGCTGTCTGGTGGCGGAGCTGGTGTCTGGCGGGCGGCTTTGGCTGCGCGCATTGTTGTGCGGGCCTGTTGTCACTCTGCGCTGGTAAGGCCTGGTGGCGTCTCCATTCCGTTTAGCATGGGTGCCGCCATCTTGCCTTCTGGCCATGTGACGCGGCTGGCCAATCCTGGTGAGTCACATGTTCCCTCCAGCCAGTAACAGCACGGCATGGGGTATTTAGGAAGGGTCAGTGCCTTCCTTCTTTGCCAGTGCAACATGTATCTCAGCCTAGCTGAGAGGGAGTTCTCTGTGCTTATCCTGTTCCTGTGAATTCGCTGTCTGCCAGCCTGCCTGTCAGCTCCTAGCTCCCACTGGACTACCCCGCTTCCTCCATCACCCTTGCCCATACCTGAGTGCCTGAGCCTGCTGACATCCTGCGCTTCAGTTCACTACCTGCATACCTGGCTTGTTTATTTTCATTTCACTACCTGCACACCTGGACAGCTCTAATTGTTTCTACTTGGACATTAACCCTTTTACTCCCACCACAGAACTCTTGTGCACATTTATTTATTCCTGGACTTTTACTTACTGCCACATTATATGTCTACTCAAGCACTTATTAAAAATCCTAGTTTTATTTTCAAATCTGCTTCTGTGATCGCTCCTGCTACCACCCCGGGTCCACAAACAACCCAGAACATAACAATATATATATATATACACACACACACACACACACATATATATATGGTGGCAGTGTCACCAGAGGTGGCACTGGTGAGTAGCAGATTCTGTGTGGGGCAGGGGAGATCCGCCCAAATAGACTAGAAAAGCATTGTGGAAAGTTGTTTAAGGGCTGCCTGGTGGAGAGAGCTCAGGTGTGGGCTGACGAGAAGGCAGACCAGTCAGGCTGCTGGGGACAGTCTAGGTGAGACTGCAGCAGCCAGGAGAGCCCAGTGAAGCTAAGCGAGCCATTGGGGGCCAGAAGGCCTGGGTCCGGATCTTGCAGGAAGCAAGGGGTGACCATCAAACTCTCAGACTGTGCTACTATAAAGCAGCGAGGCTGCAGGCTAAGGAAGCCATATCAGGCCAGGAGGGCAGGGTCCAATTCTGCACGTGGCAGGAAGAACTCCCATTTACAGAGACTGTGTTGGCAGACTAGCTGCACCCTTATAGAGAGGGCTCAAGAAGTGAGCTAGTGCCCTAAGAGAACGTTAGGTTGTTTATTATCTTATTGTTGTTTCCTGACTACCATGCTGAAGTAAGCACCACGTTCATTAGTATGCTGGAAACCTGTGTGTGGACCCTCATTAAGCACCTAAACACTGCACCAATCCACCCTCTACCGAGTTAATTAACCCCAAGACATCACACTATTATATATATATATATATATACATATATATATATATACACACACACACACACACACATATACATACACACACACGCACACAAATACATACAGTATACATACATATATATTGTGGCACCATATAAATAAATAATAATACTTTCAAAAAATACAAGTGTTATTTTGTTAATTGATAAAAATAAAACTATTAAGTGAATGAACAGAATAGAAATGTATATTAAGTCAATATTTGGTGTTATCAATTCATCTAGGTACACGTGCACAGAGTTTTTGAAGTAACTCAGCAGGGAGGTTGTTTCAAACATCTTGGAGAGCTAACCATCAGGGAGGCGTCTGGTTGGCTCCAAATTTATTCTGCAGCAGGACAACGACCCCAAACATACAGCCAATGTCATTAAGAACTTCAGTTTAAAGAAGAACAAGGAGTCCTAGAAGTGATGATATGTCCCTGTCACACTCTGGCTAAGATGATTCTCCGCCACGAGATTAGAAGATGTGGACCCAGTTTGAGAAGGGAACAGGAGGCAAGGGGCCTGGATTAGTGTCTTCCTCATCCACCAGTACCGGATGCTGGCGAGACCTGACCAAAAGGTGGCGAGTCTAACCTACTGGGAGGTGTTCACCAGTGACCCATCCAAACGGGATTTGGGCTTAAGCTGCACCGAGTAGGCAGGTCGCGGCCCTTTGGTCAGGTATCCGGCACAAGTGGGAAAAAATGGAAGAACATTACCACAGGGCAAGCACAGGAGAAAGATATTGGCATATTGTACTGAAGTGATGTACAGAGAACACACTTGGTGGTTTCAGTCGCAATGCTGCCACAGGAGATGGTATAATGAGCAGGTACATGGATGATGTACTAAGTACACACACTGTGGCTTTAGAAGCAGCACTGACACAGGAGAATGGTATCACAAGATGGTACTTGAATGATGTACTAAGCATACAGACTGTGGCCTCAGATGCAGCCCAGGAGAATGGTATCACGAGATGGTACTTGAATGATGAACTCCGTACATGCTGAGGATTCAGCCACGGAGCTAGCACAGAAGATGACTTAATAGATTGTACTCAGAAGACATTCTGAGTACACACACCGTGGAAAACTCTAGGAACAAGTCACTAGAAAGAACGGAGCTTGGAACCTGGAACGCTGCAACAGGAAGTTAACACTGGAAGTAACGACGTTGTACAGGCAACTTCCTGTTGTCCAGAGCCCAGTTATATACCCTAAGGGAGCAGTCCATTGGAGGACACTGTCAGGTGACCACAACCAACGCTACCATTGAGTAAAGGGTTAGTCAGGTAAAAACAGACTGTCATGGCTGCGTCCATGACGGTAAATGCAGAAACCACATCAATGCGAGCACATGGATGTCCTAGTGGACCCCAGGTATAATCCTCAGCGAGTCACTCGCCGCTGCACCTGGCATCTGACCGCTCTAGAGATCAGGGAAAGCCGGCGCTGAGGTAACGGTCGATCCTAGGCTGCAACCTGACAGGCCTTCACAGAGCCCTGATCTCAAAATCATCAAGTTTGTCTGGGATTACATGAAGAGACAGAGATTTAAGCAAGCCTACATCCACAGAAGATATGTGGTTAGTTCTCCTCCCTGCTGAGGGGATGCAGTCAGGAAGCCGACGGCCGGTGGTATTACATATGGATTCCCTGCTGAGTTCCTTTAAAAACTGTGTGCAAGTGTACCTAGAAGAATTGATGTTGTTTTGAAGGCAAAGGGTGGCCACACCAAATGATTGATTTGATTTATATTTCTCTGATGGTTTCACTTTGAATTTTGTTAATTGATAAAAATAAACTATTAACACTTGTATTTCTAAAAACACTCTTACTTTGCAGCATTTTTTCCACACCTGTCTAAAACTTTTGCACAGAACTGTGTGTATATACACACACACACACACATATATACATTTACACACACACACAAAATGAACCCTTATCTCACGCGTACACTGGTTTAGCTGTACCAATTAGGCGGACCTCTGCTAGTAGAGGACCTAATAATAGAAATGGAAGAGAAGGGGTACCTTTGGTGCGCTACAACTTTGAGTATTGATTGAATTGAAAAAATTTCCACCACTTAGGGGGATTTATTGCAATATTAGTTGGTCAAACACGACCTTCTAGTTAGTGTTCAAATCACCATAAGTTTATGTTTTGGATATTATTCATAAAATAAAAGCCCTACGGTAGCCCATAATTCTTATACCTGAATATTTTATTCTTGGTATATCAACAGAGATATAAATATAGACAATTTAAAATACAAATCAATACATAAATAGCATAAAACAACTTTTAGTAAACCTGCCCCAGTCCAGAAGGATAGATGTTATCTGCCACCTACACCCTTACAGGTGTGAGCTCTTAGATGGACCTCTTATGTGGTAGGTGCAGGTTTTTCAAAGCGATGACCCTACGCGTTTCGTCCACCTACGGGACTCCATCAGGGGTAAACACAAAAATGGAACTGGTCTGAATAAACACTTGATGATATGGAACTGGTTAGAACACTCAGTGGTATAAGCTTATTTTCTGTCCCTTGATAGGGAGCAATTCCTAGAAAGGCTCTTAAAAGCCAAGTAGTTCTTATAACGATTTTACTGGAACGATTAGATGGATGTTTCTCAACCAATAAATGTAACCAGATTCCTTAATAGCAATTTAAATATGAAGATGCATCATATAATACCAATGTGTAAAAACGATGAGGCCCAGTGCCAAGCAAGTGGTAAAACTCTATTCAGTCCAATGAAGTGTATGTCTCCCTCTGTTAGCACACACACATTTTATTTATATTATATATATACACATACACACACACACACACACACATATATACATACACATAGTTATATGAAATGGTTATATCAATATATATTTGACAAACTGTGAAAATTTAAATTGATTTTAAAAAGAACAGTCTCCAATGTCTATAAAATAACATTACAAGCTCACCTCACTGTTGTGACCTCGTAGGTTGAAGTTGGTCCTCTGAGGAGTGTTTCGGTCTCTCCGGCAATGGCTCAATGTAAAAGTGACTCCTACAACTCCTCTTCCATTGCCTGTTGCCAACCACCCTTCCTCATAGTAGCGTCTTCGACATACTGGTTTCTCCTTCTCACTTTTTGGCACCCTTCCTTTCCAAGAAAGGCATAAGATGTTGGAATCGCTGCAAAGAATGGGCCCATGTTCCACAGATGCGTACATGCTTTCGGAAAGTTTTAGCTGAACCCCCCAGATGTAAAAAAAATAAAGTAAATAAGTCAAGTTCCCAAAGTCAGGTGCATTTAATTTAGACCAAGTTCTCAAAGAGTTAAAGCAGACCTTGAGTGTGTTAAATGGTCAGTGCCGATGAACATCCTTTTAATGCATAGTAACAGATATCCATGTACAAAACAATGATGGACATTTGGCTTAAAAAAATTAACCAGCAGTCTGGATTCTTGTCATGAAGGTTGTGTGGTTGGTTTCCCTTTGGACATTCATGGTTACTGGTCCCACTTTTTATTTTCCCCCTGATGTGTTTAACCAGCAAGCTACTATGCAAAAGTGTATGCAGCCTGAGATTCCAGTTTCAGGATCAGAACAGAGCTCTTCAATAACATCACAAACATTATTCCTTAAATGAGAGGATTGTAAAGGTTTCAAGTATTTTAAGGCTTAAAAGTACATACACCAATTTCCTCTAAATGTACACACAACTGCTTTAACTCGTATTATTTTCTGACACAGAGTCACGTTCTGGCAGGTTCTTGCACCCAACATATATTTGCATAAAAAGCAGAAGGAAAAGGCACACAAACTGTGCAAAAATTATTTCCAGGACACCTTTTTTGACGGCTTTACATAAAATCCAGTTGTGCAAAGGAGGAAAAAACAGTTTAAAACTACCATGTCCTTAGAGTACAGCTATTGCTAACCCCATTTTGGTTATTGAGCTGACCACATTAGAAAAAACAAATACTGTTCCTTCAAGATGTATGATCAGAAATGTGGACAATCCAGAACCAGTAATCCTCACTAGATCCAACAAGACATGGGTGTATAGGAATTAAAATCTCTGCCATGTTCATTATGAGTAGCTGATGTTACTGAAAGTGAAATATTTCCTTGTTCTTTGTAAAACACTGATAAAAGAACAATGCAGTCATTATTACATTGCCATTAAGGACTATGATTCTATATTCGGCCCCCGCCAAACTTCAAGTTTTAAGTGCATAGCATTACAACCAGCAACTTTAATATAACTCACACCTTATGGTTCAAAATGTTCTGGATAGAGGATGTAAGGTGGGTAAAATCAAAAGTGTTTCTATAACCCCACTTTCTTGTTGTATCTTCAGTGCTTTTTTTTCCTTTACGCTTTAGGCTCCTTATGTTATTGGTGCAGCAGACCTTCTATTTTAAGCCACGATCAAAGTATGCATGTCTTTCTCCTTTCAAGAACCAGTCAACCGCCAGTTTATGATTCAAATGACATTTAGGCCATTTGAGGAAGTGAGGGCAGTGCAAGTAAAAGACATGGAGGGAAAAAAAGTAAATTAATTTCACGACCCAGTTCACACAGTGCACAGTGAAGTCTATTTGTCAGCTGAATGCCCAGACTTGGCTCTTTAATGTGACGAGCTTTCTTTCACACTATCACCACAGATTAGACATTGCTATTTACTGATCTCTGATGTTCTGCAGCAAAAACATTTCCAGGTCCTTAATTATAGATCTTGGATGGAATTTATATTTGTCTGCTCTCTAAGTGCTGGAAACAAACTTCGAGGCATTTTTGTTTGAATTTCGTAAATGGTTTATTGTCTAAATAACAGTCCAACTGAACATCGGTTTCTTGGTTACCTTAACTGATGCAGGAACACCACAACAGTCTGGCTACTTTTCTCTGGTTGGGAGTGAGAGTGCTAACAGATGGAGAAGTTTGGTAGAGTGCATAGCTGTCTGCACACGGTCAACAAAGGGCAATGCAATAAGGTTGGCTTTGGCAGTGCTTTACTGTAGTGAGTTGTGAGGAGGCGTGTAAATCCAGGTGAAATCTTGTGGCTGCCTGTATAAGAAAAGAAAAGAAAATACTCATTACAAATACAGGCACATTTATAGGAGAACAGCATACTAACCCTGATCCTATTATACAAATATCAGAACTATTATATTGGGATTGCTAAAGCAATACTGTAAAAGCATTTACAAGTACACATCAGTACAGGTTGAGTCTCCCATATTCAAAATGCTCGGGACCAGGGGTATTTTGGATAACGGAATATTCCGTATTTTGGAATAATTGCATATCATAATGAAATAACTTGGGAATGGGACCCCAATATACACACAGAATGCATTTATGTGTTATATACACCTTATACACACAGCCTGCAGGTAATTTTATACAATATTTTCAATAATTTTGTGGCTCAAGCAAAGTTTGTGTACATACATGAAATTTATTTATGTTTCATATACACCTTATACACACAGCCTGAAGGTAATTCTATACAATATTTTTAATAATTTGTGCCTTAGACAAAGTTTGTGTACATTGAACCATAAAAAAAATCAAAGATTTCATTATCTCAGTCATGTAAAAATTATTCCGTATTTCGGAATATTCCATTCGGAATATTTGGATATGGGAGACTCAACCTGTAATTGTAGAAAATGTGGGGGGTTTTATTCCCACAATGACTTAATACAAAGTAAATGAACAAAAACCAGCAAACAATATCAGAAGAAGAGGGGAGATTCTAATAAGGTATACTGTACTCGTATAACTGATGGTGGTACTCCCACGTGGAGTTGAATAAATAACTAATACACACACACACACACACACGCATACATACATACATACATACAGGTCATTCCATGCCAAATCATCACAGTTTCCAACCTGACCGTCTCAGATTTTCATGAAATTTGGTAGGATGGTAGTCAACGTAAAGTATCATTTATATATAAAATTTTAGCACCCAGTGATATAAGTGCTCATGCTACAGGATTGCAAACATGACAAAAAAATTTAAATTTATGCTTGCAAGGTCAACTAAAACGAATCATAACTTTGCTTCTTTTGTGGTAGAACATTCATGTTGGTCTTGTTTTAAAGCGAAGGGTTCACAGTTTTCGTAAAAAATTGTTTTTATATTTAAATATTGACTTTTACATTTCAAGGTCACATGATGTAACCTTTGACCTTGAAAAAAAGTGTATGTTTCATTTTTTTGTACATAAAGTATGCTACAGCGCTTCCGGAAAGTATTCACAATGATTAACTTTTTCCACATTTTGTTATGTTACAGCCTTATTCCAAAGTGAAATAAATTAATTTTTGTCCTCAAAATTCTACACACAATAAATACCCCATAATGACAACGTGTAGAAAGGTTTTTTTGCGATTTTTGCAAATTTTATAAAAAAAAAAAAACTAAGAAATCACACGTACATAAGTATTCACAATACTTTGTTGATGCACCTTTGGCAGCAATTACAGCCTCAAGTCTTTTTGAATATGATGCCACAAGCTTGGCACACCTATCTTTGGGCAGTTTCGCCAATTCCTCTTTGCAGCACCTCTCAAACTCCATCAGGTTGGATGGGAAGAGTCGGTGCACATCCATTTTCAGATCTCTCAAGAGATGTTCAATTGGATTCAAGTCTGGGCTCTGGCTGGGCCACTGAAGGACATTCACAGAGTTGTCCTGAAGCCACTCCTTTGATATCTTGGCTGTGTGCTTAGGGTCATTGTCTTGCTGAAATATAAACTGTTGCCCCAGTCTGAAGGTCAAGAGCGCTCTGGAGCAGGTTTTTATCCAGGATGTCTCTGTACATTGCTGCATTCATCTTTCGCTCTATCCCGACTAGTCTCCCAGTTCCTGCCGCTGAAAAATATCCCCACAGCATGATGCTGCCACTGCTTCACTGTAGGGATGGTATTGGCCTGGTGATGAGCGGTGCTTGATTTCCTCCAAACAGAATGCCTGGCTTTCACGCCAAAGAGTTCAATCTTTGTCTCATCATGGTCTGAGAGTCCTTCAGGTGCATGTTTCTGTACCCTTCCCCAGATTTGTGCCTAGAGACAATCCTGTCTCGGAGATCTACAGAGAATTCTTTGGACTTCATGCTTGGTTTGTGCTCTGACATGCACTGTCAAGTGTTGGACCTTATATAGACAGGTGTATGCCTTTCAAAATCATGTCCAATCAACTGAATTTTCCACAGGTTGACTCCAATTAAGCTGTAAGAACATCTCAAGGATGATCAGTGGAAACAGGATGCACCTGAGCTCAATTTTGAGCTTCATGGCAAAGGCCGTGAATACTAATGTACATGGGATTTGTTAGTGCGGTTTTTTTATTAAATTTGCAAAAATCTCAAAAAAAAAAACTGTTTTCACATTGTCATTATGGGTATTGTGTGTAGAATTTTGAGGAAAAAAATGAATTTATTCCATTTTGGACTAAGGCTGTAACATAACAAAATGTGGAAAAAGTGAAGTGTTGTGAATACTTTCCGGATGCACTGTATACACTTAAATACAATCTCTCTTTGGCAGTGGTGGCCAACCTTAATTGTGAGCTATTCAAGACAAATGAAACCTCCTGAAGAGCTAAAATTATATAACCGAACATTTGAATGTTATTTAATGAAAAAAATGTTTCATAGAAAACAACAATGAAAGTAATACAGTGATATCGTTGCAATTTGTAAATAAAGTTTAAGAACAGGCACATTTCACTGTTAATTACCGGCTCCAAGGAGGTAAGTGCAGTAGAGGAGTAAAAGAAATAGGCAGGGCTGCTGTGTGATTTTCTGGTAGGGCTGGGCAGGAGTCACTTGTGGTGTTTGTCACGATTTGTGCAGCTCCACCGTGGCGTAGACACTATGGGTGGAACCACGGGGAAGCACGTCAGGCGATCGCAGAAGCTATGGCAATCACTTGACTCACTTCCCTGTGGCTCTACCCATGGTGTCAATGCCACAGGGGAGCATACATCAGAGGTCACTTCCACCTACTGGGCTCCTAGCTGGCTCGCCAGTACTGCAGCTAGGCAAGCTACCCTCCTAGTTGACATGGCAGTACTGCAGCTAGGCAAGCTAGCAAAATGAAGACTGAGAGCTACGGGTTGGAGACCACTGCTCTTTGGTATAAGTTTCATTTTTGGAACCCTTTGGGAACAGGAGTAAAAAAAAAATTAAGTACCTTTTTTGGAATAACCATGCAATTGGCAAGTACAAACTTGTCTTGTAGTGTCTCTCTCTTTGTTCTAGGGATGGCCATCGGTGGTTTTCCATCAATGGTCACCATCGGTAATAACCATCGATGGTACAGTAACTATCTATAGTGAACCATTTATGGTTTGCAGCACTCAGTGTGGCTGCAGCTTCTGCATTGAGAACTAGTGATACAAGACATGCTTGCCTCCGGGAGGGGGCAGCCAGGTCGGCATAGTAGGGGGGTGGCAAGGCATAGGGGGCGTAGCTGGGGATAATACCCAGCAATGGAAATGGAGCGGGGGGGTGTGATCACATCATTTTGGCCCAGCCACCGCTACACAGTGCAGAGATTACTGAGGTTGTGTATGCAGCCAGCCAGGAGACTTGCCTGCTTTTCCAAGGGGCTGGGAGCGCCACCTGTTTTTCAGGAAGCTCCCAGCTGTTTCGGAAGAGTAGGCAAGTATGATACAATGGACTTAGACAGTTTATCTCAGAGGTTCCCATATTCAGTCCTCATGGCACCCTAACAGTCCAGGTTTTAAGGATAGCCATGCTTGACCACATTTGACTTAATAGTACCTCAGTCAGTTTGATTTAACCACCTGTGCACAACCATTGATATCTCTAAAACCTGAACTGTTGGGGTGCCTTGAGGACCACGTTTGGGAACTTCTGGTTTATCTAATACACTTTATCAGTGAATAATGGTAGTTTGATCAAGAGCAAAGAATATATTCCACATTCCAGCTGAGGAATCTGTGCCTGATAATTGTTTTCTACTGCTACTGTGTCCTTTAATATCAAATGGGTTGCAGCACTAAAGCTGGCCACACACTAGACCAACTTTCATTCAACCAGCCAACTAGTTGATTGGTTGGAATGAAAACCTGGTAAGGTATGTGAGTAAATGATGATCAGCATTTTGCTCCTAAATGCCAGAAAACAGATGAAAATTGTCGTCAGACAAGTTTGTTAAATGTTTGATCAAAACAATTTGTTCAAACAAGTATTTCTTCGATTTTCCGGCGTTTGGGAGCAAATTGCTGATTGTCATTTGCTTTCATCCCTTACCAGATTTTCATTCCTTACCAGATTTTCATTCCAACCAATCAACTAGTTGGATGTAAGTTGGTCTAGTGTGTGGCCAGCTTAAGTCTTAATGTAATTCTTATCCATTTGTCACGCTCTTGATCAAACTACCACTATTCTCTGTATTAGGTAAACTGTCTTAGGCCCCTATGTAATAAAGCTAGGAGAGAGATGAAATTGTAACAAATAAATCGCCAACCAATCAGCTCCTACCATTTTTAAACACAGCCTGCAAAATGTAAATTGGAAGCTGATTGGTTAGTACTTTATTCTCTCACAATTTTATCTCTCTCCCAGCTTTGATACATAGGCCCCTTAGTCCCTTGTATCACTAGTGCTTAATGCAGAAGCTGCAGCCAGACTGAGAACACAGTAGGGATGGCCATTGACCATCAATAGTTTACAAATATCGATTGTTTACTACCAATGGTCGATAGTTTTGCCATCGGTGGACATCAAGTAGTGCAAACCATAAATGGTTCACTATAGACTGTTATTGTACAATCAATGGTTGTCACCAACGGTGCCATCGATGGTGATCATCGATGGAAAACTACCGATGGCCATCCCTAGAACAAAGAGAGACACACTACAAGACAAGTATGAACTTGCCAGTTGCATGGTTAGTGCAAGGAGGGTTCAACTGACGTACTTAATATTTTTTTTTACTCCTGTTCCCAAAACGAAACGTTATACCAAAGAGAGATGGTATTTAAGTGTATCACATACTTATTGTACGGAAGCGGTATGAAATCCCGGCGGTCGCATGGCCGGGAGTTCGAATCCCAGCAGCGTCAGGCAGACAATTGCAGAGATCCCGGCAGCGGCAGTCCGACAGCGCTGGAAATCCTGATCGTCCTGAGGTAAGTATCTACTAACCTAACCCCCCTAACCCTCCTTAGGGGTGCCTAACCCTAACCCTCCCTCCCATGCCTAACCCTAACCCCCCCTTCCCCGCTGCCTAAACCTAAGTCACCCGGGGGGTGTCTAACTCTAACCTCCCCCCGGGGGTGCCTAACCCCCCGGGAGCCCTAAACCTAACCCTCCCCCCCGCGGCTGTCCGCTCGCGGCGCCCGGCATCCCTTCGATCGGTATGCCGGGCGCCTGTCTCCCAGCGTCGGAGAAATGACAGGCGTCTAGATTTAGACGCCTGTCATTTAACCCTCGCAGGGATAAAGCAGTCGGGAAGCAGGCTGTCAGGCTTACGTAAGCCGGCTTCCCAATTGCAACCCTTATTGTACAGCCACGGCCAAAAGTTTGAGAATGACACAAGTATTGGTTTTCACAAAGTTTGCTGCTTCAGTGTTTCTAGACCTTTTTGTCAGATGTTACTATGGTATACTGAAGTAAAATTACAAGCATTTCATAAGTGTCAAAGGCTTTTATTGACAATTACATTAAGTTTATGCAAAGAGTCAATATTTGCAGCGTTTACCCTTCTTTTTGAAGTGCTCTGCAATTCGCCCTGGCATGCTGTCAATCAACTGCTGGGCCACATTCTGAGTGATGGCCGCCCATTGTTGCCTAATCAATGCTTGGAGTTTGTCAGAATTTGTGATTTTTTTGTTTATCCACCCACCTCTTGAGGATTGACCACAAGTTCTCAATGGGATTAAGGTCTGGGGAGTTTCTTGGCCATTGACCCAAAATTTTCGATGTTTTGTTCCCCAAGCCACTTAGTTATCATTTTGCCTTATGGCAAGGTGCTCCATCATGCTGGAAAAGGCATTGTTGGGGGCGTGGCCTGGAGTAGCTAGGAGAAAGAAGCATTTTGCCAGCTCTCCTGCATATATCCTTTAATTATCCTGCTTTTTCTGGTTGTTTCTCCCCCAAACTGAATATTTCTGTGTGTTACCTTCTCCAGACTAACTGGGCTCCGAGGTGGAAGTTTGCAAGCAGTGTTTCCCAGTTTATTTCCAGGAGTTTGCAGCAGCCAGGTCCTCTCTCACTGGGGTCTGTTTTTCCTGTCTCCAGCTCCCTGGGCTGACTCCTCTTATTATGCTTACCTGTGGACTCTATCCTGGTGTCTGACTGTGTCCTGCAGATCCGGTGTGTCTCTCCTGCCGGCTCTTGTCTTTATCGGTTGGGGAGTATTGGAAGCGGACGTCAGCCATCCTGTCTTCTTGGGCGGTGGCTGCGATTCTCCCTGCACACCAACATCTCTGCTGCTGCGGCTGATCTCCCCTGTTGTTCCCGACTTCAGCGGTCATCTGAGGATTTCTCCTGGGATTTCTCCTTTATACCTGCCATCTGATACTGTACCTCCCCAGCTGTTGACCTCCTTGTGGCTGTCTGCTGGTAAGCTCTGGTGGTGTGCTAGCTGCCATCACCTTGCCACTGATTTCCCTCCTGGCTGCTGCTGAGGTTATCCTGTCTTGCTGAGACTACTACACCGGTGGCTACGTACTTCAAAGATGGCTAGTTCTATGCAGCAAATTATCCAGGCTATTAATGCCTTTACTGTGAGGCTGCTTACCAAGCTTGAGGATGTGATGATCGTGTCGGTGAGTTCTGCAGCTGCTGTCCGCATGTCTCCTGCAACAGTGCAACATTTGGATATATCCTGTCCGAGGTCTGTGTTTACCACTGATTCTGATGCTCGGCTTATGGATGTTTCAAATTTTATGAGGTTTTTACAGAGATCCGTTCTTCACTTCCAACAGACAAGTTAAAGTTCCATGACTTATCCTTCCAGTACTTCATGACCCTTTTTATCTACTCTCCGCTGGCAGAAAGTTCACAGTATTTATTGCTTCCATGCCCCATAGTGTGTTCTTGGGGAGATGGGGACGGGACTATTTTTATAATCCTACAAGAGGCTGAGGCCTGGCCAGATTAAGATTAATATTTTGAAACTTAATATTTTGCTCTAAGGTCTATGGATATTTTATTTTTGTTTATTATTATTTATCCAGTTGTTTGATTTACTTAATTACTCTGCTAATTTGGTTTTCATATATAGAAGTATAATGCTACGTATTTTATATGGAAGAAACACCATTCCTTTAAAATGTGGGAGAGCTGGGCAGAACCTATCTTAGGATCATTAGCTTATTGCTCTCATCAGATACATGGGTTTCTGTTATCCCGTATCTCTGGATGGAGGGGGGGGGGTTAGGTAGTTAGTGTATGGTAGTTAGGGTAGCTTAGTGTGTTTGGGGGGTATTTAGGGATCCAAGTATGCCTGAGTTGGGGTTAGGTTATACAGGGTGGGGGGTCCAGGGAAGGGGTTGTAATAATAACTTTTTATATTTTTTAGGGATATAGGTTTTATTTTGATATTTGGGTAGATGTGGATGTTTTATTATTTTGATCTTACTCGGTATTTTGATATGCAATTTTATTATTAAGCTAGTTGTGGCAGGTTGTATGTATCACTTTATTTTGAATACTGTACTTCTCATCTCCGGATTTATGTGCTCGAATGGTGCCTTCGAGTCCCTTTTGTTCTAAATATATATGATAAGGAGTATTCCATATATCCTGTTAATATACTATTATGTGCAATATTACACACTTGCTCATTGTATGCTATATTTCTTTTCCATATTTAATCCTGCTTAATTGCTGTATAATCTGTTTTTGTTTTGTATGTATGTTAAAACATTTCAATAAAAAATGATTGAATTAAAAAGAAAAGGCATTGTTCGTCACCAAACTGTTCTTGGATGGTTGGGAGAAGTTGCTGTTGGGGGATGTTTTGGTACCATTCTTTATTCATGACTGTGTTCTAAGCCAAGGTAGTGGGATCACTCACAATTTTGCCTGAGCAGCAACCCCACACATGAATGGTCTCAGGATGCTGTACTGTTGGCATGACACAGGACGAAGACTTTTGGAGGATGGCCTGGTGCAAAGAAAGGCAACAAAGAAGCCACTTCTCTCCAGGAAAAACATCAGGGACAGACTCATATTCTGCAAAAGGTACAGGGATTGGACTGCTGAGGACTGGGGTAAAGTTATTATCTCGGATGAATCCTCTTTTCAGATTCTTTGGAAAAATGCTAGTCCGGAGAAGGAAAGGTGAGCGCTACCATCAGTCCTGTGTCATGCCAACAGTTAAGCATCCTGATTGAGCACCTTGCCATAAGGCAAAGTGATAACTAAGTGGTTCGGGGAACAAAACATCGATATTTTGGGTCCATTTTAGCTCATACTTTTTCCCATTTTGGCTAATTGTACTGAAGTACAGATAAACAGAAAGTAATCAAGTAAGAAAAAAAGTTCTGTGCAGATTTGGCATATTTATTAGATATCACTAATGGTGCATACACACGGTCAGATTTTTCTTCAGATCTGAACGATAACCAGGGCCGGATTATAGGCAGGGCGACAGGGGCGGTCATCCCGGGGCCCCCACACATAGGGGGACCCCACACCCTGTACCCGACCCCCGGCAACTACTACTACTTACAAAAGGGAGTACAGCATCCAAGTTAAATATAACATTACAATACATTTTGTAAAGTGCTATCTGTATTGTTGTGATTTAAAAAAAAAAAAAAAAACACTATGGGGCCTATTTATCAAGCTTATTCTTCCAATCGCTCCAGCAGCCTCCGGCCGGCAGCAGAAGCTGACACTGTGCGCATGTGCAGTGTCAGTTTACCCCGGAGAAGACTTACACAAAATCCAGGGATATAACTCGCAGGGACAGCAGTTACCGAAACTGCTGTCCCTGCAAATTCCCCTTAGTACATAGCGGTAATATTTTCATTGAAACTGAAAATATTACCCGCGATATGGAACCTTAATAATTGCTGCAGTTCCTTGATTATTAATACATAGGCCCCTATATAATTTTTTAAGGGATTGAAAACAATCACAATGCTGGTTGATATATTATACTTTTTTTTTTTATAACATCGCCCTTATATCATTTTGATAATTTTATTGATGGGGGCCCCCACAGACCTTAATCCGGCCCTGACGATAACGATTTTAAAAATCGTTCATATCTGAAGGAAATTCTGACATACATGTTTGTCAGATGAACGATGCGCGTTCCCGCTTATCAGATAACTATATCTGACATCTGATGTGTTTGCAGTTAGATTTGGACGATTCCATTCATTTTAATGCAGTCAAAAATTGTTCGCAGTTCAAATCGTTCATCTGAATGCCTTGTTGAGATAAGACATATGGGAATTAAGCATATTTACACTTTTTATTATGGAGTTTCCATAAAATGGTTAGAACTACAATATATAGGCTTTGCTGATCCAGAAAAAACCTAAAGAAATTGATTTTTTTACATATATTTAATTATTTCTATACACACACACACACACACTTTGCAGAGAGAAAGAGAAAGGATAATTGAGAAAGGACGCGAGAGAGAGAGAGAGAGAGAGAGAGAGAGAGAGAGAGAGAGAGAGAGAGAGAGAGAGAACGACAAATAGAGGGGAGGAGAGACAAAGAGGGAGAGAGTAGGAGATAAAGGATGAGAGCGCACAGGAGAGAGAATGAGAGTAAGGGGAAAAATGGTAAGCCCCTTTAAATTTTGGCCTCAAACACGCCAGGAAGCAGCAGCGCTTAGTAATTAAGTTCTTTGACACCAACCGTCATACATGAAAGAGAAGCATGATGGTCTTGTGGCTCTTTTGCTTGATCCCAAATTGGCAACTTGCAGAGTGACCAGAACCAAAAGGGCTACCACAGATTTTGTAGCACAATGAAATACCCTTAGTTGGTCAAGGGTTCATCCTGCAGCAAGGTAATGGCCCAAAACATATAGGGAGGGGCCCTAGACTGCACACCCCAACTATAATATAATATATATGTACTACCATGCTTAAGATCTGCATAGTCACACAAAAAAAGAAAAGTGCATGTGCACGCTATGTAATAAATTCTGCAATTCAAGTCAAACTTGACTATTTATATAATATGGGCCTACCCACCACGTCCAGGTGACCTCATTAGGCAGGTCCCTAACATTCCTATGGTACAAGTTCAGGGCACGGGACCCACCAGGTAAGCACAATCAAACCACCCCGAATCACCACACTAGTGAGAGATAGCAATGAAATTGTTAAGGAGTGTTCGATATTAAAGAAGCTGCAGCTATATGTGAGGAGTCTTGTATGGGTGAGTGGTGTCAATAACATACTTGCCTAGTTTTGCGGGAAGCTCACGATTTTTCATAGTGAAGTGGGCAGGATGGGGAGATTTCCCGGGAAATTGCGGTAGGGAGGGGGCGGGGCTAAATTACGTGAATCGTATCATTTAGCCCTGCCCCCTTCTCACGGACTCACGAATCGCGAGGTTTCCTGTGAATGAGGTGGGGTCTAATGACGGCAATATTTTGGCCCGGCCCCCGAACCTGAGAGAACCGGCTCCTCTCCAGCTGTTCCTGGAGAGTCCTTAAATGTCGGTAAGTATGGGCAATAAGGGTGTTAAAAGTGTTACATAGATAAAAAAAAAAAAAAGTATTAAAGAGTGCTGATATAAGTGCTCCTCCCAAACTGACATGCTAAATATATTTATTAAGGTCTTAACAGAATAGCGCCTTCTTCATTATGCAATCTGAGAATGCAAGGATTCCATGCTGATTAAAAACACCCAGGGACAGGTGGGAGGGGTGCAAATCCAGGTTGACGGAGTCTCTAAAGCTGGGTACACACCTAACAGATATAGCAGCAGATCAAGTGATCTGCAGCTATATCTGCAGATGATGGTTGTTCATACACACTGAACAACCATCATTTGTCTTCTGACGTGTCGCGCCCCTCTTCCCGCGGCCTCTGCTGCAAGTGTACAGGTGGTTGGTTGGCCGCCCGGACACACACCACGATGCTCCAATATATCTGCAAATATATTGGGCATTGGCTGTGCAGCATAGCCGATGTGATATGTCTGTGAACAACGGTGTTCCCAGATATATTGCTGGTACACACTGGCTGACGCACACAAGATATATTGGTCGATCAATTTCAACTTCAAGTGTGCATACACAATATAGGATACATAGGGAGGGGCCCTTGACTGCACACCCTAACTTTAATGTATAGTAAGGTGCTACCAAGCCTGAGACTTAAAGATACACACACAAAAAAAAAAAAGAAGAGATGTGCAGATGCATACACCTTAACAAATTCTCCAATTTAAGTCAAACTGAAGTACTTTGTATAATTTTGGCTAAAAATAGGGACCTGCCTAATGAGGTTACCTGGACATGGTTGGCAGGCCTATAAAATTCATTGAGATTACTCAATTTTAATTATCTTAAATCCACCCAACAGAAAGTATTTACCATTTGCCAGCCTGTTTCAGAGAAATATGCAGAGATTTGATACTGCCCACTTTCTATCTGTAGACTCATCAATACTGATGTTCTAGAAATGAAAAATAAGGACCTTGTGGCACAGCAGCCACTCATTCAGAAATGTCATGTAATATAGAGCACTATAATTACCAGACGATGCTCTGATTTTTATATTTTTACCATTCCCCAAGCTCACAGATCAAAATGGGATTGATATACTGACAGCTCAACAGCCGTTCAAATCCAGACAGTGGAAGGCCGACAGTAGGAGATCCAGATGCCCGGTGGTAAGTATCCTAACCCTTCCCTCTCCACCTCCTAACCCTCCGCTTAGGGGTGCGTAACCCTAACCTTCCCCCAGGGGTGCCTAAACCTAACCCCCCCTTCCCGCAGCCTAAACCTAACCCTACCGGGGGGGGGGGGTGCCTAAGCCTAACCACCCCCTTTCCCTATCCTAACCTTCCCCGGGGGTGGGGGGGCCTAACCCTAAGTCCCTAAACCTGAAACCCCCCTCCCAAACCCGGACTAAGTGCTACACTTACCCAGCACACAACGATCGGGATGGCGGGGGTCGGTCTTCCGGCATCGGGATTGAGATAGGCGACGATATTTTGACGCCTATCTTACGTCCCGTGTCGGGCAGGTAGTGTCGGGAATTAGACTGTCGGCATTGCGTCCGCCTGTCTATTAAATACATCCCCACAGATCACCAGTTTGAAGGAATGGTGTTGTGAAAGTACTCTGATAACACAGAACAACAAAATACTAGAAGTGAGACCAATTCTTGCCCAATAGGTTTTAAAGAAGCAAATAAATATAATTGGAAAACTCTCAGCATTCAACTGCATGGAAAAAAAAAGAATACAATTTTCACTTTAGATAACAAGCAAAGACTACTATTTATTCTTAGCCTCTGGGCAAAAAGGATCACGTCACAGCAGTTTCTATCTCAGTTATGTGTAAATCTTATGGGACCTAGGAAACAACTGTTCATGATCATTCAAGTGAAGCAAGGTGAAGGAAAGGTTTAACTAGAGCATTCTTTCAACTTCGTTGCTGTGGCAGCAGCATTAGAAAGGGAAAACCAATGTAATTTTTTTTTTTTCTTTAAAATTATTTTTAATGTTTTTCTTTCATTTACCCTTTAGTTTTGTCTGAAGGATCTGATAAAAATCCCAAAATTTTGGGAGGGAAATGGACCACCAACCCATTGCACCCGGGCAAGTGCCCTCCAACATCCTGTCTGGGAAACGCTGCTGAATGGGGTTGACAGAGGCAAATGCTCTGGGATTGATTAAGGTTTGTAGATGGTCTAACTCTGCTGAATTTGATGGAATCCTGGATTGTACAAAGACAATTCCTTTTGGATACTGCTGAAACTATCTTTAACTAGGAATAAATTACCTTTCCAGTTTATACTCTCTTGCATCTTTGAATTGCTGACATGCACCAGGAGAGCCGTCGGTCCTAATGAATGCGGCACATGCACACGGGGGAGGGTCCAGCATCGGGGAGACTGCCGCTGTGCCTCCCAAACTCACATCATTCCAGGAGAGCACAGATTCCACAAACTTACTTTAGATAACTTCTGCTGACTGGTATGAATACTCATACAAAAAAATATGAGATATGGTAAGAACTTACCCTTGTTATCTCTATTTCTACGAAGTCCATAGGGTTCCACAGGATACCTTGGGGGTATAGGTGTGACGTCAGTCGCAGGGCACCAAAGAGTTAAGCGTTCAGCCTCCCAGGATGCACTAGGTCCCCCTCCTATACCCCGCCCCCGGGCCAAGGCACCTCAGTTAGTTACCAAGCCATAGGCCGGAGGAGGAGAAGGAAGAGAGAGAACAAAGATCTGGACACATACAAGAATCACATTCTCACCAGAGGGAGACGGAAAACCGGTGACCAGAGCAAAGCCCATCTGCAGCACAGGTGCGACAGGGCGGGAGTCCTGTGGAACCCTATGGACTTCGTAGAAATAGAGATAACAAGGGTAAGTTCTTACCATATCTCATATTTTCTACTTCAGGGTCCATAGGGTATCCACAGGATACCTTGGGGATGTCCCAAAGCAGTATCCTTTAAGGGTGGGGACGCTCCTGTGCAGAAAGGAGAATCCGCCGCCCGAAGGAAGCATCCTGAGAGGCGAAGGTGTCAAACCTGTAATACCTCACGAAGGTATGGACAGAAGACCACGTAGCAGCCTTGCAGATCTGAACTGCCGAGGCACCACGTCGAGCTGCCCACGAAGGACCCACAGACCTAGTGGAATGAGCCTTCAGAGAAGGAGGGACCGGTAGGCCTTCATGAAGATAAGCTTCAGAAATAGCCATACGGATCCAGGCTGCCAAAGTTTGCTTTGAAGCAGGCCAACCCTTTTTACGGAAGCCATAGAGGACAAACAAAGCGTCCGACTTCCTAAACGAAGAAGTGCGGTCAACATAAGTCCTTAAGGCCCGCACAACATCCAAAGAGGCCTCACCCACGGAAAGACCCGGTGAGTTAAAGGCCGGAACAACTATTTCCTCGTTAACATGAAACTGGGAAACAACTTTGGGAAGAAACTCGGGCCGAGTGCGGAGCACTGCCCTGTTCCCATAAAAAACCAAGAAAGGGGGTCTACAAGAAAGAGCCCCTAACTCAGAAACACGTCTGGCCGAAGCAATGGCCAGAAGGAAAACAGTCTTAGCTGTTAGCCATTTAAGATCCACTGAGCCCAGTGGTTCAAACGGCGGTCCTTGGAGAGCCCTCAGGACCACAGCCAAATCCCAAGGCGCCACAGGTGGAACAAAGGGCGGCTGAATGCGGAGAACACCCTGCATAAAGGTGCGCACATCCGGGATTGTAGCAATCCTACGGTGAAACCAGACAGATAGGGCCGAAACCTGTACCTTCAAAGAAGCAAGGCGAAGCCCATGATCTAGTCCCGCTTGCAGGAAGGCGAGAATCCGAGACAGACGAAACTCCCGCGGTGCATAACCTCTCGGTCGACACCACTGGAAGAACGTATGCCACACGCGATGGTATATCCTCGCGGAAGACGGATTCCGAGCTCGTAACATGGTACGCACCACAGAGCTGGAAAACCCCCGGGACCTCAGCATGGCCGTCTCAACAGCCACGCCGTCAAAGACAGCCGAGTCAGGTCCGGGTGAAGGCAAGGACCCTGAGACAGAAGGTCCGGTCGTAGCGGCAACCGCAGAGGAATGTCCACGGACAGACCCTGAAGGTCTGAGAACCAGTGCCGTCTGGGCCACGCGGGAGCTATCAACAGGAGCGTCCCTCAATCCTGTTTGAATTTCCGGATTACCCGTGGAAGAAGGGAGACCGGAGGGAACAGGTATGCGAACCGGAACGTCCACCGGACGGACAGAGCATCCACCAGAGACGACCCTTCGTCTCTTGTGCGAGACCCGTACACCGGCAACTTGTTGTTGTGCCGGGACGCCATGAGGTCGATTTCTGGAAGACCCCACCTGTCCACCAGTAGTTGAAAAACGTCCGGATGCAGGGACCATTCCCCCGGATGAACGTCCTGGCGACTTAGAAAGTCCGCCTCCCAATTTAGCACTCCCGGGATGAAGACCGCTGATATGGCCGGAAGATTGCGCTCCGCCCAAACCAGGATCCGAGAGACCTCTACGAGAGCCGCCCGACTGCGAGTTCCTCCTTGCCTGTTTATGTAGGCCACGGTGGTAGCGTTGTCCGACTGGACCTGCACCGGGCGACCCTGGAGAAACCGCTGTGCCTGCTGGAGAGCATTGAAGACCGCACGGAGTTCCAAGATATTTATTGGAAGCTCCGCTTCTGTCGGCGTCCACCTGCCCTGGAACAAGTGTGGACCCGAAACTGCTCCCCAGCCCCGAAGACTGGCGTCCGTTGTCAACAGGACCCAATTTGGAACCCAGAACGGACGTCCCTTGTTGAGGTGGGTCGTCTGTAACCACCACGCAAGGGACAGGCGAACCTCCTGGGTGAGCACAATCGTCTGGGACTTCAAAGACTGAGTCAGCCCGTTCCACTTGGACAGGATCAGGTGCTGCAGAGGTCTGGAGTGAAACTGGGCGTATTCCACCATGTCGAACACCGACACCATGGAGCCCAGTAACCTCATCGCCGAGTGTAAGGACACCCGGCGGTTGTGCAGGCAACTGCGCACCCTTGACTGTAAAGCAGAGATCTTGTCCTCCGAGTCCAATAAGGCTCCAAGATGCAGAATCCTCCGAGACGGGATTAGAGTGGACTTCTGCCAGTTGATTAGCCAGCCGTGCCGTTGCAGCAGTGCAATGGTCAGGTCCAAGTGGCGTAACAGGAGCTCTGGAGATCCTGCCACCAATAACAGGTCGTCCAAATACGGCAACATGCGGACTCCCTGCAGCCGCAGAGAAGCCGCCATGACCGCCATCACCTTGGTGAAAACACGTGGTGCTGTTGCCAGGCCAAAAGGTAACGCCCGAAACTGGAAGTGGTCGCTGCTGATTGCAAACCTGAGGAACTGTTGATGGCGCCAAAGAATAGGGACATGCAGGTAAGCGTCCTGTATGTCCAATGACACCAAGTAGTCCCCAGGTTCCAGCGCCAGAATGATGGACCGTAGGGTCTCCATCCGAAACTTCGGGACCCGCAAAGACTTGTTGAGTGCTTTGAGGTTGAGAATCGGACGATATGACCCATTGGGTTTCTGTACCAAAAATAGATTTGAATAGAAACCCTGGCCCCTCTGGGAGAATGGAACCGCCACTATAACTCCAGCCTGGAGCATAGTGTGCAATACCTTCCGCAGCTCCGTAGCCTTGTTCCGGTCTGATGGGAGACCCGTGGTGAAGAAGCGAGCCGGGGGTCTGTGCCGGAAGGAGAGGGCGTATCCGTGGGAAACCACCTCCAGAACCCAAGTGTCTGTCGTAGTGGTCGACCAACACTGGGCGAACTGTAGCAGGCGGCCTCCCACCCTGGGATCCCCCAAAGGGAGGCCCGGACCGTCAGGCCGCAGGCTTGTCATCTGGCTTGGGGGCCGGACGTCTGGTACTCCATGCCTGCTTCCGGGGCTTGACCGATTTCTTAGGGCCAGCCTGTCGAGGAAACGACTGTGGTTTGGGCCTGCCCTGGGCCCTAGATGACCGAAAGGACGATGGTCCCGAACCAGAAGGAGCAGCGGCCGACGGGAGACAAGCAGATTTGGCTGCCGCCAGCGTGGCCACAATCTTATCCAGATCCGGACCGAAGAGAACTTCTCCGGTAAACGGCAACGCTTCCAGACCTTTCTTGGAATCTGCGTCCGCCTTCCAGGATCGCAGCCACAAGGTGCGACGAGCAGCTACCGCTGCTGAAGAAATTCTAGACACCAGAGTACTAATGTCTAGAGCCGCCTCGTTGATGTAGGTGGCCGAATCACGGAGATTGCCAATCAACTCCGCCTGTTCGGCCGGACAGTCGGATTCAAAAGAAGCCTCTAATGAATCCGCCCAGCGCTCCATCGCTCTGGCAACCCAGCAAATGGCCATAGCCGGCCGTGCTGCCCCCCCTGCAAGGGAATAAGCGGACTTCAGGCAGATTTCTACCTTGCGGTCCGTAGCATCCTTAAGGGAGGACATGGATGGCATCGGCAATGTGGCACTACGGACAAGACGGGTCACGTGAGAATCCACCTGTGGAGGGGATTCCCACTTAGCAAAATAATTATCCGCGAACGGATAAGCCACCGCCAGGCGTCTCTGCGGCTGGTATCTTTTGCCAGGTTGTTTCCACGCCTCCTCTAAATGGTCCACCAACTGACCCGAAAGAGGAAAGACTGTGGCATCGCCCTTCACATCTTTGAAAAAGGCATACTTAGATTTAGCCGCTGGGGGAACTTCGTCCTCAATCACCAAGGCTGTGCGGACCGCCCGAATAAGTCCAGGAATATATACTTTGGACTTAGCATCAGCGTCCTTAGTATGGAGAGGTTCCTGATCGTAAGGATCCAGAATCTCCCCATCATCAGACGTCCCTTCGTCATCCTCATAAGGAGCGGACAGAGACGCCACCGGCCTTTTATGAGGCCGCATCACAGACTCCCCTTGCAACACATCCGACAAGTGCTGTACAGAACTCGTCAGGGAGTTAACCCACGCTGGCTCCTGAGAACCCGGGAGCGGGGAAATAGGGAGACTGTGGGGTACCACCAATTGTCGTGGGAACCCCTGCATGGGTGACGACACCACAGACTGCTGGGACAAACCCCTCGGAGTAAACGCGGGCTGCGGAGCTAACTGGCCCACTAAAGCTGTTAACGCCTGAGCGAAACAAGCCCAGGGCGGCTCCTGAACCGGTGCTGTAACCGTAATAGGCCGCGCCATGGACAAACACTGCCGGCAAAGGCCCTCCGCGCTACCCTCCCCCTCCGCTAACGGTACTTTGCACGTGGTACACTGTAGCCGGAGGGGAAAATCACTTTCAGACATGATGGCACCACGTATGTGACCTCTCTCACCAATTAAGTATTAAATAGGCGAGAGACCACCCTGCAGCACCGCACCGCAAGGGCTTTAGCAGAAGAACAGGGACAGTAATAAAGCTGACAGTTTAGAGAAGAAAAGTTACAGGCAGCAGCGCTAGCACAGTCACATACAATGCAGAGAAATAACAATTCCTGCACTAACAGCGCTGATTACTCAACTACACAGACACAGGGCCTGGTAGGACACAGCGCTGCATACACAGACCTGAGCCACAGCGGAGGAGAGGTATGCGGGGGGACCCAGACCACGATGCTTCCGTCCAGCGCTTCCAGCAGCGTTCACCATGCGTTCTGGAGAAGA
This sequence comes from Taudactylus pleione, assembly GCA_031769625.1. Classification (NCBI taxonomy): domain Eukaryota; kingdom Metazoa; phylum Chordata; class Amphibia; order Anura; family Myobatrachidae; genus Taudactylus; species Taudactylus pleione. The sequence goes on along the minus strand of JAUIMM010000759.1, from coordinate 1,211,164 downwards.
TGGCCGCCGAGGAGCAGAGAGGAGGCTGGCCTGGGGGAGGAGCGCTGCCACAGGACCAGTCGGCAGCATGCAGAGAGGGCTGTGTGCAGCGGGGGAGGCGCCGGCTGTGAGACAGGGAAGGCGCGCTTCCCTGGCATGCATTTAACCCCTGGGACGCCGCAGCGCTACCGCTCTGCTGCGGTCCGCTGTCCCAGGGGGTAGTGGAAGCGCAGGTTGGTCGCCTGGCTCCACGCTGCAGCCAGTCCCCAGGGAGCCCCCTGCCTGGGGACTTAGGACCATGTGATCAGCGGGGACCCACCGCGGGACCCCGCTGCTTACCTCTGTCCCCCTTGAATCCGGCCATGGTCCGGAGCATCTGGGGTCACCGCTAGCTGTGACCCCAGACGCCCACCAGCATCCCCGGATCAGTACCGGCGTTCTGGTACCGGCGGGGTGTAGGGAAGACAGCATGGACGTCAGGACTGACTGTCCATGCTGTTCATCCAGATGTGCAGCCACAGCTGCATGAAGAATAAGCTTCAGGGGCTCTTCTAGCCCCCACTCCAACAGGTGCACCCGACTCCGGCCGGGCACCAAACTAAACTGAGGTGCCTTGGCCCGGGGGCGGGGTATAGGAGGGGGACCTAGTGCATCCTGGGAGGCTGAAAGCTTAACTCTTTGGTGCCCTGCGACTGACGTCACACCTATACCCCCAAGGTATCCTGTGGATACCCTATGGACCCTGAAGTAGAAAGAAGCAGTCTTCACAAGCGCTCACAAAAAAAAAACAATATAAGTCAAGTCTGTATAGTAAACCTCTGTTAAAAGATACTATTCAGGATAAAAGGCCTGATTCAGAGTTGGGAATAGAGAGATATCTCGCTCAACTGATCATCTTGGTGAAGCCAGGCTGCACTGCAGGTGGGGCAGATATAAAATGTGCAGAGAGATTTAGATTTGGGAGGAGTGTTTCCAAACTGACATCTACATTGTAGAGTAATAATAAAGCTGTGCAGTATTTGTGGGCTACATGTAAAGCACCCAGTATTTACCCCACATGTAAAAAAATGTATGTATTTACAACCCTTGCATTGCAAAATGGTTTGTCCAGGTTCACAGTTAAGTGCTATCTCTCTCTCTATTCCCAAGTCTGAATGAGGCCCAAAGTTCTGGGTTCACAATCCAATATGTTCTGTTTGCAGTCAATCCTCACACGTTCCCCCGAATGAAAGGTGGGTAGAAAGAAAAGCACAATAGTGTAGTACGTTCTTTTGAGTATTCAGTTTCTATATTTAGATATTTCTATCCAACTCTAGATATAGAATTTAGCGTACCGTACTCAAGTTTCAAAAGTACGTCTTCTGCCCATAAAGGTTTCTTTTATGCCATCTGTATTCCTCTGAGGATATAGACACCCTTATTTCGGATGTGTGTAATTCCTCAAATGCAGATACAACACATTGGGAAAAAAACGAGATGTGTAGTACGTTCAATGGCTTTATATTTTAAACACCCCTAAAGTGTATCGCACACCTAGGGGTGGGGCCAATAGTGGTGACCTCCTTTTTCTGCCCTTAGTAATTATATTTCAGGTGGCGTACCATACTACCGTGGTAGTGGTGCTCAATACTCCTATAGTGGTTTCTTTTACTGCTTCTCAACAACATAGCACCTTTTATCCCTCAGATTTCATCTATTAGTATCACATAAAGGTAAGTGGAAGGTGGGCGTACCCAACTTACAGCATCCAATGTAAGATGAATACTTTATACGGTGCTTATTCTGATAGGTGATCCTTCCTCCACCAGCAACCAGCTTGTGGTATGCAGAGTGGTGCAAAAAAAGGAAATCCAATCAGAATTACTAATATGGATTATATCTACAAAATTTGTTACATATATAAAATATATATCCCAGATGGACAAAGATAAATATGTTTAAAAATATATTTATTTAATCAATGTCATAAAACACATACATACTGTATATTATATATATATTACACACACACACACACACACACACTAAAAGACTAGGGGCCTGATTCAGAGCCGGACGCTCTGACCAGAGCGCTCGCTCTGAATCAGGGCCCTCCTCCATTAAAATGGAGCGTCCTCCTGGACGCTCGTATAGCTGTGGGTCACCACCCACAGCATATACGAGCGTCCACAAAGATGGTCGCGATGGTCTTGACCATCGCGACCATCGGACTTGCGACGGAGACCCTGCGGTAGGGTCTCCCTGCCACAAGCCCTGGAGTGATTTTGGCTCTATCATTGCCAAAATCACTCCCACTGACATCACTAGTGGCGTCAGTGGGGCCGGCTTCAGACGGTAGGCGTTCCCATGGGAACGCCTCCGTCTGGCAGGCACGCCCACAAAGGGGGCGTGCTGTCAATCAACATCGACAGCACGCCACCTTTGGTGCGAGACCCGGAGCGACAGCTTGGCTGTCGCAGTCCGGGTCTCGCGCATGCGCATGACGGAGCTCCCTCCGTCGTGCACATGCGCAGTGGGGAACATCAACCCACTTGCGAGCGTACTGCCGCTTGCGAGTGGGTCTGAATGACCCCCTAGGATATAATGTGATTCAGTGTTTCCGATGTGGTGGTTTCGGCCATATTGCGGCTAATTGTTCACTTACCTCTGAACCTATGCAATGTGATACTGCTCATATTAACCGCAGGATGTCTTTCTTTGCACAGCCAGCCTGTACTGCTGACCAACAGGCTGAGACAGATAAGCATATGTGTGTACTCACTGTAGAAGGCAACCGAATAGAGGCTCTGTTAGATTCGGGTAGCCTGGTTACACTTATGAAAGTTGAACTGGTGCACTCCTTGAAGCGTAAGGGGAAACCTGTTCATGTGACCTGCATACAAGGGGATACTAGGTATTATTTTACTGCAGAAGTGAACATCGAGACGCCACGTGGTTCTGCGATAGTCTCTGTGGGTTTGGTACATGGCTCAATGTATGATGTGATATTGGGGAGAGAATTTGCCCACTTCTGGAAATTGTGGGAAAGCCGATTTGTTCCAGAAGTAAACAACCCCGTTCCATTTGAGAGAGTTACTGATGCAGTAGAAGGGGGAGTTTCTTCAGAGTCTGTGAAGTTCCCTTTTTCTAGCATGGTTGGCGAACCTGAGAGTGACCGTGGCTCACCAGGCCGTGTGCCTCCCACTGAGGTGGGGAGTGTTGTTGAGCCCGTGGATCACCTGCCTGATCTTGAGGTCAGGAATAGGTCTTTGCCGTGGAGCAGTTGAATGACCCTACTCTAGTAAAAGCCAGGGAAAATGTAAAAGTAATTGATGGCAAACCCTGATAGTCCGTTGTCGTATCCTCACATGGCGGTGTGCCTGGATTTTTTGTATCAAGTGACTAAGAAAGGGTAAGACATTGTGGAACAATTAATAGTTCCCAAGGCATACAGAAGAACAGTGTTAGACCTGGCTCATAGTCATATAACGGCCGGTCACCTAGGGGTAGAAAAAACCACTGAGCGGATCTTGCAGAGGTTTTTCTGGCCTGGGGTCCATAAACAGGTGTCCAACTATTGTGCGTTCTGTCCTGAATGTCAATGTCATGCTCCGAGGCTGCATTTTAAAAGTCCACTTGTCCCGTTGCCTATTATTGAGGTTGCCTTCGAAAGAATAGCTATGGACTTGGTTGGACCATTAATGAAGTCTGCCCGGAGCCATCAATATATTTTAGTGATAATGGATTCCGCTACCTGGAAGCGATACCATTGCGCAATACATACACAAAGACCATTGCTAGGGAATTAGTCCATGTCTTTAGCAGGTTGGGAATACCTAAGGTAATCCTGACTGACCAAGGTATCCCATTTATATCAAAAATCATGAAAGAGTTGTGCCGCCTATTTAAAATTTATCAATTAAGAACCTCTGTGTACCATCCCCAGACTGATGGGTTAGTGGAGAGGTTTAATAAAACTTTAAAGCACATGCTAAGAAAAGTAGTGGACAAAGATGGTAGAGACTGGGATTTCTTGTTACCTTATTTGCTGTTGGCCATAAGAGAGGTTCCCCAATCCTCCACAGGGTTTACCCCATTTGATTTATTGTATGGGAGACATCCAAGGGGATTACTGGACATTGCCAAAGAGACGTGGGAGGAGCAGTTCAGTCCGTATAAAACAGTTATTGAGCATGTTTCCCAAATGCAAGAAAGAATTGCTGCTGTGGTGCCGATAGTAAGACAGCACTTGGAACAGGCCCAACAGGCACAGCAGAGGGTACACAACCGCAATGCTCGCTTACGCAACTTTACTTCTGGGGACAGAGAGTTGGTATTGGTTCCCACAGTAGAAAGTAAACTTTTGGCTAAGTGGCAAGGACCCTTTGAAATTCTAGAAAAAATGGGGGAAGTTAATTACAAAGTTACCAGCCTGGGAAAAGAAAGCCAGAACAGATATACCATGTAAATCTTATAAAACCCTGGAAGGATAGAGCAGCTCTGTCAGCCATCCGAGCCTCTCCAGTAAACCCAGGGCCCTTGGTTTCCGAAGTGACAGTAGCAAAAACCCTGTCAGCCGTTCAACAGCAGGAAGTTAAAGAATTTCTTATCAGAAATAGGGTGCTGTTTTCAGACATACCAGGGAAAACCACGGTCATTAAACATGACATAATCACTGACCCAGGAGTTGAGGTTAACCTAAAGCCCTATAGGTTACCAGAAGCCCAAAGGGAGTCAGTGTACAAAGAAATTAAAAAAATGTTACAATTAGTTGTCACTTAAGAATCGCATAGTGAGTGGTCAAGCCCCATTGTACTTATTCCAAAGTCCGACGGGAGTGTGCGTTTCTGCAATGACTTCCGGAAATTAAACAGTATGTCAAAATTCGACGCCTACCCAATGCCTAGGGTGGATGAATTAATTGAAAGGCTAGGAACAGCCAGATATTTAACCACACTTGACTTAACCAAAGGGTATTGGCAAGTCCCGTTAACTGAGAATGCCAAAGAAAAGACAGCTTTTTCAGCACCAGAATGGTTGTTTCAATACAAGATGTTGCCCTTTGGGTTACATAGGGCACCTGCGACCTTTCAAAGAATGATGGATGGGATTCTAAGGCCCCATAGACAGCATGTTGCTGCTTATCTGGATGATGTAGTCATTCATAGCCCTGATTGGCAGTCTCACTTGCCCAGAGTACAAGCAGTGTTGGACTCCATCTATAAGGCAGGTTTGACAGCCAAGTCAAAAAAGTGTTGTCTAGGTATGGAAGAAGTAAAATATCTTAAGTACACCATTGGCAGAGGTTTGATAAAGCCACAGCTCAATAAGATTGAGGCAATCCCAAACTGGCCGGGACTCCTGAATAAGAAGCAGGTGAGAGCCTTCTTAGGGATCACTGGGTATTATAGGAGGTTTATACCCAATTTTGCCACCATTGCAGTCCCACTGACTGACCTTACCAAGGAAAAACAGAACGTCATGGTGGAATGGAGTCCTGAAGTAGAGAAGGCTTTTCAGGCCTTAAAAGCAGCGTTGTATATCCAACCCGTTCTGGCGACTCCTGATTTTGACAGGGAGTTTGTGGTGCAAACTTATGCATCAGAAGTAGGCATAGGAGAGGTCCTGTCCCAAAGCAAGGACGGTGAGGAACACCCTATTTTTTACCTAAGCAGGAAATTAAATGTACATGAGAGAAACTATGCTACAGTTGAGAAGGAAGCATTGGCCAAAAAATGGCCTTAGTGAATGTCCAAGAACAAAGACAGTAATGTGAGACTAACGAGGTGGTTCTTGGCATTACAGACTGTCGAAGTCAAATAATTGGTTATGATCGTTTGTAAATATTATCTGATGATCTAGTCATCTGTGGGCTGATAAAGAGTAGAACGGACGCTACTCTGCATTGGCGAAATCTGATTCGCACAAATGCGTATATGTATATTTATATATGCAAAGTTTAGTCAGTGATGAGAAACAGGTTCTGGGTACATGTCTGTGACTAGGAATTAAAATACACAAAGATACTGTGAGGTGTTCAGGAATATTTAAATTGCAAAGTTAGAGACAATTGTCAGAAGTTTGACTATTGTTAGCAATTGTATGCCTTGTGTTCAATGCTATTGTAGTTAAGAGGGACTGACATTTACATTCTAAATAAGCATAGGGAAGCCTTTGTTGGAGTTATCAAACTTCTTGACTCCTGCAAAGGCTTGCTATGTCACCTGTGAGCAGAACAACTTCATTGTATATGACACCCTGGAATTAGATTACAACAGATATAATATCAAAAATGCCAGTTAATGGAGATATTATATATAATATATATATATATATATATATATACATACATACATACATATACACATACATACACACACACACACATACCAAAATGCCTGGCACTTCCCTGTAAATAACAACAACGTGCCTGGTGCCCCTCCTATATCATGTGTACAAGCTGGCTGGGTAACTGGATGGTACTCATGGCTATCAACATCAGATAAAAACCACGCTAGGACAAGCGCCTGTCTGCCGACGTTTCAGAGGATTAGCTCTTTTATCAAGACATAAAAAATACAAACTACATTACATACCTTTATAGAGAACACCTCCGTGCATCACCACCACCCACGCTGCCCCGTGGAGTCCTGATGATGTCATCAGGCTACGCCACAGCGCCCGCTTCTCAGCAGCCAGCGGGGATGAGATAACCCATGTGACCCATCACCATGGTTACATGTACACACTGATATAAAATAGGGATGTGCAGGCTCGGATAGGTTCGAGTTTGCACGTGGAGTTCGGATTTTTCCCTCCAAAAAAACGGAACTCAGAAAGAGGCAAAACGTCATCTTACATGGACGAACATCATCATTCCTGGACTTTTGTCCAGGAATGATGATGTTCATCCATGTAAGATGACGTTTTGCCTCTTTCTGAGTTATTAAAGAACTACATTCTATGCAAATACAAGGAGACAGCTAACAGATCTGGGTCATCACTAATGTTACACGACTAAATAAAAGGACATACTGCCATAAATAGCTATAATCTACAACAGATCATAATGCTATTAGGTGAAAATAACCCCAGGTCAAAACAAACGGAACTTGTTGTAGCAGAACTGAACAATAAGCATGACGAGAATAATCAGAAAATTCTTAACTAAATAAATCATGCGATCAACAGTAAAAGAGAAAACATGAATTAGAGGAAACAAGAAAATGACAGCATTTCATTCAGGCCATTTGGTTGCACCGCGTTGAGTAAATGAATCCATTTGGACTCCCTTCTGTAGTGCTTTATTACGGTCCCCTCCTCTAGGCTGTAATGGCTCATGGCCTATCATCTTATATCTAATAGTAGACAAACCATGTCTGAAGTCTCGAAAATGTCTGGCTACTGGTTGCTCAGACTCTTTACCTTCAATAGCTGCTCGTAATAGCTGAGCGATGTAAAGCGATTTTTTCTTTAAGTGGTCTTCCCTATATAAAGTAAGCCACACGAGCACCTGATAAAATATATAAAACATATTTACTCGTGCAGATTAATGGATATTTATTTTTAAATAGTCTGCGCTGTCTCCAGTTATTATGGTCATAAAACGAGGACTTCCATTTTCACAGTTTCTCCGTGTACTCAGAATCTGTAGTGACCCGGATGATGCAAAAAAAAAAAAAAAACAGATAGATCTGATGCTCTTAAAATTTCTGGATGTTGAAAGCAGCCAAAGAAAAAGTATTAGTCTTATCCAGGAGTAAGTGACTACAACCTCCCATTAAAAAGACACATTATAACAAAGTATTTTGGATACAAGAATTCTCACCCATTAATAAAGATCTACTGTGTGAGGCCAAGAAATTATGGCCCATAATAACTGGAGACAGCGCATTACCAGCATTTAAGGATGCATCTATTATGGCAGCTTTTAGGAGATGCAAGAACATCAAGGATCGAGTGGTACACAATGATGTGTCTGCATTAAAAACTAGTAATGAAACACATTTTTTGGCACGTAAACCAGGCAATTTCAAGTGCCTGGGTTGTATTACGTGTGCCTCACTAGAAATTGGTGACACCTTTGTACATCCACATTTTGGGAGAATATTTCAAAATAGATATCCATTAACCTGCACGAGTAAATATGTTATATATATTTTATCAGGTGCCCGTGTGGCTTACTTTATATAGGGAAGACCACTCGACAATTTAAAGAAAGAATCGCTTTACATCGTTCAGCTATACGAGCAGCTATTGAAGGTAAAAGTCTGAACAACCAGTAGCCAGACATTTTCAAGACATGGTTTGTCTACTATCAGATATAAGATGATAGGCCATGAGCCATTACAGCCTAGAGGAGGGGACCGAAACAAAGCACTACAGAAGGGAGTCCAAATGGATTCATTTACTCAACGCGGTGAAACCAAATGGCCTGAATGAAATGCTGTCATTTTCTTGTTTCCTCTAATTCATGTTTTCTCTTTTACTGTTGATCGCATAATTTATTTAGTTAAGAATTTTCTGATTATTCTCGTCATGCTTATTGTTCAGTTCTGCTACAACAAGCTCCGTTTGTTTTGACCTGGGGTTATTTTCACCTAATAGCATTATGATCTGTTGTAGATTATAGCTATTTATGGCAGTATGTCCTTTTATTTAGTCGTGTAACATTAGTGATGAACCAGATCTGTTAGCTGTCTCCTAGTATTTGCATAGAATGTAGTTCTTTAATACCTGTGTTTTCTGTTTTAGGTCAGTGTGTACATGTAACCATGGTGATGGGTCACATGGGTTATCGCGTCTCCGCTGGCTACTGAGAAGCGGGTATATATATAAATTAGGGATGTGCAGGCTCGGATAGGTTCGAGTTTGCACGTGGAGTTCGGATTTTTCCCTCCAAAAAAACGGAACTCAGAACGAGGCAAAACGTCATCTTACATGGACGAACATCATCATTCCTGGACAAAAGACCAGGAATGATGATGTTCGTCCATGTAAGATGACGTTTTGCCTCGTTCTGAGTTCCGTTTTTTTGGAGGGAAAAATCCGAACTCCACGTGCAAACTCGAACCTATCCGAGCCTGCACATCCCTAATATAAATCCATGACACATACAATGATGCACATTTGCACACACATATATACATGCATACACATAGACGATCGCATGTGTATCCATATGAGTACACTTAGACGCTTACATGCATACTCACATACATAGCTGCAATTTCAATATACAGACGCACAACGCATACTGATGAATTCCTGTAAATATCTCATGTTCACTTATGCAAGCACGTATATAAAAGGTTCCCTAGCATTGAGCGTAATATTAGGAGGTTTTGTTAGCTAAGGTATAGAACTTAGTAGACATGTCGTGTTTGGTATCATACTGAAACCCTGTTTAATTCCAGATATCCGAATCTATTCGCGAAAGAGTCGCATCTTGCGTTCGGTGGTTATGGATTATAGGGAATTATTGGTTAGAATGTGTACTCTGTATGTAGTGTCTTAATCAGTTTTAACTCACTTGGAGGGATGGACCATATCCCTGTTGTCATCATATGAACTGTCAAATGACAAGAATCAAGAACCAATGAAATCACGTATGCTTGTCTCTATTGTTGGTTTAACACTCTGGAAGGTATATAGGCTTGTGCTTTTGGGGCTAGATCTCAGTCATACCCATTTGATGACCGCAGACGTCAGGATTGATGACTGGGACCTGGATCCGGGGCACATGCGTATGTATTAGCTGTACCTTTTGTATTTAATTGTCTTTGCGCTAATTGTGATAGATCACAGCGTGTAACTTACTTTCTGTTGCAATAAGAACTTTTTGTGCTTTGGAACCACAATGAAAGTCTGGAAAGCAATTATTTCTGTTTAGCGATATTGGGGTATTCATAAGACCTTTAAGTTCACGGTAGAACATAGGCCAGGAAGCCAGCTGGCCAATGCAGACGCTTTGTCATGGGTCCATTGTCTGGGGGCTGCAGTTGTTCCGCCCCACAGGTCGAAACAAAGGGGGGGGGGGGGGATATGTGATAGAAGCACTGGAGAAGTGTGGAATGGCTTCTATATTTGTCCCAGATTCTGGTCTTATGTCTTTTAAAAAACCCCAGAAGAAGTCTGTTAGAAAAGCAGACTAGTAATGTCGGCTTCTGTGAAAGGCCGGAAAGGGACCTGGGGTGTGGATGTGAGGAGAGGGAGGGCTCCATCCATAGGCCACTCCAGGTTTTGGGCCTTTTAGCCTGGGAACAGGCCAATTAGTGGTTTCACCTGGAAGTGGCTCATAAGAGCTGTGTAATCTCTTGGTGCAGTGTCTCATACCTGGGGGAGCTGGCAGTCTAGCCTGTTCAGAGACACTTGGTTAAAACCCTGTAAGTACTGTGCACATGTTTTGTTGATGGTGAGGGCAATAGGCCCTACCATTGTTATAGCAAGGGAATCTGCTGTGCAGTTAGTGCCCAGCCGGACTAGGACTTATGTTCATATTTTTGTGTGTGTCACAATAAAGACTGGCGCCGACCAGTTTGTACAAGATTCCCAGACTTGTCTCCTGTTTCTACGGCTGCTGTCTGTAAAGAGGGAGTCCATCTACCCCCGGAGAGGGACCCCTATTCCAAGAGTGTGAGAGTGAGTGTGTGTCAACAAAACGGATGGAACTCCGGGACAAACAGCATACAAAAATTACAGCAAGCTGCACATGTAGCAGTCAACGTTTCAGAGCTCGGAGGCTCTTTTATCAAGACGATATTGTCTTGATAAAAGAGCCGCCGAGCTCTGAAACGTTGATTACTATATGTGCAGCTTGCTGTAATTTTTGTATGCTGTTTGTCCCGGAGTTCCCTCCGATTTGTTGTGCTTTATCTATGAGTTTTGCTCTGGAGAGGAACTTGGGCTAGTTGCTGTTTTCAGTCTGCTGCGAAAATATCTTTCACCGGTGCCTTCCATGGGGTATGATCCCCTACGTAGTCAAAATAATCCAAGGCGGCACTCGATGTCTTTACAACAAATGGTATTCTTTACTCCAACATTCAGAGCTAAGCTCGAAAATATTATATATATATATATATATATATACACATATATTTATTTATTAATTTTTTTTTCCTTGTAGGGACTGCACTCTGGACCAGACTCTATGAAGTCAGGAAGCCCAAAATGTACAAAATCCAAGAAAAAAGGCACTAACCACTTTTTCTGCAAAACTAAATTCCTCTGTTTATTAAATCAAAAATTAATTCCACAGTCGACGTTTCGGTCCCTCAGGACCTTTATCAAGACTCACCACACGAAGACAGTACAGCATCCACTACAGAACCATACCACCCATTCACTTGAGCCTGCTTAAATACCCCACGGAATTGCCACCTGTGCTGCCTGTCCTTGCGGCTTGTACTATGTTGGGATGATGACCAGAGGGTTCCGCAAGAGAATGGCGAACCACAGATCGTCTATACGTATGGCATTGCAAACCCAATCCACTGACAAACCTGTAGCAAAACATTTCCTTGAAGTATAACACCAGTTGGCATTGCTACATTGTATGTTGATTGACTATATCCCATAACCGCCAAGAGGTGGCAATAGAGAACTGTTGTTGAAAAAACGTGAGGCACGCTGGATTTTTAATTTGGACACTGTCTCCCCTCGGAGGCTGAACGAATACCATACAATTTATTCTTGCGGTGACTCTAGATTGATTTTTGCGTCTTCTCGTATTTGGTATACCGGTTTTGTTTGTTTTTTTTAGGTAAAAGGCAGTGTTGGCAATATTTTGAGTATGCTACTAATTGCGGTCTCCCTGGAGTTGAACATGACCCCACTATGTTGACTGCATTTTTCGGCATATTATGCTCTTGATTTTTAATCTGACATTCTATTTATTAATATTAGATGCTGTGTTAAGCATTGAGTATGATGCACTTGATCGATTGGTGTTATCTATGTCTAGTGCACGTTAGCTACATTTTGATATAGCTTAGCATTTGTTAGTATATTTTCACATTTATTTTTTTCTTCAGTCTATTATTATTCTATATGTTTTTGCAGTTTATACTTTAGTTCATGTATAATTTTTTTCTGATCAGTATACATTTATTTTTGATGGTTTATTGTTGCATGTATACGAGATTGAGCCTGTGGGTGATACACACATTCTGTCTATATGCACAATACTGCGCTATAGTGGTAATGACTAACTATAGCAGTTTCAGTTAATTGCATGTTCTTCCCAGATGAGCGGTCTAGCGATGTCACGTACCAGCTTGCGTTCCAAGTGCTGGAGCACAAGCGGTTGTTAAGGTTACATGAATTAAACTGGGTAAAAGAATATTGTGCTGATGGCCACGTGACTTCCGGGGGACATGCGTTCCACTGTGTGGAACGCATAGTACTTCCGGCCATGCCGCTACTAGTGACCGTATGGAGAGTCTCTACATTAGTGGCAGCCGGATTGCCTCCCAAAATGTAGGCGGTTGAGCGCACTTAGGTGTGATAGTTAGGCTGTTAGCTATTTGAGCGAGTAACTTCCGGTTTTGTGGACAGGAAGCGCAGGTGTATGGCATTGGCAATTCTGTGGAGTATTTAAGCAGGCTCAAGTGAATGGGTGGTATGGTTCTGTTGTGGATGCTGTACTGTCTTGGTGTGGTGAGTCTTGATACAGGTCCTGAGGGACCGAAACGTCGACTGACACAAAAGTGTCTATTTCTTGGAATATGTATATATATTAGTGTCCAGGTCACGACCGGCACTCCACTAGAACAATAGTAATACTCGCCTGGGTGCCCTCCCCTGGCAACCAGCAGCTGATTCTATGTATGTAGAAGAAAGTATAGGTGGCACTCACAGGATTTGCAAAAAAAGAGTGTATATTCACCAACAGGTCATATATTCCAACGTTTCAATCTCTCGTATGGAGATTTTCCTCAGGGACCATAACACAAATACAAAAAAATTACAAACATTTAAGTACTCACCCTTGTGCTCTGTACGTCGGCGCCTGGAAGGGAGAGATGACGTCACAAAGTTGCGACTCCGCATCAACGGAACTCCCACCAGTAGCCGCGTCCTCTTACCATAATGAATGGAAAAGAAAAAAAACAAGAAAAAAACAAGAAAAACCACATATGATAATTGATGTGTTTTTTCTTACTTTTTTCCTTTTCCTTTCAATATGTATTGCTAATGCTCAGCATACATAGTACTTTTTGTTAGTTGATAAGGAGGTGCTTGAGTTCCAGGCCTTATGCCTGATGTAGTTGTAAATATTGTAACATGGTTTTAATGCTATGGATATTTTATGTTTGTTGGTGCAGGGTCACTATGGAAACAGGACGCGGCTTCTGATGGGAGTTCCATTGATGCGGAGTCGCAAGTTTGTGACGTCATCTCTCCCTTCCGGGCGCCGACGTTCCCGTACAAAGCACATGGGTGAGTACTTAAATGTTGGTAAGTTTTTGAATTATGGTCCCTGAGGAAAATCTCCATTCGAGAGATTGAAACGTTGGAATATATGACATGTTGGTGAATATACACTCTTTTTTTTGCAAGTCCTGTGAGTGCCGCCCATACTTTCTTCTATTATTTAGGAATTACAACGGTTTCTATATGTGCCTCCCACTTTTTAAGGGGCCAAAAGTAATGGGACAAACTAAACAATCCTAAATCTAACTTTCACTTTTTAATACTTTGTTGCAAATCCTTTGCAGGCAATTACAGACTGAAGTCTGGAACGCATAGACATCACCAGATACTGGGTTTCATCCCTGGTGATGCTCTGCCAGGCCTCTACTGCAAATGTCTTCAGTTCCTGCTTGTTCTTGGGGCATTTTCCCTTCAGTTTTGTCTTCATCAAGTGAAATGCATGCTCAAATCGGATTCAGGTCAGGGGATTGACTTGGCCATTGCATAACATTCCACTTTTTAGCCTTAAAAAACTCTTTAGTTGCTTTTGCAGTATGCTTCGGGTCATTGTCCATCTGCACTGTGAAGCGCCGTCCAATGAGTTCTGAAGCATTTGACTGAATATGAGCATATAATATTGCCCAAAACACTTCAGAATTCATTCCGCTGCTTTTGTCAGCAGTCACATCATCAATAAATACAAGGGAACCAGTTCCATTGGCAGCCATGAATGCACACGCCATGACACTACCACCACCATGCTTCACTGATGAGGTGGTATGTTTTGGATCATGAGCAGTTCCTTTCCTTCTCTTCTCTTCCCATCACTCTGGTCCAAGTTGATCTTTGTCTCATCTGTCCATAGGATGTTGTTCCAGAACTGTAATGGCTTTTTTAGATGTTGTTTGGCAAACTCTAATATGGTCTTCCTGTTTTTGTGGCTCATCAATGGTTTGCAACTTGTGGTGAACCCTCTATATTCACTCTTGTGAAGTCTTCTCTTGATTGTTGACTGACACATATACATCTACCTCCTGGAGAGTGTTCTTGATTTGGCCAACTGTTGTGAAGGGGTTTTTCTTCACCAGGGAAATAATTATTTTGTCATCCACCACAGTTGTTTTCCGTGGTCTTCCGGGTCTTTTGGTGTTGCTGAGCTCTCCGGTGCGTTCTTTCTTTTTAAGAATGTTCCAAACAGTTGATTTGGCCACACCTAATGTTTTTGCTATCTCTCTGATGGGTTTGTTTTGATTTTTCAGCCTAATGATGGCTTGCTTCACTGATAGTGACAGCTCTTTGGATCTCATATTGAGAGTTGACAGCAACTGATTCCAAATGCAAATGTCACACCTAGAATCAACTCCAGACCTTTTACCTGCTTAATTGATAATGAAATAACGAGGGAATAGCCCACACCTGTCCATGAAATAGCTTTTGAGTTGATAGTCCCATTACTTTTGGCCCCTTAAAAAGTGGGAGGCACATATTGAAACTGTTGTAATTCCTACACCGTTCACCCAATTTGGATGTAATTACCCTCAAATTAAATCTGAAAGTCTGCAGTTAAAGAACATCTTGTTTGTTTCATTTCAAAACCATTGTGGTGGTGAATAGAGGCCAAAATCTGAAAATTCTGTCAATGTCCCAATATTTATGGACCTGACTGTATATACATATGTAGATCGTAGCGTGCGGCACTCCATGCATCCATAAACGACCAAACAGGCAGCTTTCAGGTGTTAACGTTTCAATGCTTTATCGCATTTTCGTCAGAACAGTAACAACAGTGTACAAAATCTTACCTTAAATACCATAGGCATAATCACCCAGTGAACCACTTGCAGGCTGGTCCGGGCGGGACTGCGCGCCCAGCCGCCAGCGTCTTGCTAATGACGTCATCACGTCATAGCGCAAACGTGATACAACCATCACCATAGTAACAACATAACAACGCTGCTATAGTGCAGCAACAATTAAACATGACAGATATTACAGGTTGCCTTAATGTTAGAATGAGCAACAAAATATGTTGGTACACATTAATGAGCATTATTGTGATGACGGCACATCAATAACATATACTCTGAACGCTGACAGCTTATGACTGCCTGGATAACTCAGGCTATGCATACACAAAAATATCAATTACAATAATTACAGACACACATACATATAATACATAACATGTGATCCATTCTCAACCTCTATACATTGAAATATTTGCCGGCAAACAACTAAGTTGTCATAAAAGATATCACAATCTATAGAAATACACCTAACCCTAATTGTTCATTTAACCCTCTAGGGGCCATAGTACCAAGTCGGTGAATCCACCGTGTTTCACGTTGCATTAATATTTTAGCTCTATTGCCCCCCCTGGCTAGTGGAGGGACATGATCAATCATGCGATATTTTAATGCTGACAAAGCATGTCTCGCCAAGGCAAAATGCCTGGCAACGGGCTGATCACTTTTACCACCGTTGATCGCCGCCCTAATCGCACGTCTATGAGCAGCCATGCGTTCTTTAAATGTCCTTTCAGTCTTCCCTATATAGGAAAGACCGCAAGGACACACAATCTGATAAACGATGTACTGAGAATTACACGTGAGCCTATATCGGATAGAGTACTTAAAGCCCAAATGGGGATGATAAAAGCTGTCTCCCGGAATTAAATATCTACAAGTGGTGCACGTACACCTAATGCATCCCAGTTTACCTCCAACATTCCTATCTGCCATGGGATCAGGGCTCGATATGTATGTCTTAACTAGGATGTCCCTTAGGCTGCGA